>JAJKLI010000020.1:0-600000 GCA_023159215.1 Xylariaceae sp. AK1471
AAAAAACTTTTTACTATTTAGTACAATATAATATAAAAGTTTTTTTTTAATATAATATAAAATTATAATACTTTTTTAATACTATACTAGTTTAATATATAGCTTTTTATTCTGTTTAGTTTTTTTTTAAAACTTTTAATAAATATTACGTATACTTTACTATATTTTAAGTTTAATAAATATTCTTAAAAAAAAAATTCTTTAAAAACCTTACTAATAACTAAAATTATTATTAATTCTTTTATTTTATTACATATCTTATTTACTAAATATATCTAGTATATTATTTTATTTTATATATTGTTTAAAGCATTAAACTTGTTTTTTTTAATAGTTTTCTGTTTTTTAAGTTATTATAAAAGCTTTAATAGCGTATTTAACATTATATAGAATATTTTTAATTAGAACTATAAAAAATAATTAATAATGTTAGCAAGCTTTAAGTTTACTTTATTAAAATCTATTGTTTATAATAATATATACGTTATAATTTTTTTTATTATAATATAATTAGTAAAAATATTAACTAGTTTATAATTAAACTATATTATTTTTTAAAGCTTTTTATATTTTTAAACAATTATTATAACTTTTGTTTTTATTAATTTATAACGTTTTTTAATATTATTAATAAATTTAAACAAAAAAGTAATAAGTTTAACTTTTAATACTAAAATATTTTTATTAAATATTAACTTTTCGTTTTAGTTATTTTTAAACTAGAATATTATTAATTTAAATATTTTTTTATAAACGTTTATTTTAATAAACAGTAATTTTTTTAATTAATAATAATAAATAATATATTATATATATAAATGTTATTATAATTTAATCTAATATTTTTTTTTTTTAATTAACTTAAATATTATTTTAAAAGTATAGTTTTAATATGTTAGTTTTAACGTTTTTTTTAATAGGGTTTTTTATTTATTTTTTTTAATTAATAGTTTAATTTTTCGTTTTTATAACGTATTAATTTTATAATTAAACTATATTATACTTTTATGTAACTAACTAGTTATTTTAATATATGTTTTAAAAGTATTTAATATTTAAAATATTTAAAGTTTTTTAAACGTTTTTATTTAATCATTTATTTTTAATATTTTTTTACTGTTTATTATATATTTTAGCAGTTAAATTAATAAAAAAGCAGTAAAAAACTTTAAAGCGTTAATATAAACATGCGCTTTATTTAATATATTTAATATTTAGTTAAAGTATATAAAGTATTTTTTAGCTAAATCGTTAAATATAATAATATTATTAATATAAACTTATATATAATCACGATATATAAAAAACAAATAATTTATAAATTATTATATAAAAACTAGCAAGTTTTTAAATCTTATTAAAGCTATATTAAAACGTTTAAACTTTTATAAGCTAATAATAACTATATAATTATAATAATTATTATATACTAAAAACTAAAAAAAAAAACTAAAAATATCTAGTAAAATAAAGTATTTTTTATTAATTATATTATTTATAATATTATTTTAACTTAGTAATAAGTATACGTTTAAAACTATAATTTTATTTAATAGTTTTAAATCGACTATTAAATAGCTTTTTTTAATATTATTAATAATTTTTTAAATAATAAATACTAAATAAACTATTAGTATTAAGTTGTTTATAAAACTAAGTTTGCTTTAAATATATATTTTATCGTGTTTTTTATTTAAAAATCTACAATTTTTAATATTTAGTAAATATAGCTAAATAATTTTTAGCTATTTTTACTATTTATCGACTAGGTTTATTTATATTTTTTAGTTTTTTAATATAAATACTATTTTTTTATTATAAAATATATTATACTTATTAAATAAAACTAAAACTTTAATAACTATATTTTAATTAGTAACTGTTATAATTATTTTAACTATTAATTTAATAATTAATATATTTATTAATCGTAATATACTATATAAAAGTATAAAATTAACTATTTTAGTTTTTATTAAAACTTGATTATTTTATTTTTTAAGTATTATTAAAAACCTTTTTATGTTTTTAATAATTTTATTATTAAAGTATACTATTATAACTGTTTATTTTTTACAAGTATAGCTATTTTTTTAATAATATATTATATTAGCTTAATCTATAACTTAAACGGTTTTATTATTTTAATATTTATAAATAACTTTTAAACGTTTGTTTATTTAAATCTAAACTAGTTAAATATATAAATTATATACTATAACTTTTTTTAAGCTATATTTATTTATTATTATATTATATACTAACTAGTAACTTTTTTAAAAATAATAAAACTACATTATATAGTTTTTTTTATTAATAAAACTAAAAAATATAACATAATTTATATTAATAAAAATAGTTGTTATAGTTAAAATAATAACTTAATAGTTTATAATAACTTTATACTATATTTTTTAACGTAATAATCTTATTTTTACTTTTTTTTTAACTTTAAATTTTAATATAAACTTAAAAACGTAAGATTAGTATATAAAATCGATTTTTATACTATATTTTAATATAAAGTTAGTATTAATAAGTATATTTAACTTTAATATTTTAATAATATTTACTATTACATTAAAATAACTATATATAATAAAACTTTTAACTATTTTTTTAATATAAAAATCGAATATAACTTTTTTTATAATTATAGTTATTAATTTAATACTATTAACTGCTATAAACGTAATAGTTTTAATTTTAGAATTTTTTATAAATTTTTAAACAAATTTTTAACTAACTAATATATTAAAGCTTTTAGTATTAAAACATACGTTAACTTTATTTTTACTAATATTAGATTATATTTTAATTTTAAAATAAATTGTTTTTTTTTATACTTTTTTATTTAAAACAAGCTTAAAGTTTGTTTTAATAACTTATTCTAGTTATATAAAAAAACTATTATATATTATTGTTAATATTATTAATATTATAAATATAAAATTAACTTTAATAACTATTTTATATTTTTTATTTTTTTTTATGTTATAGTTTTTAATTATATAGCATTAAGCTATTTTTAATAAACTAAATATAATATAATATTTAAAACTAGTTATAGCTAGCAAGTTTTAAAAAACGTTTTTTTTTTTTTTAATAACTATTTTATTGTTATATATAAAATAAGTATTAGTATTATTAGTAATTTTATTAGTTTTAATAACTATATAATTATTACTGTTTATTTTATTTTTATTTTTATTAAAATAAAAGTATTTATTAGTATTTAAAGCTTTTTTTTTATTAGTTATATTTAGTTTAATATTTTATATTACTTTTTTATTAAAATAAATCTAGAAGCTATTATTATATTATTTACGTTATTTAAATTTTTAATATTATAATTATTATTATTTTTTATTATTATAATTTTAATATAAATTATAAAATAGTTTTATTTTTAAACGCTGTTTTTATTAGAATTTACGTTTTAATGTTTTTAAAAAATAAGATTTTAACGTATTTTTATTTTATAGTTTTATTTAGCTTTACTATTAGTAAAAAAAATAAGATTTTTAACGCTTTTAAAAGTATTATTAATTTAAGTCCTATTTTTTATTTTAATTAAAATTTTAATTACGTTATTAACTTTTATTAAACTAGTTTACGTTAATATTAATATTGTTATTATTATTATTATCCTAATTAAAATAACTATTTTTTAATTTAACTATTACTGTTTTAGCCGCTAGTTTTTAAAATAAAAATAACTATTTTTTTTTTAATATATTTAAATATTTAATTACTATCTAACTATTTAATTTAAATACTAACTTTTATAGTTTTGCTAGTATTATATTTTATAACTTAATAAAGGATTATTTTTTTTTATATTATTTTATATTTTAATATATTTAAAAATGTTTATAACGTATATTTTAATTAACTTATTAAATATTATACTTTTTATAATATATTTATTATTTTTAAACTATTTTTTCGTTATATTAAGTTAAATATTAAACTTTTTTATTATATTTATTATAAATATAGTTATTATTACTTTATAATTTTTTATTTTTTTTAATAAAAGTTATTAAAACTATTACTACAGTACTTTTTTTTAAAATAAAGTTTATTTTTTGTTTATTATAATATTAGCTTTATTAAATATAATTACTTAATTTTAAATACGTTATATTTATAAGTAAGCATTTATATACATAATAAATTTTCTATTATAAAAAATAACTTAATTATCGCTTTTTTCTATAAAAATGTTTAGTTAAAAATATTTAATATTAAAAATTTTTTATATAAACTTTATTAATTTAAACGTTAAAACTAACTTAAAATTAGCTAAAATTAATAAATTTATACTTAGCTATATTTTTAGTTTTAAATTAGTAATAACCATAATTAATACTAAAATTTATTATAAAAAAATCGCGTTAACGTTAGTTATAATAATTTTTTTAAAATTCTTAATTTTATTTTAACTAAATAGTTATAATTTTTAACTTTTTTTTTAGTTTTTTTATAAAGTTACTATTAAAATTAATAGTTCTTATTAATATATAAAAATTTTTAATATATAAAGTATTAAAAATGCTTTAATTTTGTTATTAAATACAGCTTTTAAAGTTTAACAAGTGTTTTTATTAAAAAGTTTATTAAGTTTTTTATTAAAAATTAAAGCTTTAATAATTTTAAAAATGTTTTTAAAATAAACTAAAAATTAATTTAAATTAATAATCTAATCCTTAAAATATAATTATATTATAAGTTTAAATATTTATATAAGTTAGTTAAACAATCTAAATAAAATATTAAATTAAGCGATTTTTTATATTATAAACCTTAATTTTTTTTTTTATAAGTAACCGTATTATAACGTAAGTTATAATCGATAAAATCTTAAACCTGCTTAACTTGTTATAACTATATAGCATTTATCTGTACTATTAGTTATCGTGTTTATCGATTATTAAAATACTAACAACTTAATAGGTGGTCTCTAGGGTGGTGTTTAGAAATAGTAAAAAGATGTAGAATTTAAGGAGGGTCTAGAATAAACCCTTGCCCAAGAATTAGCTTAAGCTAATTCTTATAGCTCTTATCTAATTTAATCTATCCTTATCTATCAGCCAGGCTGCAGGTGGGTCTCCGACCCCCCTGTAGCCAAGCCCCCTCTATGGGTTTATATCATAACTTTTACTATTACTAGCTTAAATATATTTCTTTTAAATCGCAAAAGTATTAAAGCTGTTCTTACTATTCTCGTTTTTAACGTTACCGTTACTAACTTAAATATTAAAAGCTATAATAAATAATCGTAATTTTTAAACGTGCTTCTTGCTCGCGCGTAAAGTTAATAGTTCGTACTTTAATTAAATAAGCACTACTTATTACAAAATAAACATAATTGCAAAAAATATTATAATATATATTATAATAAGCAGTATTATTAATAAAATTAACTATTTAGTATTAAAAAAAAAAGAACATTAAAAATACTTATATCTTTAACTTAATAAGTGCTAACCTAAACTAAAAGGTTATAATCCCTAACAGGTTTTTTTTTAAATGTTTTGTTTTTACTAGTAAGTAGCTTTATTTTTTAGGATTAAAAATCGGTTAGCTTTTTTTTTTTTTTATAAAAAGTTTTTTTTTATTTAGTTGTTATAATCTGTTTATTAAGCTAAGCTTTAATAAAAAAGTTAATATTAAACGTTTTTATTAAAAAAATAAACTATTAATTACTACTAGTTTTTTTTAAAAAAGTTAGTATAATATTAATTATTATAATTAGGGTTATTATAAGTAGTTTTATTAACAGTTTAAAATAAAATAAAAATTAAAATGTTAAAAGTATATTTTTTAAAGTAAAAATATAATTACTAGATTATTAAGTAAGTTATAAATAAATTATAATATAACGTAAAAGCTTTATAATATTAATTCCTAGATTTTTTTTAACTTTATTAGGAGGCGACCCAGCTTTATATAACTAGAGTCCTTAATAAAACTACACCCAGGAGTAACAGCTACCCTCAGGTGACCTTTTACACCTGACAATTAGACGTACGTTAGGTGAGCACATACGGGTGATGCCACACCCTCGACATTTTCTACTTGGAGCAGAGCTGTTATAGCCACTAGCTTCGTACTACTTAACGAGTAGGCAGGGCTGACTTCGAAATCTATGGATGTCATATACCAGATCTACAAGCAACTGACGTTCCTCTGCATGAACATCCCCCTGCTGGGAACTGACCGCATGATGTTCGTTTAGCCATGGGCTATGGCCAATTGGTTCAAATATGAAAAGGGTAACATCGGAGATAAAATACCACAGACGTGTTCTAAGACTCAGAATAATATATGTGTTTTTGAGAACATATTGGCATGAAGAGTGGCACCATAGTACCATCTGCTTGTCGTTGGTGATCGCCACCGCTGATTGGTGAACGGCCCAGCCCGAGCCTCTGCCCTTTCCCTTACGGTGGCGGGACTACTTTATTCCAGCTCACCTTTACATATGTACCTTCAGGGGTAGGTGTGTACCTATTTAGGTACTTATTTACCTAGGACTTAGTGGGTCATGCATCGACGTGCGATAAAGGAGGTGAAGAAGAAAGACTTAAAATTTGCAAGTAACACTCGTTACCTAAGTCTATGTCACATTGGCATTATCTATCTCGACGTCTTCCACTCTTCTAGGGCACGTCTCTATCAACTGCTGAACGCTTTCTAGTTCATTAATTTCAGCCAATACTTAAATACTATTCTCTAACAGTGTGAGGCAAACTAAGAATATTTTGCTTACCCTCCTGTCAATTTCCCGGTCCGTTGTAGCACAACTTTCGTCGTCGATAGCGAGAAAATCCATTGCGTAATCTCGAAAGATATCGAAAGTCTCTCACATCATCCCTTTTGATCATAGAAAAGGGGTTTTCACTGTAGAAATCTGCGTTTTGGACAGCGCTCTCTGTCGTATTGCTTGCTTGGGTCCGATCGATGATAGAGGGTTAGGGCATCTACTAATAAAATACCGCCACGACTTCTGGGCATAGAGGCAGAATCCACAGCTCCAAGCTCCTTCATCATATACCCATAAGACACATCTGTTTTCTTCTCTGGCCTAGTTGAGCTCCTCTTCCTCACTTACTGTAAACTCTTCAATATCGTTTCCAGAGAAATTTGCTTGCTCACAATGGTATGTATTACACCTCCTTCTTGATAGTAAACTTATAGCCGATAGAATTTCCTAACAGTGCATGAGGATCACAGGATGTAATCAGTTCCACCGCAGCTGTAACTCAGCTGCTCGCACAAGCCATCAACCTGTGGCAACAGGTGCAAGTTGCATACCAGAGCGTAAAGGCAGCGCCTAAAGTGCTCGCAGACACAGCAGCGCAGTTGTCCAATTTATCCGATATCATTCTCGAGATCGAGCGCGAGCCAGAGTTGAGAACCCCCGAAATCCATGCGCAGATGAAGATTATCAAGTTCATTGCCACTGAGCTCTGTCAGAGGTTACAAGTTATGGCGGCACTTCAACGCAAGAGTGCCCTTCGGCAAGGTCTCCGTGCATGGAGTCGGGGTCCAAGGGACGAAGCAAAGCTAGCCGATATACTCCAGCGACTAGAGCATGCAAGAACTAATCTCATACTCCGAATAAACTTAGTTCAAGTGAGCCTGACTGGGGGTATCGCTGAAGACATAGGGAGATTTGTGCAAGGGGCCGAGGGTGTTATCCAGGCGCAGACCAAGAGGCAAGACACCAGACACCGCTTATTGATACAAAGCAACGAAGTGAAGGGTGATGGGGATCAGGTCAACGGCATAATAGGTGTGGAAGACTCATGGAGACCCACGAGCGCCAAAATAAGGGATAATATAGCCCTTGGCAGGCAAAGGAATTTCATTGCTGGAAGAGGTTCGCTGAAAATAATTCACGGACTTGACAGCTGACCCGGGTATACCAAACTTTTATATGCAGACACTAAACTTTCATAACACCCCCCTTGGACAGACTTCTTTCTATCACAATCAAAAAGAAGGCAGCGTGATAAGACAGCGACGAACAACCAGTTGCATGGCTGATCGGTTCATGTATTACCCCTCATCGGGGGTGCTGGCTATCCCCGAACACTCCCGACACACCCGCTCACAAATCGTGTTCATAGCTAAGGACATTAGAAAGTCGGAAATTTAGATATTAAATTTTCGTTTTCATTTATTTAAGCAGGAGACAAGCAGAAGGAAAGAATCTTTGTTGTGCCCCTCCTAAACGCCTTGAAAAGAAGCATTATCTGAGCTAGGAACACATTGTCAGCTGACTTAACAGAAATCTCTCGGTTTCGTTTGAAATACACTCTCGTCCATGCTAAGAGCCTCACAAGATCAAAGTAATACTGGCAAGAATCCACATATGATGGTGAGCAGGACCGGCGGATTCGCCAGTTTGGTTATATTGTTAGCAGCTAGAGGTTACAGGTGTTCCCTCATGGTTCCAGGTACACAATGGTGCAGAGTGACGTATTCTAGGCGGCTGAATTTCTGTGTCTGCAGGAAGACCGCATATCACAGTATCACAAATAGATAGCGAGCGTAATAAATATGTGAAAAGGTCACGTGGTCTCGTGTATAACGGTATCATGGTGTTGAGAAAGACACATGGACTATTCTCGGTGTCAGACCTCGCTTAGCCACCGACAAACTACAGTTCCGATGTGACCACACGGGAGTATAGAATATGTCATTGGCACGCTTCTTTATAAGTCCTCGCGCCATTGGTCGATACGCAGTGCCATGCGTGACAGCCGTCTGAGGGGTAAGACGATAGAATAGTCCTACCGTGGTTGGGGGCCAATCACGATTCGCAGGCCTGAAGCGTGTTGGCATTCAGCACGATTCAAGGCAGCTGAGGCAGCACACCGAGGTTGCCTTCTTGTGTGGAAGGTGAACCGGTCGATTTTAGAGTCGAGGGCTGTTATAAACGCCCTCCCTGTCACCCCAGTCGTAAGGCTTAATTCTCCTTGTAAGGCGCCTTTGACACAACAACATCTCAACAAGTACACCCTTCGTACAAAATGGCCGTACCGAAATTGCAGGTTCGGGATAACAGTAAGCCTCACAGGAACATATATACTTACAGATCTTCATACTCCCTTAGTCTATGCCACTACTAACAGAAGTGTAATTACCCATAGATACGGGCAAAATTGATCACACGTTTATCCTTGAGCCCGATGACACAGTAGCGACAATCAAGCAAAGGATTCGAGAATATAAAGAACTCCAACAGGACATTAAGATCTACTTCCCCGGCATAAAACACAAGCTTCCTGATCAAGATGCGGTGATAACGCATTTCCCCAATGGGGTAATAATCAACATAGACTTAGTGAGCGACTCTGAGGATGATGAGCAGGGTATACTGGGAGATGGATCGAGCAATGATCTCAAAATAGGTATGCCGTGCAAGCTGTCACGTCTGTGCCCCCATGACGGTTTGATACCGACTAATCTTGTTCAACTCACACAGACGGGAACCAAGCCGACGAAGAGGCAGACCAACAAAACTACATCGCGGGCATAACCGAGTCGCTTCGAGGTCGACCAACGAAAGCCGCCGTCACCAGAAACAGAGCTGGGAAGGCTGCAGTTCAAAGCAATGCAGTATTGGATAGCGCAAGCTTCAAAGCTTTTTTAAACACGATCAGGCCACACACGCAGTAGCCTTGCCGCTATCTAGGTCATTCTGCGACTTATAGGAAACTCAAGGGGCCTTATACACGAGTCTACGGGGGCATTATCATCAAAAACCTTAAGAGATTTCTAGACCAAGGATTGCAATGTGCTGTTGTCAAACTATTGGTGTTAACTTTATAGAATGTCTTACAATTCCTAACGCAAGTCAATCACGATGTGCATTAATAGCGTGGTTGAAAGTTGAATACCTTCAAAACTGATGTCAGAAGTGAAATGGGTTAATATTCTTCATAGCAAGTCGAATCATCTAAATCTTGTCGGATATCGCTGTCAAGGTACACCGTAACCACTGAGCATTGCGATTAATCAGAGCCAAGTCGTGTAAGTCATTGGTGTTTCTGGGACGAGCTTGGGTTTATACATTCCATTGCGACACCGTGGTGGTGGATGATATCAGGGGGCAGATTGAGGCACCACATTCTTTATTTGAACCAAAAATGTCTCGATCATCTAATTTGTCCTTTGAACGGTGCTGATGCCCCTAGGCACCTCAGTACTGAAATGGAGGGTATATGAGACTTGGTTAACTTGATCAACTGTCTGTGAATGAGGTGGGAAGACCTCATTATATACACAAGAGCCCTTGTATGCCTTAGTACAGCATATGCTATGTCACCTTGACCTATTCCTTCAACACTTGGATCTTTACTTAATCGTCGCAAGTTTCAATCTGTTTGTCGTGTCAGAGACAGGTCTCATGTCGTGTCAAGTTCTTACCAAGACCGAGAGAGAGTACAAATGCGGGTCAGTTGCTCTTCAATGTTGCTATTGTCAGCATAGTATCAGAACAAAGTGCTTTGGAACTATTTATTTACCTCCATGACAGCTGTCCACAGTGCGTCCATTTTGAGCACAACAAAGGTAATACAGGCTTTTGACGCAACATCCTTGCCTTTGCACTACTGCTGAAACCGGAACCCAGACGACCTAAATGAGGAGATGATAATTTGTTTCCGCGTCACCATGATTTGCCAAGTCTCATTCACGGTGCCTTTTCAGCGGAGTTGAATCAATTCATATTATCGAGCACCTAATGAGCTTTTTTTTCGACGCCCGCTTGAGCTTTCTGGGTAGTTTTCATTTTTACTATACACAAACCGCCTTTGGGCTGTAGTCTAAATTTGACAGGATGGCGTCAAAGAGTCTTGAAGAAATCGTGTCTAATCCCGAGTATCTCCTCGGCGATGGAACTAGGTTCTTAGCATATGGGCGAGGAGAACAGGACAGCCGGGCGACAGCCCTAGATAGCGTGCTCTTGCTGCTCTGGAATGTTAATATTGGATGGAATGGGCCTAATGCGAATCCCTTGAACGTGATGCTAGTTAAAGCTTCAAGATGAGCTCGGCGGTAACGCCAAAACCTTCAGCTTATCGGGTTAGATTTCGTAAACCGCGAGACAAAAAGTCTGTACGGAAACCGTGCAGCTAAAAGACAACCTGCCAGCAGACGCGAAAGAAGCCGGTCAAATGGTTACAAATATTTATTTGAAAAGACGTACACTATTTCCATAGCCAACGCCTCAAGGTTATGTAGGATATAGGAGATACTCCGAGAAAATAGAGATGATTAGCTTGACTGACTTATTTCTAGCGGAGGCCGTCGCAGAAACAGATGAAAACAATAATAACCCCAATCTAGCGGATGTGTTCTCATGGATCATCGAGTATATGAATATTTTTACCAAATAGTATACTCAAGTAACCTACAAAATGGCGAGTTGACCCAGAATCCTTTCCTCCTAGGCTAATTCATTCCTGCGGGATAGGCAAGTTAGTCTTACATGGTTAACTCCCCTCCTCGAATTCAGTACCATGTCGAGAAGATCACTGACGGGAGCGCTTGTAGGATATAAACAAGATACGGTTTCCACCTAGCGCTTTGGCACCTACACGGAATGGCTATGGGGACCTTATGAATGACGTTGCCATAGCGCTGGCTCAACGAGAACACTACGGTGGTATCACGGCATTTATATGGGGCCGAATAAAAGCAAGAGCAGGCGTTCTTACGCTTATAGTACAGGGTACAAAAAAGATTGCTATCCCAGGACAACCCGAATATCAGCTCAGAGACTATAACTAGCGAAAAGAGTATAATCAACAAGGACCTCATCAGAGTTTCCCACCTATTCGAAACGCACCGGACCTGATTCCTTCATCCAGAGCAAATGGTGACCCTGCGGATCAAGATGGTGGTGGCCCAGGCAACGGTCCCTATGGTGGTGGCGGTGGAGGAGGAAGGGGCAGAGGCGGAGGAGGTGGAGAGGTGGTGACAGTGGTACAGGAGCAGGGGAGAATAGACGCAGGAGTGGAAGGGGTGGTCAAGTTCGATCGAGCTCCGGTTCCAAGAACAATACCTCCACACCAGGAGGTACAGGATCGAATGCTCCGAACTGGGAAACTTGCCTACAACTCTCCGGATCAGTTTCAGTATGTAGACGATGCGCACACATATTTTGTGTTTCGTCATGTCCAATGTGCGTTGGGAACTTAAGTCGTGTTGAAACCAGTATCACTGAAGACAAAAGCGTCGCATCTGTGACAAAGAAAATGGGTGGCCTAGATGGACTCAGGGGCTAGGCTAATTACCGTCAAAAGAGAAGGGAGAACGAAATCCTTGAAATCTGACTTCTTACGCCTAACAAGAGAAGGCACTTGCTTCTTAGTTGTAAGACAAATATAGAAAAATTGAGCGACATAACACGGGCAATAGAACAGACCCTAGTAGAGGGAGATGGGGAGTTGACGGAAACTGCGGATTTCGCCTCTACCGACCTCCTCAAACCCAGCAAGGCCCCAGAGTTCGGGGATCATCCCGAACCCGACAATGTAATTAGCAAAAGTGCCAGCCGGACTCTGGGTGGCAATTCAATACCTACATCGACCCGTCCGCGGTTCAGGGCCCGAGGAATACGCCGGTAGAACCCATAGTGGTTGACTAAACCATTGGTTACGGAATAGCCATCTAGCCACTCGGTGGTGGTCATTGGGGACTCGCCTTGACTTGGGCCTTTAAACAATCTGTTACATGACTTGTTATTAGTATGGTAGGAGTAAATAACTAGAGTACCAAAATCCGTCACTAAGTCATCCAAATCTCCAATGGCAACGAGTTGGTCCGTTTTCATTTCTACTCCATGATAAGGCCATTATCCATAGCAAAAGTAATTCAGAACAGCGGAGGGTTAGCTCGCCTCGTGTAAAAAGCCCAGTTCATCAGATAACAAATGTCATATGATTTATTATCATTCTTTTGGCCTCTAAAAGAGACGAAGAATAACATTTGTCTAGATTGACGCTCAACCCTTTTAAAACAAAATGTCAACAATATATTGAGCAGTACCAATGGGAGATACTACGGTTAATAACCTTTTACCCTGCAACATAAAAAGGTACTGGGGATGTCGAATAAAGGATGAATTAATCTTTATTCCGAGTGCTACTCGCACGAAGTCGAGCTGTTCAGTACGAATATGAGCGTTTTTGGTGGAATACGAACCGATTGCGCCCTCGCCAACCACTCTAAGAAACGCTCTAATTGGCACGTTTGCGATACGGGATGTGTATAATAATTAATTACGACTCAGGATAACGGAATCTCCAAAATCTTCACCATGACTATGAAGAGTCCAAGGTGGCTTTCTGCCAATATCCCATGGAACCTCAGAAACACCGTCGCCATCTATAGCCACGGGTCTCGCTTTATGGTATTCTTGTTAAGGTTGAGCAGGGAAAATCCGAAACACAAGGATCTCGCAGAAGTTTAGCGCAGTTAGGATCGTACCTTCGTACAAGAAACTATGCTTCATGGTCGGACCTGCGAAAGATCTATACCCCCGTCGAACCCGCATGTTTTGGATATACGGAATTCTTGTTGACGTAATCGCTTCTTGGAGAGAAGTGTTGCTGCACGCTTCGATCGGAGTATCCTTTGCTGCCCGTGCTGCGCCGAATTAAATGAGGACGGGGATATCTGCCGTCTTCGTTATATTAGGTGAGAAATACAATAACACTAGAATGGTTTAAAAAGGCTTTTCATGGGGAGACACTGATAGAATCGCAGCAACTTCGGCACGAAGCGTACTATGAACTACTCAAGGCCTAGTGGTTCGTCTCCTTGAAGCTGCGGTTTTATTAGCCAAATGCACAGATCTGTACAATGCATGCTTCAAACTGATATCCATCATTGGTAATGATATAATTTTCATTTTTTCTTCTCTTTGTTAGATAGTTATCGCTAACTGCGAATGGCTGTTGGTCCTGCGATGTTGGAGGTAGCGGTTGCACAGATCTCTGCGAACAAAGAACACCCGGCGGTCTGCACCTCCAACAAGACAATGTAGTAAAAGGAGATAGGGGACCAACGTTAAAATGAAAAATGTAGACTTACGCATCTGATCAAGGATTTATTCAATATTTAAACCACTCTGTTCGGTTTCCGGTATTCTCCTCAGTCTTCCCCCACCCCCTTTCTAAGAACCCATACTCAGTACAACCACCACAACCGACGAAATGAAGCGCACAGTTGCTTGGATACTCACAGTAACTTCCCTCGCATACGCATATGCATCCGATAGTCATTGGTCCCCGCTGGATAACGGGTACAGTGTCTGTCATAACTGCACCCTTCCCTCACCTCACGATACAAGCACTGTCGCCTTTCCAGCTTCCCCCTGGCTCGCGGTCATTTGCAATGACACCATACAGAGCCCGCTGGACTTAAGCACCTGCTCTAGCCGGAATGTAAGCGGGATGTTGACTTCAGATGGCGTGTAAGTAGTTCAAGTAGGGTCATCACGTCGCGTAGCTGGCTAATAATAACCGCAGAAAGGACTTCTGGACAGATGGATTGTCAAATGCCACATGCTATGGTGATTTTGAGAAAAGGAATCCTGCTAAACTGTTCATCGAATGTTTGGAACGGCAATTCCATCAGGGTATTTTCTGTGCGCTGCCCCTACCCGTTTCTGACTGGTATGAAACATTATTTCCTGATATCAAGGCATAGTCACGGTAATTCAAGTTAGCGAGAATGGTACGCCGGAGTGTCTCAACGACACTAGCGACACGGATACTCGTCGAGACTTATTGGAAATGCCACAGGACGATGATGTGGTGAGGGTGGTGCTGCCCAACACCACTGCGCAACATCACTCGGCATCCAATAGCTCCAATTTCACGATGACGCCAACGACGGATAACATACCCGGTTTGAGCTGTCCTGCAGTGCCTACACGTGCGTTCCGGCCGGCAGGATCAAACAGTTCAGTCTGCGAATACCTGCCAGTTGACTCGGAGCACGTGGGCGCTAGCGCATCGTTGTGTCTGACTATGCTCAGGGAGATTTTAGTTGGCCAGGCTGTCTATCTGCTGATGGTTCACAGTGGCCTCCTTTAAGCTGAAGAGGCTGTAGCGGATGTATAAGCGATAGATAGAGAAGGAAGGTGGTGGCTTAGATGAATGGAAGCGCAGATAGATCTCTTGTTGGATTGGAGGCAAGTTAGTGCCATGATTAGTACGTGTCAAAAGACAAACAAATTCATTGCCGTTGGTATTCGATGCATTTGCTAGTCAACCGACGGAAAGTTGGTCTTAGGTGGAAAGCAGGGATAACAGTTCCTGAGTAATTTGCTGTAGATTAATCTGCACCGGTAGAATGATAGCGTCCTTTCACGAAGAGAAATGTTGGGTCACCTTGACTATTCCCGTACGCATGAAGGCGCGCGACAGATATATATTCCAGCGCTGACAACCTAATAACGACTAGCACTGATACCCTTGCTTCGCAATAACGAAGAGCTTCCACCTTTATGTCCACGATATGTTGAGGATGGTATGGAGCTAGCTCCAGCTCCATACGAGGCAAGGCGATTTCATAGGCGAGGTCGACACATCTTCAAGCCTCATGAGCTGTACCCTGGAGTGTGGCAGCCTGATGTATATAACGCAGTACCTAGGGATAATACAGAGTTGTTACATGTAGTTTATGGTACAAGCTCGTTTCATGTCCGCCTGAGACTTTAGAAGTTGGCGTGGTCTGTCGACTCCGCTGGTTGACTGACGTAACGTAGCTTGATCGGCCCAGGCGTCTTCGTGACTAAGAGCATTTGTTTCGTGTTATAGAGTAGGGTTGTGGGGGTCGGCGGGCATCGACAGAATAGCGATAATGCTTTCTTGCGCTAGGTTCTGATGGGGACTCCATGTCGACTTCGAAACACGTCGTAATGTGTATTGGCATGCGTCAAGCATACAGGTCTGGGGCCAGCTAACTTCCAGCTTGATTTCTGCCGTATTCATTGGGGAGTTGCATGCCGATTCTCCGCGCGCTCAACCTGACTCGTTCCTCACCATCCATATTCATGCCTGGGTTGTATCGTTCTAGCAGTGTCGTATATTGCCTCTGAGCCTTTAGATATTGTATTAATTGGTCGGCCTGAGCAACCACATGTTGATTAGAGGCATTGTTGGAGAAGCTCTGTCGCAGTTTCTGGTGAAGAGGAGATCGGAAATCTGGTGATGAAAGAGGTCGAGGAGGTAGCTCTCGTAGTAAAGACCGGTACAAAGAGCGCAATCGTGCTGGCTGTGACATGGTGGTCAGGTTGTTGAAGGGTTGGATGACTGAATGACTAAAAGAAGATGTTGCACTTGGAGTGTAAAATGATGAGCTAAGGAAGTGTCACAAGCCAAAGTCACATCCCCAATAGAGAGGTCAGGTGCCAAGCCACACTTTTTTAAACCATGCAAGATAAGATAAGATAAGATAGGATAAGATAAGAATAATATGGGGAAGCGCTAGTCACACCATGAAAGTTAGTTGCATTGAGACTCATTCTATTCTACGAGTCCGATAAAGAGCGTCTTTTCAGCAAATGTTTTGGAGAAGCCCAAGTGGCTGGTGGTCAAAAGTAATATCGACGATATTCGAAATGTCTCTGCGGTGACAGTGTTGTCATAATGGCTTCTGGGGCATCACTTCAACTCAAGGCACTTCTAGCAATACCGGCGACGCTCCGCCCGGTATTGCTGGGCGCATCATCACCGTCAAGACCACGATGGACTCATTCCAGATTATTCTCCGCATCTCCTCTTAACTATGGAACAGTCAAGTACCCGAACGTAGCTGCTCTTGTAATACCCGAGTTCCGAACGTCGTCGATCGCCGAAATCACCTCCGACGATCTATTCAAGACCTCGTCACTGTCTTCCGCACCTGGCCAGCCCTTGGAGGACGAGCTCACCAAGCTGTTCACCAAGAACCCCGCCGCGTTTGCCTACGCCGAGTCCGACTTCTACAAACTCAAGAAGAATACCCGCGTCCCCGAGGTGTGCATTCTAGGCCGTTCGAATGTTGGGAAGTCGTCCCTCGTTAATGCTGTCGCCAATCGTCAGACGAATGGCCTCGCATACATTAGCAGCAAGGCGGGGAAGACGAGGTCGATCAACACATACGGGTTTGGTCCCGCGCCAACGATACAGGAGCTTCAAGGCAAGGCAGCTGAGTACAAGGGCGAAGATAAACCGACCCACACATTCCACCTTGTTGACATGCCTGGATATGGGCATGCCTCGCAGAAAGAATGGGGAAAGAACATATCCTTATACTTGAATAAGAGGAATGCTGTGAAGGGTGCCATCGTTCTGATCGATGCTGAAGTCGGCCCGAAAGACTCCGACTTCCATCTCCTCCAGCTTCTCAGTGCTGCTCAATTGAAGACGGCCATCGTCCTTACGAAAGCGGATAAGGTCAAGAAGGGATTGGAGGGGCTACGCGAAACGTGCACAAAGGTTTGGGACGGTATCCGCACCATCGAAGCCAGTATCACAGAAGGCAATTGGGTGTGGGAGAAAGATGTTTATGTTACCGCTGTAGGGGCAAGGGACTCAGCCGTGGTAAAATCGACGGTAACCACGGCAAGACTGGCTGTAGCTCGATTAGCAGGGCTGGTGAAAGACGAACGACCCAACGTTGAGAGGAATCAGAGGTGGTCTGGCAAGATGATATCATTTGACGACCTCCAATATCTCCCTACCAAGAGTAATATTTCTGAGACGAATGGTACCACTAGCAATTTCGCCGAGCCTGTACGGGAGGCCCTCCCACCCTCGAAGGACACGGGCAGCTTATCCAAATCGAATTTCACCTTTGCAGATCCTGATCAACCTGTAAAAGTACAGCACAGCAGCCGAGCTCGACACAACACTAGTTGGAAGCCCAAGAGCAAAGCTTCGGAGACATATAAGGCCACTAGGAAACCGGTCCAGTCAGTGTGGGAAATCAACCCTCCTTCAAAGCACACGGGCGGGTTATCCAAGGCCAATTCCGCCTTTGCGGATCTCGAGCAGGCCGCAGAAGCACAGCACAGTGGTCGACCTCGAATCAACACGGGTTTGGGGCTTCGAAGCCGGACTAGGACTGGGCGCACACATGCCCGCGCGTTCCATAGTACTGCCTTTCGAAGAAACGACGAACCGCCACACGACGAACCGCTACGCGACGAACCGCCAAGCGACAAGCCAACAAAGGCCGAGCTGAGGGTTATACTCGACGATTTCATTGAATCCCTAAAATGGGACACGCCGCGTGATCAGGTACGTCGTCTACAGCAGGAGCGCGAGAGGCGGCCGCCGAAAACCAGGATATCTGTTCTCCAGCAAGTAGAGAGGCGACAAGTGCGTACATTACAGTACCAGTATCCAGAACTAACAAACCGGACCCGAGCCGTCTTTGACCGACGGCTCGAGATTGAAGAACGCCGGCGTCGACTCCGGGCCGCTATAGACACTGAATGGCCGGCGACGGATGAAGTGAAGAATCAGAAGGGTATGAATGAGGCCATGGACGCGAGTGTATTTCAAGACATATTTGCTGAGTCTCCTGGACTCACAGATGGCAAGAAGACAAAGAGCTCTAAGATTCAGAAGGGTACCAATGAGGCCTTGGACGCAAGTGTGTTCCAAGACATCTCTGCGGAGTCTCCTGGGCTCACAGACGACAAGAAAACAAAGAGCTCCTAAGAATATGAAATCGGTTGAGGAACCTGAAGAGTCCTCAAGTCCGTTCATGGCTGCGTCTGAACAGTGAAACGCAAAAATTGATAGTTCCAGGCAGAGTAGCAGCTCTTTCTAGGTTCAGAAGACGAGACTGCACGGTATTGTATGAGCAAGTGTATAGCATTTGTACATATTTATGATTATGTAACACATTTTGAGCCTGTATATATCAACAATAATAGTTTGTATCCCTTTCAATGTCATTTCAGCAGCAAATCAAGAAAGTACCGATCAACACCAATGTCCAGGGTTATACATCCAATAAAAGCATTGCATTTAATACTACTTTTATTTTAGTGTTATTTTACAGATAACGGAAGTAGCAGCGATAACATTTGCTCACTGAACTTCTACGTTTCTTTGTTAGTAGGGGTGCTGTGGGTGACTCCGAGGTCACTATCTCCGTGCTGCCGAGATGACATTCAAAGGCATACCATCACACTTAATTCTTAAATAGGCATGAAGTTACGCCCGTCAAGAATACTTGCATGGAGCTGGGATTACGTACAAGACCGCACGACACACTTGTAATAGATATTTGAAATTGAGAAGTTAAACATTTCACTTATCTCAAAACTTCAAAATATATACTCTCTACACGGCGGTGACCGCCAGGCCCGAAGCCACGCTAAGCTTTGGTCTTGGGCTTTTTGCCTCTCTCTAGATCTGACTGGGGCTCTGCCCGGAATGAGTAGTTATGGACAAATATGTCGACCAGATTATCCCAGAACCCAATGTCGTAAATATTTTCAATATCGCGCAAATACCAGACGCGCTCCCAGGGACCTTCGCCAGGAGGCGAGGTATCATTCGGCGGTTCTCCGTCTTCTGTACGCACGAGAATCTGGGCTGGCTCAACAGGCCACCGTGTCCAGCCAGCCTCGAATCGGGGATGGCGAGTCCTTGAGATCGGCAGAGGCCGCCGGAACGCGAATCCGTCGTCCATCTCGGCTTGCCAGTCTTGCCACTTCATGCTCTCGTTGGTGGTCGTCCCGCAGTATATCAGATAAATATGGTATCCAAGCAAACCCCACACCAAAGGCGTCGTCATGGTGGCCAGTAGGGTTACGGATCCTACGCCGACGTCCGCCTGGATGCCGTAGGTGAGGAGGATGAAGTATTCGTGCCAGGACTGCCTACGGTGCTTCCATAGGCTGAAGACACTGCTGCGGGCTCGCGCATTCTCTGAGATCATACTGAGCCCTAAAGCCCCACCGTATGTAGTCAATAGTGCGGTCGACAGCAGCAGCAAGAGGAACCAATGTTGGTTCCCGTACCCCACGCAGTTATTGATGAAGACACAATGGTGATCTGATCTAGCAACGCAGCGCTTACAAACTGCGCAGTGCTTAGAACGCGGCGGCTTTAGTAGATGGCATGTTCGGCATTCCTGGCCCGGGTGGAAGAGCGTAAAGTCATAAGGGTAGAGCGACATATAACGCGCATGCGTCACTGGCGTGATGAAGCCCGGATCACCAAAGGCTGCAAGGTATAGAAACACGTAGGGTAGGATAATGGCGATGCCGCCAATGACCTGGTGGAAGCCGCTCAGGCGCGGCCATGCTCCTGGCAGGTATAAATATTCGCCCACTGATAGGAGTAGGATATAGAAGATCAGCACTGTTGGGTGCCGCCCGTACCAGACGTAGTGCCCGAATGTACCAGCAGATGAAGTAATGCGACCCCCGGTGAGAGACTGGTCAAGCGCCAAGACACCGTTGGGTATGTAAACCCATATTGCTCGGTGTAGCCAGGCTATGGGTGTATGTCTTCAGAAAATGACGTCAGTGTAGTTCTTTGTCAAGTGATTCTTTTAGCACATGCAGTCCATGCGGGCTGTGTGGTGAACCCGTGGGTAACAAAGTGGTACAGTAAGACAAAAGCTTCGTACTCACCTCAGCGCTGGTAGCCGACCGAAGAAGGCTACAAATGTCATGAAAGAGATGGCCAGTACGCCTATGACCACCTGAGCAATGATCCCCATCTTTGGAAATCAAAATATCCGCCGTCGAGATGTATATACTTTATGATTTGTCTGTGTGTTTTTTTATAGGAAGGGTTTCTCAAAACTTGGTTGCTAGGCATCGACACAAAGCAGAAGCCCGGCAAAACTGTGCCGCGGACTGCAAGAAATGGAATTAAACGGTGGTAAGGTCCAGTTCAGGTAAGCAACTCTCAGTGCTTGTAGAAAGCTGCTTTGTGGGAAATAAAAGGATTGCCGGTAAGTGAAAGTAGCCTTTAGACAAGCAGTCAGCGATAACAGACACCAAGCAAATGGAACAGCCCGGTGACTTGCGTACGTGTGATTTGTTAGCTTACCTATCCCGGCCATTCCTGCCAGCCCTGCTATGTAAATAAAATGAGGCAGTGTTACTGATCAACAATCCGTCGCAGTCAGGAAGCACCCGTGCATACAGATACGCACATACAGATACGTACACCTTATAGAGATCTACCCGATTAAAACATATCGGATTATCGGTGGCTCGCACTTGGTTTGTTACATATTTACCTCTACCACGTGATAGTTACCCAACTAGGTATCGCGATCTTGCATCACGCGTCTTTGTGAAACTTTATTCACGAGACTTGTTGTTCAAGTTGCGCCTAGTTCTGCCTGACCTTCACATTCATTCTATTTTAGGACTACAAAAGCACAAACTTGTCCGAACGCTTCTCCTCAAAGTGCACTGTTTTAGGAGAAACGACTTGACCCTTATCACACACTGTCCATGAATTGATGTATTTGTTTACAACTTCCGCTTTCGCATTAAGCCAACCAGCTCACAGCTAAAGAGGATGAACACTACTATTCCCACTCCAACCACCTAACAACACCAGCCCTTTGCGCTGAAGTTCTTTTTATTTGTTGCCGATGGGAACAGTTTGAAAAACACCGAAATTTAGCTTGTTAACCTAAGGCGAACTGAACTAGCCTATCTCCCCCTTTGTGGTGTACAGCGATGAGATGTCTGCGCCGGGGATTACATACTCTGGGGTGCTTGCAAAAAAGAATGCCGACAACAATGAGAAGGCTGGTGTCTTTCAAGACCTTAAGTTATGGGTGTCAGTACGGGTCCCTCACCGTAAAACCTACGTTGATACCATACAGGTAGGAATATAATGCCCTTTTCCTAAAACATCACCTAAGACAGCTAATGCATCGTAGGACAATGGCGGCACAGTGGTATTGAAAGAAAAAGATGCCGATATGCTTATATGTGATCCTGCGAAGGATCCTGCTTCTAGTTCATACTCATACCAGCTCATCGAGGATGCTGTCACGGAGGGCTCCCTTGACACTAAAGAAGACTACCTGTGCGGCTCACCAGCAAACCACCCTGGTCCCTCCAGGCCAAGCACAAAACCTAAGCTTACGAGAAACAAGTTTACTGAGGAAGATGATCGGATTTTGACGAGATTTGTAACAGAAATGGAGCGTTTGTGTGAACCTATCGGCGGCAATGATATATACAAGAACTTTGCAGATGAGGTACGTTCCTAGTCACCGTTCCATTCTGTTTTCTACTCTAACTTGTTGGTTTAAGCACCCACATCATACATGGCAGTCATGGCGAGATCGCTGGGTTAAAAAGTTGAGGAGCATTCCTCACCCCCATGAATCAAACAAAGAGCATTCGCCACCACCGAAGGGCACACCAGTAGCTTCCCATCGAGGTGTTGCTTCTGACAGGAGCCCTGTCATCAAAACGAGGACACGATTTACAGCTGAGGAAGACGAGATCCTTCTAGAGACGATCCATGAGGCGATCGACGGCCATGAGCCATGGAATGGATACATTCCCTATAAGCGGCTAGCCACTGATGTTAGTGTAAAAATCCTCCAGGCGAGTTCATGTCTAACGATAAACAGTTCCCACAAAGGACGTACCAATCGTGGAGAGATCGCGCCTTGAACCATGTCGCGAAACAAAATAAGAACCAAATTGCCCAGTGGGAAGCTGAAGCTGGGTTTCATATGAGTGACGCGGAAGATGTCCCTACAAACAATCCTAAGGACCAACGTACTCGAACAAGTAACGACAAAGGTCATGTCAAGTCACCAGCTGCAGTCTCACTTCAAGGAGCTGAGAATACAACAATACCGACTGTTAAGACCATTGACGGGTTGCGTGACAAAGGTACCACGCGCAAGGACGTTGGTGAGAATGAAAATGAGCAAGAACATCAGGACATGTCATCGTCTCCTAAGCGAACTACTAGGTCTACTGAACGGTCTCATGATGTGCGGCTTTCAGTCGAGGGCAATGTATCAAATAACCCGGCCTCTCCAGTGGCTAACTCGTGCCAATTTACAGACGCTGGAGTAGCGATGACAACGGCAGAGCAATTCTACCGCGATTATAACACGTTCTTAGAGAGTATCGGAGCTAACACTAGACCCCTTCTAAGTGTTGGAGGCAAAGCGATCGCTCTCTGGGATCTCTGGCAATCAGTCAGATCCAAAAAAGTAGAGACTGTCGAACTTGACTGGCAACAAATCGCGGAGGACTTATACTTTGATTGGGTTTCATTCGAATCGATTCCAGAGGACCTCCGAAAATGCTACGAAGAGCATCTGGCACCTTTTGCAGAGGCCATGATGAGTTTCAACGACTCTAGCGACGAAGAATCAATCGAAGAGGATGCGGATACCAGAACTGAACGGCCATTACCATCATCACCTCCAGTATTATCGTCATTGAAGCGGTCGCTAGCTGTTACAAGTCCTACATATGAGAAAAATTTGCCGCACTTATCACCAAAACGAAGGAAGGTAGACCACACCGATGAAATTCCATCCACTCCCGACGACGTAAATGGAACATCACATCTGCGATATCTACATGACCCTGACAAGCCACCTTCATCCTCGCGTCTTCGTGTTCAGTCTTTCGGTCGGGCTATGCCTCAAACTCCAGGACGGGCGAGCGCAGTAAATGAAGAAGATGAAGAGATGAGAGATGGACTGTCTGATCTACCGGTACTACCACAAGGGCGGAAGCGACGACTCGAGCCAGAGACACAGGATTTCAACTTTGATCCTGACACGCAATTACACGCTCGTGATGAGACCCCAGATCATGCCGACAGTGACTCTCAGCAGTCAACAACACCGTCACAGCAGCTCGTATTAGAGTCCGCTGCCATAACTCCGGAAATACAGCACGACGCTCCAGTCCTGGCCGGATCTAATCAGAGCATTGTCCACACTACTCCTACGCCGCGCCGTAGGTTTCGAAATCCCTCCCAGCAAGATGACTCCAATGACGATACACGGCGAAACACTAAAGGTACTAGAACTGCTGCTGCTTCGCTTTCAACCCAGAAGACGCAGCCAAAGAGACGTAGCCTACCTACATCAATCATATACAAATCCTCCGCTCCCGCCAACTCGTCAGTTCCACAAGACGACCAACGATCATCCGCCACAGTTCCTGAAACCGAATCCCGCCGAAAACCTCTCCAACTAAAGGAAACGCCCGAGGATATAATTGATCGTTTTGTCTCTTTTGGCTACTCAAGAGAGATTGTTCTTCGTTCTCTGAAGGCCACGACCTGGATAATCGGCAATGCGGGTCAAGTGATGGAGATGCTGAAACAAGGAGAGCCTCTCCCACAGAGGACTACGGGAGTCTGGACACAGCGCGATGACGAATCGCTCGCGTTGGTGTATTCCAACGTCCCCCCGGCTAATTCGAAGGAAGAGAAGAAGCGAGCGAAGGAAATGAGACGTCTGCAGGCGAAACACGGGGCCGAGCAGGTAACGCTACGGAAGAAATACCTGTTGGATGAGCTGCCAACATAAGTAAATGGATGCACGACACTTTAGACTTTTCGCAGCGCGAGCTGAATACGTGGTCATGTCTTTTCTATTGTATGGATACATAGGCGGTGGGCTGTTTGCTCTTTGCACATTTGTCGTTATAGATACCCCGCCTGTCAACTAGTGTTTACAGTCAACATGTCAGACCAACATACTAATTTGATGCGTCTCTATACGGTGATAGTAATTCGTCTTCGATATAAATGAAGTTCCGGCATTGGCATTGTCATACCTTACATCAAGGGCTCTCAATCATAGCACGCTGTTATGTGATGCTGTTCTCAGCCATAACCATACCCCCTCACAGCTCAGTAAGCTTCGTTCAAGCTACAGCTTGTATGTATAGCTCGTCTTCAGTATTACCCCAAAGTCCCGGCATCCCTAGCACACTAGTAAAGATTGGCCTACGCAGAGCAGATTATGTATCCCAACGTCAGCTCACGGATACCGGTATCATAAATTCGTTGAATTTCTCTTTTCATTCTATCTTTTTTTTTTTTCATATAGCATGACATCTCGCCCGAACTACAAGTACGCATAAACAGAGGTGCCGTCGCGTAGCCCTACCCTACGGTATCTAGCCGAGCTTCGACTTGATGAAAGCCAGAGCCTGCGAGCCGTACTCGTTGACATAGCCCTGGTGCGTAGCTTGGTTGTTGCCGTTGCAGCAGTACGGGTCCGAGGAGTCGCAGTACGACTTGATGATGGACGGGTTGCCTGGCGAGCACTTGAAACCGCTGGGACGGGCGGCAAACTGGGTTTGCGAGTGTTAGTATCGGACGCCACTTCTTTAGCTTTGGTGTGTCGGTCACTACTTACTCCTCCGGCGGTGCATGTGCCGACGTTATATGGCAAACCAGCGACGTTGTGCGGGTCGCCCATGAAAATAGCGACCTTGACGGCGGCGAGCGCGTTGCCGGAGAGCGTTGCACCGGCACCGCCGCACAGAGCGTTGTCCATAATCTGACCACCCTAGATTCATTCAAGGTTTCGTCAGTAATCTTCATTCTCATATTCCTCAACACAATCTCCCTAGACATCAATTCCAAGACAATTTTCAGTCTTACGCAATGCGTTCAACCCCTATTCCCTTGCATTCTCTTACTCAGCATGTGTAAAACAACATAATGACATACCTGCGAGTACCCAATAAGCACAATCTTCGTACTGGGACACCTGCTATTGAGGCTGTTAACAGCCGACACGACGGCGGACGTGCCCTGCTGAGCCGAGCTGTCGTAGCTGGCGCCGCCGCACGATGACTGGCCGCCGCACGCCGGGTACGAGATGGCTGAGGCCTGGCTGCCAGGATACGCAGCCGTCACCATGTTTACAAGCCCGCCGGCTGTGCCGTAGCCTGGGGATGCTGTCGTCTCGCGCGCGCCGAAGACGTACACGCCCGGGCAGCTCTGGCGCTCATCTAGCTCAACGGGTGTCGCGGTCGCGACGGCCGCCAGGATGGGGAGGACGCTCGTAGGCTTCATTTTTTTAGATTGCACCTGAGTGTGGACGGACGTGATAGTTGAGTAAGACGAAGTCACGGTTTTTGGCTCTTGGTGAGTGAGTGATGAGAGACTGCTAGAGGAAGCAGATGCCTCACGGTTTATATATCCATCTGTCCTCTCCGCAACCAACAACGATGACTACCGACCTGGGAGACAATGCCGCCACCAGATCCCGAAACATCAATCTTGGGTATTCCCCTGGGATTAAGCTTTGAGGAAGTGCTTACGTACTGCGAGGCGAGCATTATTGGCGACGATCGATATATGCTGCACACGGTGGATGCAACTTGAGCTTGGAGAAAGCTCTAAACCTCAGACAGGCACCTGCGCGGATAAATTGTCTATGTCCCCATGGGGATCTGTCGGTTAAATTGTCTTGCCGGACTAACTGAGTAACGGACAATAACAGCATGGCTATGTCCTATATGATGATCTCAGGTAAATAATGCAATTCTGGGGTAATGAGATGTCTAGTTTGGAGACTCCATTTTGCCTCGTTCCGGGCTTATGGATTGATCTATCGTGGACGGAATAAGGAGCATTCCTTTGGGACGTAGGAGATCTTTACCTCTTCGTCGGATAATCTGGACGGGTATGTGTGATATGGTTGTAGAATTAGGTAAGAGAAAGTTGTTGATGAAGTTGGCAATATTTCTGGTTGGGATTGCAACTTGTAATTCTTTGGGAAGGTAACTTCGTAACCGGCCTTCAGTGATTCATTACTACAAGCTTCATCGTTCGTACCTTTTTGAAAATCTACATATTTCCAACAGTGAAATAGTGATCAAATTATTGGGTTCAAGTATTTTAGACATTTGGCACGACAGCGATCCATCCTTTGACCCATTGAATCAACTTTCGGCGTTGATAATTCCTTGAACTCAGGAGCAAATGTGTATAAGAAACAGCAAGGTTCAGGTATCTTGCGGTCAGATGGAGAGACCCTCCTGCCGGCACTCAGGGCCAAGAATGTCTTAACTCCAGGCAGCTCGTCCCGAAAAGGAAAAGTGCTTCACAATACCGAATTTGGTGGGGTGTGTTGGTACCCAGGGCATATCGTAACAATGGTTAATTCCGGTAGAATGATAGCACGTGACTTGGGGTATTCGAAGTTATGTCTTACTCGTTGTTGTTGCTTAGTACGATTAACTATGTATAATTACGACTGATGAATATATCTTGTACCTGTTATTACGCTCTACTACGCTCTACTACACTCTACTATGCTCTACCACCTATCTTAACAACTTCCCAGCAGAGGGCGAGTACGTAAGCACTCCTTTCCTCTTCACGGTTTCAAACTATCATGTTTGCTTGTAATGTCCTATTGTACAACGCCATATGAACAAGACATGAGAGAAAATCGCATGAATGGCAGCTATAAATTGTCGTGAATGCTAGTCTAATGTTTCACTTTAAACTTTGAGCTCCTGCCAAGATGTTTAGCGTGCGAATCATCACGCTAAGCTTTCCCGTTCCCGATCCTCTGGGGCGCAGCAGCCGTTAGTTGACCAATCAGACATCCAAGAGCTAGACTAATTATGGGTGTTTAACAGTAGGACTTTGGAGGCTAGTGTAGGAGGTAGGACCCCTCACTTGAACTCTCTATCTAAGCTGAGTTCAGCTGTGCGAACTCACCATTTGTCAGTTTGCAGTTGACGTGAGGCCGCCAGCGCCTTTGTCTCCTATATTAAACTTTGCCCAAAACACACCATCTTTGTTCGACTTTCCCAAATCATCCTCCAGCAATCACAATCGGTTCGGGCCAAGGGACGTGCGAAAGGCCAGCTTTTGCCGAGTCGCATACCCAGTGCCACTATCGAGCTTCGACCTCGTTGCGATTATTAACATGTCTAATCAAGGCTATTACAGCGGCGGCGGCGGCGGCGGAGGAGGAGGAGGCGGCTACCCTCCCTCTCATAATCAGTACTCCCAAGGACAGCAGTACCCTCCGCAGGGACAGCAGTATTCTCAAGGACAAGGACAGCAGTATCCTTCCCCACAGGGCCAATACCAACAGGCTCAATATCCCCCTCAGGGTCAATACCCACCTCAAGGACAAGGACATTACCCTCCTCAAGGTCCAGGCCAAGGTCAATACCCCCCGCAGCAGCAGCAGCAGCAGCAGCATTACGGTGGTCCCTCTCCATCGCATTCTCCATACCCTCCACAGCAGTACGGCGCACCTCCACCGGGCCAGCATTCACCTTACCCGCCTCATCAGCAATCACACGGCAGTCCTCCACCATACGGCTCCCAGTCGCAGTACCAAGGCCAGCCACCGCACGATCAGTATGCACCTCAGGGACATGGCTACCCTCAGCAGGGTCAGGGTGGTCAATACATGCAAGGCGGCAACCCCTACCCACCACAGCAGCATGATCCCCATCATCCTCCACAACAGGACGCCCAGCACGGCGGAGGCGATAGGGGACTTGGCTCTATGCTGCTCGCCGGTGCGATGGGCGGTAAGGCTGGCCACGGCGGCGGCGGCGGCAGTCCACTAGCCGCTATTGGCACCGCGGCCGTGTCGCAATTTCTCGGTGGTGGCCACGGGGGAGGTCAAAAGGCACACGGGGGGGGCGGCGCTTCGGGATTTCTTCCGGCTGGTGTTGCTGGCTACGTGGCTGGACATGGAGGCAAGAAACATAAGAAGGAGAAGAAGCACAAGGGGCATAAGCGGAGCAATAGTTCTAGCAGTGATAGCAGTCGGAGCAGTAAGAGTAGCTAGAGTAGCTAGCGCAACACAGGGGTTAGATAGCCTTGTCACGATAGAGCAAGAGCATGAGTTTATTTCAGCATATGAATTGCTTTCCTCTGAAGCTGATCCGCGCGTACTCAGCAGATGTTTTCCCACGAATATAAGTCCCCAGTATACGACAGCTCACCTGAAGACGCCCATCGCACCTTCCCACCCGCACTCACAAATACGTATCTGCCCGGTATTTTCCACTAGCTCGACTCGAACCCTCAAGGCCTGGCCATCCGTAGCGTATCGAACAACCACTCTATGTTTTTCAGCCATGCACCACCTGGCTCTTTCATGAGCGCCTCCAGCTGGATACGTCCACGAGTTCTCATCCAGTCCATTCTCTCTGAATTCTTTGCCATGCAGAACCGCTCGACGAGCTCCTTCAACTTAACTTCATTCCTAATTCCACCCTTTGCCGCATCCCATTCCCCTTCATGATTCTGTCTAGGAGCATGTAGGCAAAGGCAAAGTAGACGCGCAAACCACCTAGGCAGCAAAGTCGTGGCTGTCCCACCAAATATCTCGAGTTTATCCGGCACGATACTCACTTGTCGATCTTGGCCGCCGTCGTTCATGTGTTGCAAACCAATCGAAATGATGGAGAACAATGTAGCCGGGGGTTCTATGGTTACTCGGGTCGCAGCTTCGATTCTCTCGCATGCGTGATAGGCTGTGCGGTACCGGATCTTTGTCAAGAACGCTGCTCGTGGATGCGTGAATTCGCATGCGGGCGTTTCGACGATCTCCCAGAAGTGCATGATGGCGGCTCGCCGGTCACGGCGGCCGCGGGGGTATACGTCGTGCCAGGTCATTTCATCCAACTAGATGGGTTTGTTAGCCTCTTTGGTAATTTCGGATGATTAGGTTCAAAAATGAAATTTACACCCACCTCGCGGTCCCAGATGCTGATCGTGAATATGTTCTGGTACTTGCCAGTCCTAGGGCCAACGCGGTGCTTGTGGATGAAGCATATGAAGCGGTAGCTAGCGGTTTTTGCAGATTGTCCACCCTGATTAGGGTCTGGATTTATGCTGTGCCATGGCGTGAAAAGATCGTTTAAGACATTGTCTTCGAGGGCTATTCGCGGTGGAAACTTGAGCCGAGCATCCGCGGGCGAGATATCCGTGATGGTGTGGAAATATGCCCATGTCCTCTTCCCGTTCACAGGGGTCTGCACGATGTTGTATGCATTCAGTGCCGTTGTCACCGCACCTATGCGTGGAGCTCTCCCTATGGCTAAGCTCCTGATCACAGCAGCCAAATCATCGGATTCTTGTTGATCTAGTATAGGCAATTGATTCGTTAACTCATCGTCGAATGTAAATCGACTTGGGTGGTCGGCTGCCTTAGCGTCTGGGTATGCCATATCTGATGTAATGCCGAAGGTAAATGGATATACATTGTTGGGCCACGTTGAGGAAGGGGAATTGACGATCTCTTGTTTTTATATAATAGATTTTTAGACAAAGCGACTTGATCTTTGATCATGGTCGTTCATCGAGTTGTTCCTTGTAGTAACAGGACGTTTCCGGCTTGAAAGCCTACGTCCATTCCCACCATGTCTTTGTCTAACAACTGCAATAACGCCAAGACATTCCAGAATATGGGTCGTATAACATGAGAAGGAAAGTTCTGGGATTGATAAAGTCCTTCGATGCTGTTCATAGTGACTAGCCTTCTGCTAATTACTCTTCCAGAGATGTAGAGTGAGTTTCCTAAGGAAATTTGCAGCCGTTGCCGCCTCTTTGTTATTCTGATCCGGCGTGCTCGATTGAGCCTTTTGCGCCGATCAAGCTTCCCAACCTTTGGTGCTGCTTAGATCCTATACTCAAAGCATTTAACCAAGCATATCCTTATTCCTTGCTTCAGGGATGAATGTAGCTTAAATTTAGGTAGCTGGAGGCTGACTAGTCGTCCCACCAATTCGTTGAAGCATTCTCCCCATCCGGGCCCCCTCGGGCGCCGCACACGGGCGGGATTCCCGGAATTAGGAGTTACAACGACACGCGCCGCAAGTGGGACATAACGGCGCCCGTATAACGCGGATTCCCTACACTATCAATGGACTTTACACAGCAAGACTCACGAAATTAGTTAAAAATAGCAATGTACGCCATGAGGGAGGTATTGCGGTACCCGTTACGCCCGTATATTGCGGCATTTAGGCATCTTCAATGATTTTACATCGATATTTCCAAGCATGCATTATGTATATAATTGAGTCCTCGTCTGCAACAGTGTTCCATGCCTTTGTTATTTACCATCAGTCTACGTTACATCGCTCCCTCCTGACAGAGCCTCCATCAGATATTGCAACTCCTACCCTTGCCAATCCACAACTTTCAAGATGGCCTTTAAGAAGACAATCTTAATAACAGGCGGCACCGCAAATCTCGGCTACCACGCCGCCTTCAGCATCGCCAAAGCCCAGCCGGAAACCCTAATTGTTCTCTCCTCTCGGTCAGACAGAGACCACGCCGCAGACACCATCAATAGAGCACTAGGCCAAACAAACACCGTCTTCCTCCCACTCGACCTATCTAATTTAAAGAATGTGCGCAGCTATGCGGAAAACTGGACCGCGAAGTCTTACCCCCCGATCCAAGCCCTCGCCCTCAATGCCGGGCTACAATTCCCCGGCGGCCTGACCAAAACCGTAGATGGTCTCGAAAGCACATTCGGCGTCAACCACGTCGGCCACGCGCTGCTTTTCCACTTACTCAGTCCCCATCTCGCACCCCAAGCAAGGATCGTGCTTACGTCCAGCGGGACGCACGACCCGGCGCAGAACAGCGGTCTCCCCAACGCCGAGTACACAACGGCCGAGGAACTCGCGCACCCCACCGCCTTGACGGCCGCCTACTCGGGCCGCCAACGCTACGCGACGAGCAAGCTGTGCAACGTGCTGTGGACATATGCGCTCGACCGCCATCTAAGACAGAAAGCGCCGGAGCGGCGCATCACCGTGACGGCCTTCGACCCGGGCCTGATGCCTGGGACCGGGCTCGCGAGGGAGGCCGGTCCGTTTCTGAGTTTCATCTGGATGCATCTGATGCCCCGCATGATCCCCCTCCTGAGACTGCTCCTGACCCCTAATGTTCATACGGCAAGGGACTCGGGCGAGGCGCTCGCGAGGCTCGCTATTGACCCGGAATTAGAGGGCGTTAGCGCTGAGTATTTTGAGGGGAGGAAAGTCATTGGGTCTAGCAAGGATAGCTATGATGAGGCGAAGCAGGAGGATCTGTGGCGCTGGACAATTGAGTATCTGGTACAAGGGGATGAAGAGCGTGAGAATTTTGAGCAGATAAGATAAAAAGGGGGACTTGGTTTCCTCGTTATTGGTAGAATATATTTTTGTATACTTATACTAGAGTGAGAGAAGGGAAAAGTATCGGTTGGATGTCTTGGTTGTACTCAATATTTTCTCTAGGTATAAGTCTCTATACATATCACCGTATCATCAGGGCCGATGAAAACCTTGTTAAACGAGCGAATCAGTATCAACTTAGACTATATTTAGTCTGCAGGTATGATAAATCACTATCAATGCTTTGGTTAACAAACTGGAAACATCCCTCTCAAGATAACATTCAACCGATTGTCGGTGCATATACATAATCTTTCTCATCTGGGTCCATCCACTCTACATCCCCATCTACCCAATTGTGCCGCACATGGGCGTACTACTTTTCTTTTTCCATCATCTTCTTCTTATTTTCTCCTATGATTATTTCCGCAAGTTCATCATCCATTTTAAACCTGTCAATCAATCTCTTTCAGTATAATGCCATTACTACGCTCGCACCACGGATCCAAACGGTCCTTAACAAACAACTCCACCTGGGGTGGCGTCCTCTTAATATCAGCCGCTGAATCCAGGAGCCCAGCTTTCACAACGAGCCGTCCGCCAAAGGATACCGGCCGCACGACGACGATCGTCGGACATACAGCGCAGAAATTATAGATGACGTCTTGTCCTGAAATGCCCTTGCGGGTCCAGCTGCGCACCTCGCCGGTTTGGTGAAACTGTATTATTGATTCAGCAAGATGTCTTACTAGAAAGGATTTTGCGAAAACATAATGAAGCAGATAGTACGGAATCAATTGAGTAAAAGGATACTTACGTGTTCAGGTATGACGATTAAATTGGTACTTCCGTTCGCGCCGGCACATTTGTGACATGGTCCGCAGTGACAGACACACTGATCCAAACATTGTTAGATGGGTTTGCTAGCTAGGGAAATTGAACAAGCATGAAAAGTACTGACTGCTCCAACCGGCTCCCCGGTGAGCTCGAACTTCACCGCACCACACATACAACTTCCATTGGGCATTGTGTGGAGATTGTAGACCACGATGTCTGGATACACAGATACTATTACTTTAGATGTCCAAGGCCTAGCAAGCCAAGCGGGCACTGTATGGGTGGGGGGAGAATTCTAAATAATATGAAGGACAACGATATGTTCTCGAAAGTATTGAACATAATGATCTTCCACTGATGGATTTATACCGTACCTTACATTATAATGACGCCTGAGACTCTGGAGTAGCGGAGTATATATGTGGATCTGCGATGCCCAAGATGGCTAATGCACGTAGGCAACTATAAATCCGTCGGCGATAAGCTTCATGGCATTTGAAGGTAAATATGCCTGCTTTACAAATTCAAGAAGACTCTTACCCCCATGTGCCCTGCGTGCTCTAATACATCTCAACTTAGCATTGATACTTCATTCCTCCTAACCACCTCGAACACCTTCAATGATCACCTCCGCAGTAAGGTCCGGCTGATTAAAAAAGAGAAATGCTAAATCTGCTGTTCACTGTGTACTAGATCTGCTGTCCTTGAGTGATAGTAACTGGAGCCAGCTTAGCAATTCCAAGTATTTAAAGAAAACAGGTTGTCTTAGTTTCCTTAACAAAATAACATAATTCCTTGCTAGTTTTCTAATATATTCGCTACATAATCGTGTTACTAGCGACTCTTTAAATTTTTTTATAGAACAAGGCAATATTCTGCAACCTGCGCTGCTGAAATGATTATGCCGAGTATTTCAGTTATTCTCCGTAGTAGCGCCAGTCTGACTATTGTCTCAGTTTTGACTGCTAGTAGTTTCATTATTAAATATTGTTACATAAGGAGCGTATTCTATCATCAGCAGATTTTGCGTTATTGAGTTATACATCCGAAGCCTTTAACCTGTACATTCCGGGCCCGAGCTCCCTTGGCTTTAGTGCTGCGACATAAACGTAACTTATCCTCTTCCATTTGAAACTACAACTAAAAACCTAGATCTCTTGTGATGACTAGTTTGGCGCAACCTTCACTAACCTTCCTCACCCACCATTCGTCATCATCAGTGGTCGGCGAAGGGGTGTGGCACGAAACCATTGTGATCGTTTTTCTGAAGCCAAACTGCTATCTGCTCCTGATGGGCTCGTCTTGCGACCTCTTCCACCGTCAAATAAGCGGACAAGGACTCCCTGTACTCGGGCATACGCAGCGCCGGAGCCTTGGTTACCTGGCCGAATAAGGTTGTATCCTGCCTTAGCTACGTCCTCAGCTGACAGGCCTTGCAAATTTCTGGCATCGACATTAATACTGGAATTTGTTAGTAGCTCAATTACTTCTTGACGGTTGGCCCGAGTAGCATAGTGGAGCGCTGTATTTCCATTGGGGTCCAACAGATTCAAATCAGGTTTCTGGGAAATGCAGCTCTTAATTTTCTCAAGCACAGCGACGTCGCTCCCATTCGAAGTGGCGTCTCCCAGCGTGGTAATTAGTGCCATTAGATATGTTCTTCCGTTGATGTCGTATGCGTTGATTCCGATACCACCATCTTGAGAAGGGTTCTCGGGCGAAAGGCACATGTTTTGGTAAACTACTTGGTAATATTGCATGCCAAAATAGTGGTTCTCGCAGTCTGTGTTTCGCAGTTTTCCATGGACATAGTTGGACAGGGTGGGAGGAAGACCGGCTGATGAGAGAAGAATTCCTAGCGTACACCCAAAACTTTCCAGTGTGCTTTTGGCTTCGCTATCTCCCCAATATTGCATCTGATCGATAAGGCATCTGATGAATGTTCTTCCAAGCCGGTTACGAAGACTCGAATCGAACCCTTCTGCGACGACTAAGGAACAAAAGGAGGCCACGCCACCATGCCCGTGAAAAACTACAACCCGCCACCGGCGTACGAGCACGTGCATGAATGTTTCGCCATCGACGTTCTTGACGTTTAGAATATCAGGCCCTTCAGGTTGTCGAGGTTTCTGGCTAATGAAATGAGTTAATAGTGGAATAACAAGTTCATCTGATGCCCATTTTGCAGCTAAATGAAATGCCGACCGGTTCCAGATGTCTCTACCATATCGCATTGTGAAGTCTTTTGGACTGAGCCCATCGCATACTTCTCCCGTCGGAAGGGTTTGTGAGCCAGCTGTACGATTATATTTCTTGTGAATACAGTCTTTCGGGGACGAACAACACAGCATTATTAGTTTTGTGTTTTCGTCAGCTGTCGGGTCGCTGCTATTGAAGAACACAGGTGTCGAAATATAAATGCCAGTGATGGTAGCTGCAGACATGTCTGACATGATAGAGTCCCGAAGTGAGGATCCACTGAGAAGACTACGCATGTCTGAGCAAGCCGAGGAGGTGAGCGACCGGTCTGTTATACTGCGCATCTTCTCGCGGACCCAGGAATAAGTGGTTCTACAGGTCGACAGGGACCCACCGCACAAACCTCAGCACTTCTCGCAAAGCACGTACGGTCTGGTTACGCATCGCGTTTCTTTTCCCACCCACCATCCCTTACAGTTAATTGTTTTTGTTGTTAGAATTAGATTAAGTAGCGAGATAGATTTGTTTTTTGTTTTTAAGCAATGGGCAGTTGCAGGCCAGCGTACGAGGCATTAACGCATCGCGAAACTGCTGGGCAACTACTACTACTGCTACCAGCAAGCCCTAAGTACGCCTCGCAAACTGGCCTGCCACGCTCACGCTCCCCCAATACAAGTACTATTGAAACCAGACCAAGTGCCCTGAAGTATGCTGTATATGACGCATACGAGGCCCAGAATACGATTCAGCCAGTAATCCATTGTTGTCGATCGCATGATTCGAAGGTTCGGGCTGGGTCATATCAGGGTATTGTTGTTTAGTTCTCAACTCCGAATAAGGAGGTTCCGAGCGTGGGTTTGAGAGAAGAACACCTCCGGGGCGATCACCATTCTGGCTTTTATGAGGCGCTCGCCCGCTCCGACCTTTGGAAAGCCGATCCCGTCTCATGCGACGGAAATTTTCAATCCGTGCGCGGGCTTGTTCGCTGCTTCGAGGCCTAAGCTTCCTGTAGTCTCCTAGGAACAGCTCTTTTAGCTCATATTGAGTAGAGCGAGTTTCCGTCTGAGTCTGAGTCTTGGCTGGAAGCGGATTTATTGGCCTAAGAAGATCCACAGAAACAACCGTTAACTTGATTGAGTGCTTGGTGTAAAGGGTTATGAAGCTGCTATACTACATACCTCCTGTTTTTATTTTCGAGATTAGCAACTGCCGTTATTACTTGACTTATCTGTTTCGTAGTTAAAATTATCTTGGGTGTGTACAAGTAAGTCTTATAAGGCGACGTTTCATGACTTGTTGCTGCCAAATGTGGCGGGCGGTAGGTGGCCGACCTGGCCCTCTTTTTCGTTTTCTTTGCTTGTTGCTGTTTTGCGATACGCCAGGCGATGAATGGACTGTAACAGAGCGACCAGCCTCTGGTGTACAGCCATTCTGAGAATGAGGAAACCCTTTAGTTGGAGGCGCATAGGGAAAAGCAGCAGCCGAGTTCATCGCGAGATTGCACAGCAGTGCGGCTCACGTGCACAGTCGTTGAATTTTTAAGATGAAGTAAGTACCTTTCAGGTCAGAGTAGCACTTGAGCAATTTTCACGCGGCTGTACAAGGTATGGGATACTACAGGAGTAGCTCATCACCTGGTGTAGAATCGGCAGGTGGTTGGCATATATTGCGCGGAGGACACGCAAGGGAATACAATAGTCGCCAGTTAGGCCAGATTATTCGGCTTGTTTTATCTAACACGTCCATCTATTAAAGATGGTATTATACCCCTGTCAAGTCCGTTCTAACTATGAAGGCAGAATCCCTATGGCCAATGATATCTCACCACAGGACCGCGCAAAAAACCCCTGCGTTTCATGGGTTAGTGAGGCCATATGTGGCGTTCACTACAAGCAATAAAGCTCCCCAACCAATGTCACAGAATCGAGTCAACCCACCGCCAGACAGTTTGTGCCTAGGTGGTACCCCGGGGTACATTTAGTGAGAAATGCTAGATCTGCTGTTCACTGTGTACTAGACCCCGTCCCGTCTGCTGTCTCTGATTAACACCAAGTGCCTTCAGCTGCCGCACAGTGGGCTAGTCTCCGGCAGCCACCTGCAGGCCACCCTTTAAAATGGGCTCTATCCTTTCACTTTAACCTTTTATTTTTAACAATAATTATAAAGCTTTAAAATAACTGTAAAAAAAACTAAAATAACTTTAATACAGTGTAAAAAATATAGAAATAATAATACATCTATACTTAATATAATTTAGTTACATGCACTATACCGGATTTTTATGTCTTATAAGTCTTATTCCTAATCATGGTCAGAATCTGTATTTGTTTTTAAGGCGTGCTAGATCTGCTGTTTTTTGTGTGCTAGATCTGCTGTCCTCAACTAGTAGCAGTTGGAGTCAGCTGCACTACCGTGCAAGGAACTCCGCACCAAATTTATATAGCAACGTACTTATCCAGCAGCGTACAGCCCTCTAAATTGAAATAGCAATTTTTTTAAACTATGATAATAAGAGTTGTTGATTCGGGGTAGGGAAGTCCAGTCACGTGACTAGCGTTCAGGGGTTGGGTTAATCAATCGTGTATTTCTTCGTTTTTCGCGTTCTTTTCACACATGCGCAGATTTCCAAGCCACGCATACTTCAGTACAGAATTCAAGTCTTTCGTTAAGTTGCAAATCATTCACTATATGGGCCCCAGGCCAATCCAAGTGTGTCCTTTTTGAATACGTTCGCATTGATCAATGCATTGCCCAATTCGCTACCGCCAGATTCGCTAAGTCCACATACCTAGGTGAAGTCTTTAACTTCTGGCTCCCCCTCTCCAGTCCGAATAGGGAGGCAGCTACTAGGGATACCACCGCTACTATGTTCCGCACTGCGGGTGTTCTTTTCCCCAGATCATTATAAATTTAAAAAAGTGCTAAGTTCAACAATCCCTTACGTTTAGAAGGACTTGCAATTAATATATTCACACTTAAATTATATACAAAACGTGTCGGTTGCAAAAGAATTGTTTAATTAATTAATTAATAAAGGTTGAAGGATGTATGTGTTAAAAGTGGAAGAAGGAGGTTTTAAAGGGCTGTACGAATTAGGTGTTCTAGAAAGGCAACACTGCATCTGCTATGCCAAAACACTGCATCTGCTGTACTTATATATATTCAGCTGGGACCTGCCCCTATCCTTCTATAAAATACATACCTAATTTGTATGTGTACTTTATGAATCTTTCAGGCTGTATTTCTTCGCACTATTATAATAAAAGTTGCAGATCTAAAAATATACTGAGTTCGATAATCCCTTACGTTTAAAAAGGGTTGAAATTATTATGTTCATACTTAAACCGCATACAAAACGTGTTTGTTACGGGAGAATTAGTTAATTGATTAAACTAAGTAATAGTATAAAAGCGGTAGTAAAAGTATGTATGTAATATTCTTGATTAAGCTGAGGTTTGAGTTACAGTCCGATAGATTGATGAAGTACGCGTACAAAACATCAGTGTATTTCATCAGTGTATGGGGCAGGTGTCTCCAGCTGGAGTTGATGTGTTTTGGCACAGCAGATGCAGTATTGCCCTTCTAGAAGGGCCCGGGGTTGTGCGCTACTAGGCAAGTACGTTGCCATACAAATTTGGTGCGAAGTTCCTTGCACGGTAGTGCAGCTGACTCTAACTGCTACTAGTTAAGGACAGCAGATCTAGCACACAGGGAACAGCAGATCTAGCATTCCTCTTGTTTTTTCTGTGTTAGATTTACTGATACGATAAGCTGCTCTAGATGCTCCGAGGCTGACTTTGTATCGATTAGAAATTGCTTGATATCGGCTGATGCACTATTCGTTATTTGGATGAGAGTTTGTAGTTGGGTGGCGTAGGACTGGTTCACGAGGTTTTGTGATTTAAAACTGTTCCTAAACGAAGGTTAGTCACAGATTTAAGCGACCTGATGCCTGTATGCGTTTATTTTTTAAGCTCCGACCTTATGGAGCAGCATGAGACAGTTCTTTGGGTGTAAACATCGACATACTGGTTATGGGAAAACATTCTTTCCTCCTAGAGATGGGTTCGATAACCGGCCTTTATTTAACCAGTTTGGCTAGATACTAGAGTAAATAAACAAAACTCGCTATTCTCCCATAGTAAGTAGCGTATTAATCGCAAGGATCTTACTCGTCAAAATCGCTCTGAGCTTATTGATATCATGTCGTTCGATGACGGACCAATGCAGCCGTTTCCCGAAATCCTTAATCTTTTCTCTTTTTCCCTTTTTACTACTAGAGAAGCACCTACTACGCCCGTGCATGCCTGGCGTGGTCTCATACTTGGCCATCCTAGCCTCGAACCCGAACTCGCGAAGCGGAGCTAGACTTTGCATCGCGATGCGCTCGATAACGCCCGCAATGGCGATGACATCTCCGACGCTGGAAGTCTATGTTAGACTATGTAATGAAAGATTCCCACTCCAGAATTGGAAATTTCCGTACGTGCTGTTAATGACTTCGGCCTAGTAATACCACTGAAAGCAAGTGGCTGGTGATATTTTAGGATAGGTATTTATTTGTACTTGTTGAGACGGTAGATGTGTCACCAGTCCCTGTGTGGCCAGGTATGGTTCCGATACTATTGGGCATAGTCCAATAAGTATATTTAATATAGAAAGTAAGTCCCATCACCTAATAAAGTATGCTTAATAGCATCTCATTAACTTAACCAATGACCAACAATAATATGTAAGCTTCGTAATTCATTCACTTATGGAAACAATTAAACGACTGCTGGGAGGTGCATACGCTCTTGCTAATACAAATAGAAATGGGTTGAAAGCCATCACAAATCAAGAAGTAGAGCTACCCTCCCCAATGTTACTAGTTGTCGCGGATCCACCACCAGGCATATGGTAGTAGATAGCCAGCGCCGTCAGGATCGTCACTATGGCCCAGCGATCTCCAAGCTCGCCATTCGCGCCGCTGCCTTCGAATTTAAGTGTAAACATCTTTGAGCGGCTGTTCTTTTTGAATGATAGCGTCGCGACCGTCTCCTTTTCTGTAGGTTTAGGTGCGCCGGCGCCGGAGCTGGAGCCTGATGCCTCCCCACTCTGAGACGGCTGTCTCCGCTCCAACTTCCATTCTGAAGAGACGCTTAGCACCTCGGGCAAAACACTGTGTCTCCATTCAAACTCTTCGAGGCGCCCGGTATCTTGCACCGGCACAGTGAAGGTCCATGAGCCGTGTACGATACCAAATGGGCCCGTAGGAGGGGTCGCGGAGATCGCTACCTGGGACATGTCGAGTTCGGATTGTTTCGGCGCCCATATGCTGATATTGCTGCCATAGAGCCTGATGGTGGCGTATGCGGGAAATTCGCCGTCTGGGCCGGTGCCCAAGGCGATTTCCGCATCGACCGGCATAACCCGTCGGTAATTCACCTGCACATGATGCAGTGGCTGAGTTCTACGTGCGGCTAGGTAGAGCTCGCTTGCCACGTTGTAGAGGCTGAGCTCAGAGGGGAAGCGCAGGTATGCGGTCGGTGGCGCGACCTCTGAATACGCTGGGGGCTCATCATCGGAGTCCGAGTTGCCAGACATAGCTGAAAATGGAGATTCCTGCCTAAGATGACCTTGAGTCCGTTTTTTCTTAAATATAGGTATCTGGTTTGTAAGAACTGTTGTTCCGAAAAGTCAGCAACAAATGAGTTGCAGGCATCCTGATCCTAGCCATGGTAGCTGGCGAGCTCTTAATGTTGATTCTTAGGGCTGATTTGCGATCCTACAGGGACGGTCCTCCATAAGAACATTTCCGACAAAACTATTTTCGGAATGAAATCGGATTACCCCGCTTCATTTATTCTCCTACAGAAATCGCTGTATATTTTAAATTTATTCTTGCACGATTAAAAACCTATTCATGTGCCAAAGATGCAGTCGGCAACGTTAGATTCTAATCTCCGACTTCACAAATAGTTTTGTCAGAAATATCCTTATGGACCTTCCTATACAGGGCTTACAGGACAGCCAATCACATCTGACTGGTGATCCCCAGAATTCTGTTCCTACATACTCGGTCAAACCACTTGTAACGGCTCAAATCTGTCTGCTGACACTTTACTTGCTTAGGACGCGCCTTTTAAACCCGCATACCGGTCCGATTGGCAATCCATAGCGTACGGAACTACCTATAGTATTGGTAGCTTCGCCCGAGATATTTTAGGTTGTATCACTCCAGTAAATCGTCGCCTGTAATGAAATCTTGAGGATAGAGCCTGTATGCACGATTATGTCACTGTGTACATCAAAGAGGTCTCTTATTGGCGGTGTTCTAGGCAACCAAGGGTTGCTTAGCTGCACAACGACATCATCTGACGGATTATGGCGAGTTAGGTGGTAGCTGATGAGGCGCGGTTCGATGTGGCATACGTAGTAGTTCGACTACCTACAAGACTGCGTACTGAACCTGACTACGTAAAATAGTCCTAGAAGTCGTTGTAAGCAACTTATTGTGGTCGAAAATAGAAAGGAGAGCTGAACAAAGGACATCAGTTCTAGCCATCTGACCATAGTCAGTCCGTGTAAGAGAACTCTGTCGAAGATATTCAACGTCATGTCACATAAAGAAGTACTATACAAGGTGGCATCTAGCATCCGTGTATACAAGGTCTTCCCACCTCTCTCAGATAGATAGATACAACGAATCTGAGGCTCATATACCCACTATTTCATCAAACATCAGTTATCACGACGAGTGCTTCTTGTGGTGCGAGAACAAACGGGCGATAATCTGCTGGTAGACAATACAGGATGCCGCTTCGGACCTATATATTCGCATTGGAGGCCAGATTGCAGGCCAGCTTTGCGCAGGCGACATAGGAATTCACGATTGCTGCGACAAGCCTCAACTTCGATGTTAGCCCGATCACGGTCGAAGCGCCGGAGGAGTACCGAGGTATCGCGAATGTCTTCTCACCCGCACACATCCACGAGGCCGAAACTGGACCTCTGCATGTTACAGTTAGAAGGTTAGGCCCTATTCGACGGTGTCAGTCCAGCAATACCCAATCTGATCAGGGCATATGGGATGCGCGCGATTGAGGTTTCACGAGAATTCGCCGAGATCGATTCTCGTGACAACCGAAGCAACAATTGGGTGCGCGCATAGTATGGCGGTATCGACGCTACGTCCATCTGGGCCGCCGCAACTTCAAGCAAAGCAGCGCTGCCAGTGTGCCTTCTTGCCTCCATCATTGCTAGGATGTGGACACATACCGAGGCCACGATGCTCTGGGCTGAGATAGTCTCGGAGAGAAAGCGTGAGATCTTTGCTAGGTAGAACAAGGCGAAAGGTTCAAACCGGAGCTTGCGCCAGCTACTCAGCAGGAAATTACTCGCGATCATTTGCCCAGATGGGACGCAGGCGCGAGAGCTTGGCTTCAGTCCGCCGACAGTGTGCGCCAGTAGCAACACAAACAGTTTCTCCTCATGATCTAGAATGTCAACATCGCCATAAATCAAGCGAACACACCCCCGTATGAAAATGTCATTCGCGTGTGGACAATTGCGCTCTCTGTAATGGAGGATCAAGTATCCGGTCGACCCCATGTCGTCCAAGACGACCCTATATTGCTTGGGCTTTCAGAGTGGCATATCTTCCCTGACGTGATGGTTTTAACAGTATTTCGGAATCTACACACATAGAATTGAAAGATCCATTAGTGAAAGCAGGTGGAAAGATATCACTCGGCTTCTCCGACGCGGTGCTCGAGAGCATCAGAGCGTATATTAGTCATTATCATTAGCGCATCACACCTTTAATGGGAACTGTTAGGATCGATGGTACAGAGTGAGAGTCGCAGTATCGTAACGTATGGTATATTGCACTACCCAGCTAAAACCTTCCCTCTTTCTGAAAGTGGGCGAGTCGGGTCACTCTATACGCTTCTACGGCATCGTGGCGGGTATAAATCCCGCACTGAACGTATATCCCTCATACATGCGCTTCTAGCCAATCGCATCAACTATAGTAGAGCACAACTCGGACCCTGGACCCTGACAGGAACCCCATGCTCCATACTAGGCAACTCAATTTCAACGGCTCTCGACTAACTTTTGATGAGCTTGTGCTTGTATGTATGGGCAGCATTCTCAAAACTTGGGAACCCCAGTTGAGGGAACAGGCCTAGTACTCAGGATTCTCCAAACTGTGTCAACCAGAGCTGAAGAGTGTGGAGAACGTCTCAACCCGAGAGCCAGTGCCCTGGGAAAACGTTCTAGTTAAGCCTCTAAACGAGTTTCTAGCTGGAAATCAGCAGTCCGCGCTTGCAGTATCATTGGGTCATCGCCGGCCAAAATTCCTCCCAGCAGAAATAACGAAAGGCCGGAAACAATTTCTTAGACTCACATATCTACCGACGTTGTTATACCTGCTGGAAAGCAAAGACCGAAATATTCGAATTCTACGCCGACTAGCGTCAAGAGTAGAAGGTCTCAACGATACGAACAGCATAATGGTGCTTTTTAAGCTGAGTACGCAACGAGACGATTTCGCTGTAGTCAGTGCCTTCCACAAACCTCTGATACAGACTGACGTGGATAGCAAAAGGAGGCCTATGCATCATCGTTGGATTGAGCTTCCTCGTGAAGCGTATCGTAACAGTGAACGACTAGCGGAGTCCCAGGGTTCAAAGAATGCCGGCTTAGGCAGCAATGGCATCAGCAGAATTAGCGATTTGATTGCTGATGATAGTTATGCTCTATCTATCACCGACGAACCTGACGCTCCATTATCCTCGGGCAATATTGACCCATCTATCCCAACAAACCTGCCGTCATAGGAGGATTTCTCAGAATCCTATCTAAATACGGATCGAACGGAGCGCCCTCTTGAGACCGTTGAGTATATGGATTCCGACACTGAATCGTGGTTCTTCGATACACTCACGCAGACTATACAGTTTGGATTAGAACCGGAGGATACTTATGGATTTTTCATGGGTCAAAGAGATGACTGCATCCCTATGGACCATTATCCAATATGCGAGCACGCATCAATCTACTGTAAGGGTCATGGAAATTTGGACGCTACCCGTCGAGATTTTACAGTCCCTGAAGTATTTTTCGAAGATATCCTATGGTGTTTTGAATCTGGTCTTATTTCTCCGGAACGGTTATCGCTTTGCTGAAGTCCGAGACTGTTGTAGGATTCCTCAAAGCTTTGGCGACCATCTAAGAACTTTACAGAGAGCCAGCTGCGTGCGGCGCGACCATTGCCTCTACTATTGTTAACAATCCATTCAGTCCGCCAATCTTTAACATACAAACCATAAGATTGACCAGATGAATGTAGACGACCGCCTGAAAACACTCAATCGGTTCTCGGCCATTTGTCATACTGAATACTTTGAGACAGCTTTCAACGTGGCCAAGGGCCTCAATAGCGATTACAGAGTGATTGGTCTCAGTGGCGGTGATTCAATTTTTATATGGGCAAGGGTGAGTTGAAATGGAATGTCCATGATCGACATTTGAAAGGGAGTAGCCAATCACGTTCATCGCTTTACTAGCTGCTCAAAGACACGGCAGAGGAGTGTACCGAAACCAGCTTCACAAGAATACTCGGAAACACAGGCCATCCCGGCTTCTCAATCTTGACTATTCCGTCGGCCTGAGAGTGCGCGACTTAGGACTTTCGGCATGGAAAAGTGAACCTTCCGAGGACGATGGATAGCAATGGATTATTTCAAGAACACATCGTTTCACCTAAGCTTCACTGAGTGGCGAATTCCGTTGGTCCAACTTGTGAACGTCAGCTAGTAAATTTTTGACGTTAATATTATCGAAGCTATCGTGTCTGTCCCAGATGCTGGACGATGGGTTCCGATATAGATATAAAGCCCCCACCTGGGTATGTGGGTTACCAACTACCTGGGTGTTCACATTATAGATGTTCAAGTCTTTTGCTAAGTCTTTAATTGGTCCTCTATCTCTCTCTTAATTACTTTTCTTTTTCCTAGTTATCGGCCGTATCTTGAAGTTATTATAACTATTTTATGTAATCTTCGCGGAATAGTATACTAAAGAACTCTTTTTTATTTTCCGTTATTGTTTATCTTTTTTTTAAAACGTTAGCTAAACTTGTTAACTGATTATATTATTATAAACTAAACAATAATTTTGTATTAAAAATAATAGTATAGCTTGCCTTGTTTTTATATAACTAATTTTTTAATATTTAACTTTAAAAAAAAATTAAAGGGCTATTAAAGTTATACACATTAATTAAACTTTAGTATTAAACTTTAGTATTAAACTTTCAGTTACACTATAATCTTATTTTTGCTAGCATAAAAAGAAGCTAAATAATACTATGTTACAGCTGTTCTAGCTATCTGGATCTGCCTTCGCAGCATTAAGCCTGTGCGTTATCGCTCACATTGGAAATAGATATAGAGCTGGCCTTTAGCGATCGTAATAAGCAGCATTTGCCGAGTTCCTGCAGCTTGGAGTGCAGGAATAAACATGGAGACGCAATCCACGTCTGTTGATCACCGTCAAAAGCAGCTAAATGTGGTTGAGCTTGTATCTTATAGAACTGACTCGATTTTATTCGACCAAATTAGTTGACCCGTGATTTAGGGGCTGATAGGCTCGCCGCCTATGCTAGCACATTAACGACTAACGATGTCCCATTATTGGTAAAAGGCGATAGGTTTGTAGGGGATTTCTAGAAGAGTTGTAACATATAAGAGAGATGTGGAGGCAGTATACTATCCATTTTCAATGGACGGTCAGGTGAGGAAATATATCATAGGTACTTTATCAGGCCTGCTGTAAGGTGGGCTCCATAATCACACTGTTGTACAAGTGCATCCCCGAAAATAATGTTAAACAGAGGAGCCTGGCAGTGAATTTCCACAACTATAGCAGAGCCACCTTAAAGGGGCTTGAATAGCCGCTTTTTCTGTTGTTCTGGTGGCTTATAGAGGCTAAGCTATCTACTTAGTTAGTGTTTCATCTGACTACGTAGGTAGTCAGCGAGGGTAGGAGATCGGAGAAGATAAGTATCTAGTTAGTATATACTGCCTTTATCCCACAATGGGATTAGGAAAACGGAGCGTTGAGACGGTGTCCTGAAATAATGGGCATAGAACTTGAACAGACGCTAGAATCGCAAGCGTTTGAGCTTATAAACTTATCTGACAGAATATGAATGCACGACAGCTTGAGTGATATTAGGGTTTGCTGTGAGAAAGAGTAAGCCATTGAAATCCTACTCCATTTGACGACGGCTTAATATGTTTAGGTTAGTCGAAAGCGTTAGTCACTAGGAAAAAGCTGCACGTACCGAGCACTAAACATTTCTCGCGAGATCGCTATTTTGTCACCGTTCGGGGAAGATACATGTTTCGTTGACTGGAGAACAGCAGTGAGGTCCCAGTCAATGGAAAAACACTTGAGCAACTTAGGCTCTGCTCGTGTCTTGCTGGTTCCAATATCGGTAACGGTGAGAGTCAACAGAGGGCGATGCAAGAACTCGACCATTGTTTTGACGCCATAGGTAGGCCTCCTCATCGCTTTGAGCCTAATAACAGTCAAGAACCGCTCTTTATCCTAAGATGAACACCTACCATGTAATTACTTTATCTGGCTTATCTCTTGCCTTCAATAAAGTCTACAGTCCAGACCTTGGGACTTTGTGTCTGGTGGTTAAGCATCGTCTACAGTCGATGACTATCGTTAGAGGATGTGCCTGAAAGGTAGACGGATATTAAAGATACCCTAGATTCAAACTCACCGTTTGAACAAGAGATAGTCTCTTCAATAAATGTACTACGGAAATACAGCTTAAATAATATGAAATATCTAGTATGTTATAAGCACAGCTGCATAATGTGTTCCGGCTCCAAACTAGCTCTTTTGAAGACGCAAAATAAAGCATGCAACCCCTTAGTCCGTGCATTTGTACTCCTCTGTCTGTGATATTGTTGAGATCGCCTACCCGATATCGCCATCCCTCCTATCATTGGTTGGTATCCGGTTAACAGTGAACTCGGCTACGGCCTCAGCACCATCACATGGCAGATTTAATGACAGCCTGGGAGGCAAGGAGACGATATCTGAGCGAAAACTCCTCGCAGTATTTCCCCCAACTGATTCTGCATTGCCATCGGACTGGCCAGCCTCCTCGACAGGGTCGTTTTGTTTGGCGACTTGGAGCCTAGGGTGGCTTGTGTCGCTTAGATCCAGACTGCTCAGTGCATCCGCAGAAGTTGTCTTAGGAATAGAATCCACACAATTTGACCAGGTACCCCAGCCGGCAGTCTCTTGGCCGAGCCGCTGTAACTGGAGAGTTTCATTGGTAACCCACTCCATCTGGGTATATGTTTTATACTTTCGACGTCTCTGGAAACAGGACAAGATTGGCTCCAAGACAAATGATGTCAAAATGGTGATAATGCCCGTGATATAGATTGTATACAGTCCCAAGAGGCTGAAGGATGTGTATTGCGTGCTGTTTATGATCTAGGTACGGCTGTTAGTGCCAAAGTTATTTACTTAGGGGCAAATAACGAAGCTATATGAAGGTATAAATAAGAAGAACCATTGGTATAGAGGAACGTGCCTGATTATCACAGATGCTCTTCTGGATGTGTGCCGATACTCTCTTAGAGAACGAGGCAAGAGCCGGGTCCATAAATCCATAAGCTACATCGACAGCTGATGTTTGCAGAGATGCTAGCGTAGTCTGAAACCAAGAAACTACATCCCTGTGACTATAAATAAGCTTTTTGCAAGACCATATGGATACAGTGAGATGGATAATGAAAAACAGGTCAGTACAACTTCATCTTGTCTAGTAAGAAAACCTTTACGGTTGAAGATGGGGCATTCCGAGCAGCAAGAAATACGGGAATATCCTACTGTTGCCATTGTGTATTGGGAATTGCTCCTTGCAAACCCGATTCGAGTTTCTTCCGCGATTCCAATATCAGAGGTCCAAGAACCACTATGACTTCAAATGGGGTCAAAGGATAAGTGCTCTGTGTATTGGCAAACCAGAGGAACCGAGTCGCCATTTCATCTCCGGAAGAAGAATACTTATCCAGCAATTCATCTATTGCGGAATCTATGAGCGAGTCGTTGACGTTGAAAATTCCCGCCGCGTCATTCCATGCATCAGCCAGACTGGCTAACGGCCCGCACTGCGTGAGGTTGCATATCTGAAACTGCTGGACGCATCCTAGCGGAGAGGCTGCTTCCTCCGGCATGTATGTTTGTAATTTTTGGGAAGTACTCAATTGTTTAAGGGATGGTCCTGACACGTTCATTCGGTACCAAGGGTCGGTGATGGGTGCGGTCGCAAGCACGCCATTTCCAGAGAGAAAGTTGAGTATCACGTCCCCATCTGACCGTACAAGATCCTCGCTAGCGTTCCAGTTGCTACCATAGGGAGAGCTAACGTGGTTGAATGTCGAAGCTAGGATTGAGCTATTGATATTTTTTTATATTAGTTATGGCGCGGACGGAGGCTGAAAGTAGATATGGCAACGTACTGTAGGTTATACTGTCCTGAACCGAGGTTTTCGGCGTTGATATATTGTGATTGAGTATCCTCAACTTCAAGAGTATAATTGGCCGTGGAGATGTTTACCGTATTATGATATCGTTCCCCATAGTGATATCTTGTATAGTTCAGTGTCGAAGTTGAGCGTGTCGTAGTGTAGCCCTCGGTCTTCAACGGAGCGCAGTGAAGAACATTCCTAATTCGAATGGAATTGGCTGGGCTCGCGTTGGAACCAAGGTGGAGATCACTAGTAATATATCCAGTGTCCAATAATAGATTGGTGTTGTTACTCCGGCAGATATCGTTCTTGAAGGGGCATGCGGCGGTATTGTCAATGGTGAAGTTGAGGTTTTTGGTAACGAAGAAGGAACAATCGAGCACACCCAAAGTTAGCCCATCAGCTGACGAGTAACATTGTTGTGCGTAATTCGCAGCGTTAGTCAATTTTATAGCTTCCCATGTTCCTACAATATCCACGGAGCCATTTGTACTACTTGTGTCGAGGAAGCCGCAATTTCTCCCAGCAACTCGGACCCCTTTGCTACTCGCTGTCGAGATCTGGGAGGAGAAGCCACTGGCGACAGTGAATACACCTACACAGAAAATTGCAAAGACTATCGTGGGCAAGATACGTCGCAAAGATCTCTTGGCGTGGCCATGGCTTCGCCAAGCCCAATAAAGCTGGGTTAGCCTCCACAGACCAGAATCGGCGGAAGCTGAATTCCGAAGGATAGCCTGTTGTTGATGATAAATAGGGTCCTGCGGTTCCGGAGTTGATTTGAAACGATGTAGAAGAAGGCAAGCAATACGCCAAAATCGGGATGCGACGAGGGTGATAAAAAAGGCAGTAAATGCTATGAGAAGGCCTCCATCGCTTCTGTCCAAAGTGAGGGTAGCACCAAATATCCCTCCCTGAGACCAATTAGTCCATACCCCGGTGAGAACGCTATACCGGGAAGATGCTGAGTTCAATAAGGAGGACGAACGGTCTTCCATATTAAATGCGCGTCAGAATGCTGAATAAGGCGGTCGATTTATGTGCGTTGGAAGCTAAGCAGTCGTTATGGGTTATTCAAACCTCAAGCCGTCTGGACAAACGTCTTATTCGACCTGTAACCCGCATATTAGAAATAACTACGTGTTCTCTCAGGACTTATATACCTAGACTAAAATACACTTATGGACATCATTACACTCCTTGAACACCATCAAGTGGCAATTGTTGCCACGACTATTTGTAGCTGTGTAAGTATGCCTTACTACACTTCAGCTTTAGAGAAGGCAGTCGTTTTTGTTGAATATGTCACACTACAGTTGGACCCCACCCCTACGCCTCAGGTGAGTATAGGACTTCACCAACGGAAGACAATATTACGATCACATAGGTGATTCAGATTTCCTTTTCTTTTTCTTTCTAAGGCGGCGCCTCCTGCAGGCATTGGTGGGCATTCTCCGGCCTCTGGTGTCACCTGGGCAGGTGTCAGCAATATATAGCGTAGTACCAATGGAGGGTACTACGGTGAATATTTTACCCTCTGAAAGAAGGCCAGATAGGTAAGACTAAGGTATATTTGAAATTTCTCGAAATGTAAATGATAATAGGGGCTGTCGGAAGGGTCACATTCAGTTCCTAGGACGCTGGAGAGTGCGATCTAGGCTCATTTAGCTGTGTATATCATTAATTTCGGAGGGACCAATCACAGTCTATGAACTCGTGAATCGGTTAGGCTCCTCTTATTTGCCACTTAAGGACTGTCGTTTCTGAAATTCGTGGTCAGCAAATGCCACATCCTAAAGTAGCGACGGAGGGGCCATAAATGAATATTACTTACTACAGTATATTATGAGAATTCAAACGAGGGATAGTATCTTGCGATGCGAGGCATGTGAGATGTCGTTCCTCCATACGGAATTCTCGCAGGCTATTTCCCTAGTCGGTCGACGCGCTTGCAAGATAGCTAGATGTACACAACTGTTCATCTCCCAAGGCCCGATCCGAAGCGAAATCGTGGCTAAGCCTACTTTTAAACTACTCGAATGCCTTTCCACTTAATGCTACGCGGACTCGCCAGATGGCTATCTATGTAAAGCTATTGTTGTCCACGCTGACTTTGGCAGTATCATCCATGACACGGCCAATCCATTCCTGTCAGCATATATAGAGTAGTACCAATGGAGGGCATCACGGAACTAATTTTGCCCGCTGACAATTCCTCATACCGCCCGAGAATGTTATCGTTCAATACCCTATACAAATAGATATTGGACAATGTGCATTTCTTCTTCCGCAATAGATCGAGGATGAATTTTATCGCCACATCTATATTCTAACGAAAATACAGTTCGTTCCAGCCTCAGCGCAGTACCCATCATATACAACCGTCCTAGAGCCGAACAGAGACTAGAACAATATAGGAACGCTTAGATGGGAGTCTTCACTCGTATAAATGAGAACCACGTTGCATTGATAAATGCAACAGAGCAGAATCAGGGCATATGCTTACAGAAGGCTCGGATCGCATTTAGTCCGTGAGCATATCGTCCTCCTTGAGCGCAAGGGGTAGCGTCAGAAATATCTGCTCAGTCAAGGCAAAATTTGGCATGGAATTCGCCGAGTCCTATTGCCCCTACTCAGAATGGCCTCAGTGTGCAAGCTAGACGGACGGACTACTGTCGGCATACTCCGCAGCCACATCTTTCAAGGGAACGTTCACGGGACATGGCTCTGGCAACGCCGAGCAGGCGGGACAGGTGCTTGCTATCATGGTGCCAAGATTTCAAATATGCGGCGGCGAAACCGAATCTTGTTGTATTGGAATTTCTTATATTGAAGCCGAGGTTCGGCCTTCAATTGTCTTTTTTTCTTTTTTTCTTTTCGTGGGTTTCCCCTTTCTCCCTTACATCATGTTTCTTTGTTGCTCAGTTCTAGTAATTGTTAGCGGATTATGATAACTTAGATGGTTGCTTTGGATTTAGGTTCTGCCTTCGCCGACCTCTATGGTATTGGGTAAGACAAGTGATTATCAGTTGCTGAGGTGCGTAGAGTAGCTTAACGGTGGTATTGATACCATGTGAGGCGATTAAGGGGTAAACCCGTGTTTTATGTTGTGCCATGGAGCAAGCCTCTTAGTGGACGTTCGGACTGCGAGATCCCCCTTCCCAACATTAAGCTGCTCTACAAATAAAGCATAATTAAATGTCCAGCAATGCTTATTTCACACGATAAGATTTCATGTGGGCTTTTTTTTTTCATACGTGTAATAAACAAGTACAGAGAACGACCAAACATGGCCACACCGTTATTCTCAGCGTTGACGACAACCTTTATGCCACCACCAGAATGCACAAGTTCATATCTCATTGAGGCGTGCGACCCTAGTTTTAAATCTACCTGCGCGGGAGCTGCTTTCAAGTCCTCTGGGGGCTGCAACAGCAAAAGTATAATTTGTTATCCTTCGGTGAAAACTATTATGGCCCATGACCCTGATTCATGGGATTCCGCGCACAGCAGTTATAGCCGCAGTCATCTCGAGCTCTTGGAACTGCATACCTACTCACCCGGACTATATTGCCCCTCCGGCATGACGACAGCAACAACCGTAGACACATTCAATGGTCCGGGTGTTGTGTGCTGCCCTAGGTAAGACTGTGAACCATACCATAGCATAAGCAAGAACTCACTAACTACTCGTTATCAGCGGCATGACGATCAACTCAGATGGTTTACAGATTACTTGTATACAAACAAGAACCGAGGGAACTTTTGTGCGTTGGCCTGAATGCACCCCTACCACCATCCCGCCAGGCAGCGCCACTACGATGTTTGCGATAACGGCGGACCCAGTCATCCTCCTCGGCCAGAAAATACCGAGTGGCTCCGCCATGTCGTCGGGCTCTTCCTCGTCAGGCTCTTCCTTATCGGGCCCTTCATCCTCGAATCCCTCCACAGACGGCCCCAGAGCTGGACGTCGCCGTGGCCAGTCACTCGGCGTGAAAGTGGGCCTAGGCGTGGGAATCCCTCTCGTTGCCCTAGTACTTCTCTATCTAGCTTCCATCCTTATTAGGCGTCACCGGAGGAGCCGTACCTCGGGTATAATCCCCACTGAAGGAGCACCGGCCGCCGACTATACCGGCAAGCCTGAGCTTGAAGGAATGGCGGCCGGGGTGCCGATTCCGAAAGCCGAACTGGATGGGTTATCATGGCGAGCAGCACCCCAAGGAACAATCGCGGAGGATAGCGCCGGCATATATGTTCATCGCCCTGAGCTTGAGGGAACTGATATATCGGCTAAACACGGCGCTTCTGGGGTTCATGTGATAGGGACGTGGGAACTTGATGGTTTTACTAGTGGTCGTTAAGACTATTCGCCACTGCCATCGAGGGAACAAAGCGGGGGTTGGAGGTCATGATTTGCTGGGTGTCTGACTAATGTAGGAAACAGGAGACAAGGAAATTTTGCATGTGGAAGGCATGAAGAACGGAAAAAGCAAAGTGGTATATTGGTTGCGTCGCGCAAGTGTGTCTCTCCTGTCTTAATCCTAGGTTTACGCCATCCGCCATTGAGCGTGTTTGTTTTAGTTCTTTACATCTTCTTGATGGTACTAATAGTAGTAGGTTACAGGATTAGAGAAAGGTTTACTAGTGATGTTAGGATATTGAAATCTTCAACCTTGCCCTGATTGAAATTATAGAGCAGTACCCATCTAGTCCCTATGTTAAGGAATATAGCCTCAAAGTGGATAGAAGCCTCATCATAGCTAAGCAATAGGGTGATGTAGGCCACAATAGGGTAGTAGATTAATCAACAGACCTCCCGAAGGCTATATAGGGGGTGAAGGCGTCTTACCCAGCGTCTCCTCTATCCCTTGATTCTGATACTACTCAAGAATGTTATTATACCCCGTGGAGAGAAGAAGTCTCTGTAGACTACACTGTATGGAAACATGATTGAAAGAAACACCATCAACAGTGGCCCGACGATGGTAAGACTCCGGCCCTGCACGCTTAGGACGCAAGCCATCTTAAAGGAGAGAGCACAGGCGATAAGAGATGAAAGCATCGATCACCCCAGCGCAATTCAGCTTCGGCTCCAGTAAGAAATCGTAACGGAACTCCTACTCTCTGATTTCGAGAACACCACGGTTGAGCAGCACTACGGAATATTGGGGTCTTGAGCGGCTCTTCTCGATGAATATTTCTTCGGCAGAAGTTTGACACAGGGCCCTGAGAAGCTCATTTCATTACGCGTCAAGATGATTTCTTATCGTGCCGACTGCCTCGGTGATACCCTGTACTCCATTGCCGACCCCTATCGTCGTATTGTTATATTTATGAGATCTCCACATTCGGGCGTTTTATATCCCAGGGGGCACCAGTTCGAGGCGCTATTACATGAGATGTGCCATGCGTACGTCGGCCTGTTCTCCAACCTCTGTCCCGTTAAAAAATCAAAATGAGCATGAATACTTTCGAGACGCCTATCATGCTGATATCTGGGAGGAAGTCTACTACAGTGCGTGTGAAGTTGTGTCAACTTGGCGCCCCGAGCTTGCCTATATGGGTCGACACACCAAGACGCATGAGGCACCGACGATGCCGTGTTGGCTCAAAGGGCTTGACGAGTTCTGTTATAGCACTTGTATTGAACAAGCCGGAACCTGGTGCTGGTGGCTTAAATCCGAATGGGAAGTATCAGATCCTAGTAAACACGACCTTCCAGTTCCAACTCGTTGGCTCGGCAAGATGAACGCGCTATTGAGTTAAAGAGGGCTCTTCTTCGTTTAAACCATAAGAGTTATGAAGCTTTCGTTTGCTCTCGAGTGCCTTTTCCAACTATTGTTAAAAAGATCATCTTAAGCTAAGCACGACCTGCTTCTTTTTGCTTTTATATTGTTTGGAGCGTGCTGTCCACTTAGAGCATATGGTCATGTTATTTGTTTATGCATACCAAGCACCTCGTTTTGTATGGGCCTTGTTTCTTTTGGTTTGGGCAGATGCTTGCTTTAACATGCATCCCAGCATAGTTTTCATGATCATGAGCTGTATTATGACGAGCTTTTCGCTCATGCTATCATAACTTCTTTCATCAACCAAGATGGTAAGACTATACTGGGTGTCGGCAGGCAAGGAAGCAGCAAGCCCGGAGTTCATGAAAGTTATTTCATGCTCTTGTGTTGATCATGACACTAATCAAAGCAGAGCGAAGACTCGAGATGTCGAGAGGCTCTTAACTTGAGTTTGCCTTTCTTCATAGCTGTTGACGCCAATCCAGTACCTGGCTGGTCTTTGTGTACTAGAGGGAGAATGTTAGAATTGTGACTGAGTGTTTGGTTGACTATAATGTGTTATCCATTGGGTTTGGTTCACTGGCTTGTGAGTTCTCGGAACTATCGATCGTGACTATCGTCTGCAAAGGTATACGATAATTAGCAATAGCCAGTATTACCGATTAAAAGTCCATGTAAGGTCTGTTAGACCCGTGCTACTGAAGGTCGAGTTCTTATTGATGTAGTTTGTTTTGAGAATGGAAACAATAAAACTCAACCTCTCGCCCAAATACGTGTACATATGTGGACATTAGATCAGACAGGCTTCAGGCAAATGCTGAAGACAGGTACAGATAGTATCATATAAACAAAAAGTACGGAATCATGAGAGCGGGTGGACATGTTGAGCTGCACAGCTACTCTCTACTGGTATTCGGTAATGAAGGACTTTCCAGTCTAACCCTAATATTGTTATTGTATTAGACTACCGTAATCAAATAATGTGCTGAGTAAAGACCGTGGCTTGTCTACCAGTACCAGTGCCGAAAGTGCTTATCACACGGTCTCTCGCACTGTATCCATACACTACAGGTTACAGCCGTGAGCTAAGACATCCACACGTGCCTCCACATGGTCGCAAGGAAAATCTTGCCCATATCAGTGCGTCCGAGTTCCTTTGCAGTATGCCAAATTTACCGAACACTGACGTGGATATACATAATACATACAGTATCTTGTGCAAGATGGATGCACCGTATAATAGTTATAAAAAAACAGCACAAAGCACCTGCTCCTCCTCGGTGCTTGACAAATTTGCCGTGAAAAGTGATGTTGGCCCAAGCGCTGGAAGATGGTGCACGTCAAAAGCACTCATGATGTAATAATGAGCTATGTATAACTATACACGTACGGCTGAATTGGGGGGGGCGGCGGCGGCGGTACACTATATTCCTCCATTTGCAACGTCTCATCTCATGTTCCATGATTGGCTATGTAAGCGTTGAAAATCAGCTTCACTGCGCTCGGCACTGCGTCATATGCTCTGTAGGATTGCTTGGGAAAATGTTAAATAGAGGCGCAGTGAGGCACAGACGCCAATCACAACAGATGTGTAAGTGCTAGTGTGATTAAAATCTCCTTGTTTCATCTCGGTACTGCTAATACCAGGTAGATCTAACTTTAAGCCGTGTGGCGTCCAATCCTATTGCCAGTACAGGTACTTTTTGGAGCCTCTAACGAGTGTCCGGGGCCCTAGGCCCCAACTTGGAAATCATTCTAGGCAATAACACTGGTAGGTACATTTACCTCCGTATCCACTTTAGTGGAGCACTAGGCAGAATCCCCTGGGTCCTGCACATTACACGTGGAGGTACCTAATTACCTACATATGTAGGTAAATTAACAGCCTCCTTCACTACTCCGGTTAACATGAACACAAAAAACCAAAAAAGGGCAAAAAATTCTCGGAACTCTTTTAAATCTAGATAGGCAATGACAGCCACAATATAAAGTCCGATACTGTTGTATTGTACAGTAGGCCCTGCATGTACCGGTATCGAGAACGTACCTACCTACTGTACGGTGGGTCACTATGTGTGGGGTTAGCGTTCGGCAGGCACGAGCCCAGGCTTCTACGTACCGAACTTTTGTCCCTGTTCTCCTTTCCAACAGCATGAAATGATCTTCCCCTTTTTCGTCCCTGTAGCTACCTGCTCCGCACTACTAGTAGCTCAACATGACGATTCAGACCAATACATTACTTGAAAAAACGTCCATGGTGCCTGAGTCAACTATGGTACCAAAGGTATACATAAATACTGCTAGTACTGTATTGTCTAACGGGCAAGCCTGAATTAGGCAATACCGTATTTCGAACTTACGGTGTGTGTGTGTATGTGTGGAGTGTATGGAGTGCATGGAGATCAAACAAGGAAAAAAAACGAAGATCTAAGGATTTGTCTCCAGCGTCACTGGCACGACTGGTTGACTGGCTCGGCTGAGCATCGTGTAACTAACTACCCATGCGCCTAGGAGGCGCGGGCTGGTTATCCTTATTTAATCACATGTGGGTGGGCTCATGCTATTATTACGTAGAGGCATGATTGCATGAGAGTTCCCCAGGCAGCCATTAATGCACCTGGTACTGCTGCAGGTTGACCCAAGACGGTCTAGCCTAACGATCTGTAATGCAACATGCTGGTGATTGGTACCACCGACCTGCGACCTGCACCTTCAGCCACACCAGCCAAGCCAGCAGCCCATTTATTTCTTATTTCCTCCTATTTTCGTCCAGGCATTATTATACAAAGCATGATCCATGACACAAGTACGACACAAACACTCCTCTCGCTCTCTGTCACACGCGTACACACGAGAGACATCCCCCAGAATCATGGAAGCTGCCCAATGTCTCACCATATCAACAGCATCATGATCATATAGGGTTTCTCGTAAGGAACCACCAAGGCATTGATTATCCGCAATCATGTCTTCGCACCCACTCCAATGCCACCATATCGTCCGTGTCGTTGCTGTCGCGACTAGTATCGTGACAGCCCGACATCTATTCACGAATGGCTTCCATTACCCATTGCTCATGCTAATCGCCCATGTGTCAATCGCCCTCCCAGTCGAAGGTTTTGGCGCTTGTAGTAATGCAGCCAACAGCTTTCAGAAACGACCGCATAGCTGGACTTCGCGGTTTTGGCAAGCCATATTTGCAGTTTCCATTGCAGTCGGCCTGGTATTCACCTACCACAGCTTGCTTCATAATCGAAACACCACCTTGGGGGTCATGGTCCTGTCCCTTAACTGGACGGCGGTCTTTGGTCGAACCGAAAGGTGGTGGCGCCAGGACAGACAGCGCTCTGTAGATGTTTCTTTGTCTATTATCACTTTCCTGTTATGCATTGTTCTCTTATTCTGGCAGGAGAACTGGCTTGTTGGGAAGGGAATCGAGGTACGCGACGCATCATGCTATGCCCTCATAACAACCTTGTTGACCGAAGTATCTAGTTTCTTTTAGTGGCTGCTACATGTATCTCGATTGCGAGATACCTTTGGGGCAGTGGTCTGGTAGAGAACCCCTTCAATTTCGGCACCATTCGCCTGGACGCTTACGTGGCTGGACTAGCAGTCTGCCTGCCATTAGCAGCCTTCCTACTCGCAGTCACAAGCTGGTACAATAGACGAGATTTCCATGTGAGAGGTCGGATAATATGGATACTAATTAGTATGATAACTGGTGTACTATCACTACAGAGCGAAACGAGCCTGAAAAGATTCACGTCGTTCATACAGGACAAAGTTTCATATCACACCCGGTTGAACCTCAGTTTCGGCAGCCCAGCATTCTCTTTGCTTGTCGTGGCGATTGTTGAGCTTGATAATCGTCTCGCAGAGCACCGGCCGTCGGCAACATCGGGTGTGCAGTGGCTAGCCTTTATCATAGCTCATCTTACGGCAGTGGACATCCCTTGGATACTCTCATCGACAACATTCACTAGCGAGGAACCATCCTATATACGCATACCAACGATAAAAACTCTAGATGAGTCAACAGACGGGACGAAAAGCCCAACTCCCGAGGAAACAGAAGCACTGTACCCGCTGAACTGTGAATATGGCTGTGAATCCTTATGGGTTCGCCGCCTATCTCTCGCATGGCATGCTATCTTGAGCAGCCTCGCATTGTTGCTCGTCTTTTCCTGCGTTATTGGTACGCCGTATGAAGAGTCCAACAAGAGGTCCTGGGACCTGGATATTGTTATTGCTCGGTACGATGAGCCTATCGAACAGGTCGTGAGAACTGCACAGCTAGCTCTCGAGCTTCCAAACATTGTTGGACGGAAAGTCAGAACAATTGTGTACAACAAAGGCGTTCTGAACGAAACGGAGCTCGTGGCCAATTTCCCGATACAGAGCCGGCTCATGATTAGACAACTAGAGAACGTCGGACGGGAAGCAGACACATACCTGACACATACACTGGACAGCGAGCAGGATTGGGCGAGCCACACCTTGTTCTTGCAAGCTGAACCACATGACCCTAGCTATCTTCAAGCTCGACTGAGAGACTACTTGGTGGAGGAGACTGGATTCCTATCGTTATCACATGTGCGGAACTTTTGTCCCAGCTGTGATGAGTGCAACGACCATTCCGGATGGAGTGAGGATGGCAAAGTTTTGCGGGATATCTTCGAGCGGGCGAATCCTGACAAGCCCTGTCAAGATATCAGTTTGACTTACAGAGGCCAATTCGTGGTTTCATCACGCAGGATGAAACAGGCTAATCAGGAACTGCTCCGGGATTTACGAACTAGAGTTATCGAAGACGAACATTTCGGCTTCACTATGGAGCGGTCCTGGGGGACAACATTTCAGTGTCCCACGATATCCGAGCGGTGCCCAACATTGTTGTCAGGGTGGATAGGCAACCACGTGGCTATAGAGGACTGCCAATGTCTTGATACGATATGATTATAATTAGAGAGCGTCTTTACAATATACCCACTATTTCACTTCTTCAATATTCGAACACTTTGTTCAATGTGCCCCAACCGAGAGTGTCATGGCCTAGGAGAGCGAAGTGGATGAAGTGCGCCCAGTTCGGTTTTCGACGGCTTATTAGTAATTCACTATCAATATCACAGTGCGTGACTTGGTAAATTATAAAACGCTCCCTCAGCGATGTTCATCTTCATTTCGATGGCTGAACCCATTTTACCTTACCTTTCCTACCTTCTCTTCCTGTCTTACGATTGCCATACTCGAGGACGCACTCTGTAGCATCTGATTCCGTATTCTTGTCTTTTTCTTCATTGAGATACTACCTAAGGATGTTTTGTTCCATAACAGATAACGTCAACTGAGCGATGGCTCGGTAGCACATTTTCGATGCTATTACCACTATTCATCGACGAACTAATATCAAATCCATTCAGAGCACAACTGTCACGCGGGGCTATTGATGTCCTCCAACTCTCAAAACAAGCCGGTTCTGTTCATGCAATCAGATTCCCTCCGATTCCAACTTCCCACAGAGTTGAAGAGAGGAGCTGTTACTCACCAAAGCGGAAACGACCACTTCCCGGTGATTTGGCACGGGTTGAAGTGTACCTACTCGGTCTATGGCAACGTCAGGTAGATGGTTGTTACTTGAGTAGCTTCTTGACATGGGCTGGGAGAACGCGGAATCCGAGGCAAAATCTATGAACAGGTGCTTATATGATTGTCACTCAGGCGTCAATATGCTGAGTCTCAATGTATAGACTGGATCACTTTCGCTCTAGGTAAGAAAATAGAAAGCCGAGACTCATGCTTCTTGGTATTGTATAAGGGTTGCATCTCTGATTTCTGTGAAGATTCGAAATGAATGTTGGTTCTTCTGGTGATACGGTTCCTTATTGTTGACATATCGCGGATATACGGTCTGTGCTAAATATGAGGGAAATTGGTGTATTGGGTTAAGTTCTACAGGTGAGAAGGAAGGCGTGTATACCTTCTACCTAAATTAAGTAGTTGGGTACAATCAGTAGACCTGGGTGCAAGCCACAGCACCAGCCACCCCCCGATCCTGCAGCTCAGGGCAAGCCATAATTGCTTCTGGCTAACCCTTATCATCTAGGCCGAGATCGTTCTGCTACCTCGTTGCCTCGAATATTAGAGTGAGTTGAGCACCACTTAGATTCGAGATGGGGTTTGTATTTCTCCTATATTAAGGTGGTTAGATCCGCGAAATATTTCAGCACACCGGAATCACTAGTCTAGTGGTATGTGTTTGAGTCTAAAGGGGAGAGTGCTCCCATGTTTGTAAGCGAGCATGCCCTGCTTACTCGTATTACGACTGTTATATTGTTGCCCATGGGTGATCCCAGGGCTTGCACCTATTTTTATGCAATAGTTTCTCTTGTCTTTGTATGGATCGTTGCTATGTGTGTTAAGCAATGCCGGCATATTCTAAAAATAATAACCATATTTATTAGTAAGCTTCTCAATCCGGAAATGGGGAGTCTGTCTGCTTACAAGCTATACTACGTAACAGATAGATATCTTTCCTACAATTTCCCGGGGGCTCTATGAAGGCAATGCTTCGCCCAAGAAGAATAGAATAGTCGCACACACACATACACATACACACACATGAAGAGAGAAAAGGACAGAGAGAAAGAAGGAAGGATAGGGGCAGGGTTGGGCTTAGGCTTGAGCTTGGACTTACTGACCGTATGAGCTAGGTAGTTGTAGCCTATGCCACTGCCACTGCCAGTTGTTGGCGCAACTCATTGACTGATCGTTCGGTCTGAGAGATCTTTGTACGCTATTTAGTGCTTTCTCTGACTTTCAGCCTCATCTTGTCTGCATTTGGGCAAACAACGAAGTGATACCACTGACGCTTTTGGGACTTGCAGCGTTGTCTTGGGTTTAGGCTTATGCTTAAGCTTGCACCCGCAGATGACGCGTCGGGCCTCTTCACCGACTTGTGTTACATCTAGAGGGATTTCCAATACTGGAATGATATGGACAAGTGCGAGGTACTTATTTTCTTATTTTCATGCCGTGGGCCTCGCCAACCACAATGAGGTAACTGTGATTGGTACTATCATGCACTTATGCGGGCATATCGCTTCCAGGCTTTCGGTACCGCCGCGTAACAAATAGCGACTAATTAACTGGGATGCGAGTCGTGTCTGGACCGAGTTTACTGTTTATAACCTGAGTTTTCGTCAATAAGAGATGTATCACAGTCCATATACTGCTCATAGTCTTAGCGCATCAAGGTGGTCATCCGAGTAGCGCGTGTCCTCCGCTTGAGTTGGAACTGTAGCGGCGCTGGAGCTTGGCTTTCGCCCTGGGCTGCGCGTAAAACAATCCAAAGGAAGTTGACTGACCTGTGCAATTATAGAGCGTATAATGACCAATAATACATTCGTTGAAAGAGTCTTGAGGATGCTCCCTAGAGTATTACTAGCATGGGCTGCTCGACCAAAGGGCACCATCAAATTTTTGATGACTTAGTAAAGTTGCTTCATGCTCCGTTTGAAAGTCACGAGCAGCGTTGGGCGTACTCTCAGATAACTCCCTGGTAGTCTGAGTATTTGCCAATATTGAGGCTCAGCGCTGATGTCAACACGGGAACAATACGTAATGAGGGAATAATAACAGGTATGATAATCTATCTCAAATTGACATGAGATAGTAGCCCTCAAGGTTATTGATCGTTGGGGGTCAAGACATAGAGGATTCGAACGTCTTAAAGTCCCTAGATTTAACTCGGGCACGAGTTCCATAATAGTTTCAGAAGAGATTTGACGTAGTTAACAGTTTGAATTTGACTTACAGATTACAAGCCTTACTGGGGACGGTGTATAAATATATATTCCAATAGCTATATTGATTAACATGAGTCATCAATAAGTATCCGTATTTGCGTCTAGGATTGCTACAGAGGAGGGTATTGCCCTTAAACGTTTATTAAACACCCTAATATCACACGCACTAAATAAAGGAGCAATTAATTATTAGTAACAAGCAAATAGCTGGCTTTACTACATTAAATACAGACATATAAAGTAGAGAATTGGCGTGTAGTTGATTATCTTATCCCTATTCCGCCCTGTAAACAATCATGTCCCAGTGCACCAACCACTCATGCACGTAACCTCTGGTCCCTCGAACACGAAATTACTATAATGATATGAGTAGATAGCCGTCCTTAGAAAGAACCTAGACGTACGTGTTCCCTCATTACAAGATCACTAGACCGTAACAAGCATGGATCTCAATCAACGAGCTTATAGACCGCGCGGGCCGCTTTGTTACTCTCGTCCATCAGACATAACCTTAATCCTCACAAGGTGCTGGCATCCCTTCCATGTCCTTACGTAGATTGAATCTCTTCATGCAGTCTTCTGGCCCTGCAAGGCCAGTCTCTTCCCAAAGGTCGGTAAGGCATTAGCCTTTCTCGATGCTAAGAATATTCTGGGCACTCCCTTAGATTATTTCATCTAGTACGGATCAAAGTGCCATATTCCAGACCCAACACAGCATGTAAGAGAATAAACTAATTAAAAAGGAGAGCAATCAAAGCAATAACTAACCTCGTCCATTATGAAGCTTGTAGTGGCCAATTCTAGAATCATCAATTGCCTTCAAGATCTCCCCAGCGGTGTGGCTTGGGTGCATGACTCGGCCTAGACGAGAGATTGAGGCTTCGCACATGAGAAAGAATCCTCTGGGGACGTTGCCAGTGCTAGACCTCAGATTTCGGAGGGCGAATCCTGTCTAGTCTCCAGAGAGCTCCATCGTGAGTGCGTGGGTCGAAGATCCAAGTAGCAACTTCCACTTCTTTTCGGGGATTGATTATTTGAGTACCCCACGCACTCCCCGTACCAGCAAGAACAAGAACATAGTGTAACTGAAGGTTCAACATTATAAAATCTACTTGACGTGTATGCCTTCAATAACCCATAGCCTGGAGGCGTTGACGTGTGCAGGTCTAGTTCGGGTATCCTATCTGACAGCAAGGGCAACAATAGATAAAACAGAAGTGTGGCATAAGATTTCTGCATAGTGGCATGGGAGATTGGTGCTGGCTCCTCAGCAACCTGGCTATTTGGCCTTTTGACCAGGAGCTATTGAGGAAGAGAAACACTCGGCTGCCCATATACGGCCTCTTGGGCGTTTCGGTCCTCCACTCGGTTCTAAAAGCGTACTTCTAGTTATCCGCACAATACTTGGCCTTTGCTAGAAGCTTGCAAGAGAGCGCATTATAATGTTCAACAACGTACATCGGTTTATAAGTAGCCGCCGCGTAACATTTTGTGCAACGTACACGCATATATAGGCCGCCAGGGCGGGTGAACTGTTCGACGATAACTGATAATATGGGCAGCTCGATTATAAATTACGTAAGTATTCTTTTTATTATAGAGACAATAATAACTTTAAACTGTTTTATACGGAATTTTGTATAAGTGGATGTATAAGTTTATTACATGTCCTTGAAATAAGTTATTGCAGTGCTTTTAGGCAACACTTGCATAATATATCAATAATACACACAAAATTATACCCCTAATACTTGCTTGCTAAATTTCAACAAATACACCCTTAAAGTACAAGCTCGCTTAATTCGAACAAGTCCTACGTCTTGCAAATTTTTATGGTGGGCCCTTAAGTGGTGGATTAGAATCTGTATGTAACTCTGGTCTAATTACTATGTATAATATGACTAATCTTATTTCACCCCTGATTCTAATAGATTGTACCTGCGCTGGCTCGGCATTAGGCCTCTCTGGGTACTTACTGCTAGGTGCCTCTTATAACCAACAGGCAAGACGGGACCATATTCCTCTCAAGTTTTTTCACTTTTACATGGAGAATCTCCAACTCGGCCATCCCAATTTTATCATATCTTCCGACACAGTCGTAACATCTACTATGACTTGTACTAGACTTGGGCTTTATGACTAGTTGCCGGCGCTTTGTTTGCATAGGTCATCATATAAGTACCTATTGAATCTCAAGTCCAGGCCAGAGGTTTGTGAGTTCTTTGCAGCTTCTCATGACAGGGATGACTAGTCGGTGACCGGTCACCGGCCGGTGACGAGGTAGCTAAATGTTAATGATAGCGGACTCAGGTGGCGGCAATAAAGCTTCCGGGTGGTGAGCTGACCATCTACCTAAAGCTATATGCTATTTGGGGTGTCGACTCTCACTTTGTCACTTATCCCTTTAAAGAGTGGTTCGGCAGCAATGTGGGAGAATGGGGTAGCCAAGGTCGATGCACCCAATAAAAGTACAGCATCTATTAACGACAGAAAAAGCGGAAAGATAAATCTATGCATTTATTGGGTGCATTGACCTTGTCTACCCCGTTATCCTACATTGCTGCCGAACCACGCTCCCAAGGGCCCCCGTGGCGCCGTGTGTTTGGTCCGGATTGGTTCGGTATCCGAAGCCGCTAATGACTCCGAATCAGCTGGGTGATTAATAGACCTTGACGAATGGCTCCGACGACTCGTCTATTCTAATTGGTCGTTGGGAATTTGATATAACTGCATTAACGTCCCTGACATGTTGTGAGACTTGAATCCTTTGTTGTTGCACGACGCCGACCGCGGAAGTCCTGAATCAAGCTAATAGAGCTGTTGAGAGCAACTTGCGCTTGTGAAACATCGTCGGAAAACAAGGTTCGGATAGATCAATCGGTGTCTTAAAGTAGGCAGGCGAAATTCTATTTGGGACTCTGCGCCTTTTGTGCCTATGACGACCAGTCGAATGTGCCTGGCTGGGCTAGTTGTTCAGATGGACTATTGGTGCCGAACTCTACATGGGCTTCGCCACTATGGCCACAACAATCAATCATACCTACCTTGCTGGGTAGTAGCCCGGAGGAGTCTAGGACCTACAAATATGCACATGTGTGGAGTGAAGAGCTGCGGTTTTTGTGCGTGATGGAGAAGGTACGTATTTTGCATTGTTACCATGGTTGAGCACTCAATAACACGCATATTTCTCTCATCCCCATATGCATTTCCTTGCTGACCCCAGGTATTCATTCCTACATAGGTACTCTTTAAAATCCTGGGCTACTTCTGCTCCCTTCCATACCTCTCGTTCGATTTTCACAACATCCAGTATCATCTTGCAATATTATATCTTTGATACAAATTCACCTTGGTATCCAAAACACAATATCCAACGTCACCATAGTCCATGGTTGGGTACTCCTCCCTTCAGCCTATTATCATCCAACTCGTCTGCCTTCTGTAGTATCACCCTGCTATTGATATACATACATACGTTTGATACCTTTGGTGTACTTCGCTACACTAGACAATACTGTCATTTTCATCACTTTGGCACTCCAGTTCCCTGGGCACCCGCAGGCCCTACCCGACTCAACTCTCTGTCAAGCAATCACTCTATATTATTCACGACCCACCACTTAATAATCATCCTCTCGGGTCACAGCACGGCTCATTCGACATGGCGCCGTCGATGCCGTCACATCCGTTTGTTACCACCTTTCTCATAGGCAATCTACACTGTCCCACTTGTGTATCCAGTATTAAAGATGCCTTGCAAGAACTGGACGGGGTTAGATGGGTCTCACCCAACATCATCACATCTTGCGTTGCCGTCGACCACGATCCTGCCGTCTCTATCATGCACATGATCTCCAGATTGGAAGCCGCCGGATTCGAGGTCTCCAGCGTGTCTTCAGCGAATGGTGTCGGCTGCCAAGACAATCTCATGCGTGAAGACGCCCAGCCATTCGGCAGCCTCGATGGCGACGAGGACTGCTTAACCAGGCTATCAAGAAAACTCACTCAACCGCAAGATGCCGTAGCAGAAGAGGAGAAAGCTAGGGCACATTTCAACAACTGTGAGCAGTGCCGAGCGAACACATCGAATGGGAATCCCATCACGATAGGTGCGACGTTGGACACAAATCGTGGGCTGTCAAGCCCTGGCACAAGCAAGAAAAACTCGGTACACGCCACGATTAAGTCTACCCACTCATCTTCCTCCGTTGACGAAGGTATCAAGACCCCCAAATCTTGGAGGGCCTCATTGGCCATCAGTGGGATGACTTGTGCCGCCTGTTCCAATGCAATCACAAGAGAACTGGAGGAAAAAGATTGGGTCACTAAAGTAGCCGTCAGTTTACTATCCAATAGCGCAGTTGTCGAATTTCTAGGTAGTGAAGAGGACGTTGGTCAAGTGGTTGAGGCCATTGAGGATCTTGGATACGACGCCCAACTCAACCAGGTCAATCCCATTGACGACGCGAACGAAAAGGGGATTGCGCATCAACGCACGCTACAAATACGTATCGAAGGGTTTTATTGCCCACATTGTGGCGATCGTGCGACGTATAGTGTTGCCGGCTTCCAGCATAATCTACGAATCGACACGCGCCCTACCTGGCAACGGCCTATCATGAAAGTCACTTATGTTCCCCAAGCCCCCAAATTCACAGTTCGCCATATTCTGGCGGCGATAGACGCGAGCGATCCGGCGTTCAAAGCATCCATCTATCACCCACCCACTCTCGAAGAACAGTCAAAGAAAATACATGCTCGACACCAAAAGCAAATCCTCCTCCGGATACTTCTTACGCTCATCATTGCAATTCCGACTTTCATAATCGGCATTGTTTATATGGCCCTACTTCCGGACCGTAACTCCGGAAAAATGTATCTAATGGAGCCATGGACATCTGGCATCAATCGCGGTCAGATCGCACTCTTCATTCTCGCAACGCCAGTGTATTTATATACCGCTGATGTCTTCCATCGTCGTACAATCAAAGAGATATGGTTGTTGTGGCGGCCAGGGAGCCAAACCCCAGTTTTGCGACGGCTCTATCGATTTGGGAGCATGAACATGCTAATATCCCTCGGTACTACCATTGCATATATCTCGTCAATCGCTCAGATGATAGCTGCAGCTGTTCGCCATCTAGACAAGATTGACAACAAAAACTTCTATTTTGATTCTGTTGTTTTCCTCACTCTGTTCCTTCTTGCAGGGCGGTTCCTGGAGGCCTACAGCAAGTCGAAGACTGGAAATGCGGTTGAAGCGCTCGGCAAGCTCCGTCCCACGACGGCTATATTGGTCGAAAATGACAACTTCAATAAGTCAAGCGATCGACTTATCGACACGGACATGTTGGATTTTGGAGATACTGTCCGCGTTCCCCATGGAGCTTCTCCTCCGTGCGACGGCGAGGTCCTTCAGGGCAGCACTGTATTTGACGAATCGAGCTTGACCGGCGAATCTCGTCCTATTAAAAAGAATATTGGCGATCAGGTCTTTTCAGGAACCGTCAACCAAGGTGCACCAATCCTCATCCGTATCACTGGCACAGCGGGACAATCGATGCTAGATCAAATCGTCAAAGTGGTCCGCGAGGGCCAGACCAGACGTGCCCCGATGGAAAAGGTCGCCGACGCCCTCGTATCCTACTTTGTACCAGTCATCACTTTGCTCGCAGTCATCACCTGGGTCGTCTGGCTAATTATTGGCCTTACTAATCATGAGCTAGGGATACGAGAACCCGCCGTCTTCTCCCTACAATTTGCTATTTCGGTATTTGTTGTTGCTTGCCCCTGTGGCTTAGCTCTTGCTGCACCGACTGCCATTTTCGTTGGCGGTGGCCTTGCTGCAAAGCATGGGATACTTGCCAAAGGAGGTGGTGAAGCTTTTGAGACCGCAAGCCGTATCGACTGCGTTGTTTTCGATAAAACTGGCACCTTAACAGTGGGTGGTGAGCCAAGTGTCACAGACTTCGAGGCCTATCTGAGCGAGGATGCTAAGAAAGAAGAGGGTGCTCGTGTACTTGCTGCCCTTCGAGCTATCGAAGAGAACAGCAGCCACCCTATTGCGAAGGCCATTGTGACTTATTGCAAAACGATAACATCTGTATCCGTTGCTATCAGCGATGTCGACGAGATTCCTGGAAAGGGCCTCAAAGCAATGTGCACTGGCGAGACAAAAGACGAAAGCTTTGACATTCTAGTCGGAAATGAAGCACTGATGCGGGACTATTCCGTCAACATCCCACCAGCTGTTGCTACATCGCTTCAAAAGTGGAAAACTGAAGCAAAATCTGTTGCACTTGTCGCCACCAAGTCCAGTTCACTAAGCAACACAACAGAATCTTACATACTCTCAGCTGCTCTTTCGATATCTGATCCTATCCGCACAGAAACGCCTACAGTCATAAACTCCCTACAGTCTAACGGATGCGACGTGTGGATGCTGTCTGGAGACAACGTTGTAACGGCAAGGGCAGTCGCTCTCCGCATTGGGATCCCTGAAGATAACGTGATTGCCGAGGTACTTCCTGCGCAAAAGTTCGAGAAGATCAAGTACCTTCAGTCCACTCTAAAAGCCCGTCGAGGAAAAGACAAAGAAGACCTCAGTCGTCGGGCAACGGTAGCCATGGTGGGAGATGGCATCAACGATGCGCCGGCGCTAACCATGGCAGACGTGGGTATCGCCATCGGCTCGGGCAGCGACGTCGCCATCTCGAGCGCAGATTTTGTGCTTGTGAACAGTAATCTGACATCGGTGGTCACGCTGATTGAACTCAGCCGGAAGGTCTTCTGGAGGATCAAGTTCAACTTCGGTTGGGCGCTCGTCTACAACACCATTGCGATCCCTATTGCTGCCGGCTGCCTCTATGCCGTCGTGGTGAACAAGGAGCACGTCACCCTCGATCCCGTATGGGCCAGCCTGGCCATGGCGCTGAGCAGCTTCAGCGTGGTCATGAGCAGTCTGGCACTGAAGACCCGGATCCCGGGCATCGGCTATAGGGCGCGAAAGATTGCTCCATAAACGCAGGCATGAATCCTCAATGCGTGTTGAGGTTTAAAGCGGAATTACGGAATACGGTATTGCACTTTTTGGTGTATGGTAGCCAGCTATTGCTTTAGAAGCCAATGAAGTCATTCTCATAATCTACCATGTTTTACGTGATTTGAATAAGCGTACGCAATTATTATTAGACCTAAGAGGTACAGAGATGGCTCCTCTATTCATAATTCTCAATGGTGCCCGTTTCGCCACTTTTTTAGGCTCGTCATAGGTGAGGATGATCACCTCAATCAAGGTAATGGCTACTTTCAACTTACAGGAAGCAAAAGTTGGACTAATTCAAAGCATACGCATAATCACTGCACCTAACAAATTTCTTATCGATTTTTTGAGGTTTGATGTTGGTCTGCCGAGGGTTGCTGCCAATTATGGCCGATATATTAATATCCATAAGCCAAGTAGACCCATGATCAACGTGAATATAGCCGAGACAGCGACCATTGGTCAGACTGCCACTCCTTCATCCGAGTCTGATAATGGTACGAAAGAGTTGAGAATCCCCGGTACTTGCTTCACGGAGATATCTAGATGCGGAAGAGAGTGGATTTGTCGTGTTATATCATTACATCTGTGCCTCTTACAGGCGGAGAGAGAAGAGGAGAGACGATTTACTGTTTTAGTCGTGATATAGCTTCTGTTCTCTCGCTTTTTCTATCTAGGTCCCCGTATTGCCAAGCTCAGTCTGTACTAAGGGAAAATTCCATCAAGATGCAATTCTGGGCATCAGTGCTGCTCCTGGCAGCGGGTGCGCAAGCCCACTGTGCGTAATATAATTCTCATCGCTTTGCTCCTTGCCCCATGTTGACACAGCACACACACACAAAGAGAGCAGAAGAGCGGAATAGCATGAGTCTCAAACACGAGCTTCTTCCATCTCACTCAGACGCAACACCCACCCATCTACCTACCTACCTACCTTGACTAACACAAAAAACCCACCACAGACCACTTCCCACGCCTAATCGTCAACAACGAGCCCGAAGGCGCCGACTGGACCACAGTCCGGCAGACGAAGAACTACCAGACGAACGCGGGCGTGACGGACGTGAACAGCGGCGACATGCGGTGCTACCAGTTCAAGGCGGGCGGGGCCGGGAACCACGCGACGGTGGCCGCAGGCGCGGAGCTGGGCTTCGTGGCCGCGAGCGCCGTGACGCACTTCGGGCCGGTGCAGTTCTACATGGCGCGCGTGCCCGACGGCGTCGACATCAACAACTGGGACGCCGCGGGCAACGTCTGGTTCAAGGCCGGGAGCATCTCTGCCGTTGGGTCGCCGCTGGGGAGTAGCGAGAGTACTTGGCCTGCTTATAGTGCGTTTCTTCTTCTTCTTCTTCTTCTTCTTCTTCTTCTTCTTCTTCTTCTTCTTCTTCTTCTTCTTCTTCTTCTTCTTCTTCTTCTTCTTCTTCTTCTTCTTCTTCTTCTTCTTCTTCTTCTTCTTCTTCTTCTTCTTCTTCTTCTTCTTTTCTCTTCCATTTTTCTTTTTCTCCTCTCCATCCATTTCTTCCTTCAAACAGCGAAGAGTTGGAGAAGACAGAGAGAGAAAGAAAGAGCAGAACCCAACCAACTAAACCGACCAAACTGACTAACCCCCGTTCTCCCCCCCAAAAAAACAGACAAGAAATCCGTCTCCTTCACGATCCCCAAGAACGTGCCCAGCGGGAAATACCTAGTCCGCGTCGAGAGCATCGCGCTGCACCAGGCCCAGAACGTAGGTGGCGCGCAGATCTACCTCAGCTGCGCGCAGGTCGAGGTCACGGGCGGCGGGAGCGGCACCCCCGGGCCGCTTGTGGCTTTCCCCGGCGCTTACAAGGCGACGGATCCCGGCCTGCGCTGGTCGTATTATCCCATCGCGACTTCGTATACCGCGCCCGGCCCGGCCGTGTGGACGGGTTAGATGAGAGGAGTATATGCAAACAGGTTCGGGAAGTGATTGAGGAGAGTTGGGAAACCCTATTGTATATGATGGGGAGGTTGGATAAGATTGTTCCTGTGATTGGTGATGACGGGCTGTTGACTTTGAGGTCAAGATAGGTAGTGTCCAATCTCAGAAATGCTCACGTCTATTGCCCATCATGACTGAATCAAGTGGAATAGTCGCATAGTAATAAACTGTAATCCCTGCACGATAACCAAGAGCACCATTATACTAAATTTCCAAAGGGTAGAAAACAGGGTATCTTTAATTCAGATTATTATTACCAAAGCGCCAAACCGATTTGTGAGAATTAGCCAGTGTCCCAAGGTATTAGTATTTCTAAGCCTTCCCACCAGACTTATCGCCAGCCACACTCTCCTGTCTCGAATGCGCGGTTGGAGGCCGGCTTGTGGCCGTCCCAGGACGACTCAAGGTGCGCTGGAGCTTCTTCCTACCCTTGGTGTCGAAGAGACTCTTGACTCTCCTTAACTTCGCCCATCTCTCTTTATCCTTAGCATCTCTAGCAACCATGTCCTCCTCTTCGTCCTCTACCATGTCAGGTCCCAGCATGACCATGTGTCCTTCGCCGTCCTGTTTGTTGCCACGGGACGGCGTGCCTGGTAATGACGCAGCCGGACGGTGGAGTGGAGTGCGTTGGACATTCTTCTCTGCTTGTTTTCGCAGATATGCGCTGTTCTTCAATGTCTGTGCCAGGACCTCCCAAGCTGCCTTAGTGTCCTTGGTCTTGGCACCTGGGTTCTGTTGCGCTGTCACGTTCCTCCAAGGGCAGAAAAACCTGTGTTCCCGTACTGGGTCGAGATGGTTCATTGGCGCGGGAACGATAACTTTGCCCGTTGCCTCGTCCACTTCTTTGCTTTTGAACATCCACAAACCTAACCTCCTCAAGCAAGTTGCGCAGGTGGCCGAGTTAGGAACAGCACCAATCCTTGGGTTCATCAGGCCTTGCCAGCCAGTCAGAGCCAAAGCGAGGGCTACGTCATTAAGAGAAGAGGGATTTGTGCTTGGAGGTGGAGGTTCTGTGAAGAAAGTTGGTGGGAGCTGAGATTTGGCAGCTTTTAGATCGAGTGTTGGAGGTAGGCGTAGATTGAAGAGATACGGAAGGAAGGATGGTCGCGTGCACAAGTCGTCGTAACGTTGTCGCAATGAAGCCAGGGCGGCCTGCGGAACAGCGAGAGGTAGCCTCAGAAGAGAATCTGTAGGCTGGTTAGTATGTCCTTGCGGTGCTATTTGAGAATAGGTCTAAGATCGTTACCATCACAGCCATGCCTCCGCCAAAGGCAGTCCTCGTCGTGTGCTTCAATGATTAATTCAGAGAACCTCTTCGCCAGTCCTTGTTCCACATCTGAACCGACGACAACAGGAACCTGTTTACCGTCCACTGTTCTCGTGTTTGTCTTTACTACTAGCTCTTTGTGGCAAAGCGTACAGCGCACACGCTCCTTTCCTTGACATACCCAGCCTCTCTTGGCCCATTCGATCTCGTTGACCTTGTCTGGCTTTGGTGTCCATTCTGTCAGCTCCTGGAATGTGCCGAGACGCCTAATCAGCTCGTCGCGGTCGCTCGGGCAGTACCTCGGGGGTTCGGTCCGCGTGTCCTTCTGTGTTGCGGATGTGGTGCTCGCTGACGTCCATTTCTTCAATATCACATTGGATATTGTAGTTGTACCAGTTTTCTGAGTGGGACTTGTTGTCTCGAGAAGGCCTACGCGGCGTCGCTTATTGAGCATGTCGGTACTAGGCGAGGGGGTGTTTAACGTTGCCATGCTTGTTGTGGCGGTAGCATCGGGAGTAGAGATGGATGGGGACGGCCGACTCAGGGGAGAGGAGTAACTCGTTGCTTCATGGCGGGTTCGGGTTGGGGTATGTGTGCCGTCTTGTAGGTCTGAGGGTTGAGGTGATCGGGCGCCGATCCCCTGTATGAGGGTGTTGAACTTCCGCTTGGTCGCATTCATGGTTTGATGAGTGTAAGGAGGTGGTAGTACGATATAGTACTGGAATGTAGCAGTACAAGAGAACGGCACTCTTGTGACAAATGGAATGTGATCTCTAAGCGCTGCTGCTAGTGCTCAAGATCCCTTAAAACAGTGCGCTGAGACAAACAAGGTCGGTTGATTCGAGAACAAGCGTAATCTGCTTATGCTTATATCAGTCCAGTCGTCTTCTCTTTCAAACAATTAAGTTTAACATTAAGTTGGAATAAAACAACAGAAAGATGTTATCGGGAAGCTGCAGATGCGTCTTAGTAGCCTTAGAAATACAGGTAAGATATTAATATGTAGCCATGGAGATTGTCTTAGATGTTCGGAAGCGCCATTGTTTTCGTTGATTCCACCTACATACAACTGCTTCCTACCTGCCTGGAGGTACGTCAAGCCATTATTGTCGGAGGGGCGACGGACCGACACCAGAACCTGAACCTTGGGGTACCACTCAAGCTCTAGCTTTTACAGGGGTCTGGGCTACCTGCGGGTCCGGTCCGTATAGGTAGGTACCTACCTTAGTCTAAGTTACCTATTGTATTCTAGACTACCTCCATAGTAGGTACTGTACGGTTTGAAGTCTTCGGAGTCGAAAAAACATTCTGCGAAACTACTGTACATACAGCGAATTGACATCAGATTTGGAGACCTACCCTGAAACATAGAAAAGCTGTAGGTTCTATTGGCTGACCTTTGAACAGCTGCTCGGAGGGGCAGAAAGCCACAGATCCCTTCCTTGGTCGGGCTTACTCATTCTTGAATGCCGAAGAGTCTCTCCTGACATCACTCCTATCCTAAAAACTCACAATTGTAACTTGTTTTGGGCATGAGAGGCAGGATAGAAAAGAACAAAAATAGCACCATTCTTCAACAGACAAATCCAAGACCAGTAGTGTTTATATTTTGCTCTTTTCTCATTGTGACACTGGCTATCCTCCTCTCCACCCGTGCTCTGCCCCGCCTCCAATCTCTCGCCTCACATTTTCACCCCTCCCCGTCCTCCTTTTTCATCACAAGCCCTGTTCTCAGCTCTTCGCCTCGCAATACCCTGACCACCATGTCGTCATACGCCAAAGAGCTCGAGATCGCCCAGCTAGCCGTCCAGCGAGCCGCTATTCTCACAAAACGAGTTTTCCACGAGAAGGCCAAGGGTACCGTGTCCAAGGATGACAAGTCGCCCGTCACTATCGGCGACTTCGGTGCACAGGCTCTTATAATCGCCGCCCTCAAGCACAACTTCCCTGAGGATGAGATCGTCGCCGAGGAGGAGGCTGCTCAGCTCCGCGAAGATACGAACCTACGCACCACCATCTGGGACCTTGTGAAGGCCACTTCGCTGTCAGATGCTGATGCAGAGGCCGCGCTTGGTGGCGCTATCAAAAGCGAGGATGATATGCTCACTTTCCTCGACTACGGAAACAGCAAGGGTGGTGCCAAGGGACGCATATGGGCTATTGACCCCATTGATGGCACCAAGGGTTTCCTTCGAGGTGGCCAGTACGCTGTGTGCCTCGCACTGATGGTCGACGGCGATGTCAAGGTTGGCGTTTTGGGTTGCCCGAACCTTCCCATTGACGATGCCGCTCCTCTTTCCGGCGGTATGGAGTCGGGCCAGACCGACGAGGGCAGGGGATGCCTGTTTTCTGGCGTGTTAGGTCAGGGTGCTACTAGCCGTCCCTTGACTACAGGTACTCTTGCGTCATCTCAGAACATCTCTATGAAAGCTATCACAGATATTGCTGCCGCTACCTTCTGCGAGAGTGTGGAGGCTGGCCACTCGGCCCACGGCGATCAGGCCGAGATCGCCAAGAAGCTGGGAATCACCAACCCCAGTGTGAGAATGGACTCCCAGGCCAAATACGCTTCGATTGCCCGAGGTGCTGGCGATATCTACTTGCGACTTCCGGTCAAGGCGACTTACCAGGAGAAGATCTGGGACCACGCCGCCGGCGACCTGATCGTCCGAGAGGCTGGCGGTGCCGTCACAGACATTCAAGGCAAGCGACTAGACTTCAGTATCGGCAGAACACTAGCCAACAACAAGGGCGTGATAGCTGCGCCCACTGCTGCCCATGCGCAAGTACTCGCTGTTGTGCAGGAGGTGCTTGGCGCCAAATAAAAAGTTGTATAGCGTTCAGAGGATACATAAAAAGTACATGTTTAGTGCCTAAATCAGGTGTACATATGCGGTCGTATAGAGTACAGATAGAAGGCCGGATAGGAAAATGTGCCTCAAAAAATGCCAGACCATACAGACATGACAAGCAGACAGATCATTTGATCTTCTTCTGCTTTAGCTTGATAGTCTCGTCATTAACGAAAATACCCTTGCCTTTGTATGGTTCTGGCCGCCTCCACTTGCGAATCTGCGCTGCAAATGTCATGACCTCTTCTCTATTAATGCCCTCGAGCAAGATTCTCGTCGGCTGCGGTGTGCTAGCCTTTATGCCGATGGGTACTGGTTCTTCGACGGGGTGGGTGAAGCCAAGCTTGAGACACACAAACTTCTGGCCTGGATATTGCGCCTTCTTGGGTCGTTCTTCAACAGTCGCTCTGTATCCGACACCAACGAGTCTGAGGATTGCAGTATGTCCTTCTGACACGCCCATAATGTAACGGTTTAGGTACGCCCATGTTGTCCCTGTCCTCACGTATTAGTCTTTGGTCCAAGGCCGTCTCGCTTGCTCGTGATAACGTTGTCATTGGGTATTGTGCATCATCGTCGTCTGTACGTACCCCACATCTCCTTCTGCTGCTTTAAATCCTGATTCTCAATGCTGAGCAATGCCTTTCTCGCCGTCTCGTCATGGTGGATAGTCAGGAAAGGGGGAATCTCCAGATCGAGTTTGCCAAGAGGTCCCGAGACAGTGACAGTGCGCTTCGGTATCCTCAGATACGATGTAGGATCTTTCTTCGCTCTGGGCTCTCCGATGGTTATTTCGACGCCTGGGGGGATCGAGATTGGTGTCCGGCCGAGCTTGGAGGGTTTGCTCGATGTGTTGGAGAATTGTCGTCGCGGCGAGACTTGGAAAGCTGGGACGAGGAAGCCGGGGAGCGTCACGGCGGTGCTTGAGACAGCCTTCTCCAGCACCTTGCTCCGACTGGGCGCAAGCATCGTGACTATGTGCGTTATGGCGTCAATTGGGCGCCTCGGGTGAAGCGTTGTGGTGAGCTTAAATGCTGAGGACTGGAGCTACCATAGGATGCTTGGCGTCACGAAAATTGATGGATGGTACATCACGTGGATATTGCATAACTATAAGGCGCTAGTACGGGCTCGAAGGCGCTATGCATATAAGCAATGGTACATCTCGATGTACCGTTTAGTGAAGTCCGGCGAATTCATCTTCATCTCTCTCGTCGCTCCTGCTTTCCTTCACATCGTAAACCGAGAGTGCCTCTCCTCGTGACCTCTCAATTGGAAGTATCTCTGCGTACTGCAAACCCCTGTTTATAATGTAGACTGACTCAATTCAATTATTTAACTTATCGAGACAGCTGGTCTGTCACCCACTGCTTCCAAGTCTCCTCCTCGCCCGTAGTTGTGACCCAGAACTCAACAGTTTGATTGCGAATAAGCTTGAGTTCTCTCTGCATAACCGTTCACCAAAACTCCCCTTAGTACCTGGGACTACCTCAGTCTTCCTGTTGTTCTCGAGTTTCGAGGTCTCTCCCATCTCCCACCTGAGTGCAGCGCCTCGCTCTCTAGTTATCAACCTTCCACCATTGACAAACGAAGTCACCAACCCGCAATATCCCTCTTCATCTCAACATCTACAACTATCACATCTGATTAACTTCTCGTTGCATATATTGCCGTTTCTTCGATATGCTTTTCTCGTAATCTCATCATTATCATGGATATGGGTCGTCACAATTGCTGCTTAGCCTACGTCAAGGCTTTGCTCATATACCTACTGATGCATAGCAATGCCGTATCTGCCCTCTCTTGGCGAAGCCGAACAAGTATTCAGTCAGGTAAATTCGCAAGTACTTGTCCTCAATTAATTAAATTGACATAGAAATCTAGCTAGAAAGCAGACTTCAGTCCTAGAACCAGGCAGTCCTACTTCGCAGCTTCTTAAAGTCGGCGCACATCTACCGAGCTCGTACGAACTAGCATTAAACGAACTGCAAGAACTCGAGTCCGAACCTTTATGTCACCGTATTGCAGCTCGTTTACTCGTGAACAATTGTCAGCTTCTCGAGGGCAAAGACGAAGCTACCGTCTTGACAGATAGCGGCCGCAAAATCCGGGACTTCGTCGACTCTTACGCTGCGAGCTTAGCAATCTGTGACTTGGAAAGAGGACGTTTTGAAATTCCGCCAGAATGCGCAAAGTTTCAAGAAGCTACTCTGGGTCAGCTGCCAGTACAAAGTGCGGCTCACCTGCATGTCACGTCTGCTGAAATCGATGGCTGTCTGTCCGGTCTTGGCGCCTCTGATTCGGCATGGAATACCTGGGTTAGCTACCGACACAAGGCTCTGAGATTCTGCGAAGCTGCAAGAGCGGACAATGATAAAGGTAAAATGGTTAAACGCAGTGGCTCGCCGGCGCACTAACACTTGGTAGCCCAGAACATTATTTTGTTTCAACGCCTTACGAAGATCATGAGCAGATTGGCTGACGAAGTTGATGAGAAGATTGAGAAACGAATGAATGATCTTGACTTGCGCACCCAGGCAGCAGGAGACAAAATTGATGACCTCTCACCATTAATTGGAAAGCTACAACATGATCTCGAAAATGCAGACAGTATGCTCTCTAATCACCTGCTCCAAGGACTCAAGGTGCGTATGTTCAGAGTTGTATCTGGTATACATAACTGATTGTTTTGATGTCAGAAATCCCAAGGTTATGTTGATTCCGGAATAGAGAGCGTAGTACACCTTGAGAGAATGCTACAGGTGTTACTGAAAGGGGTGATGGATGGTCACGCAGAAGCGGCAGATGCGCATGAGCAGTCTTTACAACTCATGAGTCAACGAGTGACTTCGGAAGTGGAAATCATGGTCGGCACTGCAGCAGCCGCTATGGCAGCAACAGTGGCACTTCATAATCAGATTGTGCGTAATAGACTAGTGGGTAAAGAACGGGGATGGTTGAATGCTAACAGTTGGTTAGGAGATCTCCCGCCTTCAAGCTGCTGATTTAGAATCTAGGCAGGATAGCCTGGAGCAGGTTAGTAATCCATAATGGATGCGGTATGAGCGTTATCTGATCTTCCTTGCTAGGGTATGCAGCGACTCATTGACATCTCGGACGGCTTGACTAGCAAGTACGACACCCACACGGACCTTTTAGAGCAAGCACAAAACATCACGAACGAGATTCTCGACACACTAGGAGACACAGCAGCATCAGCCGCTACTCTCGGTGATGCGTTCCAGGGACACAGTTCATTGACCTCTTGGTGGCCATACATCTGGTGCCCCGCTGCATCCCTTGTTATGGGATCCTACGGGCTTCCTCCTTCAATGTTGAGAAATATCGGCTTGGTTGCACTTGGTAAGGTCCATTTTCAGCTCGTGAGGTCATGATCTAACATTCTACAGGTGAGACTGCAGGCTTTATAATTTCTTCTCTCTCTTCGTTATCTTTCGATCTCATCCGCATGCCTATCGGAAACCTATTGGTATCATTTAGCCGACAATTATACAGGACCGACGGCAATCACAATTTTGCGAATCTTACATCTCAGCCCGAGTTACTCTAATCATTTTCTCGCCGCCGACACATTATCATCTGGGACATCTAGAGACAGTGGTACTACCACATGGGGAGGAGCTGTCATATTGTTATTATCAATGGGTGACTTGGGAGGCGAACTATATTCCTTCTGGGTCAACATGGTATTTAGGGCTTCGTAAGGTGATAGACAGGTTCCATACTAAAGGCAAACGCATTCGTATCTTGACTTTCGGACGCTACCCTCCTCCAGACAAAAATATCACCCCATAGACACTTATACTGGTTGCTTGAAGGCGAAAAAGAGCCTAGTATATCACGCGAAGTTCCAATGCCTCTGCCATGCCTCCCTAGTGTTTGTGCTATGCTCTATGTAGGCATAGAAGACTGTGTTTCGATATTTCTTTCTATTGAATCAGGAGGTTATTATGTGACTTTTCCCCAGAGGTATAACCCATCACGTACAACCATATTGGGAAGGTTTATTGACTACATAGGTCTGCTCGATAGTCTTAACCACCATGCGCATAGTCCACGTACGCTGCAGGATAACCCCTTAAATCCGGTGTGACACATCACTATTGAGAGGTCTATCAATACAAGTGGTGAAACGCGAGTACAGAACAGAATGCAAGAGGTCACGCAAGCAACATATTCATGTGGAATAGGACAAGCATAACCAGGCACTTCACTTTAAAATACCTTAATATCGAAAGCAGCGCAAATTCTCTTTGCCTTATCAATGAGAACAACCTCTGGGCTGCTTGTGCGTGATGGCGCCGGACCTGCCTCGTCAGGTGCTACGTTGCTGTTTTGATATTGAGCATACTCTACTGTACGTACCTCGAATTTGGGGAGTGTGTTGAAGATCGCTAGGATGGACGGTCGGGAGGCTTTGAGGTGTGATGATTAATATTTCGCTGGATGTCACTTGGGTAGGTATGTAGCATTGATTGGCAAGGCCTTCCTCATTTTAGCTCACACGAGCGGGCAGATTTTGGCATGAAGCAGGCTGTGCTCTTGGTGACGGCTAATTACTTGTTCTGGTCCTATGGCACTCATGTCTTGGCATATCTAAAGAGAAGCTTCAAATCTGCTGTATATTTGGACTATATTTGCTACACTGCACCTGCACCTGCACCTCTTACGAATGGCTGCATAGACATTTCAAAGCTGCCACACCAAAATTATACGGGCACACCATGATTAGTTCGAGAGTTGAAGGTGCTTTTACTCCGAATTGCAATGGTACCTTACTAGACATAGTTTTTCCTATGTACTACTATTAGATTGGTGCTACTTCACTATACCTACTTTCAACATCTTCAACTCTGTATTTAACAATTGATTAAACTATCAAATCGAAACTATTGTCCTATACAAACCTCGACGTATTGTGCTATGTAGGTATGTGGCTGTGTCCATCTTAGACGTCGTGTAACGTCATTATCGCACGCCGGCTATTTTCAGTACTGATTAAACAATGCCCATACGCGGATCGAGATAGATTGGCGGACTCCTATTGTTATCTTTTTGCCTGAGAGCTGGAGAAAGCTGCGACGTCATCCCTCTAGGCGACAATGGTGAAATGACATCGGACCAATTGGTCAGGTGCTGAATGTCGACCTCTATTCCGCTTCTTCGGTCTGAAAAGGTTACATCCGCAATTTAGGGGTCTGAAAGGGCCAAATTTTTGCAGGCTGAGACGACTCAGCTAACTATCAGATGAGACCACGAGGAGAAAGATCTAGCTGGTAGTCGAGAGCGGCCAATGAGCAGCAAGTGAAAGACACGTCTATAAATAAAATAACTTTGTAGTAAAATTGGAGTGCTGGCGCAGTCTCTAACACACTGCAACCTCGTGGTGATAAAATGCGGATCACAGACTGACAGGGTAGGATTGACTATACGACAGGCTGGAGGAGGTAAGGCAGAGTTATTACAGTCTCTTCGGTTCTAATTACCTGCTGGACTTAAATGGATGGCTTCCTCTCTGGGCAGTGCGCGCCTAACTCTGGCCATGGTCTTTCCAATCTCCAGAACTTGGGTCGTCAAAGAAGGGGCCGTCTCTAAAAGGTTGAAAGCAACTGCATGCCATGGCTAGTAACGGAGAAGCACCAACCAATGGGTCACCAGAGAGCCCCATTGATCGTGACAGCCTGGAAGATAACTGCCTGCCAAACTATAAACCATGGAGCCTCCGACTACCATTTCTACTTCTTCTCGTAATCTACCTGTGCGCGCTCATTGCGCTTCTCGAATTCGGATTCCACGCGCTGCCTCTGTCTAAGGACGAGCCAACTGTGCCTCATGCCGAACCAAAGGCACCTTCAGTTTTTATCTCGGGGCCTCTGATCAGTGTCCGCCAAATAATACCTTCAACCGTCTCAACTCAGCCCACAGTGCAGACAAGACCAAGATGGGATTCGACGTCTCGGAATGCTATTCGCAGTTCCCAGAAGTTCCCACGGTGGAAAATCAGCAACGGGACAAACCTCGGGATTGTCAACGAGACAGCAACCCCAGCTCAGTCAATCTGGGTGCCTGAACCCACGCCTGCAGATAACCAAGCCTGCGAATTCTCTTTCGCCAATCGTTGTGGTAGACTCTGGTCTGGGGCACTAAATGGAACGCAACCGTCTAATAATACAAACCAAGGCCTCAGTATCCGGGAACAGGACCCAAGCAACTACGCGCCGTCCGCATCACGTATAAGAAAATTGTTTATATTGTTTTCTAACGGAAAAATGGGTTAATTGATTAAAGAAGCGGAGAAAAGCATGTGTAGTAGTTATTAGCGATTTTAGTACTAGTGTTTTTAATAATTTCTTTTTTTAAGTTTAAGTTTTTTATACTAGTTTTTGTGTTTGTTTAGTTATTGTGTGTTTTTAGATTATAGTAATTTTTTTTGTAGTTTTTACGGAGCGTAGTATTTATGCTGTGGCTGATCTATAGCGTGCTATAATCCATTTTACTGTTATATATTTTATACTAGGGAATATATAGGAGAATATATTTTCGAATCGAATATTTATTATGCAGGCTATGATGATCTTGCCGATTTCTTTGAGATTGCAGGTGATCTTTATCATTTAGCGGTATGTGTGGGATCAGCCCTCGTATTCTTCAACGAGAGGGGGTGGACTGCTTAGCAGGATGCAGCTCTCCTTGAAAAGAAGTCGAAAGAAAAATGGGAAGAGTCATGTGCAGATTTATATATATGGGCGGTCTCAGAAGACTACGATGATATTGAAAAGTGCGCAGGGCCCGACGACAACGACACACAAACTTGGGTCTATGTGTACACGTTTTCTTTTGTCAGTCATCCTTGGACTAATTTGTTCGTCAGTAAGGAACAAAGTCTCACGAAAAACACCATACAAGCATCTGGAAACTCTCACTGTCGGACAACTCGAACAGTAGTCGATGTGCTAACGACGGAACTCACTATTAAAGCACCTCAAGACACCGCTTTTCAGCCAACCATAACGAAAATTACGCATATCTCAAAGAAAAGCACTGTTACTACCTTGACGGACTCTATGGGGTTCCCGATCGCTACTCTAAAGCTATTTACGTTGCGAGACTCTAACAGTATGCTTACGGCAACCTACTGGCTCGAGCTAGGTACGACCTAAGGAGCCAATGGCATGCCTATTGCTACTAGCGACTTCGAGCTCGTGAATCTGAGGAATTCTTAAGGTGTCCCAACGGCCGCGCTTGAGGTGGAGGTGTTTACACTGAGAGATATGAGTGGTCAACCCACGGCTACCGTTACCTCCCTAATCGGTCAAGTTACCGGCCATTCTAGCATGATCGTTCTGATCGATTCCAATAGCTTCCCCATCGCCACTGTTAGTACCGCCGGTGGCCCTACCCCTTCTAATTCAAAGGACGCGGCCATTACCGACTTTAACGGCATTGTCACTAGCACGGTAACCGGGGCTGGTGTTATTACGGCCACAGCGGCCAGCTCCCCTCCAGAATTCGACCCTGAAAATAACGTTACTTTCAACGGCATAGAATCCATCTACTTTCATCCCATAACCCCGGCAGAATACATCGCCAGCTATTTTATTCCAGTTCTTTTTAGCCTCTCTCTGTCCGTACTAGCCCAAATTATTAACTCAGATATAAAGTCACTGCTCCCATTCCAAGCTCTAACGCGGTTTGGCAGTGCAGTGGCCGCTGACTCTCTAGGGTTGAATGTTGGTGGTATGCGGGGGACTCTGATTAGTTGGAAACTCCTTTGGAAATTTAGAGAACTAGTTTCTTTTTTAAGCGACCTTCTGCTCTGGGCCTCCACCGTGGTAGTGGCCCTGTCCAGCGAATCCTTTGGGGCCAAGCTTTATGGCAATTGCTTGCTGGACGATTTCCATGGTTGCTTCCTAGGCCTCGTATTATTTATCGGCCTAAGTCGAGCAATATAGTTTCTTTTGGTATTCATGCTTCTAGTCGTCATCGTACTCTGCTTTTATTTGAGAAGATGGACCTCAGGGGTTGCAGCACCGCCGACTAGCATGGCTGTGTTAGGCTTATTATTACAAAATAAGGCAACGAGACGCATTTTTTAAAGTATAGAGCTCAGCGCTGACAGACGAAAAAGGACGACGCAAACACTTGATCGTGCGCTTGAAGGATGGGTCTTCTCCCTTCGTTACTTCTGGGGCCTTCGGGGGACTATTCGGTACAGCATCGTTGCTCGGCACGAATCAAAGCAAGAAAAGGCAGCGAATTCACTAGAAAGAAATAAACGGGCTCAAGTATTAAACCTCCTGTCTCACGAACTCATCCCTAGTAGCCGTAGAAGCCATAAACCTAGCTATTTTAATGCTCTCTCTAAAGGGCATCTTGCGACTAGAGCTAGCTTTCTGATCATTATTTGCGGGTACCTCGCTCTTATCTTATATTATAAATTAACTCGGCTCGATACTCTTTTCGAGTCGTTTATGGACGACCAGGGCTTTGGTGTCCGTATCTTGTTCACAAGTTTAGGACAGCTCATTTCTTTTTTCTGGCAGAAGGAGTTTTCATGTAAGTACTATTTCATTCATTGCCTATATTTGTTGCCACTCGCTCACGATACGCCTGCTTATCCCCTTGAGCGAATTTCTGGGAAAAATATTAACCCACGTTACACGTACTGACCGACGCCCACAGGGGTCTCTACAATGGAACTATATAGACGGCTATCTTAGTAGCTACAATGTGCTAAAGACTCTATCCTAGTCTCCCCTTCAACAAACCTTTTCGTAGGTTTTGGTCAGGCAGTCATGCGGAGGGAGGCATTGCTAGCTCTGGTGGCTTTCGCCAGTATTCTGTCTAAAGTCACGCCGATCTTCCTTGCCAACATTCCCTTCAGCCCTGTCCAAACGTGGGCGCTGCACGTTGCGTGTACATGGACATCGGTTGCTATTCTAAGTTTCATGATACTAGTGCTGCTGTTACAATTTGTGACAAAGTACCCGTACTTGCCGGTCGGCCAGAAGTTAGTGACGGGGAGGCTGTATCACCTGGCTGATTCGAAGATGCTCGATGACTTCCAGGATGCATCCACATTACCCTTAAGGGAGTTATTGCAACAGACGGATCCGAAAAAGAGATATTCTCTTGGAACCATGGTTGGCGTCTCTGGAAAAGTGCGGATTGGAGTGGACTATGCCAAGCCGGGTTGAGGGTTGGGGTGCTAGACCAAGAGAGTCTGTGAGGAATGAGAGTTTGAATGGGGTCAGGGCATTGGATAGGCCGAATATATGATGAAGGTGTGCAACTAAGACTATAATATTGCTTTGGGGTTCTCACTCATCCTACCAATTTTATAATTATTACTCTATATAGAGGCTGCGACGCAGCTCAAGGTCTTCGGGAAGGTTAGTATGTTTAGGCCAACAACTTACTAGTATAATATGGCTATCCGCTTCCTTTTCTCCGGTAACGAAGATAGAGCTGCATGGCGGCTCGCATTACGATAAAACTCGTATGCCAATTAGTCACTAACCTTATTGCATGGAGGGATGTCTCCCGTTCCGGTCTTCTTACTGTATATCGTGTATGCATTTATAGCAACAATATTCAGTACCCAGCACAAAAGGTCTGCTGACTTATAGGGTTATACGGCAGTCCATGTATTGTCGTGTGATTTGCGAACAGGGTCCAGGCTATTCTTAATTAAGTGTATAAATATTTTCTCTAATGCAAAGCTAACAACCTCAAAACACAGAGGCCAACCTTGTATCATTTAAGTTACATTCGGTAAGGACCGCCCCATCGCCCTTAGGCTAGAATAAAGTACCATGATCTGCTAAAGTATATTGTACCAAGGTGTCCTTTGCTACCTACTGGCGTGGGATGAAATAAACCCGATTATGAGCATCAACGGTAGCAGGGTGGAAAGTTTCCCCTAGAGTGTACGAACACAGCAGCCAGAGGTCATGACTAATAAACACTAACCTACGTCCTGAAAGTATGCCAAGGAGAATCAACAAATGTAAAACAATGTCGGGTAGTATAAATAAAGCGTCAGGACGAGGAAAATGAATTCGGCTTCCTCAAATTTCCCCTAGCGCTGTCAACGGCAGAATGCTCAAATGATCAGAGCTCCCAGTTAGATTTATGACTTTGCTAGTATATAGAAGGATGCGACAGGAGTCCTAGGTCAGCATGGCTTTCCTAACTCTTTGAGAAGACCTGGTCTCTTGAGTGAGGTTCAGTTAAACCAAACCTCGCGGTCCGAAATTCGAGACGTCGCTTGTGGTGATTTCCCAGTCTGTATAACAATTATAGCTAGGTCTCCAGGTAGGCGATAGACCAAGCTGTCAGGATTTGTTAACATCTCTCTTTAATGCGATAGTTGCGAGGTTGCTTTCGACTCGTCGACTTATCTCAACTCATTAGTATTTCGTCTTGCTGCACTCAGTCTCCTTAGATAATCCCTCATATCTATGCAATGGCTCGGGGGTCACTTTGTAACTGTGTAAAAACGCTAACTATCGTCACCACCGGCACACTGTAGCCTTACTTTTGCGTCTTGTTATGATAGCAGAATCGGTTGAGTAGGCTTCGATTCAGATGAATATGGCAACCGTAAGTTTGAATCATAAAATCGTTCTTATTTTAGCTCTATTCAAATCCAATCACTAGATCTTGTAATCCTCATAGAATACTATACTGGGAGTTCCTAAAAGCTGACTTGGTGTTTCTGTCTGCCTCTCAACGCTACAATTCCTCTTACAAAGCTGGGGTTAGAAGTCAATTATACCTAATACCGGGGGTCTCACCGAATCCACGTTCACAAGCATGATATACACATAGACTAGTAAAGAGTGCCCAGGAATATGCAGGAATACACATTTACATGCCATTAATCGGAGCGAGCAGTAAGCAGACAAGGCGGGCCTAAAACAGCGAATTGGACGAGCGAAATTCACAGGGGCGAGGCTTTCCTGGAGAGTATTAGTGATCTGTATGTTTTGCAGGAAGTAGGAGATGTTGAGGCTGTGTATGTACCAGTAGGGATGAGTCTGGGGAAGGAATGAATAATTTCTGTTTATTCGAGACCTTTACGCAAACCACTCATTCTCTAAACCTCTTTGGTAACTTGATGCACATTTGCAAACACACTAGATTACAATAAGCTCTACCCCTCTTAGGCTCAAAATCCAGCATCATATTCGTCCAGCTTCCGACAGCAGATAGTGCAAGGCCAGTGACCGCAACTTGCGGGGAATGAAGAAAAATGGCGCCTGATGGCGTCCAGATAGTATCAAGAAATAGTAGTTTCCGTCATAGTTTCGCCGTCATCATTTCTGCGTGCTGCTCTTCGGAGTATCCGCAGATAATCTCCTTCGCCCAGCGAATCTGGTCCCAGTCAATTTCTTTAATACTCAGCACAGTGTAAGTCCAGCCAATTGCCGCCCTGGGTTCCTTCAATGGCTTGCACATACACCAACAGAGCCGCGGTCCACCACTGGTGTCGAGGAACGCTGAGCTGTCCTTGTCAAGCTGGCTTCCAATTCTCCAATTTGTGAGAGTCGCAGCCGGGTATGGTTGTTGATCCTTGAATAAGTCCACGAACTGAAAATGCTGCTTCCGGACCAGGGTTTCGCGATTCGAATACGTTACGCGAGCGTACAATTCAAAGACTACATCCTGCTGGTGGTTGAAACAGCGCACCGTCTGGCTTATCATCACACCTATTCGGAAACAAGTACGAAGCAGCGTAATCGAGGATATGCCGGGGACTGCAGGTCGATCTCGAACACTTTCAGGAAACGGCGGTCGGACAAACGGAGCCAAAGCCCCAGCTTCATCTGAATGAGGATCGACATCGCCGGGTTCCTTTGCACACATTGCTGTGCTTATAGTTTTGGTGACTTCTATCTCGGAGTATGAGTCAACAGATGGATCTTTTTGGATCACGTTCGCATTGACCAGCACGGCATTCCAGTCTACATCCTCATCCAGAAGATCTTCTGGAGTATCTATTTCTTCCATCTTGGTTGTACTTGCACCCGTCCTCTGTTGGTTAGGAGGAGTGTCTCGCAGAGCTGCATCGTATTCTGTGGCTGATCGTGAGTCGTGGTCCCATCCTTGGATACTAGATGGAGGTATATGGTTTTCCCGTACAGAACCTGATGTGTCTGCGAGAAGTCGGATAATATCATCATCTAGAATGTCGTCGTCAAGAGGATACGCGTCGTTTGGGTCGCTCTGTTCGTCACTGGCTCCAATATTGGGGATACTAGTAACGTTTGCCCCAGGGGCAGCACCATCGTTGTCCAAAGTTCTTGTACCTGCAAACTTTACGACAGGACTTGAACTAAATGTGTTTTCATTCTCAATGATGCCCCCGAACGTAACTTCCGGTGTGTAGGAATAGTGTACTGTCCCGAGGATTTCGTCTTTAGGATACCTTCTGGTTAGCTGTCCATGGCCATGGAAGAATGGACGAGCAACTTCAAGGTGTAAAGGATCTAATGAGGCTTTTGGTGTGTGGATCAGGTAAGGCGTCACCTGTTCGATAGTAGTAACAGGATTATGAACTTGGGTATCACGCCGAGGGCTTGGAAGGGGAGCAGGAGATGCGAGGGAAAGCGTCGCGTTGTTTTTCTCAGTGAAGAAGGGACCTTGGACTTTGCTCATGGGTTTTGTCACGTTGAGCGAGTCGATTGAAGTCTGTATTGGCATTGGCGTTCGTGCAATGGGCAGTTGCTTGGTGCCCATGGGATGACTACGACCAGTTGCTTTCTTAGGCCTCTTTTCTACTGGCCTCTCATACTCGGCTGTTCGTTTTCGGCGAGGCTTGGTCAAACCATTGGGAGTTGCTGCGCTGAGCGGGATGCTACCAGATTCAGCAGGTTCAGCAGTCACAAGTTCTCGGTGATTGATAGGAGTGCAAGCAATTGTCACTCGCGACTGGGCTCTGTTTTCGGCGCTACTAAAGTTGAAGTCAACTTCTGTGAGCAGATTTAACCAGGGCTGCTGTTTATGTCACCTTGTAGACACGGGCTTGGTGTCGACAGCGTGCTGCTCTGCCAACTTACCTGTGTGTGGCTGGGATTTGGCGCTCATTGTGGCAAGTTCCTTGTCCAACAGGTGGATTGAAGCTACAGATTTCTGATATGTATATTTGACAGTTGCGAGAGTCGTTCGTTAAAGATTGAGAGCTTCTCGAGCTACAGAGGGAATGAGAGTTGCCGACGAGCTTAAAGGGAGACACTTCGAAATTATCACCAGTTACAGGTTTCGGTCAGGTGTGTTAGTTGCGTTGAGATTACCTTGGGCGCTCTTAACACGACGCACCTATCGGACTATGCATTTTCAGTCTGCGCACTTGCCATCTGTCTTTGATACATCTTATACTCGATTAGTATGACAAATGGGAGTAGGTGCATCGTCACTGTGCAGGGGAAATAGTACCTTCCATTTGGGACTGTTTGTGTATGTATGCTTGTATCATCATTAGGTATGTTTGTATCGGAGTTATTTTCTAAAGGAGATTCACCCCGCGATACTACCAAGCTACCTCTAGGTAAGGTACATGTCACATGTTGGGTGTTATTCCAGTATGCACATCTACTAGCCTAATACCGGTAAGCTCTACGCTACAAGACTGCAGAAGTCAGTCTCCTGACTTTTGGTAAGGCATTCCGTATAGTCCAAACTTTGTGAGCGCTCTTAAAAGACTTGTTTATGATGTGTAAGGCTCATATTGCTCTTATTCTCTCATGAGACTATTGCTATAAGGCACCGACCAAGCAAGCCCTTGTGAAACCAGCAAGCAGGCTACCGACCCCGCTATAAATCACTCCTCGGCAGTGCGAAACGCGTCATATTCCTAACACTCATTTGTCTGAGTATTTGCAGTACTGCGGCGTTTGTCAAGCGTATTCATCACCATTTACTAGGCCCTAGTCTGCCTGTGTCGACTATTTCAGGCCTGGTCGCAGAGCGTATCCCCGACATCTTTCTCCGCAAAATAAACCTTAGATACAAATTACCAACACGCCCAGAGCCTTACGCCACTACCGTAGCCTGTCTAGCCGACTGCAGTCGCCATGTTCTCCCAGGTAGGTCCGCACTCTCTCGGGGGCAGTTCCCATCCTCTATGCGCTTGAGCCCTAGTCCCCGGTGTCTCTACAAGATAGGTAGACAAGAGGTCCCTGCAGCATCAAAGTAGATTAGGTAAAATGGGTGCTGATTCCTACTGTAGAAGAAACCATACTCGGCCGTAACCGTTACAATCGAACGGCTCACAAGTGAGACTTTCGAGGAGGATGACCTGAGTGGCATTCCAGACCTCGTCGAGGTTATCAAGCTGCAAGCATCTGGTCCTGCCGAAGCTGCGCGTGCTCTGAGAAAGAAGTTAAAGTACGGAAACGTTCATCGCCAAATAAGAGCTCTAATCCTCCTGGACGGCTTGATCCAGAATGCTGGTCCGCGCTTCCAGCGCACATTTATTGACGAGCCACTTCTCGAACGCCTGCGAGTGTGCGGTACTTCAGACTTATCAGATCCTGATGTGCGGAAGAAGTGCTCTGAACTGTTCCGAAGCTGGGCAGCCGAGTACAAGAATACTCCAGGTTTAGAACGCGTTGCTATGCTCTACAAGGTTAGTACTTCACTTTCAATCCACTGCAGGAGTGAGCAGCACTAATTTCACTAGGAACTTCCTCGCCGGAAACAAGTGGTCACTCAAGACAAATCTAAAGTGCTTCGAGAGACAGAGCAAGACCCCTTTCGTGACTCAGAAGATGAGGCAGAACAGCAACAACCTTCTCCGCCTCCTCAAGCTTCCCAGGCTTCATCTTCGCGGCCACCCGCCTCACATTCACAACCGATGCAGACCATCCAATCACACAACCATGCCAGGTCATCATCTGGCTCAGGGTCTTTCTTTTCAAGTTCCACAAAGGAGAAGAAAAAGAAGGACAAGAGCAAGAAGAAGTCCAAGCCATTCAAACTAGAAGCTGAGAAGGAATCTATGAAGGTTGCGATAGCCGAGTCGTCCATCGCAGCTACAAATCTCTCCAATGCCTTGCAAAGCATCAATCGAGAGAAGGAGCGGATATCTGAGAATTCCGCGGCTGTGGAGCGTTTTGAGGTCTGCAAGAGACTGAGAAGAAGAATCTTACGTTATGTACGCACTCTAGTTCTATTCTCTTGATCTTTATTGGCTTGACTGATGAGACTAGATTCACTACGTCGAAGATGAGCAGTGGCTTGGTGGCCTCTTGCATGCTAACGATGAACTCGTCATGGCTCTGATGACATTTGAGCAACTAGACCGCTCAATTGACGCAGATAGCGACTCTGAAGACGAATTAGCCGAGCAAGCACACCTTTACCGGAGTCAGTAATTTCTAGCTCTTAAATTATCACCAAACTCTATCGAAGCTGACATATCTATAGTGGCCACCGAAAAACACAAGCAGTCAATGTCGCCGACAGACCCAGCTACCCCTTCGAGCCCTGTCACCGACATGGTTGGCCTAAGCCTCAACCCTAGCACTTCACCCCGTCCCTCGGCACCTCCAAGACCTTCCGCGCATTCTAAACCTCCGGCTCCTCCTCGTCCAGCCTCCTTACCATCCCGACGTGATGATATCGACGACGATTCTACGGAAGAAGACGAGAATGACCCATTCGCTGACCGGAATGCGGTCGAGACCCCTATGGTGGAAAGGGAAGAGCCTCGATGGTGATTTATCAGACCACCATGGTTCTTTTGGGTAAGTTGTTAAGCCGAAGGCGGGATTCTGTCGCATTTATATAGATGAACTATCTCTGCGACATTTAAATACGACGATCTTTTAGATCTTGAGCCTGGATCTGAACCGTGCCATACTTGATGGATTTAGTCAAATAGTTGATAATTAGGTCCGCCATCATGTTGGGGCTGTTTATGTAAGAGTTTCCATATAACAAGGGTATCGATATGAATCAACTGAGACATAGTTTCAATATTTGTGAAGAGGAAATTCAAATAATTTGTTTGATGAGTTGCAGAGCACCTTTGCCAAGAGTAGGGGTTTCTTGTAATAGCACTTACAAGCACCTATACAAATGAAGCCTGAATGACCCATGAGAGCAGAGCAAGAACAACGGTGAGAGACTGTCGGCGATCGGTTCTGTTGATGATGATTCTATTCGACGTATTCCATTTTGTTCATATGAGACATCCGTGGGTATCATGAAGCCTCAATGACTAAGCGGAAGATGCCGAGTAGAGACATGTCACATTTCGAAACGAGTACGCAATGACCGTAGGTAGCTTATTCCGTCTCATTGGTTGCGAGATAAGGTGCAGATGCATGCTCTTCCTACATATATGTATGTATGTATGTATGTAGTCGTGGGTGATGGCTCAGGAAGATGTCTAGGTAGGCCAATCAATGGGGATTCAGCAGATGGCTTAGCTGCAAAAGCACTTAACGGCCATAGTTCCGGACAGCCCGAGTCACGTGTAGCAATGTCTCATCATCACCCCTCCTTAACTCCTCAATTAGGTAAGCAGGTAAGGGTATACCTTTAGCGCGACAACGGACTAAGGTCAACTCCACCCGGAACCTCAGCACCTGGACGGACCTAGCCCACGAATACATCAGCCATCACACGCGTTGTCCTCATCGGTCAGTCACTGGTTGCTGAATCATCACTGTTCAACGATTACGTTTCTCCCAACGTAGAACATTCTATGAAGAGGCTCCGTTACAAGTGGTCACTCATTTGATATTTACGGTTAGTAGGTAAAATAAACAGAAACCCAAACGCAATCAAATTGGCTCAATTGAAACCGGATCCCCAAACACAATACGCCGCTGCCTACCTCTACTCGATTGGCATTACTCTACTTTTCTAGACACCATACACGGCAACTCTACTTTACAGCATTTCACTCTCTCTCCATAGAGCGCAGTCAAGGATAAGAGAGGTCTCTGCCATCAAGTATCTTTCAATCGAATCGGTCAGGCATTGCGGCCACATCCACCCAGATGTCGTCAGTATCCAATATGTTAAACGGGCATGAACCCACCGGCCTCGTCGGAGAGGCCTTAGCTCGACTCAATGTTTATCATCAATTGGATAATGAGAGAAGTAACCTTATTCAAGTGAGTCTGCTCGCCATCATCATCGTCCGACGCCTGGCAGGCACTACATTCGCTCGCCTTCAGACAACTTACCTGAGGTGAGCGGGCTTGCGGCTAACAAGTCGCGACAGGCTATGATTCAGAAAATCGACAGTGACGCTACGACAATAGCAAACCTTAGGCTCGATCTCGATGATCAAAAGAAGTCTCGAGCGAGCTACCAATCCAGAGCAATGACTCTAGAGAATGAGAAGCTTCACTGGACTCAAAGAATTGTACGTTGCCACTTGTCACACCCATACGCTTCCTTGCATATAATCAAAATCACATCATCCTAATCATTACTACAGAGTAGTGGGACTTTTGTCGTTGTACTTATTGATGGCGATGGGGCAAAATTTCGGGACGAGTTTCTTCGTGATCACGAGCACGGCGCCGCGAAAGCCGCATGGAAGCTTAAGGAAGCAGTCAAAGAAGCCGGCTTCGGCCATGATATCCCCATCCTAGTCCGAGTCTATGCTAATGTCAATGACTTGGCCAAGTCACTGCGTATGTCTGGTGTCATCGACTTTGACGATAGCCTACGAATTTTTGCCGAACATTTCACCAATACTCATGCTGATTTTGACTTCATCAACGTTGGCAAAGGCAAAGAAAACACCGACTCTAAAATACGGCGTTAGTTCTTCCAAGGCTTATAGTACGAAGGAATATTGCTTATTTGCAAGCTAACCTTCACATATAGGATTACTCAATCATTATTACAAAAACGCCCAATGCCAGAAGGTTTTTGTTGCTTGTTGTCATGATAATGGCTATCTTCATGATCTTCGTCAATACGCGGGTACTTTCGATGACAAATTAAGTTTGATTGAGACTACCCCGGCGGAACCAAACTTCAAGTCCCTAGGATTTCCCATTCTACGTTTCGATAATGTCTTCAGATCTGAACCTTTAAACAACGAATACAAGCGTGTCCAAGTGCTCCCTTTTAGTAGTCGCTCGCCTCCCCAGCTGACCCCGATTGGTCGGGCAATGCAGGCTGCATTTAATCCTTCTGACTCCTTCTCTCCTGAACCACAAGAGCAAAGAAGGTCTACTCCTTCGACGAGCTCTCTGACAGCGTCTCCAGTTATAACTACAACTACCGTAACTGCTACTGCCACTGCAACTGATCGACCTCAACCAATACCTTTGCCCCAGGACAAGTCACTGGCCCAACCTCCAGCACCTGTTCGCACTTCCTCGAGTGTCATCAGCTCAGGCAATGGCGGTACATCAATTAGCTATGCTACGGCTGGCGGAACTGCCGAGCATCAAAATGTCACAGTGAAGATTGCAAAACCCAAAAAACAGCCTAAATTTGCATATTACAATGAGGATAAATATCGCCTAGATACTCCGACCCAGCACCCACCTCGAACCCCAGCACAGACTTCCTACCAGACCAAATTTCACGCCATCAAGCCACTAGTCTTTTGCAATGATCACTACCTCAAGGGACGATGCAAGCGGGGGGTAAACTGCGACAAGGAACACGAGGTGGAACTGACGCCTGCGGAAGTGGCTATCCATCGCTACAAAGCGCGAACCAGTTTATGTCCTCAAGGACCGCTCTGCACGGATTACGATTGTTATCTCTCTCATCATTGCCCTCGGCCGGCTTGTAATCGAAGCGATCAGTGCCCATTCTACAATACTGCCAACTGGGGAGACTTACACTATACCAAAGAACAGCTGCAGCCTAAGTAAGCGAGGCTTCTTGCCATATTCTCTGCCGTAGCCTTCCTTTGAAGGCACCGTGCTATAACATAATATAACAAATGCTAACATAACATAACAAAGGACCAAATGGACCGAGGGAATCGATTTCCCCGATTATGTGTCATAACTATACATCCTCCCAGAGACAATAAACAAAACCATAAAGACACTATAAACTTCGGCCTTCTTTTTTTCTCTCTCTATTTATTAATTGATCGACTTTCTGAGGAGTGGCGTTGCTGTGTGGTGTGGTATGTTTTGCTTGCAGGGAGAGGGAAGGTCACCTACCTTCGTCCTTATCTCACAAACCACCAGTCGGGTAGAGAGGATCGATGGAGTACAGGAGAGTTGGCACATCTTTTATAGGTTCCACGCGACTGAGCAACAACCTTCGCAGCCGATGGAACCCACCCGATTAAAAAGAAAAAAAGGTTTGAACACATAAATTTAGACACAGGAGGGGGAGAAAAGGGGGATGAGAGAAAAAGAAGGGCATGGCCCCGACCTAACAACAAACAATCACCTCACCGAAACCCCGACCTATTTGATAGGCTTTCTTTCAATCTGCTTGCTCACTGGCTGACTTGGGATCACCAAGATCTTCACTCATTTCCAATCACCAAACTTCGATTCATCGGGATATCTTTCTCCCAGCCCTCCTATTCATCTGCATTTCCCTTCATTGCCTATACTTATAGGCTAAAAAATGTTCATAGGTAGTCACTCGTTCATAGTCCACTAACTACAAGTCACTCGTTAACAAAAAGTTTGTTCTTCCACCAAAGACCTTTTGAATATGGTATGTATGAGTGCAATTGTGCTACTCCAATGCAATCTTTGAATAAAGCCCTTATACCATTTCCAACATCCTGCTAGACCAAGCGGGTGAGTATAAGAGGGTATAAAATGCGTAAGACCAGAACAGTCCAGACCAGACACGGCCAATAACCAAGAATAGCCGATCTTCCGCGTCATATGAGAGCACCTCAGTAACTCCGTCATCGTCTTATGGAATCCCACCTTCCCAGGAGCATGATAGCTCTACAGTAACTCCATCGCTATATTCAAAATATTCCCCAGGTTGGAAACGTAATGACACTATAGTCATTCCAACCTTCTCTCATCATGTATAATCGACTATAATCATACGAGGTCATCCCCACTCTTCTTCCAATCATGATTCTTCTCCTCCATCGCTTCAGCGTTCTCGACACCATCGTCGCCTTCGCGTTCCTCCACGGCGGCCTGCAGCTCCTGCCGTAGTTTTTGGCTGAGCTTATCGAGGATCCACTCGGCCTCCTCGCGTGTGTCCATGAGAGGGCTGCGATGGCCGACCCATGACCACTTCGGCCTGCTCTGCTGACTATTGGCATTGTTGCCATCAGCGCCCCGTCCTTCAGCTGGCTGGGGCACCGTCTCAGTCTCCACAGACTCGGGCTTCTTGAGTGGTATGCGGTGCGCCAACGCGTCACTCTCATCTTCGCCGATCAGGCGGAGGTACCATGTCCTGATATGCAGATTAGCGATTCAAGTCACAAGTGTTTGCATATTTTGGTGTAAACATAAGTGAGACTCGAAACTCACCATTCCTGGTAGGTGTATTTCCGCGGCGGCGAGTGTTGCAAATGCTGCGACACACGTCTGATCTCATCAATCAGGACAAGATGGTATTCTGCACGAGACTTGGGTAGTCCGTCAGGGACACCTAGCCCGACCAAGGGCTCTTTCCTCTTCTTCTCGGGTCGCTTAGTCTTATCTTTAATGTCCTTTGATTTGGATGATGCGCTGTCTCTGTCTCGTTTGTTTAGACCTTTGGGTTCCGCCGACGAGGGGTCTTGAGAGACGCAGTTTCCAGTGCCGCTCTTTACTGTCTCGTTATCTTGGTCTTCTGGGGAGAAGGATTCCTCATCTATCGATTCCTCCCCGTCCTCCTCTTTATCAGTATGCGGTTGGGCCGCGCCCAAGAAACCTGGTGGCAACTCTTGAATATTCTCTTCCGTAAACAGCACGCCAAGTGACAGCTTCGATAGGAATTGCCTGATATCCGTCTTGTATCCACTCTCTCCGGGAAGGATGGTAATATTGCCGAGCAGCACAGTAGCGTCTCTGACTTCCTTCACAATTGTGTCTCCAGCGTTCGAGATGAGAATAGTCAGCGTAGGTAACGCAAGGAGTGACCAGAATACGAAGAAGGCTTTTGCGGAGTTCGAGACCGGGGTGAAATCGCCATATCCAATAGTTGTCATTGCTTGGAAAGAAAAGTAAATTCCATCGAAGTAGCTCCAATTCTGATAGGGAGCTTCGCTTATTTGGAATATCTTCGCGCCTACAAGCCAGAGCACCGCCCATGAGCCAGTCGACACACCCAACGCCGCCCACCTTCGCCTTTTAGAGGCCTGGTCTTGAATTTTGCGCATCAATTGAAATTCCTTATGGCGGCGTTCGAGTTCTGCCTTGGAATCATTACTCTCCGAATAGGGATAATAATCGGCGTCGTGGTCTGTGACGGGCACCAGAACTTTTCCTTTTTCAGTTCGCATTAGACGTCGAACAAACCGGCGTCGCTTCTTTTCAAGCATGCGAGCGTCTAGCCTGCTTTTCCCCCTGTCTAGCATGAGGCTACGAATCGAGCCGATGACAAGACCTAGGGTGGTAATGCCAATCAGAGCGTAAGGAATCATAAGACCGCGGCCTAGGTTCGTTTGTATAGCTACATCCCCAAGCCCCACTGTGAATAGAGTAACGTCTGCCCAGTACACGGCGTCGAGATAGAGCCAACCTTCAATATGAGAGAATACCAAGGCCCCTAGAAGTAAGTACACGAGGAATAGAATTGTTTGGAGCATGAGGGTCCTCTGACTGATGGTGAGCTCGAAGTCCTTGGGGTAGTGTCCGGCGTGGGCACCCCAGACAGTAATGACCATCAGAGAAGCGATGATGAAGTAAAGAATAGCGGCAAAGAGACCATAATAAAAGGCTTGTGACCAGACATATTCGATTTCAGGCTTTAGGAGTAGCGGACCACTTGCCGTGGCACACAGGGCGATGAGAAGAATGGACGAAACGTACCACCCGACAATGGTAACAGGCTGTGCTATAGAAAAGCGTACTCTCTTAGTCATATTGAGCAGAAGAAAGACGTTGGCGACAACGGCAATGACGAGCTGGACGGAGTTGATAGCTAAAAGCCATGGCGGGTCATCAATGAAGACGGCTTTCGTGACGTCGGATCCCGGGAGGATATGTTGACGCCAATGCTTGACAAGAGCACATATTGAGAAAGCCGAGGCCACTGGACCCAGGGTGCCGGCCACCATTGGAAAAACAGCTGAAGCAAAGTACCAACGGCTGGGTTAGATTGATTCTATCGTCAGGGTTATCATATTGCATAGTTGTTGGGTAAGAAACCTACGTTTTATTCAAAGTGACCTCTTGGCTATGAGCGTTATGATCTTCTTCTTGGCTATTATCATTGTCACCGTGAATACCGTCTACCACTTGGGTATGCTCGGCTACGTTTTCGTCAAGGCCTGCATCTTCCATCGTGCCTAGGTGCCTGTGGTATGATGTGCAGTAGTGTCAATTGGGACCTTGTCGTCTATCAAAATATGAAAGCTAGAAATGAGAGGAGCCGAGCGAATATGGTCCGTACGTGTGGAATGCGATGCGGTTATCAACAAATGGATCCAATGCGCGTGCTGCATGGCATAGGGAATATCCAGAATCGTGGTTTCTTTCACTAGTAAACAGGAGAACAGAGAAATATATGTACACCGGGATGTAGTTTGCGAGAACATGTTTCATCATGTACACAGTAACTACCTAGTATTATCTCGCAGCTTCGACCAAGGACAGCGGGAATGCTAGTCTAGTCTAGTCTAGAAGCCAAACAGGTGTTACGATGTTTGAGGGAAGAGGCCTGCCAAGATTCCACGTTCCAATGACGTCGGTTAACATTTATTAGCATGGATCACAGCTAATGCTCTAGGTACTATAGGCAGTACCTACAGGTCAGCAGGACGCTAAGGAAAATAGCGCCGCGCTAAATTCGTGCACGCTGGGCTAGACCCTGCCCATTTAGCACTTACAGTGGGTACTTAATCACCCGAACCCGACGCGGTCGAAGCCCCCAGCTCCACCAAGTCCAGCATCGCGCGTACGGACAGCCAGCCCCGACGGTACCCAGCGCTGTCATCTCAGCTGTCATCTCATGAGATGGGCAATACGTAGACTACCTAGGTTGTCGAACTTCCTCACCCGTAGCAAAGTTGGCTGCTATAGTACATCTTTAGTCATCGCATGGAATGGGAAAATGAGATGGCTTCTACATAGCATCTCGAGGTCTGCAGTTCGCCCTCTGCAATCGAAGCTCGGAACTGAGTCCCTGAGCACTTTCGCCTCAGGTCTTCACAATGCAGAACGAGTCAGCGTGCCTGTTGGCTCATCTGGCAGCGTAAACATTGAGTAAGCTGTCTACGATCTACCTAGAAATTTTCGAAATTGTCTAGCACATATTTCTGATTCTCAGTCAGCCTGCACAATCTAGCTAAGGTCTCGTCCTCAGAGCCGCTTTTAATCTATCTCCCACCATTTTCCACAGTGGCCCCTACAAGCCATCTCACACAGCTGCCAAGGTTCGCACAAAGGCATGCAACAGCCGTGATTCACTACCGCTGGACGGAGCCATCGTTAGAGGATGAGTCTGTAGACGATGATGTCTCAGATGGCAAAGAAGGGGCCCATCGGCGCTTTCACCCAGGCTGGCCGGCACCGATCCACGACACCTTGAGGGCTTACACATGGATCATCGAGAACTTGGCCCCGACGACGTACGCACGCCGCGACATATATGTGTATGGCTCATATCTGGGCGCCTCGTTAGCAACCTCATTGGCCTTGACCGAAGCCCATCCACACGAACGCATGGGCGTTCGGGGCTGCGTCGCTTACAACGGCATCTACAACTGGACCATGTTCTTACCGGATCATCCCATCAATAAGCTCTCCGATTCGCTATCGCGGAATTTTTTAGAAGACATTCTCACCCTTCCTGGAGATCCCGACTTTCAGGAGCTGAAGCAGATGGTCGGGGAGCTATTCAATAAGCCCGACGACTTGTTTGACCCCTTCGCCAGCCCCTGTCTTCTCTTCCACACGCCGGGCTTGCTCGTTCCCCCATCCTTTGATGCGTCGGCGATCGAGCCCGTATCCCCTTTGGCTAACCTGCCTTGGCTACCTGAGGAGGCGATAGAGTCGATAATGCCTCTCAAGCATCCCCGAAAGAGCCCGCTTATCTTTCCTCCTCGCAAGTCAACGCTGAAGATCCCCGAGGTGCTGCTACTACACGACACCCCGCCACCTCTCCCACCCTCGTTATACAGGAGACGGCAGAGGCGGAAGAAGAACGGCTACGGAAATAACTTCAGAACCCAGGCAGAGGAGTTAGCCAGCCTCTTACGGAGGAGTATTAACAAGGTCGAGCTGAAGGAGCGCATGAAGTGGGATGAAGATTTGGACGAATGGAATGACGAGGCGGAGAGGCGGGTTCAGATACATGACGTAGGCCACAATGGACAATTCGCCGAGGACGATAATGTTGCTGCTGCCTGGTTAGAAGATCGAATGTTCAGAACACTTTGATTAAGATCAATCTGAATGAGAAATCATCAGGTTCTTGAGCGTCCCAAAGATTAATCATCTTTATAACGAACTCAATATGCACCTTATAAGTTGCAACCGAAATTATTGCAGGGAAATCTTATAGGATACGGTTTGATCTTATGATTGCTTCATGTATGCTTAGCATTCGTCATGCTCAGGCAAGTGTAATAGCAATAGGACTAGATATGCCCATGTATACATCCCCATGAAAATGGCCACGTCTTATGGGGTGATAGCCATTGCAGTTGAAGTGAATTTAGTTGCGCCGTCGTATCTGAGGTATTTATTACATTACAACATCTAAGGCATCTGTCTGTTGTTAAAATGAATCAGCCATCATACGAGATGTGTTTAAAGGAGAACCGAGGCATAAAGTTGAACTAGATATAGAAAGTACGGCCCCTAAGAGAATACCTATATGATTATGTGTTTTTAATTAAAGACTTGTTGGCTCTCGCCATCTTTTGGAAAGGGCCTACTATACTCGTCAGGCTGCCTCGCAAGCAGTATCTACACTTCCAAGTAAATTCTTGAACGTTACTTCTGGGATGTTTGGCACGGTCAGATTGCGTGAAGTTGCGCAGAGGAGGCAGCTATGTATTACATGATGTAGCGAATTCACTAAAGCATTTCATAGGGATACTGTTGCTTTCAGGTAGGTGTCTTCTTAGTCTTACGTACTTTGGCACATATCGCACACAGTGGACTGTGATCTTTCGACCTTCATTACACATCAGCCGTGTCACGCGCAAACTTCAACAAGGGCTCATATGCCCCCGAACCCATAACCCGTAATCTTTAACGGCGGCCGACACTGACCAGAACCTCACGCAACCGTAAGTATAGATTTCCTACTCGTACACTTCTCGCTCACACTTCCTTGCACTGAACATGTCATTCCACGGCTTCACCCTCGCTCCTCTCTTTTTCCGTCGCTGCAATAGGTCCTCGGTGTGTCTTACTATGGGCATGAAGCCCCCAACCCTTAATGCTGTAATGAAAGCCATGAGAGTCCAGTGCTCCCCCATCTCCCTCGAAAGCGCGCTGCCCACGAGTATGACATCGAGGGGGTGCTTCAGATTCGTCAGGATGCTCCTCCACGAGAACGAAGAGAGGACTTCGCAATCGTCTTGCTTCGACGAAGCTGGGGATGATGTTGTAGCGCCCCTACTGCTGCTTCCGCCGCTGAATTTATTCTGATTATGGCCAGCAGGCAGCTAGGAGAGCTTGAACCCAACGTGCTTAGTCTCGTCGTCTTCCTCTTGCTTCGGAATCTTCTTCGACTCGAATGTCTCGCGCCTCATCTTCGTCTTCTCACCAAGCCCGACCTCGACGGAGAAATGGAACACAATGCTGCCAGGTCTGACGCCGAGTGGTCCTTTCGCGCCGTAGCCTGTGTGCACTTCGACGGCAAAGAGGCGGTTGCCCCAGCTTTCACCACATATGTAGAAGATCTTGAGGCCTGAGGAACTCCATTGGTACTATACCTCCATTACCAGAGGAAATGGAGGAAATGGGTGTGGTGTTGATGTCTCGCTTGTTATTGAGCTGGTGTCTGACTTTGCAAGAGCATCTACTTTGCTAAGAGCATTTACCGACAAATACTCAACTGAGAAAATCGGGACGGCCGGGTTGTCACCATCTTAAGCCGCTTGCCCGGCACTTGATTTACCTTTGTCAGTTATATTCGACGAGTGGTTCCAGGAGACAGATGGGATCGCCACTAGTGGATTATGTACAGGGCTGTGAATGAGGAGATGGAAAAGGAGATATGTCGCTTTATAGTACGCAACTATGTCAGCGAATACGCGCAAACATGACATAATTAAATAAGTGTGGTATTATTTTCATGTCCAGACCTGTACCACAGAGCTACAGAACGGCCAGGCTTGTAACAAGGTCCCGGTGAATGTATCTGTGCAGTACACGAAGCTAGTTAGAAACGAGACACATATTACGGAGACCCAAGTGTCAGTCCTCCCCTGCAGAATTAGGTTTTAAGTAAAATCAATACATTAAAAAGAAACGGTCTATCAATAATATCTAAAAAATAGAAATAAAGTAAAAAGTGTGTGTAGTGTGTGTGACTATGGATAGAATAGCAGATTCCTGCCTCAGGCTAAGCCCATTAACACTGATGCAGTGGATGTACTTAAGCCTTGGCCTATTCGAGATTTATTTTTTGCTCGAGCTCTTCTTGTCCTTGTCCTTGTCCTTCTTGTCTTTCTTGCTCGAGCTGGCCTTACTCAAGTCCGCATATTCATACTGGGGGACATCCGCGTACTTATACTCGTCAGGGTTGTCGTAGGATGGCATAGCTTTTTTTGCCTCCTTTTTTGATGAGTACATCTTCATCACGGTGGGATTACCTTTGTCGTCGTACTGGACCGGATATGCAGACATTTTTGCTATGTTAGAAGCGACTGGTTTAAGATGAATAAATGTTGCTTGTTAGCTGGTACTTTGGCTTTTTGATGAAGATAGGCTGAGATTGTTGATCTGAGGCTGTCTGCTAGATGAAACGAATTTTCTTGACGTTGGAATAATCGTATGGTTATATAGTCGTCGTCTTAATCCCAACATCTTTCATCAACGTGAATCAAATCTAAATAATGCCTTTATGCACTCAACAGCACGTTTGTTCTAGTAAGATAATAGTTCAAGCAGCCTTGATAATTACGAATAAATCAAAGAGGCCTTTAACACACAGTTTTTCAACAAAGACAGCAGTTTTATCAACATCGGTAACATTAATGGGTAAGTAGTTAGTACTAGAGGTAATTTGCTCAGAACGGAAATACAAAGGCGATTAATTTGGTAAACTCACTCTATACACATATTAATGTATCGTTTCCTTCTCGAATATTTCTTTATCAAACAATGCAGACGAATCGGTACATTTCGCAACTCTGATAAGAGAGCGAACATGAGGAGCAGCGCATAGTTTACATCGATACGTCCATAGCAGGAAAGATTGTACTATGCTTCTATCGACATAAATGAAACAAGCAATACAGTACGGATGTGCGCACCACTGTTCTAGTTCTCCTATGTCCGGGACCGAGTGAGTTTAACTCTACGTTAGTGATGGTTGGCAAGGAGCTCCTTGACCTCGTCCAGACGTTTACCCCTCTTCCATTTCTGCCAAGTCTGTAACATTGCTCGTAGTGCAGCGGCTTATATCCTTTATGCCGCTTCTCATACAGTGCTGAGCAATGTCTTCAAAATGCCATCATGACCTCTTCGCGTGGCAATGCGTACTACTGATTTAGGCACCCCTGTACAGTCTGTACCCTATGGCGTGGAGAAGACCTCTTCCGAGATGGACACTGGTCGAAAGCCTCGACAATCTCTCTCTACCTGCTGTGTGAAAGTTGCGCTTGACTAGCAACCAAAGGTACAAACGATGTCAGTATCAACAAAGGGACCTCGAGAGCTATCGAACCAAAGTTTCAAGACGGAAGCGCCTCGGACTTTGCGCGAAATGAGAAGATAGACTGCCTCTTTCTGGCCGCATGAAGTGTGTAGAATGTAAGAAGCTCACGGCAAGAGAATATGCAAATGCAAGAGCCAATATGTCAAAGGAGGAAGGCAAGTGTATGGTGAGGAGGGGATGCCCTAACCCGGTCCGAGTGGGCTACAGGTCGTGCGACTCGCATTACGAGTGTGAAGGGAGTAAGTATTTCGAGTTGATAGTAGCAGCCGGCCAGCCTCCCTCTATTTAGAACGAGTATCATGGGCGTCGTAGTGCTTGACGAAACACTTGTATGGGCCTTCTGGTGTACGTATGAGATTCAAAATATGGGCTGGCCTAACAAGAGCCTCTCTCGTTGCGTAGTGATGAGGCTTGTTAGGCCACTCTCATACATGAACCCAGTTGGTTCCTTTCCCAATTTGAGGAGTACAAGGATTCAATACTATAATCCAAACCTTTAGAACATGCTCAAATGCATCGAATCCTATTCGCCGAATATCTGGAGCTACGAAAGCCACCCGAAGAGTGGAGAGTAATATGAAATACGTAGCATTGACATCCGGTGACATCCATTGTTGTCTGGCCTCCAGGAAGCCATAAGAACGTAAACGAACCCGAGTTAAGTACGATCGCTTGGTACGAATGAATCATTATAAGATTGGGCTTGAAGCGTCCCTCCGACCTGTTGTGATCTCCGTGGATAGTATCAGCCTAGATGTGCTAGTAGACAGCAGGATGCCTCCATCATGCCAAAAATGCGCCGAACCAATGAGCTGGCCTTTGTAGCTGCAAGGCAAATACCATGTTCTCTCAATGACTCGCTGGAATTAAGAATTTTCCTGTGGCAGAATTCTCCTTCTTGATCATGTACGAAAGCCTATGGTGTCGAGGGTAGAATGTCTAGAGTGATTGATAAGCACGTTATAATTAAAAGTAATAATAAAAATATAACAAAAAAGACGAGTGACCAGAAAGTGCACTCAATATCAGAAACACAACGAAAGAATGCAACAAGTTCCTGGAGGGGAATACCTTATGTTGCAAGCTTGATAAAGAGTATCTCTTATCGATTGCATGGTGAATAGCTTGCACGGCTTGATTAGGTATCTAGGTACATAGGTTAAGGTCAGTGGATCCTAGCGTATGTCGATGGCGGCGTACCAAGCGAATTTGCCCGCCCAATAGCCTGCGCCCACAGAAATCGATGTACGTGCTAGGTGCTGGTGGTCTAAGCTTTTCTTTGGCCACCGTCCCCCGGGCCGTCTCGACTCGCCTGGCTGCAGGTGCCCAGGTGTGAACAGGTGCCGCTGCCCCCGCTACAACACACATCTCCGGCCGTCACGAAAAATCAAAAACACTTCTACAAACTGCAGTATTACCATTTCCACGACATCAACCTCCCTCGCTCCCAGCCAAACACAGCGAAAATGGCCGACTCTGTCACCCTGCGTACTCGCAAGTTCCAGCGGAATCCCCTGCTTGCTCGCGTTCGTCACCACCCTCCTGCTGTTCTTGGTTGGAGATGCTAACCTATTTTTTGTGTGCAGAAGCAGATGGTCGCGTAAGTTGAACCCTCCTCGATATCCTCCACGAAGACGAATGGCGAAAGTGACAGCGAAGACGATCTCAAGAGTTACAATTCCGCGCTCCCCGCCCGTCTGTGTTCCCCTATTGAACATGGGTTCCTAACGCATACTTTTTTCTAGCGACATCATTCACCCCGACCAACCCGGTATCTCCAAGGTTAGCCTCCAGGAGAAGCTCGCTACCATCTACAAGGCGACCCCCGATCAAGTCAGCGTATTCGGCCTGCGCACCGCCTACGGTGGTGGCAAGACCACTGCTTTCGCCTGCATCTACGATTCCGTAGAGGCCCGCAAGAAGTTCGATGCCAAGCACCGCCTGGTGCGTGCTGGCCTAGCCACCAAGACCGAGCGTGCTTCCCGACAACAGCGTATGTCTATCTTCATGGCCCTCCTGTCTGCTCTGCACAGTGTCTTACCCATCTTTTTACAGGAAAGCAACGCAAGAACCGCATGAAGACGCTCCGCGGTACCGAGAAGACAAAGGGCAAGAAGACGAAGAAGGAATAGAGCGGGTTTTCATATGGGTCATAACGGTCAGGGATAGGGAACGAGACTAGCTACATAGCCAAGTAGTGTTTCGTGACGAAGGCAATGCTATAAACGCATCTACATTGATACCCGGTACCAGCCAACCGATCCTCCATTACCTTGCAACAAAAATCAAAAAAAGATTTGTGACGAACTCGTTTCCAATCATTAGCCGTGCCTTGCGAAGCCACTTCCTAAATTCCTCACCTAGGGGTCGTCTCATGGCCAAATCGATGCGTTGATTTTGTTTGTTTCCTTTGGGTGGCCTGAAGATTGAACATCGAATACGCACGTGCGACATCTATTTGGTGCCTTTCCGCAACTCTGTCCACGGCCCATTGTCTCCTGTGTCATCGTGCTAGGGTCGTTAGAATTCGCTTCCAACCGGAAAGCGCGATATTTCTGCTTAGATGGGCTGACTGACAGCCTGATCCGAGGACGTAAGCTACTCATATCCTGTGATGATCCAACCAAAATCATGCTTGCAGCTTCCCTCCCTCCGCCAGCGTACCGATCGGGCTGGACACAACCTCCAGTCTTCATTGTATAATCATAAGTATCGCCAGGTAGATTTGGGAAAGCTAATCCTACTACACTTCAACTTTTAGTGATTATGAGACGTTCGGTTGTCAAAGAATTTAGCTATTAAACAAGATCTTAATTAAAGTTGCCGTAATATATACTAATATCGCTTTTACCCAATGATCATGTTCCATACATGCATCGAACTCTCTGGATGGATATCGTTTCTCAACTCGACGTAAAGGGCCTAACGCATGAGTCAACACTCAATACCTGTTATTAGAGAGATGTATCTTGCAACTTCAACCTTCATTTTAACTAATGGAGCTAATGCTTCAAATTTTAGAAGACTTCATATAATAGGGAAACAAATACTGGTCCAAAAACAAAAACATAACAACTCTAGTTGCAAGTCTTTGGAAATGAATGTAGACAAAATTAGGAAAAATAACGGGCTCAACCGGGATTTGAACCCGGGGCCTCCTGCATTCAAGTTGTAACCCAAAGCAGGAATCATACCACTAGACCATTGAGCCGCTAAGTTGGTTAGATGAATGAACAATCCGACTGTGGAAATTTATTCGCAGTCGAGTTTTATGATCCCGTAGGCAGTGGGGATTATCAGCGTTTGAGAGAAATTCTATTCGCATATTGAGACAAGACCTCATTGCCACTATTGCAAATATTTGATCTGTCTTGGGTTCGAGATCCCAACTAGCTTGCAAGCAAGCGTTAAAACACTGACGACTGATTTTCACATTAAACACGTGTAATAAGCTCCCGCTTAGCTAAACTGCTTCATTGGCGGCTAGGTAAAGAACTCCATCCATCCCACGTATCGCTGTTTTCATAACGAAGGCTGTAGTATTCCTTGATGAGATATGTCTGACTAGGTGACCAACATATTGGGATCCGAGGCTATAGAGAATGGGGAGGAAAGGATAGATAGCACTACGGCGTCGCAGACATGTTTATGTTACATGTCTGTCCCTCAGCACTTGGTCCTTTCAGGTTGCCCGATTAACATAAAAGCCCAGGTCACAACCACTGAGGTCGAAAGATGGCGGCGCATTTTATCACGGTCCCTAGAGCCTCAACTTGTTTCCTCTCAAGGCTGATTACTAGGCCAGGGTGTCGACAAACCGGGCTTTATACTCCAATTACATGTTCCTGCCTGATTGACGCTGCCTATCCTGATGTGAAGCTTAGTTTCGACTGCACGAACGGAACGAGGCATTCTTGTGCTTTCGAAATGCCCCAAATTGGGAATGGGGAAAAAAGGCGACTAGAATAGAATAGAATAGGTACCAAAAAAAAAAATCTGTGTTATGACATAAGTATGTACTGGGAAGAATAATTGGAACAAGACAGTACCGTTCACAAAGCTAGTGTGCCGGCCGTTCGCATTGCAGGGCTCCAAAGATTTGAAAACTTCGAGCCGAGGGGGAGATAGATGCTCGGAGAAATAGATACGCCTATGGTTTTTCTATGATTCGATGCCGGTGTCTACACCCTAACGGCCGAACCTTGTAACATTGAATTTTTCAACTAAATATTATTATTATTTCTTTTATTCTTCATGCTTCTCGATAGGCCATGCTGGGCATGTTTCTGAATCTTTGCATTCTATAATCTCAGTCAGGAGTAATTTAAGCTTCTAGCTCTTGGGCTCCATTCGTATGATTTGTGTCGTTCTTAGCCCCAATTCTCTCAATGCACGCTTTGAGATCATTGTTAAACACAACATCGTACGCGGCACGCATTTCCCTCTGCTCGGCATCGGTGAGCGGAATTTCAGCCCCCTGCCTGCGGTGGCGGCTTTCTGGAAGCTCCTCTAAGCTTGCATTTGGGTCCTGTCCTGTCTTGTCTACGAACTCGTAAGAGCGGTACTCGGTGTTAGCCCAGCCAGTGCCTGCGATGAGCCCATTGTTAGTCCTATTGAAGACGGAATAGAGACGTGACAACTAGTGAAGGGAATACATCTTTTCTGCTCGCCGGACAGGGCGTGTAACTTACCGCGCCCAGGGCTTATGCCTTGCCAGTCCTCGGTAATGAAGTGCAGGATGCCGCCATGAGTGACCAGAACCACCTGTGAGTCGGCGCCAGCATCCTTAACTAGGTCCCGGAGCCATAGCCTTGTGCTGCGGGATCTAGCCTTAAGCTTTTGGGGATCAGGGTAATACTTAGAGTCAGGCGTCTTCTTGTTCCAATCACTCGTGACGAAGTGAAAGTCGACGAGGTCGCCGAACTCCTTCTTCAGCTGTTCCCGATCAGTGCCAACGTCACAGGGGTAGAGGGATACCTCCTAATCAGAAATCAGGAGTTAGTAATTGCCGCTTATGGTAAATATCGAGCTCATTCTAGGAGGGTTTCGGGAGCATGCAGGAGTTATAGAGAGTAGAAAATCCCCGAATAGGCAACTTCTACTCTAAGACACGCCAAAAAGGGGGGGGAAGACTCTAGACTGCTAACCTGGGCATCTGGGAGGGCAATGATCTTCTTTCCTGCCTTTACCGTGGGAGCAAAAGAAAGCTGACACGTGAATACGGTACGCCGAATTGGCGAAGCAACCAGGTGAGTGATCCGGTCGTGGTAGGGAAAGTTCTTGCACAGCTCTTCGCATTGCTTCTTGCCGAGGTCGGTCAGGTCCGGGTCTCTAATCCATTGGCTCTCAGCATTGAGGTTGTGATAGCCCTGAGCATGACGGACTAGATGGATGACTGGTGCCATTCTGATGATGTTATCTTAAGTAACTGAAGAAAGCTAATCTCGACGGACTAGAGTAGTACCTTGCTTAAAGACGATTTGGTCGCGCTCGTGAAAGGCCAGGATCAAAGGCCAAGAACAAAGCGGCAACAATACAAGTACTGGTCGATGTGATCAAACCGCACGCAGAGAACAAAAAGAAACACCCCTAGGCGAGATTTGAATACCAGCACGGCGTAACTAGAGGGATCTTAAAGTAACTGCGAAGACGCTTGCTTCGGTGTCAAACTGTGGAGACTTGATGCCAAGTAGTTAGTCTTCTGGATCAAGTTATTTTGCAATTGTGTCGGATTTGTAGGCAAGGGCAATGCTTTTATAGACCGCAGCAACAAATGACTTGAATGCAATGCACGCTGTTGTCACCTAGTGAGTAACGGGATCGAAACCTCTATATAGGACTTGACTTCATCGCAATCAGTGTTGGTCAGTATCCATTGAATAATCTTGCTACAAAAGTTGTTAGTTCATATGACTCTTCATCCCGCTCCACCTGATCTTAGTATAGGGTCCGGGTCCGGAGGCCTTGCATCGCCACGAGATGTTTTGGGAGGCCTGATTGGGCCACTCCGCCGGCAGGGTCAGCTATTTCTGACCGATACTTGTTTGCATTGTATAACGTATAATATGTAAAGACTCGACTTGGAAGAGGTGAATACCAGTCGACACGTGGCCAAGAGTAATGGCTTTATGACAAGGCTACACGCGAATTTTGACGGTTTGTTGGAAGGGAGTATTCATCGTATTTAATTGCAATCATTCTGCGGAGGGGGCCGGAGCGACTGTTTATTGTGAGCGCTCTTAGGATCGTGGATCGCAAGTCGGCCGCTGTAATCTATTGTGTTCGAGTAGGAGACATTGTTCTCGAGCATTGTACAAAGAGCACGACACTGGTCATCAACTTCGTTAACAAGTAGGAATAGTTGCAGACGAAAGATGCTTCATATCATATGCAGTCTTTAGTAGATGGGATAGCGTGCTATGTCCTACGCTATTGAAGCAAACACTACATAGAGCCATGGGGCTGTAAGTGCGAGGAAAGATAATCGGGGTTCGTGACATGAACGAGGCAGACTGTAGGTTGGATAATGAGGAAGTAGAGTGATTCGTTTCGAACCGAGTTTCTATTGAATCTACACTGACTTCCATGTTGTGTATCTTGCGGAAAGTGGATTGAACCGTGACGTGTTCGAACTCGTGAGACCTAGCTAAGAATGATATAATGCCATCATCTGGATAGGCCTAGGCTTGAAACACCTGGTCCGGCATAGTTACCTCACCTCAGTCTTAGTCTGCGTGATATTGATGAAGGAACTGCAGTTACATAAATAAAGGGTCATTAATATGAATTAGAGCGTCCAGGTTGTCATATAATGTGTCGCGTCTCCAGAGACTTGGGCCTCAGGGGGCCTGTTGTATATTGGCGACCATGGAATGCCGCCCTATGTTCTTGCAAATGTTAGTTTCTTGGTCACGCACTGCAACCACAATAATATCCAGCTTCAATAGTGCATGCCAAAGATAGTATAAAGGGAATTTGGAGACTGTTCGTAGGTGACCAGTCGCTCCCGAGGTCCTCGAAGACTTCACCTTGGCACGGAAATGGATACGTAGAAAATGTAGGTATGCTGTACAACATATGACTGAGGAGATAGATATGATCATAGTCATCAGTTCAGACAAGTACATGTCTTACAGAGTGATACACAATGCCAGTCTCCGCCTCCTAATCCCCAGTAGAACAGTACGTACCGCCATGACGGATGTACTTCGGTAATGGTGTTCAGTGTCCCCGAGATTACCGCTTGCCCTTTTTTGAATATTCCAGGTTGTCTTGACTCAGGGATGGAGGCCCGAGCGCCTTGCATAGCGTGCGTCTGCAGGCGCTAAAAAAACCCCATCTCAAAAGATTGGCTGGGGTTGATGTTAGGCTTTTTCTGCTCGCGCGTATCTAGTCTCAAGTCGATATCATTTCCCCAAGTTCCACACCTTTACTCCTGTCTCCTTTTAAGATCCATTATCACACATCACAACCCGTTGTTGCATACATCAAGCTTCCAAGACTATTAACTCTCTTTCCTTTGCGGACTCAGCATCAACTGCTACTGGAATCTTTTCCGAACAAACTGACAGAATGCCTGGGATTCGTTCGTTCTCTTTTCTTGCACTCTATCCTGATTGCTTTGCCCAACTTCCCTCTTCCGCTGCGACGACGGTGATAGGCGATCTCTGCAATCGTATTAGTAACCATCGTTAATGCGGACAAGTCCTTTCCTTTCCTCACTTCACGCGGCTCAGCCAGTAATGGCAGGGTCTGCTCTATTCGCTTCGTCTACTGCCTTGCACCACGCATGCATACTAACTTCCGTGTCTTGTACAGCCCCTAATGCCCTTACCAATCTGAAGGCCAAGTTCCAGGCCGTCTTTCGGAAGAAAGACAAGAAGAACAAGAAAGCCACCGAGAGCAAGCCAGCCGGCGGCCCCACCGAGGGCGCCAGTGCTGCAGCTCCTGTCGGTAAGTACAATGTAGAACCCATACATCCTAAAGCACAATATTCGGAATGCCAAACAATCGAGGACCCTCACACCATCTGATCGATTTTGACTTCGGTATTTAGCGGCTGCTGCTGCCGTTGATGCTCCCGCCCCCGTGAACAAGCCCGAGGAGCTGCCTGTCGCTTCTGATCCTGGTAAGTCGTTTTACCCCGCCATCGACTTTCCGCCAGCACTGCTTTGCACCACTTGGAGCGTTTGATTTGCGAATAGCTGTCTCGCTCAGGAGCTTCGAGCACTTGCTAACCCAAAACCAGCTCCTGGCGCTGTCGAGGTTAAGCCGGTCGAGACCACCACCACCGCTCCTGCTGGCACCGCTTCAGAGGCTCCGGCCGCTGCAGAGCCTGTCCCCGAGACCAAGCCCACCGGAACCGCCTGAGAGACCATCGCAACATGCAGGATTATAGCAGGATGGATATGGAGTTATTTTCTTTCTTCCGGAACCATGATGACGAGCTTCGCTCGCATGGCCGGTTTGGTTTTTGCGCGGTACAAGGCGCGAAGGATATCCCAAGAAAGTTGTTTGGTTGATGGAGTTTGAGATACCCTTTCTCCTAGGACAATAATTGAGAGTTTCTAGTCCTATATACGCGATTCTTATCGCCTATCGATACGCGCTAACGCTATCGGAGTCTAATCCCACATGTGAGATCTCCCAATGCCGAGGCCTTCCCCAAGATGGCGCCTTTCCAATTTGGGACCTAGCGCAGTATTTGAAAGGCCCGAGCGTCTTCCCTCTTGTCCCAACTAAGACTACTTACCCTTGAACAGGTGTCTGATGGCTTCACATGCTCACTCAAAACCTTTACTGTTGAAAGAATTCTGTTGCACTGGCGACATTCACAGAGTTGCAGAGCACAAGTGTGTCTTCAGTCCATCTTAGTGGCTTCTGAAAGAGTTCCTACTCCGAAGAAGCCAAGGTCTCTGTCATCAATCGTACATGTTATTTGGTATTTGCTGTTCTATCATCTAGGCGGGTTAAACTCATTTGCCGTCATGTATTGACAGGTTTCCTTGGCCTAGCTAATATCTCGAGTTTGCGTTTCCGAACATCTATGAGTAGCAGAATCAAATCAGAGGCGGATTTGCGAGTACGAGCTGGGCGACTGCTCCAACATCATCTACTAGATCTCGTGCCGGGTAGACTTATGGAGAGGTCTAGCTGGTCAGTCTTCTCCATGAGGCCACGCGGCGATTAGAGACAAGTTACCTAGGTAGAGATGCACTAGGAGATTGCATATCTAGGTGCCCTGTTTTCTAAGTATGTAGACATGGTGAAAGCGGAACGGGGTAGAATGCTGGGGTCAGAAATATCAAGTTAGAATCACTAAGGGCACATCGTTCCGAAGTATACAAATTAATTATGTTCATTTGATCTATGGGAGCTAACGAGAGATATCTCCTACCCCAATTTGACCCTCCCGGCATAGCGTTCCTCGGACTCGCTAACCTGCCTGAGCATGTGTTGACCATGCGTGTGGAGGCGGCCAGAGATCAAATTGGCTCCTAAAGTATGGCCACTGTGTTTAGAGGGTTCACCTCCCCGGTTTCTGTTCTAATGTTGTTTGTCCTTAGTCTAGTCATCCATCAAAGCCTAGCGTAACGAGGCTTGATGTTACTGAGGCTAGTGCATGGGTGCTCATCCGCTGGGCCGATCGCTGGATTTTGCCCAAGGAACCTGTGTATATGTGGAAGCGTTATTCGCAGGGTGTGGTTCCGGCTGTGATTGCTGTGGTCTTGGAGTTGGCTGTCCCGATCCCCGAGGGATTCTTGAATACGGTATTCCGGGTCCTGTGGGAGGCATGCTTATTGCATTAGTCCATGGTGCAGCTGTGCCACCACCTACAGGAGGCGGCATCGACGCTGAAGCAATATGTTGGTTCGCCATGTGAACAGACTGGTGAGGTGTTGAAGCATCCGGATCCTGATCCCAGGAGAATAGCGACCCAAATCGAAAGTGTTGTACAACGGGGAACTTGGAGAGGACTTCGGCGTTGAACATTTTGATCATACCCTACATCGAAAGTTAGTAATCGGTGCGTTATTATGTAGTAAGATTCTTTTGTTTGACTCTGATAATTACCTTGTTGATTTTGCCCCATCCATCCTTGATGCCAGAGATGTCGAATAGTATGGGGCTGTGTTCCCAGAAAGGGCCCTTTTTAACATCGTTAATAAAGCCGACAGCGGAGAAATACATATATTTCTTTCTCTCTTCGTCAACGATCTCGCTCTTAACGATCGATGATGGTTTTGGAGCTCGAGACAATGATCCTTCGGTTGGCATAGCCTCTGTTTCTGATATGGCTCGAGTGAGTTGGGCCGAGCCGTATATATACGGTTGGAACGAATGATCATCTAATCCCCAGACTCCATGTGTACCAGCGGGCTCGAGAGTATAAGTCAGGATTAAACGGCGCACCACCCGAAGGTAGGGCTCAAAAGCTCCAAGTACGATATTCCGCTCAATGTCGTCATTGGCATCACCATCTTTGAACGCACCCAGCTTCCATAAGCACCCGAGAAACGCTAGAAAACTTAACTCATGACCCGTCCCGTAGTCAAGTCGTTGTGCACTGCCAAAAGAGCCCAGAAGATAGGTTACAAGTTCGACTGTAGCCGTCGCTCCTTCGCTGCTACCCCCTGAGCTATACCTTAAGACGGATTCCGGGAGGTACTCCTCAAGAAGAGCCGTAGCTTGCTTCTCTAGTAATTGGTACCACTTACGAAAACTGACATTACCGAAGCGCCTAGGGCCCTGATCAGGTGGTGCTTCGTCGATGAAAGCTTCAATCTTGGCGAGCATTTGTTGGAGTCTCCGTACCGACTCAGCCGGCTGAGTCTCATATTCGGAGCCGATGAGGAAGGTTCGGATCTTGTCTTTGCCGTCCTCGCCCTTGGATTTTCGGGGACACATAGCTCGATTGAGCTGCAGAACGAATATGCCAATGTCACGGTATGCTTTGGACGTCAAGAATTTGCTGACATCCGGTCCGTCGTTGATCTGTTTGCTAGGACTGAGAAACACATGGGGAGCTGTCGGATCTAGCACCTCTAAGACAGGAAAAGAGCTTTCGGGCTGCTGCAGTGGCTGCCGCATTGCGGGTTGTGGGGGAGCTTCCATGTTGAATAGGTGAGCGTATAAACAAATTATTACCCTTTATTCTCGGTAGTGCATCTAAGTTGTCAAACCAAAAGCTGATCACTAAGGGTGACATGAGTTGATATTGGCCATGTAAGTTCTCAGAATATACATGTACCGTATACAGTAAAAGGCAGAAACCTGAAGCAGGCCCCGCCATACGTCAGTCAGAGGATTCGGTACGTACCGGCGTTATTTCCTTCCCCCCTGCAATCAGACAGGAAAGAGTTACTTTGACACACCCCCACTAACCCCCACTACAAAACGCGCTGTGAACAAGCACCCCCGGGTCTTTACTTAGGTAAGTATAATTTGGGTACGGGTACCTAGGTACCCGATTGATCCTGGTCGCCGTTTCAGCTGAAACTCCTTCTCGCGCGAGTGCACGTCACTTTGATCAGCCTAACATCTTCAGCCGTACTACGACCAGGTGGCAATTACCTGCCACGCTGCCACCAGATACCTATCCCCTTGACATAATGCCTAATTGATATCAGATTTTGGCTAAGTGCTTGTGGGAAGTACCATGGAGTCTCGAAGTGGGCTGCGACGGCGTGAGCGAGGATCGACCTTATCGTCTGCTGATCAGCATCAACATGATGTATCGGAAAGCGAGAGCTCAGATGAAGACGATAATGGTATCCCAGCTATTAAGCTCCCGAGTGTGTCACCCGCGAAACGCCTTTCCATCTCCTCATCTACCTGTTCTCATGCCAACCGAGTGAAGCGGTCTCTTACCGACACAGACCGAGGCAACATTATCTTCTATCCCAGGTCTAAGAGGCAGAAGAACGGATTCAATATGGCGCCAGTTCCGCGACCACCATTTCCAGTTTCGAACCCAAATTCCTTGCACGCCTCGAAAGCGACCATAGGGACCGATCAGACAACTTCCCGCATCGAGAGCCTCAGCGTGACCCCCGAAGACTACGTTAGTGAAGGACTAGTCAGCAGCGTAAACGATGCATTGCGAAACCTACAGACTCTATATGCCAAAGACTATATAGAACAGCGGCTCCAACAAGCGGAGGATCCAACCTCCCCGCTAATGAATAAGGCCAGATCTGCCGAGTTGAATGAATGTGAAAACGAAGTTTCTGATCAAGGCTCTGCTTTACCTCTGGCCGTCCCTGCTCCTACGATTTCCTATATCCCCCCTGTGAACTCCAACGCTTCAAATGGCATAGTTGGAGAAGTTCAGGAAACAAACCAAGCCCCCGCTCGTGGGACAATGTTGGCTGAAGATGAGGAAAGAACAGATGCTGCACCACCACCGCGAGTACAAGTGAAAGGTGCACCTGACAGAGAAGATCAAGCAGAAGCAGAAGCGCAAGCACCAGTGGATATTGCCTCACGACAGACAGATGATGTATGGGAAGTACAAACCTCACCTGGGCCGCCGAGTCTGCGGGGGGGAAACCATGATAATGGGCTGGGTTTTAGTCAAAGACCACAAGCTGCGAAGAAAAGAGGCAGACCGTCTAAACCTTCTCGGATATCAAACAAGCAAGGGTCGTTGCCCAACGACGCACCAATTGCTGAGAAAAGGAAGGTAGGTAGGCCAAAGAAGAACTACCCACGTTTCCGCGGAGAGATGGATAAAGACTATATTATACGCATCGCAAGACTTCAGAAGAGGCCAGTACCTCGCTTGCAAGATCAAGACGCCTACTCAACTTTGCAATCGTCCGCAGTACCGAACGACCCCCCCGAAGTTCAGCTCGACACTGCGGACGAGTCAGTGCAGGTGGCCGATGATAGTGCTCATACTTCGGCGTATGTGTCCGGTGCAATCCAGGCTCAAGTGCCGAAGATTTCTCCTCGACAGTCACGTCGTACTTTCTCTGATTCGGATGGCTCTCAGATCGCTGAGAAGCTAGATGATCAACTTAAACCTGAGCCTGAGGAAGATGTAGCACGGCTCGCGAACTATACGGAGCTCGACGTCCGAGATGGCGATTACAACGAAGGACACAGAGGGTTTATCCATAGTGAAGAACTAGCACAATACGAGCCTGTTGATGAACACGATGAGCACGATGGACGCGATGGACACGGACGTGCTGATCCTGGTGTTAAGGAAGACGACGACGCTCACTCAGAATTTATTCCTGGGTTCGACGCTGATCTTGAAGGCGGCGAAGACGTTGAAATCCAGTCAGACTTTATTGATGAGTCTGACACTGATCTTAATGGCGACGAAAACGTGGATTTGCCGGCTGAAGATAGCTTCATGCGGGATGTGGATGAGTTTAACTCTCGCCAACCACTTTATGCTTACGATGACGATGTTTTTGAAGGTCCCTACGTGGACGATATCATAGCCATTCATCTAGACCACGAACCTCTTCGTCAAGTCTGCAAGCTTTTAAGTGATCTGTCTTGGGCTGGAGTAAAGGGTGACTGGCAATGGCGGCATTTTGCATACGATGATGCGGAAACTGCGCCAGCTCGAGCTCTTCTACGGATGCTCGTGAAACTCGAGAGACTCTACCAAGCAAGCCCAAGGGCTCCCAACTTAGAGGAGCAGAACCGGTTCTTAAGTGAGCATGCAAATATGCTGCGCTACTATTTTCATAAGATCAAACTGATAGTGGAGCACATACGCACTCAACGACTCGAGATCATTGAGCATAATGCTGCAGCTCAAAATACTAATCCTCGCAAACGTAAGAGGATGACACGAGACCTCGTGCTGTATGTGATTCCTATGATGACCCATGTTCTCGCCTCCGCATGGGGCCTTGGTGGTGAAACATGGTTCAAAACATCCTTCACGAGTGCTACCGTTGAGCTTCTTGAGCGGGCGCTAGGCTGGGTCATGGCACTTCATCGTCATTTACTTAGAGAGCTAGAGCGATGTCCCCTCGAAGAAAATCCGAAGACCCAATATCAACTACAATCTTTGCGCAAGCGGAACGCCAAAAGAAAAGAGATCGGTCCTCTACTCGATGACTTACATCAAGTTATTGCAGCTGCACCAGATCGATTGGCTGAAACAGAAGTCCGCGTCAAGAAGGAGTTTGAACAACGCCAACAGCAGCTGAAACGAGAGAAGCAACTCAAAGCTCAGCAGAAGCTCGCCGGAGAGGCAAGGCTAGCGTCAATTGCAGAGCGAAAGAAACGGTCCCTGTTATCCATCCACGGTATCCATTATCCTCTTGGATCGTCAACAGCATCTTCTCGGCCATCTCCTTCACCCACTTCAAGATCGACCGAATGGTCACTTGAGGAACAAAGGTTTCTCTTCAAGAAAATCCAGGACTCTTTTCCCGAACCCCCAGATTTGAACTATCTCCGCTGGGAGCTCAACAAGACAGTTGCAGAGACGGCGGCCATGACAAAGCAGATACTGGGGAAGATGCTCGCGGCCGTAAAACCAGACCAGTCACCGGATGAACGAGCTGCAGAAGTTCGACGGATAATGCAGCGCTCTAAAGTGATTTGATGTTGTTTCAAAATGATAGCAGAAGTTTGGAGTTTTAGGACGGAGCGTGCTTTCCATAAGATACCCCCCTTTTCAAGACTATTATGGTTTCTACTGTACTGGTGATTTATTGTCCCCGAAGACGGTCAAGAGCGTCAACGGTTAGAAAAAGACAGATGCACATAGTCATTAGAAGTCTGCTTAGCGTGACCGCCATGTCAATTACGGAATCACGATACGTATGCATCTGATTCTTTCCAATGCAAGGTGAGTTGCACAACTACGTACCAGGTAGAGCAGCCAGTAGCATCTTGTTGACCTTACGATTTTACAGTATAGACATGTCGTATCTACACGTAAATGAAGTGGCGGGACGGGGGCTGGTCCGGCGTTTGGCAGTCATTTCTTCTCGGACCCAGTCCAATGTTCCCCGCCCAGGCCGCCCAACGAGGTCGTTCTCGTTGGCATCTGCAGGGGATAGGTAGTGGGTGCCTGCTAATTAAACTCGTGGTGGCATCCAAAGCGCGAGCAGTAGTCTACACTAGGTAGACTACGGGAGGATCCAAAGCCACGCCATTACTACCCTGGCCCGCTTGAGATGCTGGGCTTTGGCCTGTGATACCTAGCGAATTGTGGGCAATAGCTACCCTAGCAGTGCCCTAGTAAGGTTTAGCTTGATTTTAACTTAATTTTAGCTTGATTTTAAGCTTGAAGAGTGTTCCAGCCGTCGGTGGGTGGACCGTTTTTGTGGCACCTGCTCAATGTTCATTCCCCAATCAAGCCTCCAATCAAGCACCCGACCAACCCGATTCAGATTGCGGTAACGCTCTTATTTTTATGAGAAGTAAAACGTAAATATTGCATCCCTCCCCTTTTGCGAAAACCGTACGCGCAAACAGAGACCTGCGTCCTTCAACAAGCTTGGCTGCGTTACCTTGTTTTTGTCGTGTCTCATCACCAGCGTTGAGCTCCTGTGGCTTCTATATCGGAATACTTCTTCATAATCCCGTCCGTTCCTCGGCGAAGCGGCGGGCACATATAGTAGAAAATCCTCAGTCCTAATAGCGAGAATAATAAGGGAGTTTGGAGAAACCATACGGGAGCTTTGACAGGTCAGTGAGAACCCAGTTCGAGCCCACCGTCTCGCATCATGAGGAAAACCCCCCTTTGTGACGTGTCGCAGCGCGTGCATCATAGCTGTTCGTGATATAACTTGCATTGCCCCTGGATTTATGCCACTTCTCATTGGACTCTCTTCTTCTATCCACTTTGCCCTCCTTCATACCTCAATTGACGTCTGGCAAATACGGCAAATCATCAAGAGCTAACGTGAAAGCACATTTTCAGTGCCATTGAGTATTCGCAAACGCGACATTCGCTGCCAACGCGAATCGATATTGCTCCTAGAACAGAGCTCCGTCAGCCGCTACCATGTCTGACACCGAAGGATTCGAGGTAATCCAGAATGACGAGTCTATCCTCTCAGGCGAGGAGACTACGGGCACTGCTGGCACTGGCGAAGCCACTACCGAATCCCCTGAGACTCCGTCCACAACTAAGTCGCCGGTATCTGCAACTAAAGCCGGAGGTTCTGCAGCCGCAAAGCGACCGGGTGCCGCCTCATCCACCGTTCGTCGATCGGGCACCACTACTGCCACCACAACTAAGACTGGTACAAGTGCTTCTGCGCGTGTCAGCAGTCTCAGCAAGCCGCCTACACGTCCTCCTGCAGGGACAGCTGTCAAAAAGCCCGCCAGCGTTACCTCAACTATAAGCCATCGATTACAGCCTTCTGTGTCCGAGGATGAGAAGAAGAGATCAACTATGACGTCCGCTGCACGACGTTCCTCGGTTGTGCCCAGTGGATTGACTTCGTCTCCGTCCAAGACGACTACGAGACCAGCCACAGGATCAACCACGTCTACCCTCAGAAAACCTGCTACTACGACAAACACTACCACACCCCGAACTAGCACCGCACCCCGAACAGCGGCTCCTACCGGCACCGTTAGTTCCCGTGCAGCTACGAGTACGAGGACGAATACTACTGGCGTCGCACCTGATGCGAAGAAGCGCCTTTCTACAGTGACCGGATCTCCTGCTACTTCTACAACAGCTAGACACGCTGCTCGTCTTTCTACTTCTTCTGTCTCGGGAGCAACCACCAAAGAAGTCGAGGATCTTAAAGCGAAACTTGCTGAGAAGGAATCCGAGGTCGAAACTCTGAAGGGGCAAGTCTCTGCGTCGGAGGAGAAAATAACGGAATTGGAAGCCAAGGTTAATGCCGAGGTCAATAGTGTGCAAGGTGCACAAGATTCTGTGCATCAAGGCCATGAAGAGCTCCTGGAGACTTTGAAGGCTACTCACGCGACGGAAAAGGAGACACTCGGCACTCAGATCTCCGAAGCCCTCGATAAACTGACAATTGCCGAGGCAGAGCTTGAGAGCCACAAATCTCAACTCGCCGAATTAACAGGCGCTCAGAAAGCAAAAGACACTTCGATCAACGACCTACAGGTCAAGCTTGAGTCTCTACAACTTGACAAGGATGCTACTTCAAAGGACCTTGAAGGTGCTTTGGCACAGGCGACAGAGGAACATGCTGCTAAGCTAGAAACTCTACAAAAGACTTTGGAAGAGCAACAACAGGCTACGATCGAAGCCTTGAAAACAGCTCACGCTGCTGATCTTGAGCAAGGCAAGGCAGCGTCTAGTGAACATGGAAAGGCACTTGAGGATCTGAAGACAGCCAATGAAGCTCTGCAGAGCCAAATTGAGGAGCTGACCTCCTCAAGAGAAAGCGCAGGCGCAACTAACGCTTCCAAAATCTCTGCTCTAGAGGCCGAGCTCGCGGAGCTAAGAACGAGTACCGAGCAGGACAAGGCCGCCCTTGCTGCCTCTCAGGCCGAGGTAGAAGAATTAAAGACAAAATTAGCTGAGTCCTTAGTTCTTGTTGATGCTACAAAAGAAGAGTTGGCTGCATTTAAAGCGGACTTCACTGCTATGCAACAAGAACTCGCCCAGGCCAAGACCGATGTGTCATCTACCTCTGCCCGAGCTGAGCAGGTCAAAGAAATGGAGGAGAGATACGAAAAATTAAAACAGGACCATAAGTCTTCGATGGAAGTACACGAGAACCAGCTAAGGCAGATTTCCAAGGACTATGAGGACGAAATCGAGAGCCTCAAAGGAGATGCTTTCTTTAAGCGCAAATTCCATGTTCTCGAGGAAGAACACACAGCACTTAAAACGAAATTTGACGAGCTGACCGGCGCGCATAACAAGGCAAGCGAAGCACACACTGAAGAGCTACAAGCCGCAAAAGCTGAACATGCTACTGCTGTTCATGCTTTAACGACAAAGGAAGAAGAGCACCAACGGGCTCTGGATGCCCTGCAAGCAAACTACGCCATGGAGTTGGAGAATGCGAAGAGCGGTGCTTCTGCTGACAAAACTGCTCACCTAGAGGAGCTTGAGTCTCTCAAAGCTAGCCATGCCAAACAGATTGAGATCACTAAGGCGGAGACCGATGCCACTTTGGCTAAAGAGGTAGAAGCTTTGAAAGCAGCTCATGTTCAAGATATACAGGGTCAAATGGACGCGTTGAAGGCATCTCATACCAATGAACTGCAGGCCAAAAGCGAGGAGTCGGAAGGTCTAAAAGCAGCCCACGCCGAGGAAACCCGTGCTCTCTCAGAAGCTTTGAAGGCAGCACATGCTGATGCACTGAGCGTCCAAAAGGCGGAGGCAGAAGCAGCTATTGCCGAGTTGAAGGCTGCCCATGCCCAAGAGCTGTCGAACAAGCAAGCAGATGATAGTGCTCTCCATGCCCAATTAGAGGCAATGAAGCAGGCTGTTGAGGAAGCACAAGCAGAACTTGAAAAAGCAACAGAAAACCACACCACCGCCATCAGCGCGCTCAAGAAGGAAAGTGACAATGCCCATTCCGCCGAGGTGGAAAAGCTGATTACCATGCAATCTGAAGCTGTAGAGGCGGCCAAGAGTGACGCTTTGAACTCCCATAAGAGCGCTATCGACGCGCTCGAAGTCAAGCACGCTCAAATCATTGAGGAACTGACAAAGAGCCATGAGGGCAACCTTTCTGCCGAAATTGAGAAAGTGCTCGCCATGCAGTCTAAAGCGGCTGAGGCAGCGAAGAATGAAGCATCCTCTTCTCACAAGCAAGCAATCGAAACTCTCGAAGCTAAGCATGCGGCCGCCCTTGAAGCTTTAGCTAAAGACTACGAAACAAAACTCACTATAGCGGCTTCAGACACGGCTCAGCACCAAGCGTCTGCTTCAGAGTTAGAGACTACTTTAATTGCAGCAAAGGAGGCCTTGGCAACAGCTCAATCTCAAGCCGAGAACCTAGAAGCCGAACTTGCGGAAGTCAAGTCTAGGGGCGACGAACATCTTGTCAAGGCTCAGGATGAGGCTGGACAACTCCACCAGCAGCTTGCGGAAACGAAAATGCAGAATGTTGAGCTAATGGCCGAACTCGACGCCGTCAAGAGTCAGAAGCCCGACACATCGGTTGCCGATGCCCTCAAGGTAGAATTAGAGAAACTAAAGAAGGAGCACACTGATGCTGTTGCTAAGGCAGAGGAGTCGACTGCGAAAGCTCTTAGTGATTTAGAATCTCTGCAGAAGGACATTGATGCTCGGAAAGGCGACCTCGAGTCCTTGAAAGCGCAACTTGAAACGGCAAAGGAAGATGCTCTCATCGCGCAGAAGGATCTTGAAGCACACCAGAACGACACAGACGCGAAGATCAAGAACCAGGAAGCCGACTACAAGGATATGTATGAAAACTTTACCAATATGGTTGAAGAAGAGCAGAAGAAAAGGGCGGCAGCTGAGAAGGAGGCCAACGATACCAAGTCTAAATTTGCAGAAATGGAGGCTCAACTCAAAGTCAAGGACGCAGAAATTGCGGAAGCTAAGGTTCGTATATATGCACGCTATCTTCGACAACGGTCAACTTTTTTCATGGTGAAGATGACTAATGAATCAACAGGCAGCCGCTGCGGCAACTCCGGCCAAGAAGGGACTGTCAGCAAGCCGATTTGCAAATGACGATGATGCCGATGGCAAGACGGACGAAGACGCTGCCGAGTCAGAGACGTCGACGCTTGCTGCAGGTGAGGAGCCAGATCATTCCTCGGTAGCAATGAGCGCGGTGCGCAACCCTCATATCCACCCCTTGCTTGCAAGTTGCAAACATACGCTCACCAAGCTTTATACCCCGTCCCTCACAAGTGCTCCGTCTGTATTAAAGATAGTTACTGACTTGTACGCTTCATTAGCTGGCTCAGGCTAATTTATCCCTTAAAGGTCTGCAGGCCATTAATAACGATATGGGAGATCGCAATCTGCGGTACGTAGAACCTATGTTGCGGACAGGATGGTGGTGAACAGGCCATTACTTCAAGAGGGGTGTGAAGAGATTTTGAAGATAACTAACGTTGTATGCAGCATGCTCAAATCAATTACTGATGTGAAGCAATCTCCGTAATCGATGAATCTTCTGACGGTCTTGTTGACGCACAAGTCGGTGTTGATTCTAGGATATATTGTCCTCCCTATTCCCCCACGCTCCCGGCCTTTCAAAAGGCCTTACATGAGAGCAGTTCGGCATACCACATTGTCTTCAAACTCATATTCCGTGTCGACCTTGGACTACATCACCGATAGCTTGAGATTTCTGCCCAAGCATTTAATAGCTGTATATGCGAAGTATGTTGCTGGGTAAGGAGGTGGATGTCTATTTTCTCAGGCCAGTTGTGGAAATGTATGTATGTAGCATATTTATCTGGGGAGATTGTGACTGTCTGCGCTGGCCACCGAAGCCCAGCTGAGCAGCCCGGTTGCTCTTGTCTTATTTTGTCAGTAATGGACGATACCCCCCTTTTGGCTTCCCAGTACCTTTTTGTGTTCGATGACCATTACTGCATGATACTCTCGCGATGAGGTCCATGATTCCAAGTGGTTTGAAAATGCGGTGATTTCACATCATTTCATCCCAGCGTCTTGGTTCCATTGGCTTTCAGCAGCCTTCGACCTAGGTATCGTTTCTAACATGGTTGGCAGTTGTGAATATCCAAGACCAAGGGTAGTGGTAATACAAGATCGATAATCATGCGTGGATGAACTCGTTAGTTTTCCGAAAAGTTGATACTCTCCGTGAAGAGATTAGTCTGGACTAAGCATCAAGATTGAACTTGAAGTCTGCGATCTACATGTCTCCATTAATGCAAAGTGGTGGCCGGAACCGGCTTCCGTGTGGGGGATCGCGGCCTTCCGGCAGATACACCAAAACCGAGAGCGTGGCGGAAACGCGGGGGCGGGCCCTTCTCATGCAGAGAGTAAGGGTTTCCATTCGTGTGTCCAATCCTCTTCAAGGAGGAATGAACAAGAGCTTCTAGTTACCTCAAATCACGGCGCAGTCGATCTAACGAAAGAGAAAACATCAACCTTGCTTTCTATTGACTTCCCCCTATACAGGCCATTACTACAATCCAGTACTGAGGAAGAGCGTCTTCATTCAATTACCATGGCCGATGAGAGCCAGCCGGTAAAGCGCGGCAAGGCGGACAAGGAAGGTCAAGAGAATAACCATGTCGAGGTTACGACTCCCTTTCACATCCTAACACGAGACGCGACGGGTCCAGAAACGTTCAAAGAGGCGGTGTGGGGCCGAGTCTTCAACCGCAGACGAGACACGGGCCGAGTCCCAAGAGCAGTTGTCCAGGCATCATGTGTTACACACGTAAAGGAAGCGCTCGAACTAGCCAACCGGCAGCGCTGCCGCATCTCAGTGCGAAGTGGCGGCCACAGCTGGGCGGCGTGGAGTGTCCGTCAGGACGCCATACTCATAGACCTCGGCAATTTACGGCACATGACGTACGATGAAAGGACGAAGGTCGTCTCGTGCTCGCCGAGTGTTACGGGCGAGGAGCTGAACAACTTTCTGAAGGCCGAGGGCAGGATGTTTGCTGGTGGTCACTGTCCGGAAGTTGGGTTGGGCGGCTTCCTGCTCCAGGGAGGCATGGGCTGGAATTGTAAGGTGAGAGGAATCGTGGAAAGGGGATGTTGAACCCAACGACGGTCGCTGACTCGCCATGTTAGAATTGGGGTTGGGCTTGCGAGTCTATCATTGGCATCGATGTTGTGACTGCAGATGCTAGAGAGCTCTACTGCAGTAATGTTGAGAATTCCGACTTATTCTGGGCTGCGAGAGGCGCTGGGCCTGGTAGGTTCTCACTACACTGGCTCCGGGTCAAGATTTGGAGGAGTTTAGAACACTGATACCTAGTTCCTAGGTTTCCCGGCTATCGTTATGGGATTCCATCTCCTGACACGACCTCTGCTACAGATGTATAACTGCGTCTACGTATACCCCAAGTCTATGTTTCGCACAGTCTTACAATGGGTCATCGATGTGAGTTTCAATGATCACAAAAACAACAAGTGCCTACGTCTTACTATGCCTTTTATTAGACGAGCCCTACTGCGGACACAGACACCGAGATGGTGTGTGTCTCAAAGCGCACAGTGGATGGGGATGATATCGAGATTATCGCCGGCTTCCTCTCATTCAAACCCAGCAAGCAGGACGCTGAGGAAGCCATGCGACGCGTTCACGACAGCAGGCCAGCAGGCGCCAAGGTAGAAATATTCTGCGACCCGACCGATCTCGCATGTCAGTACACGGGGCAGCGAGAGGAGCAACCTACCGGGTATCGATACTGCAGCGAGAACGCGTATATCAGCGACGAGGCCAACGTCGACGTGCCGGGCGTGCTGGAGAAGGCGTTCACGTCGCTGCCGACCCAGAAATCATTCGCGCTCTACTTCGCCATGAACCCGATCTCCCGCCGGCCGCTGCCGGACATGGCGCTCAGCATGCACTCGGACCACTACTTCGCCCTGTACACGATATGGGACGACGCGGCCGACGACGCGCGCTGCACGGCCTGGGTCCGCGACATCGTGAGGGGCGTGGAGCGACACAGCGCTGGCAGCTACATGGGCGATGCCGACTTTCAGCATCGCACGACTAGGTTCTGGAGTAGAGAACATGGCAAGAGGTTACGGGCTATCAGACAGAAATGGGATCCGGAAGGGCGCATTTGCGGATACCTTGATCTTGACGATAGTAGTGGTGTCCAGGGGTTGAAGAATGAGTTTGAGTGGATAGATAGGGTAGACGAGTAGCACTACGGTAGAGATAGAGGTAGAGAACGAGTGAGGGAGGGAGAGAGGGGGAGAGAGCCTTGGGAGCTATGAGATGGGCCAGTTGTGAATGGCCATGCGGATTTCCGGGTATTATGCATCTTTCTCCATCCAGGGTGGACTTTTCTTGGAATTTTTGCAGCATCTTGTCCGACCCTCTGCTGTTTCTGACCCTGGATTCTCCCATCTCCTTGTTACATACAGGATTTCTCCGCATCATCTTTATAAAAAGAAAAGGGTTTGCACCCCAATCTTGGTTTCGCAAGGAGTGATATGCTCAGCGAACATGTGGTCAGAAGAAACATGGCGGTGCCTGGTCACTAATGATGGCGGTGGTGATGAGATGTGGTGGTGTAGTGAGGGCGAGAAGGCGAGAATAAGGGGAGGGCTTGTCCGACAACATCTGCCGAGATTCCTCCAGCCGCGCAACACATGTCGGCAAGTCGAATCGATGCAACAAACATGCGACTAGAGCCGATTACAGTGGGAAACTTACGAGCCATGCGCAATCGATCCCTCGAGCTTTCGGCACTTTGTTTTCTCCTGTTCCCGTCGATCCTACTGGCTTTTGATTGTTTTTTCTTGCTCACTTTCAAGGGGCGCCCTTTTTCTTTTTACACATTTGCTCGTATATCGTTTGATAGATGATCTTTCTTCAATAGTTGCATGCTACGTGTAATACCGGCCCATACAATGGTTCGACATGGTTGCAAGCCGCATCTCTGCGCGATGCCGCGGCTTGATTACCGGGTTGAAAAAAAGAACATGCATCATCGGGGCTGCATGCATGCGCTGGTTTTTGCGCAATCATGAGGGAATATAGCTAGACAAGTCTATGCTATACCGTGATGATGCTGAAACACCTTCCTCTTGAATAATTAGTAATATCGTATTCCAGGTCAGTGGCTAACAGGAGCGATCCTCTGTGACCTGATGACATGTGGAAGAAAGCCGTACGCCGGGAGTTCAATACTCGCTTACTTTCAAACAAAGTACCGAATAATGCAACGCTACCCCAACCCAATTAACAGCGCCCCTGGCAGCCCATCTCGCTGCGTAACCAGGCGTCGGCCCTGCAGCGATCGCTCGAACCGTCCAACCAATGGCAATACGAGATCTTTGTCCAGTTCCAATCATTCAGCATCCAGGAAGTGGACGAGACATCTGCCGAATCTACACTAACCAACTCGCCTCAGCTCCATCTCCTCAATAACCCACCGTTAATTGCCTTGGCAATCAAACAAACAACTTGAACTTACTGTTCCGTGCCTCACCGACCAATGAATGAACCAGCCCACCCGTTGGACCTCTTGGTGGCAATAGAGAGAGAGAGGTTGATAACCGTGGACCCGTCCAGTTTATCATGCGAACTGTGAGGGGGAATAGGCGCTAGATCCCGCACAAGAGGGTGAGGGGAAACGTTCTTTCACACTCGGGACCGTCATCGATAATGAGACTATCAGCGGCTCTGTCTAGAGAGAATGGGCAAAAATACCTTGCTTCTTTGCGTCTATCGGCAAATCTTATACATTAGGAATGAGATTCATCCGCGCGCTTGTTGTCTGCTTCCCATGGCCCATTGCCGTGTTCAGGGGGCAAGAAGACCAAAACCCACGGCTGACGTTGACGATTCACGCGCCGCATTATGGATCCCAAGAAAAGATCCTCGGGTTCCCAACAGAACTTCCTTCGCTATGTAATACCATCCCGCCCCAATGAGTATAGAGGGACAAAATACTGTGCCATTTTCCTATAAGGTAAAGCCCGCGGTACTCTGAGCCTATCGCTTATGATAGGCCTACCTCCTAGCCTTTTTCCCATGTTACTACCGGGGAGGACACCCTTTGGATAAGCTTATAGGTAATGGCAGAGGCAATGAGTTCGAGAGTAGCCGCAATTACCGATTAGCTAAGTACCTAGGACCCTGTAACATATACCTCACAGCTGGAAGGGTTAGCTACCTTGAACTTCGTCGCCTTAACTAAGAGCCTCTCAACTTGCCGCTGCCGATTATCACAAGGCGGACGAACCTTCCTGGCCACTTCTTCCCATCCACTCCGTATAGAGAGTACGGCCGCGAATTAGGACTCTGTATCTTACAGCAGCCTAATAGTTCCCAATCGCAATCAAAGAGGGAACTTCCTAGTTCTGGCTATCATACCCTCAAGGCTCAATATCTGCCACAGTCAAGAAACTCAGTTACCCACGAAACTACAGTCAAAGGAGACAGAACGTCTAGCAGACTATAGCACGTACGTTGAAATATGGGATTCGAGGGGTCGATGGCTCTGAGCTTTATTGCTCACTACTGGGCGCTGGGGGCAGTCCTAATAGTCGGGGCATGGCTAATAAGAAATCGCTATCACAATGGGCTGAACGATTATCCCGGGCCGTTCATAGCCTCGTTGACGGATCTCTGGCGACTATTTGAGGTCTGGGGACGACGATCGGAGGTGACACATCGCAAACTCCACGCCGAGCACGGTGACGTGGTGCGCTTAGGTCCGAATACCCTTTCGTTCGCAGACCCGAAGGCGCTGAAGACTATATATGGACTGAACAAGGGATTTGTCAAGGTTTGCAGTTTCTTCCTCCCCTCTCCCCTCTCCCCTCTCCCCTCTCCCCTCTCCCCTCTCTTCAACTTACTCCTGAAGACATAAAAAAGACTAACCATAAGGAAAATCGCCTATCCAGTCGGATTTCTACATCGTCCAGCAAGGCGTTTCTAAAGGACACGGTCTCGCGACGCTCTTCAGTACGACGGACAACACCTTCCACGCGCAGCTCAGGCGATGCGTGAATTCGGCCTTCTCCATGTCAGCTTTAGTGCAGTACGAGCCGTTTGTGAACAACACGATAAAGCTGTTCTTCGACCAGACGGAGCGCCTCTATGTCAACAATCCCGAGGGCTGCGACTTTGTCCGGTGGTTGCAATTCTACGCCTTCGACGTCATCGGCGAGGTCACGTACAGCAAGCGTCACGGCTTCTTGGAAAAGAACGAGGACGTCGATGGCATCGTCAGTTACCTCGGAAACCTATTTCTCTACGTCGCCCCAGTAAGTTTTTGACCGAAACCGCGCCTAAATCAAGTGGTTTATCTTCTCCGTTACCTTCTGTACTTTGGGTGGGAAAGACTGAACTGAACCGAATTGGGTGACTGATCTCGACTTAGATTGGGCAAATCCCCTGGTTGGACCGCCTGTTCCTGAAGAACCCCATCTATCTCAAGCTGTCGGAGTGGGGGATCGTGGACGCGACAAACCCCATCGTTCTGTTCGCGCGAGCGCGCATGGCCGAGCGCCTGGGCATGAGCGGGATACCAGGTGACGACGCGTCTAAGCCTCTGCTTCCTATCACGGACACACACACCGCAAAGCCCAGCGGCACGATATCATCGTCGCCCGACCTGCTGTCCAAGTTCCTCGCAGCGCGGGACGCGCGGCCGGACTTCATGAACGACAAGCTGGTGCTCGCCATGGCGGTATCGATGGCGTTCGCAGGGTCCGAGACGACAGCCATCTCGCTATCAGCCGTGTTCTATAACCTGCTGCGCAACCCTTCAGTGCTGGCCAATTTGCGGGCCGAGCTCGACGCCGCGGCGCGCGGGGGCGCCTTCGCCGACTACGATCTGGGCGTCGTGACGTGGACTGAGAGTCAGCGGCTGCCGTACCTCGACGCGTGCATCAAGGAAGCCTTCCGCATGCACCCGGCCGCGGGCCTGCCGCTCGAGCGCATCGTTCCAGAGCCCGGCATGGAGATCGCCGGGCGCTACGTTAAGGGCGGCACCATCGTGGGCTGCTCGGCGTGGCTCATCCATCGCCGACCGGAAATTTTCGGTCCTGACGTCGACGTGTACCGGCCAGAACGGTGGCTGATCGACGAGTCGCTCCCCGAGGCGCAAAGAGAGGAGAGGGAGCGGCGCGTGCGCGAGATGAACGGACACATGTTCCAGTTTGGTATGGGGGCCCGGACGTGCATTGGCAAGAACATCAGCCTGTTGGAGATGTACAAGGTTGTGCCGAGTTTGTTAAGGCGGTTTGAGGTTCGTTGCTCTCTTTCTCTTTTCTTGGTCTTTTCTCCCTTCCCCCCCTTCATTCGCGTGGAGATGCCGGTCCTGTTTTCTTCTTCAAAGTATTCTTGGTAGCTAGCCTTTCAATAAGCCCGCAGAGAATCATTGCTAACAGGTACGCGCCATCGCCACAGATCCGCTTCAAAGACCCTAATCAAGAATGGAAGACGGTCAACGCATGGTTCATCAAGCAGCAAAACTTCCAGACGCTGTTCGAAAGACGAGAATTGGTTCTACCGGACGGACAAGGACCTGTTGATGTAAAAGCGTGATGGGCCTTAATACAGGGAGCATATCTACATACGAGGTGAAGAATGCAGGTTGGTCGGTATTGAGAGGAAGGAGATATACTTTTTTTTTTGCACTACTTAACTTACTCTGTATATATCGTAAGACACAATCACGGTTGGATTACAACGCAAATGGAAGGAATCTTTAACGCGTTTGGTTATATGCTACCGAGAGTGTCCAGTTAAGATAAGTCCCGTCAGGGGACTTGCTAGAGAAGTCATTATTGACGTTTGATGTAGGCAGCTTATATTGAGATGTGGAGTTACTTTGATCGCTTCGAACGTAGTGCGGTAGAATACAAATAAATTTGGAAATTCCATGCAAGCTTGCGTACCTAAGCTATTCGCGATTTTTTTAGTTGAGAAATTAGTGAGCTAGGCATGGTGCGATTCATCCCTTGTATTTCAACTATTTTACAAGCCCCTAAGGGCTTCAGTCCGTGATAGAATCATTGGTTCGGTCTGGCTTGGCTAGCAGGGCGGGGTAGATACATGGTAGGAGGCAAGGTAATAGTAGTTAGGTAGCAAAAGCAGTTGAGCTTAGAACCCAACCCTACATTATTGTTGTCCGTATCTCTTTCTTACTCTGTGTTAGACCTAGTACTCTCCAAATTAGGGTAACTACCTCAGAATACAGCATGGAAGTCGTCTTGCAGTGGAACGAAGCGTTTGCCGACGTCGGCAGAAGAGCTTCACGAGTATTCAAGGCGAATTGGCATCTGGGATTAACAGCCTTTGGCGGACCTCCTGTGCATTTTAAAATTGTGAGTTGAAACAAATCAACTCCCCAGGGATCGCTATAAAAAAAAAAATGGTTGCAAGTCACCGGACACGTTTGGGCTTAGAGATTATAAATACAGTGTAGATAGCTGATTTATTCACTCTTGATCGATAGTTCTACGACAAATATGTCACTAAACTGGGTTGGATCGATGAGCAAGTTGTAAGTAGACGCAGACGCAGGGGCGGTAGATATCCCCTCGCTGTTGTTCCTGTCATGTCGGGTTAGAGTCTACCTCTAACCATGGCATTCCGAGGGAAATGATATAGTATCAGGAACTCTTTAGTTTATCACAGGCTCTTTCTGGGCCTGCCAGCACCAAGATGCTTTACAGCATTAACCTCATCTGCGAGGGTTTTCTGCCCGCTTTACTTGGGTTCTTGTTATGGAGGTAAGTAACCTACACAAGTCAACAAACATGCTACATAGTGTTGACAGACATTCCTCTTAAGCCTCCCCGGAGCGTTTGGTATGTTTGGGCTGTGCATTGGCGTGTCTAATATCGGAGAGACACTTCCAAGAGTCGTCTACGCGCTGCTCTCGGGGCTGAACGCAGCGGTGGTTGGGATCATTGCCCTAGCCGCCGTGCAGCTCTCGCAGAAGGCGATTACTGATGACCTGACGAGGATCATTGTCTTTCTGGGAGCTTCGGCGGGTATGTTGTACAATGCGCTATGGTATTTCCCAGCTATCATCTTTTTAGCGGGCGCTACAACCGTTATCTTTGACTCTCGCTGGCTTCTGGAAAGTGAGCCGCCCACCGCCCAAGATTGGGCTACAGTGGCCTCGCCACCAGCAGACAGAGAATCTACGCCGCACGCATTGAATGGAGACGAAAGGGGCGAGCCGATAGTTATACCACCGGACCGGCAGTTCAACATGTCCTGGAAACTCGGACTACTGACTATCAGCTTATTCCTTGCCTCTTTCATAGTCATAATCGTGCTCCGGGCCACAGTGAAATACCGGCCTCTCCTCTTCAACCTCTTCGCGAACCTGTACATTGCCGGCACCATCATATTCGGCGGAGGCCCCGTCGTGATTCCTCTCTTGAGAGAGTATATCGTAGTAGAAGGCTGGGTTAGCCCCCGCGATTTTCTAATTGGCCTGGCAGTTATCCAGGCGTTCCCGGGGCCCAACTTCAACTTCGCGGTCTACCTTGGTGGCTTAACGGCCGCCAATGCAGGGCTCAACGCCGGTGCTGGCGCCATCATCGGGTTCATTGGCATCTTTGCACCTGGGATGATATTGTGCCACGGCAACATGGGACTCTGGGGTGCGCTGAGATCTATGCGAATAGCCAAGTCGGCCCTTCGAGGGTTCAACGCGGCTGCCGTGGGCTTGATATACACAGCTGTCTACAGGCTCTGGCTGATTGGGTATATCGATCAAAGGTTTACACAAGGAACGAGTCTGGCTAATGATCCCTGGTGGGTTGTCGTTACTGCCACGAGCTATGTAGGGAGTTCCTGGTTTGGCCTGGTACGTATCAAAACCTCCCATGCGTGGTCCCCTCCATCTTCATTTCTCGCACAATCTGTCGAGATCATGCGCGTTCTGTCTGAGTTTGGCAGGACTGCGGTCTTGGCAGATTCTAGATTCTGGAAAGCCGGATTTGAGGACCCCGACTAAACAGATTACATACGCGCAGAGCCCGCCAGTCGCAATTATCCTAGGTGCTGTTTTGGGTTTGATCTGGTATGGTTTTGTCCCGCCCTCTGCTACCTAGTGTCAGCCACCGCGAGTTGTTGAACAATATCAATCCTGCTGGAGAACAAAAGGTTATGGGTGCGACATCTTCTATGTACAAACTATTAGTTCCGCTAGTCTCTTCAAGTTTTGTGCAGCGAGAGATGGGTGTCTAGTAACGGAATCTGATTCATCAAGCACCTTCGTGGAGTCGATTGAACATTCCCGCGGTGGATTGTCATTGACAATAGTTGCTATTGGGTGGCCACCGGTGGAAGTGCTTGACCCGGATAAAACTACATTGGCGATAGAAACTGATGATTTAACAACCCTATTTCACGTTCTTTGGTAGACAACCTCGAAAGCGATAATCTAAGTGGTGCCAAGGATGAGGAGGGAGCGGTAATCAAGACCTTGAGGATCCGAGGTGTTAACAAGAGCATTATTGCAGGTAAAATCGCGCTTTATAAGAAATTATTTGGTACGTTCAACAGCGCATATTATTCTGGTTAGGATAGCGGCCCATGAATTTTTGCGAAACTGTTGCTGGAATAGTGTTGGCCGGGAATGGGTGGAACCTGTCAATGTACAATTACGGTACTGCCGGAGGTGAGATAACAAGGTTCTCTTGAGAGCAGCATGACCGCCACCTCTTACAACAACTCCATCATAGAAACTATGTCGGACATACGCCAATCGCCCTTAGCAGGCTTCGAGCTCCCAAGACGGAAGGTTTGGGAACGAAAGAAGACCATAGCAGCTCCCAGCTACGAGTCGTTCACATCGCAATTCGGACATGCATTTCCCAAACCGCAATTCCTCGAGTCCGATCTCGGAACCACGGCTGTGTACGAGCTTCCACCACCCTCAGGGCAGTCCAAACGTCACGTACTGATCATCCACGGAGTGAACACGCCCGCGCTTGGCATGTTGCCTCTCGCAAAGCAGCTGCAAGCCCTGGATCCAGACGCGCACGTCGTACTCTTCGATCTCTGGGGCCACGGTCTCTCCTCGACGCCCCTCGTCGCGCACGCGGCGCACATCTTCCACTCCCAGATCTTCCAAGTGCTGGGCTTCATGCGCTGCACGAGCGCGCATATAATCGGTTATTCCTTCGGTGCATCAATGGCGACCAAGTTCGCGATCCATAGTCCTTGGGCTTGCTTGTCCGTGTCGCTCCTGGCACCCGCTGGTATACTGAACAGAGACGTGTTCGACGAGCGCATGCGCGGGCTCCTGGATGACTCAACGGGTAGAGAATCTGAGGCGATAGATTGCGTGCTTGAATTCCTTGAGGGCGGTCCGCTCGTCGTGCCGCCGGATTGGCGGGAACGGGTCCAGTCCGGCGAGATCATCGCTGAAGCGTTCCGGGAATGGGAGCTGAAGGAGCATCCCGGTTACCCGCATAGCGTCCTCAGCATGTTTCGGGAAGACAATGTTTATGGCTGTGAGGACTACTTTCGCACGTTTGCGCGGCTACCGTTGAGGAAGGTCGTCGTGCTGGGCGAGTTGGATACCATCTGCAGCAAGAGCCAGCTGACCAACCTTGGATTTGATCATGTCGAGGTCATCGAACAGACTGGTCATGGAGTTGTGCGTAACGCACCGGGCGAGGTTGCTCGCATTGTGAACCGATTGTGGACGCAGCAAAATTAATGAACAACAACAAGTAGCGACCAAGCACAGCAAGATCCAATCAGAACCTCCATGTATAGTGCGCTCTCATTTAACTGGTATTAACGCTCTTGCCCTGTGAGCCATTTTGGCGGTATATTTCGAATGTGAGCGATAGCGCACAGGCTCAATGCCCCTAAACCAGCCGGCTGGATTAACCTCGCCAAAATGCAACAACAGCATTTAGGCCTTGTTTACCTCCGCTTTCACTCCTAAGATCCAATCAATCTACAAGCGAGCTATTAAGAATGCGTACGCAGAGCAAGGTCTGGGACAGCCGACTTTCACGGCTGAAAAACGTGACCAAGTGGCATGCAAGGGTATCCAGTTCGCTGCAAGCGTGTACAAGGCTTAGAAGATCTAGCCTCGATTATTTCAAGTTATTATCGGGAGTGCGCATGCTAATTATATCAAGAAGCATGTTAAGCTAGCTATGTAGGTAAGCAGGGTAGTCAGTATAACTCGCTCACTCAGCAAGTGATTAACGCTTTCATTCAAAAATAATCTACCAGATAATGTGTGACTATAAGTTATGAATTATCCAGCAAGCAATTAATGTTCTTATTTAAACAGTTATCTACTAGATAATACGTAATTATAGACCTTGAAAATAAACTGGCAATACTTGCCGGATAAGTAGGTATACAGCGATTATCTATGAGCATTAATGTTCTTGTTTAAACAGTTCTCTACTGGATAAATTCTTGCCGGATAAGAACCTTTGATCTACTATTTCTAGACTTTACTACCTATGTACTATACATATCCACCCCACGCCACATGGTAAATAAGCTTATTTCCAATTTGGGCAGAGCCTTTTCCATTGTCGCCACAAGCTGTCGAGAGGTTGCTTCTGGTAACAAGGTGGAAGATCAGTTGTTGTGAGACTGCCGAACACGTTGCTCTGACCTTTGAAGCCGCCCATTTAGTATGAGCGCTCGTCGTAGTCCCTCCCATCTTCATCGCACGGATGAAAGTAACGAAACACCACCAATAAAGCGGACTGATTGATTTTCGCCAATTCTTTGACTCTGGTACGTTTGTGGTTGTACTTGTGAGCATCGACGCAATTGCGAAAGTAATTTCGCTTGGATAGAGCTTTGCAGTTCTCGTCCCTGATGGTCTCGGCTATCAACCACTGTGCTTCTAATGAATGTCCACCATCAATCTGCTGGAGGACCTCCCGAATTTCCAATTCCTCGGAAAGAATTTCAAGTCCGTTATCCCTTAATAACCGCAGCCGGTATTTCTAGCGTAGCTAATAAAGGCAATGCATTTAAGAGTACATCTCTTTACACAGGATTTCGCAGATAACGGAAGTAACGTTGATAACATTTGCACATTGGTTTAGCACTTTTTCTTGTTAGTAGGGATGGGCCCGCTTGCTGGTTTGGCCACCTGCAGTTATTCTTAGATATTTATTGTTAGTACCATCCCTCGTAGTTCTTGTATGTGTTAAGGGATATGTGCAAGTTATTTTGTCGCCAACTTGCCAGCCACCAATCTTACGTGGCTGATGCAGGCATGGAGACTGTCCAGTGATTCTTACTGGCTTTTCGGAGTTAAAGTGTTAACTAATTTAGCTAGTTGCTGTGATACTTGAAGAGCGCCAGTGTCTTTTCTAGTCTTGACCTACCTACGCTTACACTCTTCTCCCCCTGCTAGACCACCCTATCTCGTAAATATCTTCTGCATTGCTTGTGCTAGCGTATCCTCCACTTGTATCTCTGGTTTGAGATTCCTGAAAGGCTAGCAAAATCACTGTCTCGTGAACCAGTAGGCCACAGGGTAAAGTCCTAGCACCTACTGTCAAGCACATGTCTGATACTGTACGTGCTTCATGCCTTGTACCTGGCTAGACTGATCGCTCCCCTTATGAGAGGACGATATGTATCTTAGATTTCTAAGAATTAATCGGCATGATTACAATAATTATCAGGTGTAACCAGTTTATTGGGGAGACGATCAGTTGAGTTGTCACGTTTGCAAGATCCAGGTAGTTAGGAGGTCAGGCTGCCTTTTTCTTTAGGGTAAAGTAGGAAAACTCATGTTTAATTGCTTGCAATTGTTGTAGGTATTCCTATCTGGCTTTCTCTTTTCTTAATGAAGTTTGTTAATGGATTGACTATCTTGAATGGTGGTTTGACCATTAGCCCCGAGGCTGATTTTAAGTTATTATTGGTAATCCATACCGCAAGAGTAAGAGTATTTGCTGTCTTATACAAGGATGTGCTATGTCAAGCGTGGCCAACCCATACTTCGTCCCAAGTTCAGTCAATTCGAGCTTTACCAATATATATATATATATAAATATTTAGAGAGGAGCGATTCATGGCCTTAATACTCGAGAGTATATTTACCTCCGGGCAATGTCATAGAATACAACATCGTGCCCCCCGGTCCGTCCATGATACCAATCCTGTCTATATCTGCTTCCTTACCGTTCACAAGAATCGGAGAGGAAGCGTTGGGGCTGCAACTACTCGGAGGCCAGATAAGTTCTATCGCGGCCTTATCTGGTACTGAGACTTCGACGAGGATGCAGCCACGTGTTGTATCGAGGTGCAGTTCCGCGTAATATTTTCCGAGGCTCGTGACAAACCCTCCCTGGACATCTGTCAAATCTCCTAGCTGCGGCGCAAATAGGCACGTCTCGCCGGCTAGTCCTGTGACGCTTAGACCTAGGGTGTGCTCCGTCAGCGCCGTGACGGGACCAGTAGACCACCCGTGTGCGTGAGACGTGTACGGGTAATCCTCCTCGTACCCGGCATCATGGCGGTAACCAAACGTGCCGTCGGTCAAATATCCCTCGATCATGGTGGACTGGGTGCCGTTTTCGTTGTTCAGATACCAGCCCCAACTCGTGCGTATCAGGTCAAGGGCGCGATTCGGTTGTCTAGCCAGGAGATGGGCTTGGATTTCGAACGAGGCGATGAACGGGGAGACTTCGCCAGGCAATTCTGGAGACTCAGGACCGATGGACATCCAATTCTTCGTCAGCCAGGAAGATATTGCCTGTCCTTGGTCTTCAGTTCCATTAACGAGGCCCAAGACGATAGCGAGGGAGTTACCGTCTTGCGGATGCAGCCCCGTATCATATTCCCCGTAATTATCTTTGAAGGCACCGACCTCTGCGTCCCAAAGCTTATCGTTGATAGAATCTTTGAGGTTGGCGGCGGCTTGGAGCCAGGTTGCATTTAAGCCTGTCATATCACCCGCCCAAGTCGCTAGGGTTGCGCCTGTGGTCATTATGCGATAAGCAAGCATCTGCGCGGATGCCAGATAGCCGTCGGAGCTGAAGCGGCCCCAGTCATTCGGATACTTTGTAATGTCCAGGAGACCGATAGTAGGTTCGATTTGAGAGAGAACAAAATTCATCGCAAGAATATACCCTTCCCAATAGATGTGTAAGAACTCTACATCGCCCGAATAAAGAACATAATTATAAAGCCCAATCATACTCCACCTATGTGATATGAGATATGGAAGACGCAAGGCACATTCGGATTGTCTTACATATGATAGGTGTCACTCCCCGAAGCATATAGGGGTGGTCCCGCGAATGGTAACATTCCTGAGTCGGCCTATGCAGTAACAATTAGACGAACCGTTTGGTTTGGGCTGCAAAAGAGAGAATTACATACCTGGTTGTCGTATAATGTCTGAAGTGAGTTCTTCAGGCTCCTAAATCCCAGTTAACAAAGACATTAGGATGCCACGTGAACTCAAGACATACTCTAAATCTCCTGTGCTGTAAAAAGAAGCTGGGCCGGCTACACCCATGTCCCCTGGCCACACAGTTCTGTCTCGCTTTGCGCCATCTACGTTGATTGTGTCTCCTGGGCCCAAAAGGCCATTATTTTGCCATGCAATATCAGGAGCAGGCCATGATCTACCGGTTGCTGGGGGAATTGCATTAAGTTGCAACGTGTAGGCTCCAGAATACCAGATCTTGTTGAGCTGGTCGTCGCTACTATGGAAGTAACCTTGATATGCCCGTAGATTGGACCACGTCGGCTGGAATGACAGCTCTAGGCTGACGTTACTGATCGTCGCAGAAGCATCCTCGCCCAATAAAAATAGCGTTAAATATCGGAATCCGCCTCGGAGATTCTTTAACGGCATAACATAGGTTAAACTCCCCGTGGAAGAAAAATTGGCGTAGATGGCGCCGTCTGGTCGTGCGTGAATGCCATTGCTGGAGTCTGAGTTGCGGCCTACCCAATTCTTTGCTTCCGAAAAAGCTAGGCCTAGAGCACCACTCTCGGTAATGGACGATATTGAATACTCGATGGTAACAATGCCGCCGACTTCCTTACCAAAATCCAAATAAATGCCAGATTGGTTGCTGCTGATGGTGAAAGTCGCTGGCCAAGTAGAGATTTCTTGGCCATTCACTAGGTCGTATATAGCCGAAGGGGATACGTCTCGTGATTCAGGAGCAAAGTTGTTAGAATCCCACTCACCGGGATAGGCAGGTTCTTCAATACCGGAACATGGGGTTTCTCTCCAGCAACCTTGAGCTGAGGAGTGCTGTGTGAGACCCAGAAGCCAAGTTACCAAAAAGAGCAGAGGAGGGTAGATTAACGGAGCCATGGTGGGAAGCAGAAGAGGACCAGCAATGGCCAAGGGCATTGAACGATACCTAAGAGATATCAAGAATAGCCTGGAAGTATTCGTGGGGGCGAATGAATATTTATATTCGGATCTGTCATGCATGTTGATAACTCGGTGGCAAGCTATCAAGCCTACCATGATCCACGTTCCATGCATGCCTCCCTACATTAGGTAGGCACCTGGGCAGATTCCGAGGAGTAAGTGATTTCCACCGACTGGAAATCCCCCCTGTCTCCCGGTCTGGTTGTCACACAGCGTTTAAGACCCGATTTCGAGTCTTAAGCATTCACCTGCCTAAGTCGATCTGATCCACGTGACTCGTCTTGCCCGATTGTATGTCCTCAATCTCATGAAATGACACAGCTACGGCATCATCCAACCGAGGACCGAAGTTATTCATTCGTAACAGAAGATGAATGAGTAGCTAGCCAGAGCCGGGCTATGGTTCGGGCGAGAAGCCCGAGCTGCTCGGTAGGCACTCCCCCGGACGATCTCCGCGTCCTGTCCACGGCTCCCGTAACGCTGGCAGCGCCCAGACTCAAATTGGTAGGTCGTTTTATTATATAAAGTCCCTTCTTTGGAGGAGAGCGTCATCTGCAATTTCGAGTCGTATCATAACGCATAATATAACGGTTTAGTTATGCGGGGCACTGGAAGACCTGCAGTATACCTGCCGGTACATGCATGGCACACTCCAAGCGCACGCACATAGAATGACGGAAGCGCTTCAGTGCCGACCGGCAGCCAGCGGTGGCGCACGCTACTATGCAAACGTCGCATTCTTCTTGGGCGTCTATGTCTCGTATCATCTAACAGTGGCATATCTCCGGAAAGACGTTAATTCATGGAAAAGACACTGTTGCCCTAGGAATACGATAAATCGCCAAAGCGAGGAAGTATCAAGTATCTGAAGCTATCCGGTGTCAGGGTCAGGTGTGCAAATCTGATCAGGATGGAAGCCACATTATTACTTAGTAGATCGGCGTGAGCGCTCTGCATGCACTCCGCATCGAAGCCAAGACGCCTCACTCGATACAAGGTTGATCCCGCCGCCTGGCTCTGGTTTTAGCGATAAAATGATCCAACGCAACCCGTGATGTCGCGTTGACCAGAGACCAACTCTCATGGCCCAATCCGAGATGCTGTGGCACGTTTGCCCGAGAACTACTCATGATCTCGCTAGTGTGGACGGCATTCAGCTCTTATCCACCGCAGTTGGAGCAGAGGCATCGGTGTCACTATCGACAACAAAGAGACATCGCCGCCGCAGTAGCAGCTTGGGGGCTTCTCTGTCTTCGGGTGCGGCATTCTCTCATGACGTAGCACTTGTGAATGGCATACGATTTATCGCCCGCCTCGATAGATGCCTACGAAGTTGGCCATCACAATGACATGGCATTTTGGCTAATACAGCTTCGGATCGAGCCATTGCTAGGATCCCTTGGACGGCTCCTCGCGCTGTTTCCTTCCTGATGGATTTTAGTACATAGTGTATGTAAATGGGTGCTGATCGACACTTGCGGGGTACCTAGGTAGGCGAAAGAACCCTCAGTATAGGTACTTGTCACCAAGTACTCGGTTGGAGAAGGAAATGTCTTAAAAACGCCAACCACTATACCTAGTTCCCGATGTAGAATACTTTTATTCTGTCCTATTCTAGGAAAAATGGAAAATGACAGCTGACATGAATAACTTCAAGACCCCGGCATCGTGGAAGGCCGGCAAAGGAGGGTATGACGAAGTAGCCGAGGGACCCAACTGACCGGATCAACCACAATCATGGCTATGTAATCTAGTCTAGTGAGGCTCTAGGTATGGAGTACAGGTAGTGACAAAGCATGGAGGGAGGGAGTGGAAAGCTCGTTTCTGGGTTTATTGATCCTTCACCCAGGCCGGGATGAGCAAGGCATGAAGCGACAGGGTAATTGGGGGATTGTCCCCAGGGTTTTCCCAGGTAGTGAGTGCCTGGGAAGCTGGAATGGTAGATTTAATAAGCGACAACTACACTACAGTATCAGACGGAACCTGACAATCGTGGAAATCAGCAGACAAGGGCGGGTAGTTTTACTGCCATCTTTCTCCCTACTCTTTGTTAGTGAACTTATGGCACGCGAATTATAACTTTATGTTTGGTGTGCTATACAGTAGTGGGAGCGAGATAATGGAAAAGTGAAAAGTGAAGAGGGTTATTGTCCAGGTCTTAATTTCCCACATTGGTAGAAAATTATGGGTACCACGTACCTATGACAGCAACATAAGGTGACAGCAGGATTATAGTTGAGAAGCTGCTCTAAAGAAAACACTATCTAGACTAGAGCTCTAATAATAAGTCTTGTATGTACCTTCAATTCTCGGTAGAATGGCCCACGTGATACCTGGTAATAAGAATGCCCCCCTAAAAGAGCTTTAAGGTTGGTTAAAAATGGTTATAGGGGCACAATTTAGGAGTTCTAATTGGGAGATGATGCATAATATGCCACTAACTCAAAGGAGGCTTAGTGGGCCAAATTGCGCTAATGTATAGAGCCGAAGGTGCTGGCCGGAACCCTCGAATGCATGTTGAACAGGCGCTTCTCAAGAGGAAAATGGTACGCTGCACCTTGTCAGGACAGACAGCAGACAGAGGAAACCCAAGCCAAGAAAGAGAATGACAAAGTCGGTCTGATGAGAGTGTGGATGCTACTACATACCTACCTACTAACAATCTACTAATAATCCTCTAACAGCATTCTGCCCTGCCCTGCCTTATTCGTTCCAGCAAGACAAGAACAGCAACAAGAACAGCAACAGGAACAGCAGTATGAATTCCGTCTATAGGTCAACTTGCTACTCATTACCCACTGCCACGTCCGTCCGTTAACATCTCATACACGTGCATTACACAACAAGCCTTGTCGTCTTGCTTCATACAACCCAATCCAAACAAATAGCGTATACCTACGATAGACGTAAACATCCTCCCCTTTTCGGTCGCACGCGCGCACGGCCTGTCTATCACAACGACTTCCAACACTGTTACGGAAACCTTTGGATTTAGTGCTGCCTTGTCAGACTATAGAGTAGATCCCGAGATATCCTGCTCGCAAGCGATATAATTCGATCCTTTCGACCTGACTTTCAACCTCCATGCTCGTCCTGCGAATCCTTCGAGACCCTGCCTTGTGCAACCCGACAAAACAATAGGGGAATCTTGGAGGGCTGACCTCTCTCGAGGTCTTTACCGACTCTCTCCATGATGGTATGCCCCCTTTTCAAGATCCGTCATCGTTGGCTATGTCGCCAGCCAAACCCAAACCCAAACCCGAGGCTCGAGCACGGAAAGATGCCCTTTGTGCACATGCCCTTTCTTTCACGAGACACTTGTATACTTTCACCTATAGCTAACTGTTTGTCCACTCTAGACCTCTCGAAGACCTCGTGATGTGGGTGGCGGCAGCTTCGCGAGCCGACGTGGCCATGCCAATCAGCTCTCCATATCCGACACGAGCCACCACATCACCGAGACTATCGGCACCATGTATGGCGATGATGATGATTACCAGACCAACGAACCACGACCCTTAAGTTTCATCGCGGCACCCCGAGGCGGAGAACAGCTCCCTGACCGTCGTGAACCAGAACTATCACCCGCCGAAGAACACCGACTCAGGCTTGTCCGATCGACCTCGAGCGAGACCGGCTCGTTGAATGGAAACCCGCCTAACAAATCTCAAACACAGTCTGCGCCGATGCAAGGTCAGAAGAGCCTGTCGAGGGCAAACTCGAGCGGGAGTGTGACGAGTCCTATATCTCCCATGTCGCCATCCTTGCGCGATATGCGCGATAGCTCTGACGCCTACCCCCTCACGAATATAGACAACCCCAACGATATCGCGCAGGAATTGAGTAATCTCCAAGCGTTGCGCAGGTTGTCTATGGACGTCTCGAACAGCAGCGATCCGGATTTGCTTCCCTTTCAGGGGATGTCGCTGGTGGCTATGCCCTCCATCGCACCAAAAGGAGACGATGACACCGATCCGTCAAGGCTCCTGTGGGTTCCTGCAGGAGTGCACCCGGAACTAGCACCAAGCGAGTTCAAGAACTTTGTTGAGAAGCGAGTACAGTCTATGAAGAGAAGGTCCAGCGAATCTTCGCTTTCACCGGATGGCCTAGACAGGAGTGATTCGGGAAGCTTAAGGAGGAAAAAGTCTATGCTTTCTAGGCAGATTGAGAATGGCAGTGGTCATGGTGCCGACGGATATATTGATGGTGCCGAGAGACTGGAGAGGAGGGGATCACAGAGGCAATCTGAGCACAATGTACCGGAACTGAGCCTCGATGAACTCATGAAGGACCCGAGTAAGGCCGTTCGAAAGCTTACTCTTGAATCGCAAGGAAGTGGAGATGATTCATCAAATATGGACGATATGCCTATATTACCTGTGGCACCAGGTGCAGGCCTTCGCCGGTCAACACGCACCACTTACAGAAAAGGCGGAAGTCTAAAGAATCGACAGGGTTCTCTCAAGAACAACGAGCGCCTCCCCTTTTCAAAGCGAATGGCTGCTAGAAGGGGTGAAGGTGGTGATGACAATTTGCCCAGCCCTGAATCATCCATTGAGGCCCCCCCTGGCCATGGTTTGATGCGGGTACAATCAGAGCCAGTGCCGGAGAATTTCTCACGACCTTCCAGACCTGTTCGAAGACAACCGCCGTTCGAGAAGGACTCAACAAATATTATTCAAGAGCAGGCCCAGTCTCAACCCGTGAGACCATCCGCACCGAAGCGCATTGCTTCTTCGGAGAATACTCGTTCTTCTACACCAATACCACAGATCGTTGAGACGCCACCCGTCGAGGAAGAGGCCGGGTCAAGAAGTTACGACGTTGGCAGACCATTTCCCGAACGGTCTTCGTCACAACGTAGTGCTATTCAAAGTGTGTCTCACCCACCGCCGGGCGTACCCTCAGAGCCTCCTTCCCGTTCTAACAGACGCCCACCTGGTCAACCACTCCAAGCTTCGTCACAACATCAGACAACAAATCCGGTCCCACAACCCAAAAAATCGCCGACTGGGCCAAGTCAAAGCTTTGATGAAATGCCTCAGGCTTCCTCGTCTTTGCCACCTGGTAGCGCCTCTAGGACAGATACTTTGACTTTCATTCCGACTTTCTCCTCATCTGAAGAGAAGAAAACGGAGAAACGAAGCAAGAAGGATAGCTCCGAAAGCGGATCATCCAAGGGTCCCTCATGGAAATGGTTCAAGAGCGATGACAAGGAGAAAAAGAAGAAAGAAGAGGAGGGTCGAAAGTCCAAAGCCAAAACGTTCGTAGAAAAGGCCCATGATAATGTCCGACTCGACGTTCTGCAGACCTCGATTGATACAGCATTGCAGAAAGGACGAGAAAGCCTTCTACTCGACCGCGACAGCATAGATAGCAAGTTAGAGGAAGAGAGACGGAAAGAGAGCAGTCGAAAATCAGGGGAGCAGAAAAAGGAGAAAGACGGCCTGTTCTCATCATTCTTCAGCAGTAGCAAGAAGAAGGGGGATAGAGACTCGGGCAGCAGGAAGCCTCAATCTCAGCGGCCGTTGTCACCAGAACCCGCCCCATATCGACCATTACGACCGGATGTCGACTATCATTGGACTAGATTTCCGATCTTGGAAGAGAGAGCCATCTACAGAATGGCACATATTAAGCTTGCAAATCCCCGGCGCGCACTATACAGCCAAGTTCTACTAAGTAACTTCATGTACGCCTACCTCGCGAAAGTCCAGGCCATGCATCCGCAGATCCAGGTACCGCAGTCGCCTCAGCAGAAGAGACAGCAGGAAGAAGAGAGAAGGCGACGAGAACAAGAGCAGCAATACATGGAGCAACAAGAGGCTCAGGATAGTATCGATCGCTATAATTTTGAGTACCATCGAGTGAGTCCTACGTATGCGCTTCTCCACGCTTCATATGCTAACAAACACCAGTCAGCAAATCAGTATTCCGATCCGAGCATGCAGCACGAGGCGGGAGATTATCCCGAAGCAGCCGAGATATATGACTATAATCATGGAAAGGATGACATGGACCAAGAGGAGGACTACGGGGATGACTATAGCGGAGCCAAGGACTATTATTCATACGACAACAAGAACGGTCGACATCATGACAAAGAGGAGGAGATGTGGTGATCTCGATGGCATTCAACGGAGCGGAAACACGAGTTTAACGAAAGCGTCTTCTTGCGTGTATACCTGGCCAAGCCAGTGCATCTAAAGGAGTTACGGGAAGGGAAACGATGTTCTTTTGGAAGGCGCTATACTATCAAACCCATCCTCGGAGCCTATGTTCACCTTTCGGGGGGGGCTTTTATTTGCTTTCATTTAGGCAATTGGCATGACGGTCTTTGAACGAATTTTGAACCTTGACCTTGCTAACATAGAAAGCAAGACACTAAATCTCAATATTGAAAGCTACGAGGAGAATTGGCTGACGACTCCTCGCCTCCCCTATTTGGTTCAACGTGAAACTATGTATATGAAGGGTAACGCTACTGGGTTACTCTCCGAGATAGGAATGTACTAAAATAGGGTGGACGTGTAAGTCCAAGATGGACGTGTCGTTACCAAGTCGGAAACTTGTGGCGAGATGATACAATGATCACGCCATTGATGTCCCCGACAACCTCCCCTTCCGCCTTGATCTAGGTCCTAGTTTAGTATAGGAGCTCATTCGCAACTTGGACCAAGGCGAATACTTGGCAGTCTTGGATTATACATTTAGCAAGTCAAGACAAGCACTTACAAAGCCAATGCTATTACGCTTGTATTCCTCTTCCGCTCCCTATTTCTGGCAATTTTGTTTATCTAACTGAAGTTGGATACCCGTCTATAGTCGGGCTCGCAAAAAGATCCGGAACCCACATTGTACCTTACTTTCCGTAATTACAACCCTTTTGTGCAAGACTCACACTTTAACAAGCGAAGTACTCTGCAATAATTACCTAGCCCTATGAAACTAACACCTATTGGCTTCGGCGAGCCATACTATTCAAATTACCTATATCCTTAAAACTCAACTCGCCCTCCTATTTTTAGCAAGCGGCTGTTATTTGCCTCTTTCGCTTGCATGCCTTTTCATCTATTGTACCAAAGATGGTATTGATAGCCTGTTGCTTAGAGGGTTTACCCCTACGGAAGTATTCGGACGCAGGGTCAAACATAACTTGGCTCTGCGGGCTGAGTGGTGATCGAAAACTGTCCTAGGCCATCTGAGTAAATCATCGTCCACAGCTGGAAGCCCACCCATGGCAGCAAACATGGTACGCCGAGCCCAGCCATCGAGAAACCAAGCTTTTGGCGCATGGTACATGATGGCACACCAATGGATGAAGATAAGCGTAGCAACCGGCTGTCTTTCCTTAAGCACGTGGACGAAGGTATCGGATACAGTAGACGGCCAATAAAAGATCTGGGACCAATCCCTTGGGTGGCAATCAACATCAATTGCCCAGTCCTTCAGTAGTCCCAAGGCCTTGCCGCAAGCATCTATTGTTGCGCCCGGGGTGCCTTCAGGGTGCTTTGCTGAAGCGAGAAGTTCAAATGCTCTTCGAGTTTCGGCATCGTAGGTAGGTCCTACCGCAAGACAGCGGTCATCCGGAGTATAAGTATCCCCGAGGAGCTCCGTCCTCCTAAGCTGCGCGACTAGTTGCTTTCTGAGCTCGTTCGAGCCGCGGATCGCGGATTGGAAGATCTCGAGGTAGTTGAAGTGGTTAGCTGCTACAAACTTTACTGTGCCGAATTGGAACATCAAGTAGCATGCGTTGAAGAGGCCGACTGATGGCCAGTTGGTCGGGTTCACGCTGCGTTCTGTTGTTCGAAATGTGCCCGACGCGGTGACGATTGCTCGATATACCTTCGGCAAGAGCTCTGATGCTCGCGACTTGTCTCGATGGATTGAATAGAGGTCGTTCAGGGCGGCCAAGCAGGGGATCACATATTCAATAATTTGAGGGTTCTGGAGGCAGTGTGGTCTGATATCGAAGAACTCGGGACCCGTGGGGATCATTACCCGCGGCGGCGGACATGTCCCATGGAACCAGGACACGACAGATGCGAATAGGTCATGCGGCATCTGAGACACTTGGCGGCTGATTGGACCCACGGCACTGGCTGCTGGCATGGAACCCCGCAAGGGAGAGCTCGTTGTCGCCACCAGGTTGTATGAGCGTGCCGTACCATGCTCCAAACTGTAGTCACAGTTTTCCTTGCGTCTCCGGCAGTGGGAGCAAGTGGGTGCCTGCAGGTCACACTTCGTCTTGTATCAGTCCCAAGATGAGAATAAAGGCCTGCTTAGGGCAATGACATACTCGGACTCGCCGCTTTTTGCACTGCCCGCATGCTGGTACCAGGTAATGTTACTATCGAGTTGAACACGGCGTTGGAGAAGAATTTACCCTATAAGTCGTTATAGTTATGTTAACAGGGGATCCACGAGCTATCAGCCTGCCAGACACATGGGCTATGGAAATTTTGAACCCGGATAGGAAATGTCATTCTAGAGTACACAACGCTTGAGACTAGATAGGCAGTTCGATCCACACTTGCAAGTAGTCTAGCTGGCTACAAAGGGAGTAACAGAAAAATGGGGACAGGACGAGAAAGAGGAAACGAATAGAAGATCGCATCCTTACTTACATTTCGAGTCTTTGTATGGGCACGTCGGGACCCCATTGCGTTTCCACTATGCGGAGGCAGCCTTCTTCATTCCCTAGAAATTCCCTCACTAGGTTTTCTAGTGCAACTGCAACGCGTCGAGATTAGCTTGTTAAAGAGGTTTAGTGTACGAGGTGCTTGGTTAGGTAAGCTACTAGAAAGGCTGCAGCCCCGGAACTTCAGCTTTTGTATAGTAGGTAAGTACCCCTGCTACCGCATTAGCGCATTAGCGCATAAAGCCTATGCTTTGGTCTTGATTATGCTGTAGCAGAGCTATGTTTTTTTGAGGAAATGACCAAAAATTTTGACCGGCTACCATACATGTACCGCACTATGCCTTCTCGACACAAATTATATGATATAGTCTAGGAATTATCCCTTTGACGAGGGTTTTAACTGCGGCCGATCCCACCCGCAAGCAGGCCCACCCTATTCCTGCTAACAAGAAAAGGTGCTAAGTCAATGGGCAAATGTTATTACTGTTACTTCTGTTATCTACGAAATAATTGCAAGGTATATAAATATTAGCTACATACTCTGTATTAAGGTCTTGATTTTTCAAGGCCGGCCGCAGTTAGACCCCTCGTTAAAGGGATATAGAAAATGCAATTCTATGGCCAAATAGCCCTTGTATACTGTGGCCTTTTACCCTCTAAAATAGGTTATGTTAGAATATAACCATTGACTGTATCGAACAGAACATAATTGAAGAGGCGGAGTGACTTGAAATTTGCACGAGGAATTAAGATACTCCATCCTCTTTAAGGTGGAGCACGTGATCGCTGTATAGAGCACTTTTACAGCACGAATCACATGCTTTAGCAGGAGTAACCATTGTAACGAAGTATGTATCTTCACTTTAACATCGTTGACTACGGTAGCACGAGATTAACATACAATCACAATCAGGAAGCTTGCACCGCCCTTTAAACGTCTAGTTAACTAACCGTAACCCTGATTAATAGGTAAAGAATTCGATATGTACCTTTTAAAGTACAAGGTTAAACGGTTGCAAGAGCTGTTTACCAGGGTAGTGCATAGATATATACAACAGTAGGGCAGTTATCAAACTATATAGAGCTACGGCCGCTCTAGGTGGGCTGAATATGGAGTCATGATCTATTTAATTATGTTTATAGCTGGGTTCGGGACCAATCGTACAGGCCAGTTTCTCGAACACGATGGTTGGCTCGCTTCAGCAATCCACGATACCACGTCGGTAATCCTAACAAATACGGGTTAGTGTACGAGAATTACATGGGCCGTTGTCCTGCACATGATGAGCTACAGGGCGGACAAACACTTCGTAGACTCACTTTATAGGGCTTTGCTCCGCGATGGACAGATATAATAATGGTAAGACCAACTCAATCAGGCATACGAGTCCGTGATAGAGTATCCGCTAGAAAAGGATCATTACCTAGAAATTCCAACTGTGTTTCCAACTATATCATTACTCTTGTGGTCCAGGAGCGCAGTCGGAGGGTAGATCAATCTTATTATTGTCATCTCCCAACTGAAAAGCCACATCATGCAGAAGATAATATTCCTTTGGGCCCGAGCAGCATTAGATATCCTTAGTGCTGTTGGCACCTGTTCCTTTACCATGACGGCGTAAGGGACCCTTCAATAATCACGGGCGATACCGAGCAGCAAATTCTACGAAAATTGCTATTGAGTACATTTGCGTCTATAATGGCTAGGGCTTTAGCACCACACGAACCGTCTACCTCGACGAGGGCTATATTGTAGGCGCGAGTGCCTGCTCTTTGGCCAAGACGGTCATCAACGGGAAGGGAAAGTTCTTGATTCCTGGTTTGATCGACAACCGCATTCAGCTCACAGATATAACGTTGCTAGAGGACTACACATCCTACGGCTGTACGTCCGCAATGAACATGGCCTGCCTGAACCCGAACTACACGAAATGCGACATCCTCACCAACCAACCGGGTCTGGCCTCTAGCATGCGAGCCGGGATGCCAGCAATCGGCAACGGCAGTCTTCATAAATAGACAACAACTAACCCAGCCCAAAACCGCGCTTATCTGACCCGACATGGACATGACACAATTCACGGAGTGGCAGTTCAACAACGGCAGCGACTTCAACAAGGTGGTCGCCGAGGTCCATGGGCCTACCTCACAGCAGTAGACCGAGATGGTGCGGACCACCCACGACAAGTACAGCAAACTGTCAATGACACACGCCCCCTCATCATGGCCTACGAGCAAGCGGTAGGCTCTCGGACGGACGAGACCTAGCACGTGTCAAACGACGGGCTCATCAGCCACGCCACAATGTCAAAGATCGAGTCTCAGCGCCAGTTCGTCGGGCCGACGCTGACTATTTTTCAATCTGGATTTTGTGACCACCTCCTGCGGTTCTTACTAAATTCCAGCCCGGCAGCAACCAGACACTCGAGCACGCCAAGACTAACGCGAGGAACCTCTACAGCGCTGGCGTCCCGTTCCTTACTAGCACCGACACCATTAGCTCGCTGATTGTGGACTGTGGACGGGACAACTGCTTCTGTGCTCTGGGGTTTGACGCTACACTATGAACTGGAGAATTTGGTTCAGCTTGTGAGTATGTCGCCTGCGGAGGCTATCAATGCTGCTACGAGCGAGGCTACTAGGTGGCAGCGTCTCCTTTATCGAGGGTCTATTAACGTTGGCAAGATGGCTGATTTGGTTATGCTTAATTCTCATACACTTTTTTATATCACAAACACGAGGGATATTGAGGTTTGAGTTAGGGGTGTTGAAGTGGCTCATGTGAACAAACTTTCATAATTCTGATTACTTGTGCTAGTATAGGTGTACATTCTCTATCGTGTTTGTTAAGATATTTCAAGTATATTAGACTTCAGGCTCGGTGGATCATACTGTTTACTATTTTGTCTGCATATAATATGATCTATAGCACGCACACATTTTTCATCAGAAGGTTCTCAAGTTGTAAAGAAATAATCTCGAATGTGCTTTCTTTTATGGTGTATGGTTCAATAACATTTCACGTGTGCCCGCCTACCTAATTGACTGTCACACCCACCTCCAAGTATAGGAGTTCTATGACTATAAAGCAGGCCACGGGCAGTTTCAAATTAACCTTCCACCTTTTATGAGCTTTCGCAACCTACTTGCTCATTGGAACCAAACACAGCTGGAGTTTAAGGATGGTTCAGGATTGTGGTTTTCTTTATGAGCCCCAAAAGGGGCCAAGTCAGAGGTATTTTTGGCCGCAGAATGTCTAGCAGTAAAGCTAACACCAACTCAATCTATTGACAAGTCGTACCTGCTCACTTTTATGAGCTTCAGTGTCCAACAGTGTCAACCCTCAAATTCATCAGGTAATGTCTTAGTACTGAACCTCATGTCATTTACTCCGTCAAAAGCAATGTTAGGCGTAGTCTTAGCTTGTTACATATGGAGCTATTTGTTGACAGAACTCGCTATAAAAGTAGATGACGCGATATTATTCTATAAAGTTCGTAGAGATTATAGATTGACATCATAGCAATTCAAATCAATCTTTGCTCTCAATCTACTCCCTTAGGTAAATTCAATTTTTTGAACACGCACGACAAATCTAAAATCATGGCACACCCAGCGAGACCGCACCCTAAACCTGCCCCGTGTATTTCGTTATATTCAAAAAGGTACATGGGGATATTCCCGACAGTTCTACTGATAATAAGAATACTAAGGTCAGCAAAGTAAACAGGCTTAGAAAGTTCGGGATTCTATCATCGACCTCACCACGAAGCACACTATCGTCAACCAGATGACACGATGTTATAAACCAAACGGGAAACATAAACCTTTAGACGTATTATAAATTCGTTGACCACTTCATTCAACACTCCCGCGCAAAATTGTAAGGAATGCTATTCATGCCTTCGCGGCCATCTTCAATTTTAGCTCTGAAGGAGCGCAAGTCACAGCGGCAATGCTAAGAGAAAGCGTACAAGCATTTGAAAGGAGAAGCCTAATGTCTGTTTATATCACCAAGAATGGTGTATTTAACAAGGGTGATGACAAGAACGGCGGATTTAGAGACGATGATCGTGACATGGCCGAAATAATATCTCGCTGTTTCAACAAGCAGCGGGACACCATCGTCATCCCTAACATTACTAGAGCGCTTATTTCCGGTCTTTGCTTCAAAAAAAACACAAACTGATGCCGAGCGTTGCAACAAATTTTGGGTTATATTGGCGCAAAAGGCATTCGATCGCTAGCCGAGTGAGGATACTTCCTGGAAGCAAACCGCGATCGAGATATCTAAACTTTTTGGACATATCTCGGGCTGGTTTTTTGGGAAAAGGGAATCTAAACTTATAGTTCCACAGTTGCAACTGATTGACCATGTATGGGGTGGGGTCAAAGAATACGGGATAAAGCTCGAAGAGCTTCGCGGTTTGCTGGCGAAGGGCTCCCTTTCAATTGTAGCAAATATTGATCTTGTTAACAAAGGTTTGGGACTTCTTGAAGATCTGTGCCGATTACACAGGACATTCGAAGGCCTTGATAAATTCACGAGAAGCCTAGGCCCTCATGCTGTTGTATCCATCTCCTTGGTCGAACCGCAGTTCTCCGACTCTCTACCCACTGTTCAATCTATCCGCACAGAGACTGGAGAGGAACTCGAATCTCTCAGAAAAAGATGGAAATCTAAGGCTCGGCTACCAGGGCTATCAGACACTTCGAAGTTCACGTCAAAGATTCATTGCAAAATCCAGTTGCTTGCACATTTCCACAGCCTCTCAACTGAGGAGAAATTAGAAATATGGGAGCATATAGGTGGTAGCAAGTTGTCGTGCTTTTGCTGTTACTATTTTGCTTCAAGGAGAGACCAGTTTTGAGACCGAGCAGAGCCACTATGAGGTGTATTGGCTATGGTTAATTCCCAAGGCGCTAATAGATATGGTTTCTAGTCAAGGCGACCCATTAACACCCGTCGACACCCAGAAAAACACCGTGGCACATGGATTGTTCAATCTTCGGCGGAAGCTTGGAGTACCTATTGATAGAGCCTAAGCAGAAGGGTCTTGGAGGAGGCTCAAGGAAATATGCCAGACCTTTCGGGGCCTACACAGTCCTTCGGAAGATGAGTAGACGACTAAAAAGGAAGCCTACACAGAGCTGTGGAAACGCATAGAGTTAGTTACATACTGTGGTTGGGTTTCTGTCAGGACATCATCGTCTGTCTGAACTGGGTAGCTGTTATCCTCAGTACGTAGTTAATAACAGCACATGTCACATTTATGAATACAGGACCTATTTCAACTAGTCAATTTCAACGTATGAAAAGAGGTATCTTAACATCATCCGATGCTAAAATGGTTGTCGTGCCAAGCAACAGTGGCGCATAGTCCAGTATAGTTTATTCTGAAACCAATATTACCTGTCTATCATGGAATAGTCAGGTGACATGGGTTTCCCCCATGACTTACATGACAGAACTATCTGAATAATCATGAGATAACTAAGATGTGTGCTCTGGAAATCAGTGATCACTAACTGCCTCATAGTTGAAGTAATCAATGTAGGACAGAAATAGGATGATCATACAATACAAAAAGACCAAATCCAACCCGAGAACGAGTTACTCAGTGAATGGACTATAGAAGAAAGAAATATAAATAGGTTCTCGACCCAACCTTGAACTACTACCTGGACATCTAGATTAGGGACGGCTTGAGATCAATAAAAAAATAAGGGACCAAGTGAGGAGATCCTGGGCCGCACCACAGAGGTAACCCTGCATACAAGAGGTATGTTATTCTCGCTCCAATTCCATTGGCAGAGGCACCGGTAGTCGGGGAGGCTCGGGCATGTCTTTTCGATGAATGAGGCAAAATCTGGGAGGCTCTGTGGAGGATGATGGTACGGAATACATACCGAATCAATTTCCTGCAGGAGGTCCGGGGGCTGGCATGACTAATACGCATCTGGTCTAGCGTGCTCGCGAGATCCGCTGGACTTTTTGGCGCCCCCAATCTCCAATCTTTCCTGCTCAAAATCACAGCTATTGCCGTCGTTCCTACCTGAAAGGTGACAACCAGCAACACCAGAGCTTTTCCTCCTCCCTCCATTCCTCATCGTAGACCTCTCCCGCCCACGAAAACCGCCGCGACCCTATCCCCCGAGAACCCGGCTCCCTTCCGTTGTGCTATTATCAGAGTTCAATAGTTGTGTTTTTATTTTTTTGATACCCGCAGTGTTCTAGTTATCCTTCGTATTAGCCCCGGGTCGAATCGAGAGCCTCCTTATCCAAAGCCGTACGCGTCGCCGACTGCGAATATACGCATCAACAAGCCAGCCTCAAGTCGCATTGTTGACTGTGAATAGACTTGTGGAGAGAAATAATAGATCACGTTGTGCTTTCGTAGGGTCGATTGTTTGATAGTGTAATGGCGGTACGTACCGGTTTCCCCTGCTACCTACCTACGCATTTTGTTTTCCTCATCAGAAGTGTTTGAGCCGTATGATAAAATGCGCTGCTCACGGCAACGAGATCGCTATCTCACCTACACTCACTGCCTTAATACATTCCCCTCTGCATCGCCTGAGCAACATAAGCAACATCTAACCCCCCACACTTTACGCTGCACCTCTATTGTCTGTTGTTTTCCCTCGACAACAACTCTCCAACCACATCCAGCCTCACAACACCACTACTGCAACAATCTTCTAAGATGTTGCGCCTCACCCATTCCCCCAACCGCCATCCTCCTCCCTCGTCCTCTCCATGCCCACCCTCGGTACCCTTCGTTCCTATGCACTCTACGATGCATTCACAATCACGCCCTGTGATCACACATAGCCGGCTGCAAGCCGGCATCATACCACCTCCACCTCCACCATTCATCTTTCCTGGCCCGCGCCAGGCCCTTCACCATCCATGGCAGCCACGTCGCAATTATGGCGACGTTCGACTTGAAGACCCTTTACTAATGCATGACCCCTTTCAGCAACCGCGACAGCCGTACAACAACCAAGGCTATATGCCCAACGGCGCTCCGGCTTCTGGTCCTGTTCCCGGTGCCACCCCGCTCCTGCCTAACCAAGGCCGAATTCTGCAACAAGGTCCCATTCGTGTTTTGTGCATAGCCGACGTACGAGGTAGGACGAGCACCATCTCCAAATATCACACTTACGTGGCAAGGCTAAGATTGACTTGACAGGTAACTTGAGCTCTCTCAACGACCTTGCACGACAGGCGCGAGCAGACCATATCATTCATACCGGTGACTTTGGCTTCTACGACGAGACATCTCTCGAACGGATTGCCGAGAAGTAAGTGGAGGTCATTTTGTTAGACAGGGCAGGTACGCGCAGCATGTCAAACTAACATTACCCCTTTAGAACACTCAAACATGTCGCGCAATACTCTCCACTGATCTCCGAGAACGTCAAGAAATCTATTAGCCAGCCCGGACCCGTTAAGCAGCGATTCCAGCCCGAAGACTTACCTTTGTCTCAGCTGCCACAGCTGATCAAGGGCGAGTTTAAACTCGAAGTTCCCGTTTACACAGTATGGGGCGCTTGCGAGGATGTGCGCGTACTGGAAAAGTTCAGATCAAACGAGTATAAGGTCCCGAATCTGCACATTATTGACGAGAACCGCTCCATGCTACTTGAGATTGGTGGTGTCAAGCTTCGACTTCTTGGATTGGGAGGTGCTGTAGTGATGCATAAGTTGTTCGACAACGGAGAAGGCAGGACTACTATTGCTGGCGGACAAGGGACGATGTGGACCACTCTGTTGCAGATGGGTGAACTAGTTGACACGGCCAACCGCGTCTACGACCCGACCGAAACCCGCGTCTTCATCACGCACGCCTCTCCTGCTCGTGAAGGTATCCTCAACCAGCTCTCCGTGAGTCTTAAGGCCGATTTCTCGATTTCTGCTGGCCTCCATTTCCGATATGGAAGTTCCTATAACGAGTTCAGTGTCAACCCGACCCTAGACCACTACCGCGGAAAGCTCGCTGCCTCGAAAGCTTCGTTTAACGACGTCTGGGAGACAGTCAAATCCGAGGTTGAACCTGCTATTCAACAAAATGAGGCTCAGCAGAATCTCTTGAAGAACGCGCTAGGGCTCGTGGAGAAGATGCCTAGTACGGCAGCTGGCGGAAATCCCTTCGGTGGCCCTGTTGGTGCTCCTGGCGCTCTTGGTCAGGTTGACGAGAGCGCCTTCAAGAACATGTGGAACTTCAATTTGGCAGATGCGGCTTTTGGCTGGCTCGTACTGGAAATCCAAGATGGTCGTATCGGTACCGAGATGCGTGCTCAGGGATTCAACTTCTCCCACCGTGGAGCTAAGCAGCAACCTAACATACCCCAAGGCACACCATCTCCAGCTCTTGGGGGTAGTACCCAACCCCCGGCTGCCCCTCCTGTACCTTCTGGCGCACCTCCATTAGGCCCACAGAGAAGCTCCTCAGCAACAGCGCAACAGCCCAAGTCAGCTGCGCCGACACCGCTGCAAACTAAGCCCGCAACACCGAAGCCAGCGGCCCCCCCGGCGGTTCCAGCAGTCAAAGAAGTCGAGAAGCCCACTGGCGCTAATGGGGCCAGCAACGGTCCAGAAACCGCTCCCTCACCTGGTCCGAGACCAACTGCCGACTCTATCATTGGACTGTTCGTGATGAATGTCCAGAGTGATGAACAGACTCGTAATATCTTCCCCGAGGAGCACAAGGCCAAGATTACCAAGGTTGAAAAGTGGGGAAATAATAGCAATAACAAAGTTGCACATTTCCAAACAACTGAAGAGCGGGATGCTGCATATGCTAGCCTCGCCGATGACGTCAAGGTTCGCCAATCCGAAGACCGATCTAGACCGTTGGTCAAGATCTTCCAGCCGCGTGAGAGTAAGCCATTCACTACTCGAGGCGGTGGAGCAGGCAACTGGGGAAGTAGTCGAGGCCGAGACAGTGCAAGCGGATACCGAAGTGCCGGTGACCGCGGAGCTATGAGCGGCGGTGAAAGCGGCCCTGAGAACAACCGCTCACGCGGCGGCCGCGGAGGAGCTCGCGGTGGTAGAGGTGACCGTGGCGGACGTGGTGGTCGGGGTCGTGGTGGAATGAATAAGGGCGACGGTGGAAGTGCATCACCTGCTCCAGCAGGCGGAGACTAAAGTACCGACTCTACATCCACCCACAATACCCACGATCTCCCATTGTTCTACTCAATAATCTCTGCGACTTCCTCATTCTCGCTTGTACTCTGATCCCTTTCTAAGACTTCAGCTTCCAGTCGCTATAGGGGTGGTGGTTAATACTCTAGACCGCCGACCTGCGAAGGGAGGTTTCGATAGAGACGCGGTGTCTTCTCTGCGGTACGGCGGGGGCGAAAAGGGTTGCATGGTCTGTTTATGTTGCAGGTCTCAATGAATCCGAACCAGGCCCCTACCGTACTCCGAACATAGGCTCACTTTTTACGAGCTTCGTTGTTTTCTGCGGCTAGTGGTACTAAAAAGGATCGTCTTTATTGCATTACTCTGTATTGACCTGGACGGATCCTTGATATAGGTCGTTTCGTTTCATAAAATACCATGAATACCGAAAATTGTCTTACTCTTCGGGCCCCATGATGTCTCATACGTGATTGAGTTATGGACTATTCTTTCAAAGCTTTACACGCAAGCTAAGCCATTTCTGTACTCTGATGATCTGATTCACACGGTAAAGTTTTGAGTCCGTAGGGTTGCTTGTTCTCGTAATTTATGATAAAAGGTATATTTTCTTTGGGGCTATATCTCAGAGCGCTCTAAACTGGAGCATTTTCCTCCGTCTAGAATACTTGACCATACAATGAAAGTGATTAGGCTATTTGGTCAATCAGTTGTTTTTAAAGTAGCATTGAACATATATTCTCAAAGAAGGTAATTCGAAGTAGACATGGTCTATTAGAAGTGCTGTCTTTTCGTAAACACTATGTATCCAGCGAATCTCATTATGTACACTCGAGGAAGCATTTTATGCTCGTCTAATTTCCCTATGAGCTGGAGAGAAAGGCGTTTGCTCTTCTATCAAATCGCTCCTAGCCATCGAGGCATGCTCACACAATATATTGTACATTTCTATTTTCCTTTCCTTTAACCTATCTCGTCGTTTACTAACGTAGTAGTACACATTTACAAAGGCTTCATCCCCTTATGTATCGCGGCGACACCGCCTGTCAGGTCCTCGTAGCCCTTGCCTCCGACGACGAAGCCGGCATTCTCGATGAGGCCGCGGAACTCGTCCTGGCTGGGGAAGCGCTCGATGCTCTCGACGAGGTACTGGTAGGAGTCGCGGTCGCCGGCGACGAGCTGGCCGATGAGCGGGATGGCAGAGAAGCTCCAGCGCTTGTAGACGGCGTCGAGCAAAGGGTTGCCGACCTTGCTGAACTCGAGGCAGGCGAAGACGCCGCCGGGCTTGAGGACGCGGTACGCCTCGGCTAGGGCCGCGGGGATGTTGGCGAAGTTGCGGATCCCAAAGGCTACGGTGTAGAGGTCTAGAGAGTTGGGTGCGATGGAGGGCGGAAGCTGGGTGGCGTCGGCTTCGAGGAACGAGAGCGTCGCTTGTTGGGCGGCGGGGAGCGCGAGGGAACGGTGTTGTCCCACGGCGAGCATCGACGGGTTGATGTCGCTTATGGTGATGTGGATGTTGGGGTTCATGTTCACTACATGCGACTGGTGGAGCATGCGGAAGGCGATGTCGCCTGTGCCGCCAGCTACATCGAGGATGCGCTGTGGTGAGGGGGGGATGCTGGAGGAGAATCCTGGATTTAGTGAGGAGACGAAGTGATCTCTGTTGATTGAGCGTGTTTAGTTAGCCTTTTTTGTTGTTACGATGGAAAACGTGAGAGCGACATACTTCCAGATACGATGCCACCCGAAGGACATCAGGTCGTTCATGCGATCGTACGAATCGGCTACGCTGTGGAAGACGCCTGCTACGCGCTCCGTCTTCTCCGACTCAGATAACCCGTCCTGAAACCCGAAGTGAGTTGTTTGCGGGCTACCATTGCCATTTTTGCTATTGTGGGTGGATGATGATGTCGTGGTAGGTCGGAGAGCTGGTGTGCTGGTACTGAAGTCTCGTGATTTTGTTGTTGCTACACAGCGAGAGCGAGAGTGGGAGCTACATGTCGATGCGACGGACTGACTTCGTGCTATTCGTACAGCTGCGCGAAGAACGGGACGAGCAGCCATGATGGCGTAGATTTGGGAGGATCGTCGTTATTATAGATATGGATGGGTTAGAGGAAGGGCGACCTGGAATCAATAAAAACCCCCGGTTAGTGAGCGTGTACTGTACAGGAATCTGGTCATGATGCAGATCCGTAGGTTACACTCTTGGCGCCGATTAAAGGGAAAAATCGAGGAAAAATGCAAGCCAAGGATCGGAGGTCGGGATTATGCCCACACTCCCAGACTCCATTGCGACGGCTTTCTCCGTCCCGAGTGTCATTCATTTGTGGGGTCTCGGCAGTGCCTGCCAAGACTCTTTTGCAGCTTCCACCGGCCCAGATCATTTGAAAGACTTTCTCTTTTTAGCCTCTTTCTCCCTTTACAGCGTGGATGTTGACATGTCATGATAGATAACAGGCTTTTTTAATGTACTCTTTCGTCCCCTCGATTTTGGAAAAGGGGAAGGGATTGGTTGACTCACTGCTAAACCGTCTCCTGCTGCTGCTGCTCTTGTTGTTGCGCCTGTCTCGCTGTGAACATTTCACGGGCGAAGGTCTCAACGAGGTTCTTGCCCTTGTAGAGTACGAAACCAACCCCACTGAAGATGAATAGGACTAGTATGGCGATGACGCCGTTTTGACCTAGGGACATATCTGCGTGTTTCTTGACGCGATTTATTCTCAGAGCTGTGGATGTATGGTGTCATTTATGCCGTGCGGGTGATTGAGGCTGAGGAGCGTTGGCTGGAGAATTTGGTTGTTGCTTAGTGGAAAGACAGGAGACTATGGGTGCCTGCGTGCTGTATGTTTGCTAGATAATTTCTTCTTAATATATGAGTAGCTGGTTTGGTTGCTGAGGCGAGGTTCTGTCGTGGTGGAACCCCTGGTCTACGCAGCATCAGCTGTTATTGAGTTACTACATTGATCACAATAGGAATTATTCTTAGCCTACCTAACATCTATCTTTGATACACCACCGGCAGGGAGTTCAACTACTCTAGGTCCCATAGCTGTCCGGAATGACCTGTACGTGGGAGCTTTCAAGCAAATTACTTCTCAGCTTTTGACGCGCCTCGTCACTTATACCTTTGAATATGGCGAGACTAAGGCTTGGATGCTCATTGCTGTGTGTGAGTACTTACAACCACTGGTATATATCATTTAGGTACCTATTATACTGGAAGAAAACACTTTTTGCCAATGCTATTTCTCGTTGCTAAATACTAGAGTAGACCATAATCGGTATGCTTCGTCGGCCCTGACGAGTCGAATCCTTACCTGCCTCTATCTAGATACTAAATACGTCCTGAGAATCACGCGACCTACTTTGATGCTGTGTGGGGTGTGGAGCTGATAATGCCAAGATCATGGAAAACGACGGCTGTCGGCGATTCGCTTTACACCGGCTTAAGTGACGTCGCTAACCATTGAAAGTCCGGGGAAAGCCACTCAGCCATCCCCAAACCGAACTCCCTTCAGAGTCCTCGCTTTCGAAAATTCCCCAGACGAACCATTTATACATAATACGACCTTGTTTTTGCATACCATGAGCTGATGATGAAGACGAGAATACTGACCAAGTCGTCTCTGCGAAGAGTTGCCCGATCCTTACCCCGCGCTGCGCAGACAAGCTACCCCGTCCGTATTGTTAGCGCCCGATCTGCTAGCAGCATATCGCAACGACCTGGTTCGAGCCATGTATCCTTCCCTGGCGCGGTGAAGAGCGCATTCACAAGCGACCTCAAGTTCACACTACCCTCTGACCATCCCACGCTACCAACATATCGCGTAGTCGATCAAGATGGCGATATTGTCGACCCGTCCTTTAAACAGGACCTTAGCGATGAAGAGGTTATACAGCTTTACAAAAATATGCTGACAATCTCCATATTGGACATCATCATGTTTGATGCGCAGCGCCAAGGTCGTCTAAGCTTTTACATGGTATCGGCTGGCGAGGAGGCGCTTAGTGTTGGATCGGCCTCGATCCTCGACAAGCAGGATGTCATATTCTGTCAGTATCGGGAACAAGGCGTCTTTGCGCAACGTGGATTCACATTAAACGACTTTATGAACCAGCTATTTGCAAACAGATTAGATCCCGGCTGTGGGAGGAACATGCCTGTCCACTACGGCAGCAAGGACCTCAACATCGTAAGTCAATTGGAATCAGTTGCATGTTCAGTTTACCATTTAACACTCTGACAGCATACAATCTCGTCACCTCTTGCGACACAGATACCACAAGCCTCTGGAGCAGCTTATGGACTGAAAATGCAGCGCATTAACGACCCCTCTCTGCCACCTCGCGTTGTCGCTGTGTATTTCGGGGAGGGTGCCGCAAGCGAGGGCGACTTCCATGCTGCTCTGAACATCGCGGCGACCAGATCATGTCCTGTGATCTTCATCTGCAGGAACAATGGGTATGCCATCTCCACACCGACCTTGGAACAGTACCGAGGCGATGGTATTGCGAGTCGAGGTATCGGGTACGGCATCGACACTGTGCGAGTCGATGGAAATGATATTTGGGCTGTTAGAGAGGTCACCAAGAAAGCTAGAGAAATGGCGCTGCAGGATGGAGGGAAACCGATTCTGATTGAGGCCATGAGCTATCGCGTTAGTCACCATAGCACATCGGACGACTCTTTCGCCTACCGAGCGCGAGTGGAGGTTGAAGATTGGAAGCGTCGAGACAACCCCCTATCCCGGCTGCGGAAGTATATGGAGGCAAAGGGTTTCTGGGACGAGGCGAAAGAGAAGGAAGCCCGGGAGAGCATAAGGCGGGACGTGTTGAAAGCATTTTCGCAGGCTGAACGAGAGAAAAAACCGCCAATCCGCTCCATGTTCGAGGATATTTATGAGGAACTCACTCCAGAACTCAAGGCACAGATGAAAGAGCTGCGGGAGCATCTAGAGAAATACCCTGATGAGTATGACTTGAGCGAGTTCGAAGGCGGGAAGACTAGTTTAGATTCTTAAGACTATATAAGAAACGATTGAACGTCTTGGACCGTTTTGAAGCCGCTTACTTAGTATGAAGCTTTGGTATGAGTGGGTATAACAATTTGAACCCTTAGAACACCTGCATGCATAATCTTGCTGGCGCACGTCTCGGCCTGCATGATACAAGTGGAGCAGTCATTGGTTGACACCACTCAATGCCACCCAGTGTCGGTTGAGTTGCAATAATTCATCGTGCCACGTACTTAGGTGGGTAGTCCATACCTTATGTTGTGTCACGGGCTCTGGAATGGAAACCTATCATGATGCCGTTTAAATGGATTAGGTATCGAACCCTACATTGTAGGAATGATGCATGCCTTAAGTGGGCTCATAATGTACTACGGTGTGTACTGACAAGTTGAGCTAGTAATGGAGTTGTTTACCTAGGTAGGTCCTGAATGTCAAGGTCATTATCAGTGAATAAAGGGGCACGCCGGATATCTTATTAGGGACAGTTAATCTGAAACCTACATAATAGGGGACCACGCAGTTTTTAAAAACTATGATTGGTAGTGCTGATAATACCTAAAAGGCAAGACTACCCGACTGTACACATAGCGCTAATAGGATTCGAACCTATACCCATACATGTATATATATCTGTGAGCTAATACTCCGCGCCTCAAGTTAGAGTATACTAGGTAAATATAGATATATCCATGAAATAACATTGTTTCCTGATTCTTGAAAGTGACTTACAAGCCTATGCATATGTACACAGCTACATAAGGCCATTATACGCTCTAATTCTGTTGTTCCTTTAAAACACATTGTTTAGTATGAACAAGCAGGTGTGATAACCAAAAAAAAAAAAGAGTTGTCACATAACTGCAGGGAACATAATGGGTACGGCCCAGGGTACTGAAATGCAGCTTTGGGGGCGGCAAAATAATGTTATTTCAGGGATTGACCTGTAGATAAGTCTCCTCGTAAACCCTAGAGCGGCAACTTACATCGTCTTGGCGGATAAGTTGATAACAACACACCCCCTTGGCACGGGCAGATATGTACTTTGATACAGTATTGGGACGGGTGCGGAACGGCAGTATTTGGGGCCGTGAATTCCAGCGTTGACTGTCCCAGGTAGTGTGAGATAGAGACACTCCCCCCTGCTGACACGACAGCCAGACTAGCCGCCCGCCTGCCGATGAGGTCAAAACCTCCTCCGAACCGCTCATCTCCAAGAAGCTTCTTAGCGACGACAGCTGTCACTGTACCCTCCTCATCATCTCCCTATGTCCGTGGGCAAATGTTGTGGAAACAACTGCGACGAGCCTCTCGCTAGATTTACGAATACGTCGGCATATCGACCGTGGCCGGGTTCCTCGATCGAATGAGAGTATCAACGAGAATTCCAGATACAACCCGCGATAAGAGGGGAAATTCCAAGGGCTGACGTCGAAGTGACCTCGATCCGAATCCGACAACAATCATTGTTCTTCCGAGACTTATATCTATCAACCTGTCCGACCGACCGCCGAATCGACCGTTTCTTGATCCCGTCCGTCTGTCGCACGCCGCCTGCCTCATGGCGTAATCCATGGCAGACCGAAAATCATCTGCTGCGAATCCGCGCTCTCGATCGGCACTCGACCAAGACCACGATCCCACCGCGCAACCGCCTCCGTATACACCGTCGCCAACTAACAATAAGCCCGTCTCGAACTTACGATCAGTCGCGCCTTCCTCGCCTTCCTCGCCTTCTAGAACGTTATCGTTATCACCATCATCTCCCAGGTACGATCCACCACTACTACATCAATGATGTCTTTCCCCGATAGTCCTCCCACTCCCGCTCCCACTCCCACTCCCAACTCCCACTCCCAACCTTCCGTTGCATGTAAACGTGGAATGCAAACCCCCAGTAAAACGGCACCCACCACCTTTACAATCCAGCATACATTAACCACAACTCATTTTATTTTCCTTCTTTTAAAAAATTAAGGGCATCAAGAGGGTCTATTTCCTCGTTATCGAACAAAACCCTCTGTGTCTATTCTCTTTTGTACCTATCGTCTGTGCTGTGCTTCACTAAAACACCCCACAACCACAACCACAACCACAAGTCACTCATTTCTCTGCGAAAGACCATTGCACACTGCTTGTACTGCCCAAAGCTTGTCACCACAAACCATCCCTATATATTCATCTGATGTATGTTGGTGGAGAGGGTGTATGGTTCCTGAGCATCTAAAAGTACAAGCAAAGCAAAAAGCAAAGCGAGCTACCTGGATGACAAACTAAGTCTGGTAGCTTCGTAGCTGCGTCCCGGTGTTCTTTGTCCATCTATCTATCTTCCTTAGTCACATCTGGACTACCCGTGGCTTCAGCTGCCACTCCTGTATTCCTGCTTTGTTGCGAGCTGCAGGGCATCGCATAATGTTCAGGCATCTGCAGTGATTTGTACCACGGTCCTCTGACCCAAAAGTCTTGCATCGAGAGCTACCTCGCAGAGGCACCATCTCCGAGACGGCGGGTCTTCTACCTACACAAACTTACATCTACATCATACCTTCTTCTTCCTCGCTCCACCCTTTGACCTCCTGCACCATTACTGCATTTCCACATCCCCAGTCCTCCCGAGTCTCGATCATTTCTGCACCTTATGTGATCGCATCAGACACTCATGTCTTCCAGGATTACTCGTTCATCTGCCCGCCAAGCCGCCGCGGCAAACCAGGCTGCATCTTCAGCAGACCACCTTTCAGGTCAACCTGCTGTGGACCAGTCTGTGGCATCTTCTACCTCTAGCCTCGCCCAATCGACCTCTTCAAGACCACCTCCACCTTCGTCACGAAAGAGGAAGACAGCTGCCGAAGAAAACAATTCCCTGCAACCTTCGACAAACGAGCAGCCCTCTTCTGCTCGAAGGTCTAAGCGGCAGAAGGTTCAGGACCCTAACCCCTCTGAGCAGCCACCGCCCGCAAACCAGACACCCGCGGCTTCAGCTCGCAAGCGAAAAGGCAAGGCTACAGCAACCATGTCTAGTCCATCTGGGTAAGCTCTGACTAGAGATATCCCGGTATTTCTTCAACGTGTTTATCAATCTTATACTAACGGTTTTCCGTATAAGTTCTGAGCCTCAAGCACCCTCTGCCATGCAAGACAATCCAGCCTCGGCATCAGCCTCGACCTCATCGAGTCGAAAGTCCAGCCGCCACAAGAAAGGTGGCCAACCAACACATGGTAGCTACACATCCCAACTCATCTCGCTTTGCAGTTACAGCTAATACGATATTCAGCAAGTACATCCACGTCGACACGGAGATCGAAAAGGGGATCTGCCAACAATGCCACATCTCCAGACCAAGATACTACCATGACTGGGACCGGTGATCAAGGGAAGGATAAGGAGGCCCCTCAACCTCCTCCACCACCTCCTCCACCAGCGCACGATCCGGATGATGATGATAGTGATGACCATGATGACGACGATGACGACGACGATCATCACCGTCATTACGACGATGATGATCCTTTTGGTGGTTTCGGAGGTCCTCCAGGGTCCGGCCTATCAAGTACCCTCAGGGCCCTGACAGGGATGATGTCAGGTATTTCATCAAGATTACGCGATATTCTTAACAAACTCCGGCAAAAGGGTGACCCTTCTGTCCAGCTCATTGCCCTGCAAGAGCTCTCTGAGCTTCTCTTGGTCTCCAACGAGGACAATCTATCGGGACACTTCTCACCCGACGCTTTTGTGAAGGAGCTGGTGGTTTTGATGCAGCCCAATGAATTCACCGGAGAAGAGAACCCGGAGATCATGCTTCTTGCATGTCGTTGTCTAGCAAACCTAATGGAAGCTCTCCCTGCTAGCGCTGCCAATGTTGTCTATGGAGGAGCCGTTCCTGTCCTATGTCAAAAGTTGCTGGAAATTTCGTTTATCGACCTTGCTGAGCAAGCTCTGAGTACACTGGAGAAAATTTCCGTCGAGTATCCCACCAGTATCGTCCGCGAGGGCGGTTTAACCGCCTGTCTGTCTTACTTGGAGTTCTTCGCCACAAGTACTCAACGAACCGCTGTGACTACGGCAGCCAACTGCTGCCGCAACATTCCCGAGGACTCTTTCCCCGTCATTAAGGATGTTATGCCAATACTCCTCAATGTCCTGGGTAGCAGCGACCAACGTGTCGTTGAGCAAGCATCCTTGTGCGTCACTCGCATTGTTGAGAGCTTTCGGTACCAGTCATCTAAGCTGGAGCAGCTAGTCAGCGTTGACCTGCTCAAAGCAATCCTACGGCTGCTCGTTCCGGGCACGACGAATCTGATCAGCTCTAGTATTCACACTCTTTTTCTCCAATCGTTGGCTTACACCGCTAAGGCAAGCCCCCGCCTCTCCGCAGAGTTGGTCAAGTTGAATGTTGTTGAGACACTATACCAGATCTTAACTGGAGTCTCCCCTCCTAGTGAGACTGAAGATGTTGCCTCAAAGCTTGACAGTGTGGTCATTATGCAAGCATTGATCCACCGGCCTCGCGAGCAAATCATCGAGACTCTTAACGTCGTCTGCGAGTTGCTCCCTGGGCCAAGGTGGCCTGACGCCTCAGCTCCTCAAGTGACTGGTGATCACGATCTTACCGAACCAATCACCCCTTCTTCGTCGTCTCTCGGGACACGCAAGAAGTCGTCCGCTGAGAAGAGATTGGAACTTCTAGGCGAATGCAAGGACCAACTGCGAAGATTCGCTCTAATCCTATTTCCCACCTTAACCGACGCATACTCCAGCACAGTGAACCTAACGGTGCGCCAAAAGGTGCTTGACGCTCAACTGAAGATGCTCTCCAACCTAGACAAAGGTATTCTTGTTGATGCATTAAAAGCAGTCCCTTATGCCTCGTTCCTCGCGGCGATTCTGTCCCAGCAGGACCACCCAACATTGGTGATGTATGCTGTGCAAATTACGGAGCTGCTGCTGAATCGCCTTGACCACATCTATCGGTATCAGATCTACCGGGAGGGGGTTATTGCCGAGATTGGCAAGCTAGCTGCTGAATACAAAGAACCTGAAGCCAAACCGATTGAAATTTCACCAATAGACCAGCCTATGGCTTCGGCAGACACCGAAGTTGATAGGGTATCAATCCATAACGACTCGGACGAAGAGGGTCACGACGACGACGATGATCACGAAGATGAAGATGATGATCATGCTGATCATGATGATGAAGACGATGATGAGGACCAGGAAAACGATCACCATGACGACATGACTGGATCGCCAGATAGTTCTGATGGTTCCACCATGTCTCTTGATGGGCCTCCACGTCTTTATGTTGGTGATATCCCGTCGATGAAGTCTCGCATTGCCGAGGCGGCTAAAAAGTTCTTGGAAACTCACGAGACTGAGAAGCATGGTAAGGCGATGAAAAAGAAGGCCGTCAAAATTCTGAATGATCTCCAACAACTAGCTTCTGATATTGAGGCTTTCTATCTCCGTCGCACGGCAAAAGACTTAAGCCCCCAAAATGGCACCGCGCTATGGAAGCAACTTGCATCTCACTTCGAAGCCGATGTCATAGAAAGCGTGACGAGTGCAGAGCTTCTCGCGTCCGGCCTAGTTCGTGTCGTTGAGGAAGTCTTTAGCAACCCTGATGAAGCTTTAGCCAACTCTGCAAGAGCCGCGTTTCTTGAGGTTTTCATGGCTCAACCTGTTAGCTCTAAACCAAAGACCGCTACTGCAGACTCTCCAACGACGCCATTTAGTGTCATGATTCACAAGCTTCAAGATTTGTTGAGTCGTTCGGAGCATTTTGAGGTTCTTACTGTTCATCATAATGCACTTGATAACCGAAGCAGTAGTGCTGCTTCGATGTTGGCTAAACAGATCAAGATCAAACTCGTTGCCGACGAGGACTCCGATATACCGCGATCGTACCGAAGTATTATGGTCTCTATCCATGCTATCGCCACTTTCAAAGCCTTAGATGATTATTTACGGCCTCGTATTAGTCTTCACGAACGTCCGCGCGGCGCTCGGCCTCGTGATGGTTTATCTCGGGCCCTAGCGGCTATGGCTAGTTCAGCTGGTCTCGCAGCACCAGATCGCCTTGCAGAGAGATTAAGTGCAAGTTTCGCATCTAATCCTACGCCGCCGCCTCCGCCTCCTCAAGCTTCCGGTTCTCGTGCGACAAGGAAGTCCAAATCGAAGCAACCCGACCAGCCCGAGACACCTTCCACACCAGGTCAGGCACCCGGGCTAGGGCGAGAAAAAGCCATTCTTCGTAGATCGACTCGTCGTCATCCGGCTCCGGCAAACGAGACCCCCGCACCGCCACCGCCTCCGCCTGAAGATGAGGACGATCTGCAAAATGCATTGGAGTGTGCCGATGAGAAGCATGTCTCTGAGGAGGATGAGGATGACGAGGATGCCGACATGGCCGCTAGCAGCGCCCTTGATGCTATTGTAGGGGAGTTGGACGAAGAGATGGAAGATGCTCCGGGTCCTGATCCTACTGCTGTCAACATGGAGGTAGCTGCTGGAGGAAAGATTACCGCTACCAAGGAAGATGGGACCCGAGTGCCTACACCAGGGCAGACGAGTGGACTCGCCAACTTGCCCAGTCGCAGTGCTCCTCCTCCTGCCCAACCCACGCCAGCACAGCAGAGTACACCTACGCCGGGATCATCTTTGAGACCTCTTTCGTACGCTGCTGCTATTCAGTCAGTGCCCCAGGACTGGCACATCGAGTTCAGCCTCAGTGACAGAGTCATTCCAAACGAGACAACTATCTATCGTGCCGTGCACAACACGCCGTCTCCTGCTGCCGACCACTTAAGCCGCAGTGTCTTCTCTACAATCCATTCCATCAAGTTTCGCCGTGTACCTGGACCACCTCCAGCTGAGCCTGTCGGTTTCTCGTCACCTTCTTTTGATGGCTTGCCAGATGTGAACGGCGTGCCCGCATCGCTTGCTAATCATCCTACCACTGCGTCCATTCTTCGCCTGCTAAACATACTTCATGACTTGAACGCTAATATAGACGACATAGTAGTGGAGAACAAGAATAATCTGCGGTTGAACGTAGAGCCACTATCTCAGTTTGTCAACACAAAATTGACAGCGAAGCTTAACCGTCAACTAGAGGAGCCTCTCATCGTCGCAAGTAACTGCTTGCCTAGTTGGAGTGAAGATCTCGCTAGGCTGTACCCGTTCCTCTTTCCGTTCGAGACGCGCCATTTGTTCCTCCAATCCACATCATTCGGTTATGCTCGGTCAATGAGCAGATGGCAGAACGCACAGCAAGAGGATACCTCGCGACGAGATCGCCGGGATGAGCGCCCCTTCCTTGGTCGTCTTCAGCGACAAAAGGTTCGCATTTCGCGTTCAAAAATTCTGGAGTCTGCACTTAAAGTGATGGAGCTCTACGGGAACTCTCAGAGCATCTTGGAAGTCGAGTATTTTGAAGAAGTTGGAACTGGTCTGGGCCCAACTTTGGAGTTTTACTCCACAGTTTCGAAAGAGTTTTCTAAGAAGAAACTGAAGCTCTGGCGTGAAGAGGATTCTCACGACTCTGATGAGTTTGTCTCTGCTCCCAATGGCCTCTTCCCAAGGCCTCTTAACCAAGATGATCGCTCCAGCGAAATCATTTTGCAACTATTTAAAATGCTTGGCAAATTCGTGGCTCGTTCCATGATTGACTCTCGCATTATTGACATTCACCTCAACCCAACCTTCTTCCGTATAGGTGAAGGCACTGGGGTCAAGCCGTCGCTTGGGGCAGTGAAGATCGTGGATCCTGGCCTGGCCAACTCATTGAAGCACATCAAGAAGTTCGTGTCAGCAAAGAAAGCGATTGTTGAGGATCCGAACCGAACACCAGCACAGAAAGTTGCGGATACAGAGCAAATTGTCGTCGACGAGACCACGCTCGACGATCTTGCGCTGGATTTTACCTTACCTGGATATCCCGATATTGAGCTCATTTCAGGCGGCTCCCACGTACAGGTTACAATCGATAACGTTGATTCCTATCTCGACAAAGTGATTGACATGACCCTCGGTCGCGGCGTTAAGCGGCAGGTGGACGCTTTCCGGACCGGATTCTCCCAGGTGTTTCCTTATTCAGCTTTAAGTGCGTTCACGCCCGACGAATTGGTAACCCTTTTCGGCCGGTCGGATGAGGATTGGTCTCTTGAGAGTAAGTTGATTAAGCGATGATCAATTGTAACTCAGCTAACCTTTTTGGTAGCCCTGACAGACTCTATCAAAGCGGATCATGGGTTTAACATGGATAGCAAGAGCGTCAAGAACTTGCTTCAGACCATGAGCGAACTGTCTCCAACTCAACGTCGTGACTTTTTGCAGTTTACCACTGGCAGCCCAAAGCTCCCAATTGGAGGTATGTATAACCAATCTCATCTCTCTTGATGGGACTTTCAAAAACTAATGGTTCACCAGGTTTCAAGAGCTTGACACCCATGTTCACGGTTGTTTGCAAGCCCAGCGAGCCGCCTTACACGTCTGACGACTACCTCCCCAGCGTCATGACTTGTGTTAACTACCTTAAACTTCCCGACTACACCAGTATTGATACCCTGAAGCGGCAGCTATTCACAGCTATCAAGGAAGGCCAAGGGGCTTTCCACTTGTCCTAAACTTTCATTTGGTAAGGTAGGTCGACAAGCAAGAAGCGCAGTTTTTTTATTGCATATCAGCATGGAAATACACAGCTACGGTGAAGTAATGTGGGCTAAAACTTAGTGGTATATGGGCCAAGAACCAATGTAACCCTGTTCCAGGCAACTTTTCCCTTTTCATTTCGGCATGGGTAGACATATCACCCGCTCGACGCCTTTCGCGACTTCTAGTCCACGATTGGTTGACGAAAAATGAGATACGAAAGGAAATGGATTCGTGAAAAGGGCTTTTCTTTCTGCATCGAAGGTTTCGTGGGGCGGCGTAGGGATGGACGAAAGGCTGCGACAGGGATAGGTGTTCATATCGGAAGTCAGGACTTGCTCTTTCCCTTTCTTTTACCAATGAAAAATTTGGCAGCTTCCGATAGGGTACATAGACTGTTTAAGTTGTCCGAGTATGAATCAATGTCGCGTCTTCTGTTAACCAGATGTTCCCTAGAGGTCGTCATAACTGCGTTGTTTGAGGCTTTGAGTTTCGTGATTTCTCGCGCAATAGACTAACCTAGAATAGAAGCCCTCGACTTGCTTCTCATCAAATCTGCTCTCGCTGTCACACTTGCCTGTGTTGGGACACTACATTAATCACCATCTAGTTCTATCATATATGATAATTAACTAGGTTATTGAATCTCCTCATTGAGACCATGACACCGAATTGTGATATTCACGCGCAATGTCTGTCTCCATCAGGACATGGACGTCAATAAGTTTGTTATACGCTCAACTAAAAGCAAATATAAGCTAATTCTCTATTGGATGATGTCCTATTCTAGCCTTGTCTAGGGAATCATTTGACGTTATATATGCTATCTGAAGAATACTGAAACAAAATCGCATGTCTAGTCTCGCTTAATTCTCCCTTTTCTAGCGAATTCTCTCACAACTTGGATTCGGCAGCCTTCTTCGGCCGCGCCTCGGGCCGCCCAACTTTGTCAATGGATTCCTGGCTCAGGGTGGTCTTCTGCCGCATGGGCAGCCGCGTCCAAGCCTCATACTCGGCCTGCTCATCACGCCAACGGGCCAATTCCGTCTTGATCCAGCGCGCGGCGTGGTAAGCAGTCTCGCCCGGAACTTCCATAGGGAACAAGTGGCCTTTGCCCTCCATGACGACCTCGGCTACGCGTCCGGCCTCCGCGCCGCCACTGCCACCTGGACCGATGCCGCATCTGGAGACGCGGAGAGAGCGCAACTCGGGTGGCGAGATGTCGCTCGTAGCGCCGTGGACGAAGAGGACGCTTGGCCGCACCGAGGGCAGGGCGTTGAGGACGACACCGCCTTCAGAGCGGTAGAAGGCGAACGGCTCATGGTCCGAGGGCAGCTGGGATACCTGGGCTGGGTCGTAGTCTGGGGCGCCGGACCTGGAGATTGTGTAGGTGGGGGATGGTGAGGAGGGAGTGGAGTTGATGAAGGGATACAGAGGTCGGAGGAAGGTGAAAACTTCTTGGTGCTTGGTTGTGCGTAGTGTTGCGCCGGGAGGGCTGGGTTTGCTAGGGTCTGATGGATCGGAACTGGAGTTTGGGAGCTTGGGAAATAGGGGAGTAGGTAGCTCCCGAATCGCATGCTTGTTCCAGGCTTCCAGCACCCGCGGGTCCCAGGACCGATAGAACGGCGACCGCCGGAAGGACTCGATGGCCTCCTGTCCGCTGGGCCAGACGTCACGACGGAACGTCGAAGCGCGAGCCGGCGATGTGCCGGGCCCGCTGTTCCGCGCCGGGTCGAAGACGATGATGGTCGGGTCGAGCAAGACGAGGCTCGTCAACAGACGCGGATGCAAGAGCGAGAGCTGCGTGAGAATGTTGGCGCCGAACGAGTGGCCGACGCCGACGATGGGCCGCGGCATCTCGGCGCGGAAGACATTGGTGAGATGCAGGAGGTCCCGCGATAAATCGTGCCAGCAGGGGTCGTCGCCGAGCTTCTCCTCGTTCAGCTGCCCGCTATACCCCTGGTTCGAGATGTCGGCTATCCAGATGCCGCGGATTCTGAACCCGGTTGTTGGGTCTTGGGATTGTGTGTAGAGGTCGGCCCATAGCGCCTCATATAGTTCTTTCGGAAACCCATTGGCGTGCGCCCCGAGGATCGTCACGTCCCCCGGCTGCGGCGATGGGTTGTCCTTTGGGATGTATTGCTTCACGTGCAGGTTTAGCACGTCTTCTTGGCTGTTGGCTGTTGCGCGGGCCCATTCCCTGATGTGCTGGCAGGGCACTATGTGCTCTTTTATGTGGAAGGGGAACGAAGACATGATGTGTGGGTTTGGTATGACTGTTGGTACTGGCTGTTGTTGATATTGTTGGTGATGTTGGTGGCAATATGATTTACGTATAGTCACTCGCCCAGACGGTGCTATTGGAGGTGCATTGATTCCAGCTGAAATTGATAAGGCGCGAGTGAGCAGGGAGGAAGGAAGAGGTGTGGTATCGTAGTTCTCGTCTATGAAGCTGATCCGTCTCACTTGAACCGTCTCAGAACACCTGCGGTACTCGTTTGCGCTGTGTCTTAAATGTGAGTAACAGTCCGAGTCCGCTTGCTGGTGCACCTTATGGTGTTGTCTGATCGGGGGAACACAATAGTCACACAAATGTTGATCAGGATTGAAGCAGCAATGTTGCGGATTCCGAGAGGCCACCAACGTCTGTACAATCTCGATTCATGAGAGCAATTGTTCAACAGTTCGTACGTTAGAAGTTGGTCGTTGCTAAGCTAAGCTAGGATGCTCGATGGTTGGCGGGCGTGTCCACAACCATTTTGCCTCGGCATTTATCCTCTTCGGTAGATTGAGAGGGTAGAAAATAGCGGTATGGCGAACGGAGCACGGAATTCAGAAAACACCTTTAAAGAATTTCACTGACTAATTGCCTGATATTACAAACGGATAGGAGTTTTTCTATCAGCACGTTTCCTCTCTCTCTCTCTCCTTGCATCGTCGGGTTGCTACAACTACAGTAGAAGAGATAGAGAGAGATGTAAGTACTTGTACCATGCTTTGTGTCGGAGATAAGCGGGTGACCACAGAAAGCGGGGACCACCGCATGAACACCTGCCAGCCCCGACACCTGCACTAACATATTCATTTATCAGAGGTTGTGCTAATTGATATGTATTAGACGCGATATCGGACCTCGAGGCGCGTCGCAGTGGAACTTGCATTCCTCCAACGTCATCAGCACACTCATTTGCATTGTAGGTTTAGTTCAGGCACAACGACAGGCAACAGTTTCTAGTTCTTCCATACAATTTTGTTGGGAAAATCGCTCTAGTCTGCTGTCTTATTTATCAGGTTCGAGCTTATTTAACTGTTGTTTTGTTTTGGAAACGTACCTAGCGTGGCGATTTGAGCAAGTCCCTAGCCGGCAATAAGAGTCGTCATCGACCTATGGGGCTGACGCAACAATGCCTATACAAACACGATCACGCGGCAAACCCTCTGCAAATGTCACATACAGATCTACTGCCGCTGCTCCCAAACAGCAAAAGTTTCCGCACCGCCGCCGGACGGCGAAAACTTATGGACGACCGAAACCGGGTCATAAGATGAAACAGGAAACGTTAACACAGATGGATTTCACTTCCTCGGCAATGCGTGACTTCGTCGACCTCGTTGATGATGATGATGATGATGAGGAGGAGGAGGCGGAGGAGAAGAAAGAAGATGAAGAGGAGGGAGTAGAGTTGGAGCCACCTGGGTCGGTTGAAAAAGTTAGGTCCAAGGCAAAGTCTCGCACCAACAGGCGAAAAACTGCTGGTGATGAACCAGAAGTCGAGGAGATGCTGCGACGGTCTAAAAGGCGAAAGACTCTGGGAGATTCGCCCAACCCAAGTGTATCAAGCAGCTTTCATACGCAGACGTTAACCCAGATGTTATCCAAAAATGATCGGGATGAGGATCCCTGGCAAATCAAAGACTCCCAAGACGACGAGGACCTTGGTTTGGTTGTGGAGACTCCTAGGAAAGGGCCAGCACGCCACCTGGCCACTGACTCTCATGAGAGTACCGAGTCTGCGGTCCCCAGCTTGGTCAAGTCTACTACACCAGCCAACCGTCAGAAAAAGACCGAGATTCCATCTTCCCAGTCACCAGCGACACCTATGCTACTACGCTATAGCCCTGCCCCACAACACTCGCCCTTGATGGCCAAGTCAACCAACGTTGCAGCACCTTCTCCCATTCTAAAAAGACCCGGGAGAACACCGAGGAATGCGGTCATTCCCGACTCCTACAGTACCACCCATGATTCCTCTCCCGCGCCTACACCGAAATCTACTGTGAAAGCAACACCGTCGAAGAGGTTGCGTTTCGCTCTCCCTGACGATAAAGAGAACATCACACCGGGCCGGACAAAGCCTAAGTCTCCAAAACCAAAGACGCAGTCTACTGGACGACGGCCATTACAAGAAGTTCCTGATTCTGACGAGGAACCAGACGAAGACTTGGATGAAACAGAATACGAGACCGAGGATGAGGAAGATGGCGCCCAAGATCCTGAAAGTCCTACACCTACACGATTTCGATTTCAAAGTATGGTACCACCAGTCGAAGATACGGAGCTAGAGCCAGAGCCAGACTCATCGGAGAGTGTCTCTTGCCCATTAGAGGGGGAAACAGAGCCAGTAATCCTAACGGGAAGTCAGCTCTTGAATCATGAACTTGGTCTGGAGCCATGCGACCAGGTTCAATCCATACCAGGGCCTGGACCAACAGAGTCCGCAAAACCTACTCGAACAGAACACGTCACGATCAACTCGGTTCCAGCTTCTGTAGTCGAGCGAACCCCAGAACCAATATCACCCGAACGGGCTGAGGATGATGATGCAGTAGATGACATATCCCCATCGACACAAGGCTTTTCAGATACTCAAGGTCTCGAGAGTCAGCGTTTGCCTCTTGACACGATCCGCGCCCTTGGTCCTCAGACTCCCAACTCTGACATCATGGTCTCCCTACACCCTGAACACATAGCCAAAATTGTGGACCGAAGCAAAAATCATGAATTCAGAGCCTGGAAGATCCCACTTCAAGTTTCCCGTATATGGGTATACATCACCCGACCCGAGTCTCAACTGAGGTATATGTGTATTTTCGGGGACCCCAAGACACCGGGGGAGATAGAAGACGAAACAGGCATTGGTAACGTCGAGTTCAATCGAGGAACGATGGCGGCGAAATACGCATATGAGATACTCGAAGTCTATGAACTCAACAATCCAGTCTCATTGGATGAGATGAAGAGGAATGGTTGGGTGGCTGGTGCTCCGCAGAAGTATACATACATACCTCCAGCTGTCGTCGGCGAGCTTACGGCCAACTTGAGGTGTGCCTTATTTGCGGAAACCACTCAGTCAGAGAGCGGCCCCCGCGCGGATGTGTCCGAGTCTCAAGAGCTCAAGGCGCAATTACAAAGCGACGCAGATTACTCAACCCAACACTATTCAGAGATGACAGATGAAGTTGTTCCCGCAAGCCAGTCATCACCCAAAAATAATGCAAGTACGGCGGTTGTAACAGACAAGAGAGACTTTGTTAGACCCCCGTTTCCTAGAGTCCGCTCAATCTCATCCAATCAAGGGTCACCACAGCTTCCGAGCCAAAGACAACGCAGCTTTGTGCGGGCTTCTCAGGCTACCACGGTAAGCCAGGTATCGTCGAGCCCGGCAATGTCGCCGGAGAAATCGGGCCCTCGTCCGATTCTCATCTCCAGTCAAACCGGAAGCAGCAGTCCGACGTTGCTACGCCGCACCCATTCCTCCTTACGGTCTTCCCAGTTCCCGACGAGGAGTCAAATGCTTCCAGATAGCTTGTTAAACGACGACATCCATGAACCGCCGCCTATTATCTGGGATTCTGCGGATGAGCACTCAGATTGATCTTTATTTGCCAAATGACTTATATTATCGTTAGGGGACGAAGGACTGGACTTGATGTATTTACTGGACTACCTTAGATATATGCATTGTATCGCGTGGGTAGAGGAATGACGGCGTTTATGTCGAGATCAGCGACTAAGATTTGGGAATACGGTAAATGTTTTGAGAACACTTGCGCTGGCTGGCGTTGCAGATTCACCTGTTACGTACGGCGCATTGTCTAACTTCCTGATCATGAACGACCCTGAGAACTGTGACAATGCCATTAGATCTAAGTGGGAAATGGAGTGAGAATTGCCTTGTCGCTGCTTAGCATGTGCTCTGGCCTATTGTTTGGTCTGGAATTGTAGGCCAGGAAGTATTCAGCGACTCGTGTACGCTTAGTCATAGATTAATGCAACCAATGGAGGCATGCTAATAGTGTTGGGTCCTCAGCAGACATAACAAGGTTACTGGTGTTGAGGCAATATGTACGTTTAAGTTTGTCTCCTGCCTGGATTTCTCCATCAATGAACTAAATTCAGAGACCTTCGCCGCTCCCTAACAGACGGTTTGTATGTCATTTAAAAATACTTATCTTTATGCGAGACCTATGGGAGAGTAGCTTGCTCTGCGTGTAATGGTAGTGCCAGTACGTTTATACTCCATGTTTATACATCAGGATCGTGCCTGCAGCGCCATTTAACGATGTTTAGTTCTATCACCATGTTATTTTTAGATCTATGAGATCCAGGCTACGAGAGAGACAGAAAAAGGGAGAAGCTACGAATAGGATTCGGATTATAACACAAAGGAAGTCTTCAGACCTTGAGAAGCAAACTTCTCTTGATCCGGTTCAACACCGAACCATTGCCGTGGTTTTATGCAGTTGAAATTGATAAAAGGCTTTAGAAAATGCTAACTCGGGGTTATTCCAGCATTTTGAAGCGCAGTTCCTACTCTTATAATTCAACTAGCTCAGCTCCCATGGAATTTGATACTCGAACTTCAAGACTACAGTAAGTAAGTCTAGGTAGTACATAGTTCCTGCTATAGACGTCTGGTATTTATTAGCATTGAATTCAAAATTGACCATCCCCGATTGATGCAATTTGACACATGCTAAGATAGCGGGTTGTAAAGCTTCTCTGGCCCAACCACGCCCTAAAGGAGCTAGCAAAAGGCAGGTTGAAAACAATACCCAGGCTATAAGTCTATCGCGTCAACGAAATCGTCGAGGAAATACTATGCAAGATCCCCATGCTCAGCGAACTCGCCGCATAGGAACGAGTCATTGGTGCAATGCATCCACAAAGAGGAGCCAGGTTAGAACAGTCGACAACTCAGGAAATGTATTTTGGTTGTATCACAGTTATGTACAGGCTCTGCAGCCATTGTCTATTTCTTCTCCTCGAGCTTTTCCTCAGGCTTCGGTGTGGGTAGCTTGAAGGTATCTGGCTTGCGGTCCTGGCCAGGGCCGACTTGTTCCCATGCACTAGAGCCACCCTCGAAGTTGCGGAAGGCTTGCGTCAACTCAAGAGGCTCGGTGACAATACGCTTCTTTTCCTCGTCATAGCGGATCTCGGTGTAGCCGGTGAGCGGGAAGTCTTTCCGTAACGGGTGGCCCTCAAAGCCGTAGTCGGTCATAATGCGGCGCAGGTCAGGGTGGCCAGTGAAGAAAACGCCGAACAGGTCATAAACTTCGCGCTCGTACCAGTTGGCACCATCGAATAAAGGTGTGATGCTAGGAACAGGGGTTGCCTCGTCGGCATATGTCTTGACGCGGATTCGTGCGTTGTGTCTCACACTCAAGAGGTTGTATACAACCTCAAATCGCTGGTCCTTGGTTGGGAAGTCGACTGCGGTAATGGTGCTGACTTGAGTGAACTCGGCAGATGTGTTGTCTGTATGTCTAGGTCAGCAAGGTCTCATGGCCTGAGAGACATGCAAGATAGTGGCCTCACATTTGAGAAAAGAGAAGACAGGTATGACGCCCGATGGGGGAATATAAATAACCAATTCATCCTTCCAAACGGAGAACTGCTGGATATACTTGGGCATGCAGCCCATGAGCCATGACCCATAGCGATGTAGATCATCAGCCTTGGTGGCGTACTTGTCGGCAGGATTCACGACGGGGACGTTAAGCTCCTTGGGTTGGTCTCGGGGCGCGAGCCTCATGTTTTTGATGTCCCGGGGAATAGCGACATTTTGGCGAGCGGTCGAGGCGATGCAGCGCACGAGCACGGCCTGTTCGTTACGAGGCTGAAGGGAGGGGGAAGGTTTCGCAGGTCGCAGAGCTGTAGCGAAAGCTCTGCTACGGCAGAGCTTGGTCGCCATGGCTGGTGAGGGATGGCTGGCAGGCCAATTGATTGTGGATGGGTTGGCCGTGTGTGAGTGAATTGACCATTCCAGATACTTAGGTAGGCCTTGGAGGTTCAATCACTGATGATACCTACAAGCTGCAGGGGCCGGGCGAAGCTCTCCAGTGGACTAGGAAAAATATTAAAGCGGCCTCCGAAAATTGTGTTGGTGGACGGGACCTCAATAGACCTGCCATTACATGTTCAGGAGCATTCCGAATCTGGCTAGTTCGGTTCTTTTTGCCTCTGTACTTAGGGACAGAAGGTTGTCACTTGTCACACATCATACATGGTCTATTCACATGAAGTATCAACACCCTGCCCGTTCATTCAAACTACAGTAGGTAGCAAACAACAATAGCAACACAGAAAATCTTATATTGAATGGTATTTGTGACTGTAGATATTCTGTACCTAGGTACACTGCTGTAAACACTCCCTCACCTACATGTATCTTAGTGCTTCCTCAAAGTACACAGATACCTAAGTACTAAGTAGTTGTCACCTGGTGACTGCTTCCGGGCAACAGCAAGTTGAAAGGCAGGTACGATTCCCAGAAGGGAAAGTCCACTGAACCAATGAATGCATGCCACTTCAGGTTAGGTCAAGTGACCTACCCAGCCAACCAATTAAATTGACCAGAAAAAATCGGAATCTTGGTCTAACTTGAAGAGGGCTGCATCTGGGGCTCGAAGCACGGTGCAAGTCTGTTCCTTCTCTCGTTCCCACTCTGCTGAAGACAGACGTTGCAGCCTTTAGCATAGAACCTCTCCTTTGCTTCTTTTCGCCCTCCATCAATTTATCCACGCCCTTTGCCAGATCCTCACTTCTCCTAGTCTTCGCCATCACTGACTATCCTTTCGCGTCAGTAATTTGGCACAAGGTATTCACCGCCGCCGTCTTACCTCTGTGTATTTGTCACTGGCGTTCTATACCAGGTTTTGCGTGCTTCTCTCGGGTTATCAAGCCTTTCTTTTTTTATGCATCACCACCCAACAATAATTTGAACATCCGACCCTGCCAGACGACGCGCTTGAACATCCTTTCCATACACTTACCTGAATTGTACGACGCGATAACACTTGTGCTCTTTGCACTGCCGACGCGACATTCTCTTTATCATCAACACTTGATCGTCTCTGCCTACTGATACCCGATCAAGTTGAGCTCGCAGTTTCAGAGGTTCACTATGGCCCCGCAAGACACCTTTTTCGATGACGAGGAGGATACCTGGTGAGTCCTACTGCCCCATCCATGTTTTTCAATTGCTTTCAAGGTGCGCAACATGCTGATAATCGAGTATTTAGCCCTCTGTGTATCGAAGAGTTCGACCTTTCTGACCGAAACTTTCGACCTTGTCCTTGTGGCTACCAGGTACGAACGTACCCCGCGACCCCCTCTGGTTAATAATACTAAATCATCTCCTGCAGATCTGCCAGTTTTGTTTTAACAATCTCAAGAACAACCTGAATGGTCTATGCCCTGCATGTCGCCGCCCCTACGATGACAAAGACGTAAAATGGAAGGTTGTAACACGTGAAGAGTGCGTAGCTTCAATCTACAACAAGAAATGAGCCGCATCTAATTTTTTCTACAGAGAAGCAGAGTTTCGGGCCAACATACAAAAGAATCAGAAGAAACGAGCAACCGAGCAGCGGCAGAAGGAAGCTCAGAAGCGCGAGGCCGAAAAAGAAAACCGCAAGAATCTCCAGGGTGTCCGTGTTGTGCAGAAGAACCTTGTTTATGTGACGGGCCTGACGCCAACCGTTCGAGAGGATGAGCTACTTAAAACTCTTAGGAAGCCTGAGTTCTTTGGTCAGTACGGTAACATCCAGAAAATTTCCATCAGCAACAGGAAATCTTCCGATGGCCAACAACAGTCCCTCGGCATATATGTCACATTCGAGAAGAAGGAAGATGCGGCCAAGTGCATAGCGGCCGTCAATGGTTCTCAGAACGGCGATCGTGTCCTGAAAGCACAGCTTGGTACAACCAAGTACTGTTCGGCTTGGCTTCGTCATGAGCAGTGCGGCAACCGACAGTGCATGTTCCTGCACGAGCTTGGTGATGAAGAGGATAGCTACTCACGCCAGGACTTGTCCTCACTTAACAGTGTACATACACAACGTCCTCTTTCCAACGCCGCCTCGTCGTCCCGTTCCGTCTCACGTCCACAGCCTTCGACCGTTCCCCCGCCCGCTACGTCGCAGCCTATGGTCCGTTCGTCTAGTAAAGAAGAGTCCGAGTCTGGAGATGGGCCTGCCTTACCGGCCACGGCAAACTGGGCACGCACCACCCAGCAGCGCAGCAGACGTGGTAGTCAGGCGACTAGTGGCGCCGCCTCGAGCCCTGCCATCTCGAACTCGTTACCCGCCACTGCCGAATCCGTCCATGAGAATAATAATGCGTCAATCATGCCGGAGTCATCAGTTTCAAATCGGAAGGCCGAAAAGCAACGAGCTGATACACCTACGAGGACTGATTCCGCCGCCCCTAAGGCTCGGTCACCAGCAAAATCTGACCCGTTTGATTTCAGTTACTTTTTTAGACAGCTTGCTTCATGCCCACCGCAAGCTTTTGCGGCCAGGCCAGATCCTGGAGATGAGTTCCCTCCCATGTTTGACCTAAACGGAGCCGCAAGAAGACGGGCCATGCGGGACGAAGATGAGAATCGTCTAGGCGATCTAGGTGATCACGATGATCAGGTGGACAACCTAACCCAGTCGGATGGAGAACTTGAGAGCGGTAGTCTCGCGTTGGGAGGTGAGCCAGAAGACAGAGATCAGGCACGCAACGGGCTAGCTTATGATCAAAGAAGAAATGCACCTATCCAAAGAGGAGCTTCTTCCAGTGATCTATTTGGCCCGTCTTTAACAGGATTCGGCCAGGGGTCCAGTACTGTCGGCTCGATTGGTAGTCGAACCATGACACCCCAGCAGCAATTGTTCGTGCGACCTCAGGGTAGCTTCACAGACCAGATGCCTCCGGGAATATCCCCCCAACAAACCACTCAACCAACCACTCTATTCCAAGGACAAGGTCACTCTCGTGGACACTCTCGATTCAGCTTCGCCAACGAAAACAGCGGTAGCTCTGTCAATGTCAAGTCAACTGCAGACCCCAGATACATGGCTCAACAGTCATCCATGATGCCGTCTGGGTTTCGCTCGCAGCCGGGTAACCAGTTATATGCTGCATCCGTATCTGGCCCCCCACCGGGTCTCAAGTCGACGGGTACGCCTCCAGTCGGTGGTGGCATGTTCGGACAGGGGCATGCTTTTGGTGGATCAACTTTTGGTGGGGCTTCGAAGGCCAACCCAAATGACTTGCTTCAGTCTCTGATTCGGAGCAATGTGGGTAACCAGGCCCATGACGGAAAGCGTGAGTACATGTTTCCCCAAGTTTCCTCTTTTCATAACCAATTCCCATCCTCTACCTCCTCCACTCCTGCCTCGGCTCCCGGCCTCCTGGCAACGCTCTATGCTTCCCAGCCTGGAGCTTTCCCGGACTACGGACCCAAGCAGAAGAAGAAGGGGAAGAAGCACAGACACGCTAACACTTCCTCCTCTGGGGGGAGTGGCTTAGTAGATCTTGCGGACCCGAGTATCCTGCAGGCGCGGATGCATCATCAGCAACAGGGTAATGGCATGGGAGCCGGGCAGGGTCTATTCAGTGGTCAAACCCAAGGTGGGTACAGCAACCCCAATACCATGTATGGAGGTGGTGGATACAGCAGATGGTAGTCGTTTGATAGAGCTTGTGGAGCAATGGGCGGCATATTTGATTCTTTTGTGTTTGGCTTCCGACAATGGTACGTCAAGGCGTCGAGGTTCTCGGAAATGGAAGATAATCGGAACATTCCATCACATCTGTTTAAGCGAGCATTACAGAGGGATAGTGATCCAGGATGGATCAGGGTTGCATGGCGTCCACTTGCTCTGGGAAACAACGGGGCTGCTCGACTGCGGCTGCTGCCATTTTCGAGATACACTTCATTCTTGGCACCACCCTCAACATTTTCTGTCATCATTCAATTCAATGGTCACGCCAGGCAAGCCATCGTCGTCTTCCACAACTTTCATGTACGTTAACACACAGAGCTAGCCCAGAGCTTATGCCTGAGAAGCTGGCTAATATAGCATTCCCACCTTTCAACGTTACCAATATCATGTATAATGTGGAAGACGACGATGGAGCCTACGACGTGACGTGTGCTTGTTCCTATGAATATGTAGCCCATGCCTTGAGTTAAGTCTGGAAGCTAATGTTTGTCTTTTTAGATGACGATCTTCTTCCTCTCGACGAAGCGTCCTCCGCTGTTGATGCTCTAGTCTCAGACCCATACCCACCTGAGCCTCAAGAGTCTTTACGTCTTGAAGGCGTAGCCTCACCATCCCTACCCCCTGGGCTTGGCTTTAGCCACGCACACCCACCGATGCTTTTTGGTGAGAGAGTCCACAGTCCTGTACCACAAGACAGACCGCATTCAAGGAGTAGTGCGGTATGGTCAGTTCCTCCTATTGCCCCTAGGCCAGTCACGGCACTTGCACCAAAGCCCTCTACGAAAGCTACTCCTGTGCAAGGTAAGGAAGAATCTTCTGCGAGTAATAATGACGCGAAGAAGAACATCAAGGCGTTAGCAAACACCAGCGGCCTAGCACAAGACATTGCTGCCCAGGCCTCCGAATCAAGAGCTAAATTGCTTCAAGAAGAGGATTTTCCGGCACTCGACTCGGTGAAAATGGCCTCACCCGCAAAGGTAGCCGCCACTCCATCGTCAAAGCCTACTCAAGCCACAAAGACTCCGTCAAATAGGAGAGCTGTTAGTGATATGTCAAACAAGACCCCGGCAGAAAATAAGGCGAAAAAGGCCGATAAGCGGCCGGTGCCTGGCATTCTCGACATTGCTGCTGCCACTAACACAGTTCCCCAACAGCACGTCGCAGGCATGAAGGCAGAAATTCATGATAAAGCTTCCGCTCACACATCTGTCGGTCCTCTGTCGGGCAAAACTCCAGTGGCTTCCGCATTGCCAACTCCTACACCCACAACGACTTCGGTATCTTCTCCCCTAGCCAAAGCGCCGCCGAAGACGCTACGGTTGGTACAGACCCCCAAAACTGAAACGCCCACGGCCAATTTCGCGCCTGCGGCTGTGGCCTCAATCCGTTCCGCTGCAGCGGCAAGCTCGGCTCATCGACCAATGACACCTGCAAGTGAGATCATTTCCGATACCGCGTCGATTGTGAGTGCTTCTATTTCGGCGTCGCGGACTAGCTCTCCACCACCATCAAAGATGGGTTCTCTCCCTGCGCGCCCTACCACGAAGAGTCAGCAACGGAAACAACGTAAAGAAGCTTCCAAAGAAGCGGCCGCACAGATAGCCGACACCAACCCTTTTGAGCCAGAAGTTGAGATCGCACCGATTCTTGGCAGGAAAAAGAAGCAAAAGAAGGAGAAGAAGCCTGCCACTACGAGTAGAGCGTCTAGCAGACCAGCGACACCGAACGCTTCTGAAGCTGCCGAAGACAAGCCCGTTGCGGAGAAGGATGGCGTCAAGCAGCCCGTCAGTAACGCTGCTGAGAAAGACCCTAAAACTAGTCAGTCCGGGACAGAGCCATCAAAATCCAAAGAACAGAAGGGCAAAAACTTGATTAGCCCGCCAAAGAGCCCTGCCGCTATTGATACGTCTATTAAGTTGAACGAATCAACGAAAACTACGGTGCTGACTCCAGATTATGTCAACCACGTCCTAGAAGTGAAGCAGGAGCAGCCAGTAGAGCAGGATATTGGAGAAATTCCTCAGCTTCGAGATGTTTTCCGGACCCTGATGGAATCTGGCTCTTTTCCTGAGATTGAAAAAATCAGCTTCTTTAAACCCCCCCCAACACATCGCTTGGATTCTAACACCAACGGATTGGTCTCTCTCCCGCCGACTCTGAAGGCAATCGTCGCCAAAGAAGATGAGGAGAAGCTCAACGCCTTCCAGCCTGTTCGCAAGATAGTGAACGATCACAGTGTGCTGCTCACCCCTAATGGAGACTGTCTATTAAATCTAACGCCAGAAGAGGCGGACCTGTTCCTTGAACTTCAAGATCACCTGAGAGCGGATAGTATCCGCCCAACTGCTTTCTCGGCTCCTCGCTATGTCCCAGCTAGTGGTTTCAGTCTGGTTAAGAACCGCGCTGTGCCAAATGGGACGCCATCCTTCTTCCCACTAGGCCCAGACAATTACCCTAGCGATCCGGTCGGGAAAATGCACCGAGAAGAAGCGATTAGCTGCATCAACCAGCATGTCCTCCCGTCTCTGAACCTGGGCAGCTACAAGACCATGGGCGCCAGCTCCAACTTCACTAAGAATGTCAATTTGCAGCAACTCGCACCTTGGATCTACCCTCCCACGGACAATGCAGAGGATCAAAGAAAGATGTTCTCAGGTCGATCTTCGGATGAGTACAGCACATCCTCAGGCGGGAATTCGACAGACGCCGTGTACGGCAGCTACGATCACCCTGAGAACGGCCCATCGCCGGCCATCGGCAGTACGCCGCTGATGTCTGTCGAAGATGCTGAGACGGTGTGGGCCCAGGCCAAGAAGCAGCACGAGGCCCTTGACAAGAAGTTCCGCCAGCTGCAGGCGAAGAATCGTCGCCTCGTCGATCTGCATTGACTGCCTGACCCCTACAGCTTACTAGGCCTTTGTTTGGAGGGTCCCGTCTTCATGATCAGATGGGGCTGTTATCTTATAATGACCGTCACTGTAGCTGTGGCTATTTCGCGTTCGGTGCTAAGCTCGGCCCTCGTCTTGGCTACCGCGATTGGTGTACATGGTGGCTACTAAATGTGGTTCCGTATGCCTGACAAATTTATAGCGAGCTCTTTGTGTGGTCAGCGACGTTATACATGCGTAGCCTGTAGGATTAAATGCTGTCAGACACTGTATACAAATAAGGCCTCGATATATTTCACGAGAGCACGAGATATGAGCTGTGGGTATACTTCACTCGTTGAGTTTTGTCGTGTATTAGTTGTAAGAATAGAAGAAAAGGATGCTGGAGGAAACATGATGAATGCTCAAGCATTCATCCCGCCCAGCGCTCAGCGGATGTTAGGTAATCAAGCTATGGAAAATAGTCATAAAGCAGCTTTGTATCAATTCAATACTGAGTCGCATTACTAGAATATGGCACTTGTGATATTGGTGGTTTTAGCCAGAGCTCGTTCATATTTGATAGCAGTTTCGGATGCAAGAGGCGGAGGTGCATTTAGATATGGTAGAGGTCAAGCGTGGATGGCGGCTTCATCGGGGTGTCAAGACCTGAGCTTTCACACGGAAAACATAATAAGGGCATAGTACTATTGCCCTTTTCCACACATGACCAATTGACACATATGGAATCTTCTCAAAAAAGACTCTCCCCTTAGTTGATGTGTAGAGGCCTCGACATGGCACGCGCACATTTTAAATTCCCTCGCCGAGTAGAAGTTGATAATAGTGGTCATCTTAGCAGAACCTACGCACTTATCCTCGGCTATTCTAGTACCTTTAACGCTCGAAACAGTACTCGCCCCGGACTAGTCTACTCGTCACAGGCTAGAGGGCCATGTTCCCTCCCAACAACGATATTAGCCCAGGTAAGTATAGCTCGTTGGTTACACATTCTGTGATGCGGAACATTTCAGCCAGACGATTTCCAGTCGAGGTCTAGGCCTTGCCCATCAAGGGTCCCTGGCCCCAAGATGTCAATAGAAATCGGCGATCAGTGGCACTTCAATACAATGTTGTATCGTCAACCGCATAGCTTGATACACGTAGCCAGGCACGCTAATAACGGTTGCACAGATTGACAGGTACCTACGGAGAAAAAGAAAACCTGCATATTCTAACTTTTATCTCCTGCATCCTATTTGCTATTTGCTAGGTAACCATCTATGTATGCTGTGGCTGATTACACAGATCTTGCTTTAACTTGACAGATATGAAACAAAGCCTTCATTACTTGTAGAGACAGTTTGAGACGGTTGGTATTACCTAAGGTTCAAGTTGGTGGATGAGACAAGCTTCAATCATGTCGTCATAGAAAATTGCCCGGCCACGTGCTCATTCACACCTGATTCTGTACTCCCGTAGCTGCATGGGTATACAGCCTCGGCACCAGATTATTGATATTGTATTCTCTGTCCCAGAACGATACGTTTGCGATAGATTACTAGACACGGTAAGAATAAGTTTAAATATAAATATTGATATATATAAAAAGTTAAAAAAAACGTAATACGTACTATTTGGCTTTTTGAATAACTTAGATACAATCTTGCCAAGAGTTATGTACGCTATATGTGATTTAAAAATTGTTGGGTTAGGACCTACTTAGGTGGGCTAATAAGAGGTACCTACTAGTAATTACCTACCCAAACTACCTACCTACCTACCTACCCGTGGACGTCGATCTCCGGGTGTGGGGAAGAAGAGATTCTCCGTTTCTTGAAGCTCCCGGTCTTGGTTAGTACACTAGGACCGGAGCCAGCACCGTTGGTTACAAAGTCACACAGGTGCAACAAAAGTACCAAACCACTACTTGCACACGTCTCAATCTTGTCTGAAAATGGACCCGAGACAAACCTTAGACATAACATTATGCATTCCATTCGTTGTACAAGCATGAAAGCAAAGCGATGTGTTCGGCACATCCCAAAAAGATGGCGTACTAGTCAAGTGGTGGCTAACACGCACCGCGGCCGTTATTCTCTTTTCTCCATGCAGAAATCCGACCTACATACATACATGGTAACGATGGGGGCGATGCCCTTTTTTTTTGGCGATCTGGGTGGAAGCGGTTTCTATGCATAGATCGGCACTAAGCCCTTCCTAGGCTCCAACACTTCCAAATGCGAGATAGAACTGGATAGGTGATGTACTTGGGCAGACTTAGGGTCCTTGTAATAAGCCTGGATCCAACCTTTTCGTTCAACCGGTCAATTAGCAAAGTCCTATTCTGGCTGCTTGCCTGACATTTCTGGTCCTCTGGTCCTCTGGTCTTACCGTCGTCACCGGCTACCACCTTGCAGTGGGTGAAGTTCCCGATGCCTAGCGTATGCATGCGTCAAAGTCAATCGTTGGCATCCCAACCATCGCAGTGCTGACTATTCTAAACTTCAACACCCCGTTCTCCAGATTGCCATAACGTCGACGTCGTACGATGGACACATCACAAGTGTCTGTCGTTAATCCCGTCCCCACTACTTGGTCAAAAGTAAGAATGGTTCTTCCGGGTTCTGTTCCGGCTATTCATAAGATTCCCGGCATGACCAGCGAATGTACGATCTTACGTTAGCCTTGCTTGTGCCTTGTTGGGCCACTTAGTTTGTTGGTTGGTGACAGGCAGGGGCCGTCATGGTGGGTCAGGGTCTCTCTCGATCATGACGGGCATCATGGGTAGTGGCGATCACCCAGCCAAAGGTCCATCCAGTGACCATTCTTCCACTCTCCCTGCGCCCTGTGTCATTGGGCTAGAACCGACCTTGTATTCTTTGCACCGTATTCTCTTTGAAATGTTTGGCTTTCAATCATCTACCGCTATAGATGTAGTCTACTCCTGCGATCTCTTGCGATCACGATCCCCATTATGCTGCCCTGCAGTCATCTATCTACAAACATGAACCCAATCTGGATACCGACAGAGTCTCAAGTTACCCAATCCAATGGGTTTCTTTACATATTCGCCCCTATGCGCTCCAATTAAAACATCGCGATCTCGAATGGTATAACTGTTTGTATTACAGCACTGTGTACTGCTCTTCGGAGGCTCAGTTGTTGTCTATTCCTGTGAGGACTGTGTCACGAATCATTTATAATATCTTTATCCTATCCATCGGAAGATGCTCCTGTCAACCTCACGACACGTCAATATTTAAAGTCCTTCACTAGCCTCCCTTGGTGCAACTGATTCGGAAGCATACCATATCCATGTTTATCAACTCCCACCATTCCACAACGCCAACCATGAATACCTGGGAAGCCAATGCTTTGGAAGTGTGTAGTTCTCCTTCGAGGTTGAGTCAGCCAAATTGAGCCTTACAACCTCATGGTATTTGGCTATGGCGAAATCCCCTGATGGCTAATACGCTCCATAGTATAACTTCCAAGACAACGGGACCATTCCGGTGTCATACCAAAATGACACTGTCCATGATCCTATCGTCTATCCAGGCATCTATGCTCCCAGTGGGTTAGACATATTCGGCATTCTGGTTAGTCAATGCTCATGACGGTCACCATTTTTAATCAATGTCGGATATACTAACTGTGCAAAGGCTCAAGTTGCTTCAAGACCTTCGCCCGTGGTGCCGCTTGGCCCTGTGGATTCAAACTGCGCGATACTGGTGTGCGATATTGCGCAGCCCGACTACCCGGTCGTATATGCAAACAAGGCATGCGCAGAATTAACGGGTTATTCGCAGAAGGAGATGCTTGGGAGGAACTGCCGATTCATGCAAGCACCAGGAGGACGAGTCCGCAAGTCGTCGACGCGAAGCCATATCGACAAGAACACCCTAAAGAAAATGCGTCGCGCCGTCGAGTCGAATAAGGAGTTTGTCGTGGAGGTGACGAACTTCAAAAAGAATGGCCAGGAATTTACAAATGTCATCACGATGATACCCATCTGTTGGGACAGTCCGACTCCGCGGTACTATGTCGGTTTCATGGCGGAGAAAACCTGGTGAGCGAGGTTGGTTCGGGCGAACTGCACGCACACATTCGAAATGAGACGGCGGTCTTGGCCTCGAACAACCGATGGACCATATCACGACGTTACTAGACACGATACTATCTTAGACAACAAACATTTCCGGCCGGCGTACTTTTTCACTTGGGTCTCTATCTGCTTTCAGGCATGGATGGCATTGATACCCCTTTATAGTTTGAAATTTCTCGACATGTTGACGGAGCGTTTAGGTTGAGACGGACATATTCGGGCGGATACATTTGTTGGCGTTTAGAGAGCGTTGTTAGCGAAGCGTTACTTTTGGCTCAATCAGTTACTACATCTTCAGTTACCTGCCTCGATCCAGGTGAACAACAGGATACTAAATAGTTGTTAAGGGTCAGATACGGATAAGTTAAATGAAATAATGATTAGTCTCTTCACAGTCCACTGTATTGATGTTGGACATATTATCTACATACAATATGATATTGGTTCCTTAGCATACCTAATGCGCCTGGGATTACCCACGCGGAATATTTGTTTCCCGTTCATATCTTTCGCAGTTGCATTGTTCTGTAACCATAAGATTTCGCCTTTAATACAATCTCATTGGTGTCACGAGACCAACGAAGCTTCTCCATTCTGCTACTATCCAGCGCATACAAAATGCACATATCACCATACCTCATTTCTAAAATCTTTAACCTTTTGTTCCCCCCTTTGTTCGTACGCCAAGCCCAATGTCATAGCCATATAGATGTTTTGCAGCACGCAGAGGAAATAGGGAGTAATTAAGCGACGGATCACCCTCCAGTCGACGTATGAGGCTCCGCGTAGGCATGACCAACGCCTCTTCACCTCTCATTCCGAGCCCGAGGCGCCAAGGGACAGGGGATAAAAGATAATTTTGATTGGCTCTACCTACCTCCATGCGTTACATTGCTTACTTGCGTATGTATGTTGCCCCCCCTGTCACCTGTCACCTGTCACGCACACATATCGTTACTGCCAAACTGTGCAATGACGGCGTCGGGGGGTTTTTTTTGGGGGGGGGGGGGTTTGGGGTGACAGACCTCCTTTTGGCCAGTCTCCCAATCCTTTCTCCAACGAGGCTCGTCACGAAATTTGGGATACGCAGAAGAAGTTGGGGGATAATTAGGCAACGGGGTCACACTTTCGTCGACGTAAGGCGTTTTAAGCATAGAGGAGCAACAGCTCCTTTTTCCCCCTTTCTTTGTCTCAGGTGTAAACCAGGTACCTTGAGTAGTGTACACAGAAAAGTTTAACATTCCATGGTTTTTACTCGGTTTCGTGTACCGTGAAAGGCTCTGTGATAATTACATTTTCCTCCCCACTTTAAGGCTATCATCAGCCGGGGAAGTTGGGCTCTCTTATGCCCTTTTCCCCTTTATTGGTTTCTTCTCCCCCTTCCCCCCTTCTTCATTTTTTGTGTAAATTAATTTTTTCGGGGTTTACTTATATGCTGTTAGGTACCAAGGTGAAATATTGCTTACGTTGCCCCAGACGTTACCGGCAATATGAGGCCATTAGGTAGTTGCATGATGCAATGAGGTATAGGATAGATGGACATGCGGTGGATAAGTAAGCCCCTTTCACGCGCCGATCAGAAGTATCTGCAGGTAATCTGTGTACGGCAAGCTCTATATATCACTGGACATCTTCGGTTCGGCAAGGTAAGAGCGAGGTAGGAAGGTAAGGAGATGAAATCTTGGCTATGTAGGCTGCCTGGTTGCTTACTGGTTGTCTGGTTTGGGCTGAGCGTTAGTATGAGTATGAGTATGGATGTGGTTATGGGTGTGGTTATGGGTCTGGATATGCTGATGATATGAGTACGAGGACATAACAAGTGCGAGTGTGAGTGAGTTGCGGCCCAATCGATCACCATTAGTAGTGTGGTACACCAGGATCGCCAAGCTTTCATTGGATGGGCCTTGGGACTGTCATTGTCATTGTCGTGAGTGGGAGGGCGTATGTAGGATGGATGCATTGTGACTTGCTGTCGTGGCAGGGCAGAGAGATCGGTACGTGATTAGGATAAGGGACCCGGAGAGGATAGAGCGGGAGCGAAAAGAGAGGTATCTGCAGAGATGGTTCGTGAATGGTGCTTCATGTTCTTTTATCCGTGAGATAGCGTAAGGTAGGGTTACGTAGAAGGCAGCAGGAGAGGATGGATGGACGCTTGGCTCTGCTGGTGCAGGTCATTATGTCCATACATAAGTGATACTACGCCCTTACTGGCTTTTTGTCATGTAGTAGCTTAGGTCCAATATCTAACGAATATGGTAATAGAAATATACCATAGTCATCCAAGGGAAGTAGCAAAATTCCATGTATTGTGTAGTTAGAAGTATTCTTCAACTAAGGCTTAATTACGTGAGGCTTTATTAACATGGTCACATTTGAACTCCACATGGGCTGGCACTATTCAATATGGTACGTGGCACGTTCGTGAAAGATGAGCAGTTACGAGAGAGAAAACAGTCTAAAGATCTTGATTTCTGTGTATGGAAGGAAAAGTATGTGTACCGGGTAAAGGTGAGAGAAGTATATGCAAGAAAACAAGAATCCGCGTCTGTCCTTGTCTTATCTTGTCTGTCTGCCTGTTTGTCTATTTCTCCGACAACCATCCATATTCCCCATTATCTCATCGGGTAGCGAGCGCGTGGCTTGTTTTGCATTATGCCGACCACAAATATGCTGGGCTGCAGTCTTTTTCTTCCTGAAGATATATAGGTTGGGTTAGGTTAGGTTAGGCTGGAGAGCAGCAGAACGACAACAACAATCTGCGAAGTCCGTTTATGCGGCGGTGAAGGTTGAGTTAATGGGGCCAAATTTGATGTTGCTGTAGATGACCGTATCCGAGGCCTGCTTGCCCTCGACGTCGGCCGGGACGCCAGAGCTGGTGTCGCAGGTGCCACGGCCAATGCCAGGTGTGGAGGCGTCCTTGTCCGTGGGGTAGGTGCTGTCGAGCCACAGCATGTTGGCGTAGTGCTATAAGAGGGAACATTTTGTCAGCTCTTGTTCCATGTCTATGCGATGCAAGTCCAAGATGATGAGAGAAAGAGGAGAGATAGAGACTTACGTCGTCCCAGAGAGACATGACCAAGACCATGCCCTTCTCCAAGGCCTTGCCCATCTGGGCTAGACCACCCTTTGTAGTGAAGTCGGTGACATCGCCGAAAGCAGCCTTCTGAGCCGAGCAGTACTCTTCGTTGATCTCGTTGCCGCTGGTGCCCTCGATGGTGCTCTCAGAGTTGGGGATGACCTTGCCATTCTGGACGTAGTATCGCTTGATGGTTTCGAGATCGCCGCTGGAGCCCTTGATGAACTGGGTGACGACAGTAAACTTCTTCGTCGTGTCGACGGTCATGCCGGGGCCGTAGAAGTCCTTGACACCTTGGCGGTACGAGTTGAAGTCGCATCCATCGGGATCGCAGGCACCGGCGTACCGGTCGGACGAGTAAGTGCCACCACATCCATCTCCCTCGCAGGCCTTCTGGCCAATCTCCGTGCAGGGGTGAGGGGTGAAGGCAGTTGAGATGCTGTTTGCCTCTGTCGAACTGATTAGTATACGACTTGTCACTTATAACCCGAATCGCCTACTCACCCCAGATATCCATCTCAGAGCAGCATGATCCCCTCTGACCGACACCTGCATTGGGGTCGTTGGTAGACGGATCCCATTGATCGGAGTTGGCCTGGGTTGGAACATATTAGACTGGGAAACTCTCAATATGTAACGGATATACTCACCTTGCCGTCAATGAACTTCAAGTCACGGGGGCACTGCGCGTCACAGTAACCAGTGCCGTACTTGGCTCCGGCCTTGTTTGTCGAGTACTTAGACTTTCCACCATCCTCGTCCATGGAAACGAAATACAGAGCGCCGTTAAGGCCGCAGCCGAGTTTCGACACATCAACGTCGAATGTGAACTCGTTGCCGAGCAGTTGGAACATCTGGTACTTGTCCGCACCATTCATGAGGTACAGACGAGATCCGATGTTGGTCGCTGCAAAGTGTCTCAGTAAGAGTTACCTTACCACTACCCTCATGAGGCTGATTACTTACAGTACTCGCCCGTGGTGACAAACTTCAGGCTTAATGCGTTACCGCTGGTGGAGGCACCATATGTAGCCGCGTACTCGGCTCCGTCGACGGCACAGTTCGTTGAGCAAGTGGTAGCATCGGGGCAGAGGGTGGCGTCCCACTCATTGCCAGTGTAGCAGTTGTCATAGCCCTTGGTGTCGTGGAGCCAGCGCCAGTTGGCGTCAATGGTGACCTCGCCGTTAACGGTTGTGCAGCTGCCTGGAGCCGTGCACTTCTGCCAGGTCATCTTGGGATGAGTCTCAGCCGTCTCTGTGCCAACAGCCTGTCCTGAGACAGTGGTGGCAGCCGTCCAGGCGGCCACGAGAGCCGCAGTCTTGGAGTTCATCATGATGTCGACGAGGAGAGAAGAGTTCTTTCAAGGACAGTTCAAATGAATGTGATGAAGCGTATCGATGCAAGAGAAGAAATTGTCGACCATGTCTGGTCTTTATACCTAGATTCTGCTTGACCCAAGAGGCTGTGGCGAGTCTCTCATCAATTATCAACGTACGTCAGAAAGATGCACCCCAGAATGGAAGTCCCGGCATAGAACACCGCGATCCACATTCTATTTGCAAAGTAAAAGGGTATATTGCTTTCGGGTGACTCTCACGGCTTGTTGGGCCTGATAGCCGAGGACTCCATCCTTCACGCATTGATGATCTTTACTCTCATCTCGAGATAAATGGAGAGAGGCCTGCAGGGCGGAAGGAATCACGTCCTGTGCCAGGAGATAGTTCCACTTGAGAGTGGATCAACGACGCGCGAGCCGCGCGCTGAACGGCACTGGATAGGCGACGGTCATCTATATCGGGTTGCTTAAGGTCTTCTGAACCATCAATGTAGCGGCTCTTTTTTGTGTCTATCGTAGCCTTCTCCCTGGTCTGCGCATAGTTTCTTGGCTCACAAATGATACAACTAGGTAAACTACATCATCCAGTCGTGTTGCCATAGCTGAAAAATATCGTGCCATCTAGTAACATCGCTTCAGCCTCACAAGCCATTTAGATGAGTGCTACATTTAACTGAGGGAAACATGGCGTAATGGGCATAGAGCCAAGGTCCATAAAGCAACACCACATAAATGAAACAAGAGCTATCCAATACAAGAGTGTTATCCAGTGTAAGGGTATATCGTACCCTGCAATATACAGTGAAATAAGGGTCACATTCATATAGGAGCATATCTCCGCAGCAATGAAGGGCCGAAAGCTTCGAATAACTGCCAAGAATGCGGAAGTAAGATGAACGTGTACTTTAGTTCGTCTGGCTATTCTTGATGAACCGTTGGTAATACAACTAACTGCCCTGCGGCTATCACCGATATTAGCAGACATTTTGCATCAAGATCTATCCGATACCATGTACTGTTCACTATACGGGAGACTGCTTCCATCGGAGTGGCGACTGGAACTGCACGACACGAAGGTTTGACGCGGAGGCAGCGTTGTCAAGGCTAACAATATCTGGCTGATTGTAGAAATGATAATCCGGTTAAAGTCACGAACCAGACTTGAATCCTGTGAACCTTGAATGGTAAATGAATGCCTTCCCGTGCACATGGATTCCCCACGTCTCCAACATTTGGAGAAGGCTATACCAGTCAAGAACTCCCCAAAAAACATGTCGCAAGTATGCTTGGGCGACCTCTCATTTTTCCTAGCTAATCGTGGCAAGCACTATGGCCTTAAAATATAGTGCAAAGTACGCGAGATTAGCGAGTAACCAATCTCGTCTCTGGATAGGCTTCGGATGGCAGAACATGGAGAACTTTAACCCCTTCTTCTAATGCGGCTAGGGATCCGGAAATGACAATCAAATTGACCTTGTACTGTGTCGTGGCGGACGAGGAGAGCATATGGATGCTATGGGATCTGACAGAAGCCAAGAAATGATCCCCACGGTCATATTCGGCCGTTATTTGGCAGATCCGGAGTCAGCTAGTGCCGTAGCCGAGGAGAGCGAATATGATATGACAAGGCTGTGGCATGTCCGAACCGAATATGCAAATATACTGCCGGCTACTACACGTCCGTAAGCCGACTGCAGAAGCGTTGATATTGGTAGCTTATCAATGGCCTAGTGAACAAGGAAATTTCAGTTTCCGAACAGACAGTTGCCTGGTCATTTGGTCTTGAGATAGTTGGGTTTTATCGCGTTAAATGGTCATTTGTAGTTGGGGCAGGCTCTTTTCTCTGGATTAGTCTCTTCATGTTATCGTTCAAGTTGAATAACCAAGCATCGAGAGAATGGATGTCGTGTGGTGCGTTATCAACAGGACGCGAAAGGATATTGTACGACCGAATACTGGTCACATGGACTTTGGATCTCAGATAGATAGTCTGATAAATGATAAGAGGCGAATCTGCCAAGCCCACTAGCCTCGCTGTCCTTGAGGTATGTTAGAGTTGACCCATGTATTACATGTTGAGATAATCGTTCTGGGAACCGATTGTCCGCTGATGGTGTGGTGTGTCAAGGCAAACATTGCCGACATGTATATTCATCAGTTACAGGTAGTAGATGGTGGATTCCAAGTGTGAGGCGCTTGTCTGGTAATGTTCTTGGAAAGCAGAAAGATCATGTTTCGAGGTCCCCTTGCACGCACTCCGAGCGAAACATGCCCCCTGTAATGATTCGAAACTGTGGAGATCCGCATATTGATTGCTTCACATAGAATAACAAAGGTGGCGACCCAGTAGATGCGAATATACAGAAGAGGTCGGGTGATAGTGAATTCCTCGCTTTGCGAAAACAGGGCAACATAGGGACATGATGCGACTTGGATAGTTCGAGCCGCACATCCTTTTCGAGGGCAATTCGAACTCATCGCGATTCGAGCGCCCCTGTCGCCTCATCCGGTACACCTAGAGAACCAAGCTTGTCGTTCAACCAACGCGCTAGTTCTTCAGCCTGTCGTTTCATGGCTACTACGGCTGAAGCGCCAACGCTAGTAGTTGTCGCGATGCTGGCAGTGGTCGCAGCGCCGGTACTGGTTACACTCTCCACCTCAGAAGGCGAGCCCAATAGTGGGCTGGGTTGGGGATCAAGATTTGCTTGGGGCGTCTGCATTGGTCGGCTCTGCTGATGAGGATGCTTTTGAGGGGCAGATTCGGGCAACTCAGCTGCGGGGCCAATGCAAGTGAATAGCAAGCCGCATCTTAGGTGTCTGATGACCACGACGGCGCCAGTAAGCTGAACCGTTATTGCACTCGATGTCGGCTCGTCGACCAAAGCCGACGCGGACTGCGATGGTAACGCTCCTTCTATGGTCGTGCTCGTGGACGGAGCGGCGTATAGAGCCCAAAGCGAGGCGGCGACAGTGGCTTGCGTGCGCAGGGTGGCAACAGGGCGCGGTGAGGCATGAGCGAGGAGCTTGCCGGACAGAGTGGTGAGGAGGCTTGTGTGGATCTGAGGGGATAGGTTCGCTCGGAGGAACGCGGTGAGACGTTTCGTGAGAAGTAGAGGTGGTGTAGGCGCCGCCAGCGACATGTTTCTTGCTTTATCCCGATTAAGATGGCTGCTGCCCAGCTCTTCAAATCTCACACCAGGTTAGCCAGCTCGATATGGCTGAGTTGAAAGCTGATAAGGTGAGCAGACTCCGGTTCGCGGCAGAATGCCGTGGGCGCATTCAGGGTTGAGCTTGTTGAGTTGGTTTCCGTTGGCTGTACCTATCGCTCGGTTTGCCCAAACAATTTTCACCGAAGGGTGGATGGTGTAAAGATAGGTCGTTTGTATTTGTGTTTCGTATCGTGATGAACTGAGTGATATTGGCATTGGCTGTACTGCAACTGTTTCGCTCCCGGTCAGTGACAAGTTGTTGTTAGGTAAATACCATCAGATGATTACGTAGCTAAGTTAGATATAATTACCTACCTGTTGTTTTAGATGGGAGTGGTCGATGCCAGCTGCCCGGTACATGCTACCTAGAGCACGGTGGGCTTGCTGAGCCGCTTTGTGGAGAAAAGACAGCGGGGAGACACAAGAGCCCATTTCTTGGAAGAGCCTACCCTAGAAGTGTGCCAGCCTCCAGGGTAAGTCCTTTCAGCATGGAAATTAATTTAGTTCACACGCATGCCACGCACGTGTTGACAAGCTTCAAAACGAACAATCATTGTGTAAAGATAAGGCTTCTAGCGCTGATCTGCTAAATAGTTTCCATCCTCTAATCTCGACAATCCACCTAGGTAAATTGCTGCAATATGTCCTGAACACTCTTAAACGAATCGAACAAATCTTTGGCCTTGAGCGACGTGTTTTCGAAGTAGTCTTCATACTCGGCCATTTGTGGTGTCACATAAGCATCAGCCTCATCGTTGCCGGTGCTCAAGAACCACTGAACCCCTTCTTGGGCCTCACAGCACAGATCGCTTGTGAAATATACAGGGTTTGGCTGCTCTGCCCCAGGTGCCTTGTACCACGGATCAAATTCCATCAGCTTCACTACAAAGTTCTTCAAGCGCGCCGTGTACTTTGCGTTTTGTAGATTCACGCTCGCCGGCTGCGTCTGAATCATTTTCACGTGATTATTTTCTGTAGGCTCAACCATCATGGCTTGTATGATCTCGCCAACAGCTCGATATTCGCTAACCATAGTGTATGGTTGATTGGGCTTTCCACGAAGTAAGCCAAAGTCTGTACAATGTCACTGGTGCAGACTTACTTGACGGGGATAGACACTACCGTGCTTAGAATCCCAGGTGATCAGATCTTCTAGGGGTGCGAAGTTCTGACTTGGAGGTGGGCCGATTACTTTCGAGAAAGTCGGCGCGTTTCTGTCCCCAGGAGTCTGGCAGTGTCCTGAAATGAACAGTCGCCCGTAATTGCCCAGCTTTACAGGCCCATACCACTCCTTACGTCGGGGATAACCTATGAATATATTTTGAGGGGTAATGTGGCGATGCAACATAGGCTGCCAATCCAGATCCTCGTAATGCCTCTCCCAAACCCCATCTTCTCGCTTCACTACATCTCGAACACCGTCGTGCAGCCATGCGAGGGCGCTCAGCAGCGAGGTAAGGACATGCCAACAGAAGGACTCAGGCATAAACTTCACCTGCTCCTGCTTCTCGGACCCAGAAACCGCATCCTTCATCTCTACGTCCCCTTCTTCACTGTCCTGGGGGCGTGATTGCGAGGGTACAAGGAGGTTTCCAAGATTACCAGCATCGCAATAGTCCCAGACAGTGAACCACCGTTCGCGGCCAAACTTGCCCGAGTTGGAGAACTGCAGGGCAAAGCAATCAACCAGAGACACCAAATTGGGATGGTTCAAAACGATTTTGACCCTCTGGAGTATGTTATGGCCGTCAGGCCTCAGCATATGACCGTAGTTCGTCAGTTCCTGTGGCTGGCTGTCTACGTCGGCGAACAACGTGTTCGTGACATCCTGAGCGAGATATTCCATTCGATCATTCTTACGGGATATCTTCCAGACGCCAGGCGCTATTTCGATGATGAATTCGTATTTCAGCCCAGTGTCGTAGTAGTCGGCGTAGGCATCTTTAAAGACCGCCATGTTCGATATTGCCTGAAACTTGAGGGGAATAAGAAGAAAAGGGATAGTTCGATAAAGCAGAGAAAGGCAAGAAGAGCGGCAGGAAAACGCTGCAAAGATGGGTTCTGATGAACTATCTGACGGGGACTCCTTTGGAATTTCCGTCTCTGAATGTCTTTGTCCATAGCGACGGTCGAGGGATGGTTTACATTCCAAAGGACAGTTCGCCAGAAACAGCCAATTTTGCTCCTTTATTCGCTCACTAGAGACATTCTAGGGAGCACTTTGTAGACCATAGGCTATGTTAAACATACCCATACGAGGTAACAGCCAGGCCTGCATTCGTCTCTGCGTCCGGCATATCTAGTTAAAGCCCTTCTGTGCAGTGATGAATTAACCTATACAGAGCTAAAAAGTGATATAAAGGGTGAAAGAGGGTCATTCTAGGAGTAATTGTCTTCCTTAGTCACTACCATCCAACAACAGGAGATATGCAGATTTTAATGCGTAAACCTAGGTAGCTAGACATGAAATTGAAATTAGATCACCGGGGAGATAATATGGTAGTACATGCACGAAGGTGAATTTTGATGATATTGGCAAGTAGGTAGTCGTTAGATATAAGAAAAGGAAGTGCTGAAGATCCCTAAACTGAGTAGGGACTGGAACTAAATAGCCGCTCAATCTAAAAGAGGATTGGGTTGTTGTTCTTTTCTCGCTGCATGACGGAATCGTAGCGTTGCGTCGAGCTCGAAATAGAGCATGTCTTCGAAATTTGTTAGTCTGCGGACTATGGAGGCCTTGAAACTAGCAAGTAGACAAGCCTAAAATAAACTCTGTCAACAATATATGTTTTGCAGTCGGCGGCTGTTGGCTGGAGGGAGAATAACTATGATAATTAAACGCGCGGCCAATGTACATGATATCTTTCTTGGCCAGAAATGGTTCGTGCAGAAGGCATGTTATTCGGTGCAACGAGGCACGAATCCGTTCATTTGGCGCCCTCACTAAAATCAGGGCGGGTACCTTGCATGAAGTGGGGCACAAACACACGCCACGGGCAGAACAGGGTACTCGAAAGCGCCATCTGCCAATCTGGGGGCTGTTTGGTTCTAATCCTACCAGGGAATAGACCAATTAAATCACGTACAACCATACATGTCCCTCATCCATCAAGTGCAGAGGTGGGTCAAACGAGACCCCTGAACAAGTCTACTCCTGGGCAGGAATCAGCGGGAATTGAAGGTCGAAACAGACCCGGCCCCTCTCTCTGCCCTCCTCTTCTCCTTTCCAAGTTGCCAAGGTCGTCCCTCACCACCACTCGCAAACCATCCGCTGGGCTGCTTCACAATTGACTGCTCTTGTCACCCGAAACGCTCCTCTGCGTATCTAAACTGACTAGCACGTCGTCCACTCCTTCTGCCAATTTTTGTGTGTGTTGGGACAGCCTGAATATCGGCCACCGACCACACTCACCACGTTACTTACTACCTAACCCCCACACATACCGCATTGGCCTGACATTTGACCCTGGAGGCAATTGTCCCTGCGTTTCCATTCGATATCCCGAGACTTCGGCCAACACCGTCTTCTCACTCCCACTCTAAGACGATCAAACTTGGTCCAACCTCTTGCACTCTTTCCATCTCCCTTCCTTACCATCCTTGCCCTCCCACCTCAGCTCAACTTATAGAGCCGCGCTGCTTGGAACCATACGACCTTGTATCCTTTTTCCATGGCAATGGCACTCCAGTAGTAGCCTCTGACACTTCTGGAATGCCCTTCTGCTGAACTTGCGAGGGTCTATACCTGGTACGGGTTATCCATTTACAAGGCCAACTTCAAATCCAGCTTCAACGCGTTGGGTAACGGCTATCTTACGTTCGCTCACAATTTTGCACATCTTACCTTTCTTCGCCAATCTTTAGTCGTCCCGCGACCTGTGCTCTTCATCTTTTCAGGGCACAGTCGTACACTTCGCGGGCGGAGGACGACTGTGCGTGACGGCGGGACCGCTTCGACGACTGCCAATTTAGAATCATTGATTGATTCACGACGACAATAGGAATAGCGACCTCACTTTCTTTTACTTTAACGAAACGACTTTTGATACCCCTCATCGGCTGCGTCGATTCACGATTCTTTGCAATTATCCGGTACGCTGGAATTTGATCACGATTTGAAGACTTGGTACAGTTCAACAAGATGATGTTCCTCGGGACTTCACGAAAGGCGGCAGAGATCCGGCCGGAGCAAAAATGGGATGCCATTGTAAGTGATCGATATTTTGCCCCAGGTAGTGTATCCCGGTTACTGACGCTCCATCTATAGAGCCTACGAGACTTCAAATCATCATCGATTTTTGCCTACTTGGCTTATGCCTATCTTCACTTCTCTATGCTACTCTCGTTGGCTGTGTATGGAGTTGATATTTTCACCGCCATCAACTTACTGGCCTTCAATCAGTGGTCCTCGTCTATTACGCCTACTCAGCTTCTTACTTTCGATCAGACGAAATGGATATTCGCAGGCACCATCATCGCCAGTTTCATTAACCTAGGGTTCGAACATGTCCGTGCCTGGCGTGTTATGAAGCGCGGTAGTGTTGCCGAATGTTATCTCGACAACTTAGCCGTCCGTTTGGAGAGTCTAAAATACGGCAAGGGTCAAGGATGGAGGCGCTTTCTGGTTTTTGCGGAATTGACGAAGTCGAAGAAAGGAGCTGAATACGTTGCCCTCTTCACATACTTCAGCTTGCAGTGTGAGTATACAAACTATCCTTGGTTGACGTGGATGTGGTTCATGGACGTCGCTAATTGTCTACAGCTTGGATTCGAGTGCTTGTTTGCTCTGGCCCTCGTCAAGCAGTGAATGCCTTGACCCTTTACGGTATTTATAAACTAAATCTTACACCGACGGGCGCCACTTCATTCGAAAGCACCATTGGAGGCTTCTTCGACAACCTGAGGGCTCTAGCGGCGGAGAACACCCGCCAGGCCGTGATCTTATCAGGCATGTTGTTCACTCTCGTCATTTGGGTCTTTGCTTTCTTGTTCCTTCTGCTTGGGGCGCTGTTCTACGTGTTTTTCTTGTGGCATTATATTCCTCGCCAAGACGGTGGTCTGCTCGGCTATTGCGAACGCAAAGTCAACAAGAGGTTGAATAGTATCGTCAAGAAGAAAATCAACAAGGCGCTAGCGAAGGAGGAGTGGCAACGCGTACAAGTCGAAGACAAGGCCGGCAAAACTTCAGGCACGCAACCTCATCTCGAGCGACAGGCAACTTTACCTTCGTTTATAGATATTGAAAAGGGTGATAAATTACCTGAGATGCCCATGTTGCATCGTAACGACACGGCGGCGACACTTCCCCTATATACTTCGCGACCAGGCACCCCCGGGAGCATCGAGCTTAGCTCGCTGGATCAAAAACGTCCTTTGCCTTCACGACAAGCTACTAGTGGTACGACTGCATCGGCGAACAGTTACTCCTCCCGTGCTCCCTTGATAGCTGGGGCTGCTGAAATGAGTTTCGACCGATCTGCATCCCCCGCCCCGACGCTGCCAAACCTCGACACCAACAACTACCAAGGACCGCGACTCGGGACAGTCGGGCCGAGCAGGAACTTTGAGTATGGGTCGCCGATGAATGCCTTGCCATCTATGCCTGAGCGTGTGCGTTCCCCGGCTTCAGGTCCAGATGGCTTCGGTGGACCGTCGTCATACACGATGAACGGGCAGACACCGCCGAGTCGTCCTCTTTACACTGGGCGGCCTATGTTCAACGATGGCCGTCCGGTCCCGGCGCCGTCAGGGTATCAAAATCGCGTTCCGAATGGCCCAGCCTATCCTCCCGCTCGCAGTGCCACGAACCTACCAGTTCCGGCCCGGCAACAGCGATTCGCCCCCCAACGAAATATGACAGCACCACAGCCAATGCATCAGAGAGATGATTACTTTTCAGGCAGCGCAGGAATGAATGCGAACCAGAGAAGTTATGGTAATGGATACAACTACGATAGTTCGAGATATTGACGTATCGGAAGGATACATCATGGGATTAGAGAGAGATGAATTGTTTTCATTTATCATGGTTGCTGTATGATAGAGGTTTACTTCTGATGCTATTTTGACAGGTTGCATATACGAGGATTAATGCGTTAGCCACAGTATTTTTGAGAACTAGGGTTCTCGAAGCGACCAGCTAGCAGTTCAGGGCCTACTTAGATATGATATTAGGATACGGTGATACCTACTAAGATAGCGATAGCACCGAATCGCGATACAGTTTATTCAGAACATTGCAGTGCATATTTTGCGTTGACGAGAGAACATTTGAAGCATATAATGCGCAGGACAGGAAGGGCACAGGGATTGCTAGTTGTAAGCCACTTAAGCAGACTTGCGCTCGGCGAGGTGGATGGACAAGACGGCAAAAGTACCCAATAGGTTTAGGCATGGTTTACCCGATTGCAGAATCCTGTCTTATTCGACAGTTGAAGTCTAATCCCACTTCGCCGATGATCTAGTCTCTATCTGCATTACATTGGTTTCCGCGGGATTTGACCACTCCCACAGGCGCGCCCTTTGGCGGATTTATAAGCTTACAGTACACCAGCGCCTCTACACTAGCCAAACAACAGAGCTGAGGCAGGTATGTAATAACCATCAGCCAACTCAATCGCCGCGATTTGATCTAAAGGGTGCTCCTAAAGCGAACATCGTGTATGTCTCGGTATCACTACATCTGGTCTCGGGACCTCGGCAAAGGTATGCGTTCCTTGACTTGTCTATAAGACTAAGGGTGAGGGTCGCTGAACGTCAGATAATTGTATTGAAGATTCGGGTTTATCTACAGTATTCATATTTCTGTCCCAGAGTATTATAGTCGTTTAGCTTTCAGAAGACATCATATCATATTATCACCTTATTTCACTGCGTTACCCATAGAGTGAGATTTCGTATACCTGCTCTACTTGACTTTGACTCAGTTTACCTACCTAATACTACGCGCCAATAATCGGGCCTACAACCACATCTACCATGGCCACTCTTAGTCCTCTGCACTCGCAGTGGCATCCCGGCGAGCAGGCCGTGCAGCGCATGCTCGGAGTCCCCAGCCGCGATAACCCTACCGTACACGGCTTGAGGCAGGCACACGGCTACCGCGCGCTGGTCTCTCCGCTCGTGGCCTTCGGGACACTCGACGAGCGCGGACGCCCGTGGGTGACCGTCTGGGGCGGCGAAGCGGGATTCTGTCGCCCGATCGCGGAGAATGTGCTAGGCGTCAACGGCATCGCTGACGCGCGGTTTGACCCCGTGTTGAAGGCGCTGTTTGCGGTGGAGGCAGACGCTGCAGACGATGGGGGCAGACGAATCGTCGACGGTGAGGTCATCCGCCCTGGAGGAGGAAAGGTCATGGCTGCGCTCTCTATCGATCTGGAAACCCGCGATCGCCTCAAGCTCGCTGGCCGGTTCATAGCAGGCGCAGTGACGGGGACGACGCCCAGTGTGGCGAATCTGCAGATGGCGTTCGCCGTTGAGGAGGCGCTGGGAAATTGCCCGAAGTATCTTAATAAGAAACGCATCGTGCCGCATGTCCCGACACCTGAACTCGTGCGGGTCGCTGGTTCTGGTTCTGTCAATGGGCTTCCACTCCCGCAGGAGGCGGTCGAGTTGATTTTAAAGGCGGACTTGTTCTTCATCGCTAGTAAGCACGGAGATGGTAGCATGGACGTGAATCACCGCGGTGGAGCACCGGGATTCCTGCGGGTGTTCCGGAATCAGGAATGCAACGCCAAAAGCGAGGGAGAGAACAATGGCGAAGGAGGCGTTACGCTCGTCTACCCGGAATACTCGGGCAACCGTCTATACCAGACACTTGGCAACTTGCGAGAGGATCCGGTGGCAGGGCTTGTTGTCCCTGATTTCGAAACAGGCGATGTGCTCTATCTCACAGGACGGACGACGATCCTCGTCGCCGAGCGCGCCGCGGCGTATATGCCGCACGCGAAGCTCGCCGTCCGCATTGATGTCGCAGAGGCGAGGTTCGTGCGCGACGGCCTACCGTTCCGCGGGAGCGTGATTGATTACTCGCCTTATAACCCACCTGTGAGACGGCTTGTAACGGAGAAGAAGGACGGCGACGAAGAGGAGGATGGGGCCGCGAATGCTATCGCTACGGCCACGCTGCTGACGAGACAGGTTATCACGCCTACTATCTCGCGCTATGTGTTCAAAGTGACGTCTACGAAGGGAAATAATGGTATGAAGGGTCTTAGGGCTTGGCATCCCGGTCAACATGTCACGCTTGACTTCTCGACCGAGCTCGATCACGGATACTCGCATATGCGGGACGACGACCCGCAGAGCCTGAACGACGATTTCGTGCGCACGTTTACGATCAGCGCGCCCTTGGATCCTGCCGCCTTTGCGAAAGTAGAGGATGGTTGCATGGTCGGCAACGCAAGTGAAATGCATGTGCTACGTGAAAGTGCGGAGCCGGAGCTCGAGGTCGTGGTCAGGAGGCATGGACCCGCGACTGCGCTTCTTGCGAAATGGAACCTGCGTGTGCCGCTCGAGATCCCTATTCTTGGGTTTGGTGGTGTTGAGGACTTCCGCATGCCGGTTGTCGAACGACAGTCTGGCAGCGGAGATGAGATGACGCACAACAAAGAAAACGTATTTGTCGCCGGAGGCGTGGGTATCACGCCGCTCTTGGCGCAAGCTGCCGGCGTACTGGGAACGAAGAACGAGAAGGGGAAGCTTAGGGTTCTGTGGAGTCTACGGGCTGAAGACTTACCTCTCGCGGTGGACGTGTTTGCCAAGATTAACGGCCTCGGACCTGTTACGAAGCTTTTTGTTACGGGCTCGATCTCATTGAGTGATGCTGCTGGAGATGGAAGAGATCTCGTGGCTACAGTGAAGGACCTCGGGGCTGAAGTCGTGGAAAGGAGGATGGCTAGGGATGATGTCCTGGGGGCTGGAGAGGAGGGAAAGAGAAAGTTCTTTTGCTGTACGAGGCCGCTCATGATGAAGACCCTTTTGCAGTGGATGAAGGATGAGGATGTTGTGTTTGAGAGCTTTGAATATTAATTTTTGGTTGGGGCCGGTAGTATGTAAGGCGCTTATGAAAATGGCTGGTAGTCTAGGGCATGTTCTTGATGTCCATAAAGCCGTCGATATCCCTGGATTCCCTGCCAACCTCCAGTCCATAATGGAGCTAGATCGTTAGTTTACTCTAATTCAGATGCGAGAAAACATATAATAACGTTTATTTAGTTGAATCTGCTCTCAAAATCTTTGGTGCTCTTGATATGTCGATACCGGGAGGTGACCTTTTTGTACAACAGGAGCAAGTACGTCGAGCAGTAGTTAATTAAGATTCGGTGGATAGTCCCTGGCAACTTGTGGGTGGATAGTCCCTGACTGTGTGAAGAGGAAATTTATGTATCATCAGCGAGTCCTGAACGGCATGCTTTCAACGGATGCCTTCTTTTAGCGCGACATTTTTGACGAGCTCCCAGTTATTTTGGAGCGAAGTATTAAAGCAGGATTACCCAGACAAATTCTAAATCTTTGAGATGCATAACAGTTTGTTGTAAGAATCAGGTTAAAAACCCGAAACATAAGACACTGACAAGATCACCGAACGAGACTGTATTGGGATTCAAGCTCACGCTTAGTCTTCATAAACGTATCAATTTTTACAGTATTAAAGACTTTTAAACTAAAGACTGCCTCCTCTGTCAACTCAGCTTAACACATACAGACACTAAGAAAACCTGGTATTCTCATGCCCAGGTTTGGAGCTTGTAACTTGAAAAATACCGGCAGTCATATATTTGTACTCGGCCAAACGCCAGGACTGTATAAAATCCTTAACTGTTATGTACGACCTCGACTAACTCCAACATAACACCCCTTCATTAAAAGCCTTAATTGTTATATAAGACCTCGATTAAATCCAAAATAACACCCCTCCATTACTTCCAGAACCCTAAGGAGCTTTCTGTCGACTAGAGAAAGTCACTGCAGTGTTTAATAGCTTCCTTTTTCTCATTTATGTGCCTAAAACATATTAGCCAGCTTCTGGAGTGGAGGTAAGTATAAAAGTGGGAGACAAACAGAGCAATGCTACGATTTCTTAGCTGCTCAATAGGAGTCTTAATCGTGTTGACGCGTGTCTGCAAGAGCTTGACATCCGCCTGCAGGGAGTAGACATTCGAGTTCAGACGTGGGTTTCCGAGTAACACTACTCAGGCCTGGACTTTATGGAAATCGTCAGGGACTCGATATCGGACCTCAGGGGCTCGTTGTTGGACTTCGAAGCGACGTATTGGATAATAGACTGCTCAAGAGACTGCATTGAATTGCTGATCTTCTGATTTATTGATACCTCTAATGGGCAAGGCCATTGAGGCTTGATTGATCCGGAGCCATGGTGTGAGAGTTGCAGGGGCTAGAGATACTAGCAAGGACCAGAAACGACAACAGGGGATAAAAAATTTGTTAAGTATTAATTGATTCTGTGATGTGTATAGATAGATGCTGGTATGAAGTGAATATGAAAATTGGAAGAAGAAGTTAGCTGATGCAGTATGGGAGAGGACAAATTACATTCTCATATGCTTCAGTACTAGAGAAGGTACGTCAAACTTTTGTAATCTAGAGTAGGCGTGATAGCTTAGATTCCCAAATAGAAATTACATTCTTGCATGCCCCTTAGTACTGGACAAACTAGAGAAGGTACATTGTCTCTTGATAAAAGCTTCTTTTTTAACTTTTGCAGTCTGAGGCAGTCGCAATAATTTATATTCCCCAGAAATATACCAGTTAAAGGATCAAAGTTCTTAGTGGACCCTTGAGCTCGTTTTCAGCGAGAAGCGAGCTTAGTTCTTGTCATTGAGAGTGGCATGTTTTAAGTAAAGATAGGTCCTAATGAGAATTTTGATCTTGTGTCTTATGATGGCATCACGAGACTAAAACGATACTGTGATAGACTGAAAATCCCAAAACACTCACTACAGTTACGTGCAAGAAGGTAGGCAAGTGCGGGTAGGTGTGGGCGCAGTACCGTGATGTATCTTATCGGAAGGTCCAGGTGCCTATCGGGCATAACGATTATATTGCTATTATGATCTTTCGGTTACAGTAATAACATGTGACTTACATTGGAGCTAAACTATACCGAGTAAGCGTGCTCTCAAGTCTCCACCCTAACCCCAACCATTGCGACTGACGCAGGCCTTGGCAGGTCCGGAGTGGGCGGGTGTTCATTTGATGACGCAGGAGAAACAGAATCACAGACAACTCATGCGACATAGCCAGCCACGAAAGTTCCGATTCGGTCGATCTCGCGGCGTGCCTTGTCCCCGTCATCGATCACCACAACCCACGCTATTATCCCCCAGCGCCCAACGTCTTCCTTCTACTCGCGCAAGTAGATTGATATCTTATTTATAGTGCTTGCACATGTTGTCGCCGTCCTTGTCTTCTAAGCAGCACTAGGGTGCAATCATGGCGCGAATATCCTACCTCATCGCTGCAGCCGCTGCACTGCTGGTCACTCGCTCTGCTGCCGATGAACTCTTCACCCCTAGACACGAGGCAGGTCGTTGCGCCCTGCGTGGACATTGCGGCAAGAAAGGCTTCTTCGGGAAGGCTTTACCTTGTGTCGACAATGGCCTCGCCGAAACCCCTGACGACGACTTCGCTAAGGAGATTGAGGAGCTATGTGGTCCTAAGTGGAAAGACAGTAAAGTCTGCTGCAATTCTGAACAGGTATGACTGTCTCCCTTTCTTCGTTATGCATATTTACCCCTACGTCAACAGCATGCTAATTTATATCAACAGCTGAACTCCCTGAAGAATGAGCTCTCCACCCCCAACCAGATTATCGGCAGCTGCCCGGCTTGTAAGGACAACTTCTACAACCTCTTCTGTACCTTCACCTGCTCGCCCGATCAGTCGCTTTTCATCAACGTTACTCGCACCCAAGAGCTCAGTGGCGGAACTGCTGTTGCCGAAATCGATCAACTTGTAACAAAGCAATATGGCGAGGGCTTCTACGACAGCTGCAAAGAGGTTAAATTTGGCCCGTCCAACTCCAGGGCTATTAATTTCATCGGCGGTGGCGCTACCAACTATACGGAGCTTTTGAAGTTTCTTGGGAAGGAGCAGGCTCTTGGTTCACCTTTCCAGATCAACTTCCCTACGGAATACTCTGAACCTGACATGGCTCCACGGGAGATGAAGCCCAAGAAGTGCAACGATGAAGATCCCAACTTCCGATGCTCATGCGTCGATTGTCCGGCTGTATGTCCCGAGCTTCCCGCGGTTAATGAGGCGGGTTCGTGTCGTGTCGGTGTTCTTCCCTGCTTAACATTTGCCTCGATCTTTACATATGGTGTCCTCTTTTTCTCGCTCGCCGTCGCTGTGGTTGGACATGTTGCTTGGAGAAAACACGCGCGGCGCCGTAGCGAACGACTCCATCTTTTGCAAGCGGCGGAACCAAGTGATGACGAGGACGAAGGAGACCTCGTGCGTAATGGAGCCATGTACGACCGCCCTACAAAGCACTACCCCCTCAATTCGTGGTGCGATACCGCTTTCAGCAAGTTGGGACACTTCTGTGCAAGATTTCCAGCCATTACTATCACATCTAGTCTGGTCGTCGTTATTGCACTGAGTATTGGTTGGATTAAATTCGATATTGAAAGAGAACCGGTGCGATTATGGGTGAGCCCAGATTCCGCAGCTGCCCAGGAGAAAGCTTTCTTCGACAAGAACTTCGGCGCCTTTTATCGTGCGGAGAAGATATTCCTGGTAAACGACACATCGGCCTCAGGAACTGGCCCAGTCTTGAGCTACGATACACTTACTTGGTGGGCAGATATTGAAACCGAGATTCGACAGCTTAAAGGTCCTGATTTTGGCTACTCCTTCCAGGATATATGCTTCAAGCCTACAGGGCCTGCCTGCGTAGTCCAAACTCCTACAGTCTGGTTCGACGGCACTAAGAACTGGAAATCTGGATTCCGGCAATGTGCTGATTCCCCCGTCTCGTGTCGACCTGATTTTGGCCAACCAATCGAGCCAGGCATGATCCTCGGCGGAACTGAAGGCCTTGACGATATTACAGACACCCCTGCAATCACCGTTACCTGGGTAGTTAATAACTTCCCAGAAGGCAGCTCAGAGCTTGCACATGCGCAGGACTGGGAAAGGGCACTGAGGAAACGACTTTTGCTTGCTCAAGACGAAGCGGCCGGTCGTGGTCTGAGGCTCTCCTTTTCGACAGAAATCAGTTTGGAAGAGGAGTTGAATAAATCTACAAACACTGATGCTAAAATTGTCGTAATCAGCTATCTGGTTATGTTTTTGTACGCCTCGATTGCACTAGGCTCAAGTGGTATGACAATTCGCGAGCTGATGAGAAGCCCTGCTGTCGCACTGGTACAGAGCAAGTTCACTCTTGGCCTTGCTGGTATTCTGATCGTACTGATGTCCATCACATCATCGATCGGCCTCTTCTCGTGGGCCGGCATCAAGGTTACTTTGATCATCGCAGAAGTCATTCCTTTCATCGTCTTGGCTGTTGGAGTGGACAACATATTTTTGATCGTTCACGAATTCGATCGCGTAAACCAAAGTTACCCAGATGCTATGGTTGAAGAGAGAATTGCGAAGGCCCTTGGGCGAATGGGGCCATCGATTCTCTTCTCTGCCATTACAGAAACTATTTCTTTTGCCCTCGGTGCCTTTGTCGGAATGCCGGCAGTTCGAAACTTCGCCATCTATGCTGCAGGCGCCGTCTTCATCAACGCATTGCTACAGATGACACTTTTCATTTCTATTCTGTCGTACAATCAGATGCGAATCGAAGATCACAGAGCCGATTGCTTTCCATGCATCCAAGTTAAGGCTGCCCGCGTACACCTGAGCAGCAATGGAAACAGCGGCCCTCGCCCGTATGATATGCCAGAGGAAAGTTTACTCCAGCAGTTCATTCGAAAACACTATGCGCCTACTCTTCTTGGAAAAAAGGTCAAAGTTGCTGTTGTTGCTGTTTTCCTTGGACTGCTTGCCGCTGGCGTGGCTCTGATGCCTTACGTTAAGCTTGGTTTGGATCAGCGAGTAGCTCTTCCTGATGATTCCTATCTCATCGACTACTTCAACGATATGTACAAGTATCTTGATGCCGGCCCCCCTGTTTACTTTGTCACGAAAGGTCTGAACGCCACAGAGCGCACACACCAACAAGACATATGCTCCCGCTTCAGTACTTGCGAGCCTTTGTCTCTTGCAACAGTTCTTGAACAGGAACGCAAGCGCCCAGAGGTGTCTTACATATCTACACCAGCTGCGAGCTGGATCGATGACTTCTTCCTGTGGCTAAAGCCCGAAAACGAGGAGTGCTGTAAGGAAAATGGTAAGGTCTGTTTTGCCGGCCGAAACCCGCCCTGGAACATTACCCTTGATGGTATGCCGGAGGGAGATGAGTTTGTATACTACCTAGAGAAGTTTTTGTCGGCACCGACAACAGACGAGTGCCCCTTGGGTGGCCGGGCTGCTTACAGCCAAGCAGTTGTCGTCAATTCAACGAACATTGACGTACCTGCCAGCCATTTCCGGACTTCACACACGCCACTGCGCAGCCAAGATGACTTCATCAATGCCTATGCCGCTGCACGTCGCATTGCCAATGAAATCAGTTCGAATACCGGAACTGAGGTCTTCCCCTACAGCGTCTTCTATATCTTCTTCGACCAATATGCCGGTATTATCAAACTAACTGGCACGTTGCTCGGTTCGGCTGTCGCCATCATCTTTGCCGTTTCTACTGTTCTCTTGGGATCAGTTGTGACAGCGCTCGTCGTGACCGTCACAGTGGTGATGACAGCTGTCGATATCATTGGTGCGATGGCTGTCTTCGATGTATCTCTCAACGCCGTGTCTTTGGTCAACTTGATCATTTGCGTTGGCATTGCTGTCGAGTTCTGCGCCCACATCGCCCGTGCCTTCATGTTCCCCTCTGGGTCGGTTATGGAGCGGGCCAAGAACCGATTCCGAGGGCGTGACGCCCGTGCCTGGACAGCTCTCGTTAATGTTGGTGGCTCTGTCTTTAGCGGCATCACCGTTACGAAGCTCCTTGGTGTGTGCGTGCTGGCTTTTACTCGCTCTAAGATCTTCGAGATCTATTACTTCCGCGTATGGCTGGCGCTAGTTGTTTTCGCCGCTACGCATGCGCTCATCTTCCTCCCGGTGGCACTGTCCCTGGTTGGTGGGCAAGGCTATGTCGATCCCGAGAGCGAGGGAGGGCTTGCAGACGATCTGGCGAGCCGCCGGTATAGGTCACTAGTGCCAGACAATGTGAGCGACTCTGAGGATGAATACGAGGATTAAAATTGTATAATGGATTAAGATATCCCCCCGTACACGTGGGAATAAGAATGGCATTGGCAGTCCTGTTATTAGTATGGATATACGAGATTAGCGTTAACACAAAGCTTGGAGTACTGGGTATACACGTCGATGTATACTTTGTTTGAACACTAAAGCATGTTGTTACTGTAGAATACATAAGGGTCATTGAGAGACTTTAAAATGATGTAACTTTGGGTAATGCGAATTACTATTCTTGAACTCTCTCATTGTTGCCTTATCTTTAACTCTACAATTCTAGCGAGTATCTGTCAAGGTCAATTTTACTTTCTGGATCTTAGATGTGATTCGCTAACTATGTGGTGTAAGACGTTGGGGAGTTAAGCAGCACTTCGTATCCCTCTATGTGCCATCGAAACGAGGCATCGTGTGCAATGAGGGCATATTGTTTGTTTTGTTGGCAGGACATCATCACCGTCACCGTCACCGGTTAGTGAATATTACATTGTGGAAATGAAACAGGGCAAAACAATACAAAACCCCCGGATGGGCAAAACTAGCGTGTTGTCTGTTCTGTTGTTGCGGCACGGAGTCGTAAATTTGGGGTTTTGGTTAGTTATCATATGTCATTGATTGTGTTGGATCGGCTCGGGGGTCTTGGCATCTAAGGGGGCGTTGATTGCTTTGTTGGTTGGTGTGGGTCATTTTGTATGGTTTGGTTGCTACCAGGGCTGGGGAGCGGTAAGTATCGCCCGAAATCCACGGCGGGCGTAGGTAGGCAATCACAGCAGATGACGATGATGATGATCAGCCAGCCTGTTGGTTGTTGGTTAGGACATCGAGAGGCAGCGCCGTTTGTCTCACTTTCGGCTTTGTAGGGAAATGGTCACTTTGATATGTGGTAGGTTAGTGTATGCACGGGCTGATAGCTGGTTGTAAGTGACTACCTAAGCAATTATGACTCTCAGGACCTCTTTATAGCCCTCCAAGCACAGAAAGTTTGCTAAGGGATAGCTATTTGGTGGAAACGTAATCTGATTATATAGTCTTAAACAGGGATATAGAGAGCATGATTTTAACACCAGACACAATTCAATTTATAATGAATGGTCTCAGCACTGTAGCAGTATAGGTACCAAGGTAGTTTAAAGTCGGTGTAACCCCCAACCCCTCAACATCTAGGTAGCTGTATACAACTAATAGGTAGTTAGCTACATACAACACTGTGTTCTTCTGCCTCTCTGTGTAGGCAGTTGAAGGGCATGCTACTGCTGTACGATGCAAATTGATAGAGAATACCTACTAGATCTGCAGTACCCATCTGTTTTGAATTAGAGCTAGCTGCGCTACCTAGCAGCACACAACGCTCTAGATCAAAATAGCAATTCTTCACACCATGACAATAAGAGTTGCAAATCGAAAAAAGCGCTAAGTTCAACAATCTCTCGCGTTTGGAAGGGGTTTCAATTGACAAAGTTATTCCTAAATCACATATAAAATGTGTCGGCTGCAGGAGAATTAGTTAGTTGATTGATTGATTAAAGTAGGTGTTGTGTTGTCGAAGATAGATAAGTGTAGGGTGTTACAGGTGGCAGGTGGTGTAGTAAGTATATGGTAGGTGCAATACAGTTCTGTTTTCCAGAATACATAGTGCTGTGTGCTGCTAGGTGAGTACCTTAGGTACCTAGGTAGCTTGCCATACAACTTTAGGTGTGAAGTAACTTCTCACGGCAGCCTAGTGTACACAGGTAAGGCTGAGTAAGATGGGAACGTGGGGCAATAATGTGGGGGTTGGAATGCCGACAACGGCCGAGACCTGACGCTAGCAAGCTAGTTTCGCTCCGTACCTAAGTACTGCCTAGGTAGCCTGCCTTAAGTGCCGTAGAGCTCTCTCAAAGGACTTAGCACGTCTCTCCATCTGTTATTAGGTGGTACCTCCCTCTTTCAATGTTGGCTTCGTCTTTTGATCTTATTCCATATTAAACCGCCACGCCACGACAACCCAACCTGGTAGACAAGTATCTATTGGACGTCAACTCTAAACGTCTTTTCGATTCCATTAACTAAATCAATCATTTTCGAGCAGCTATCCTAATTTCCCTCTGCTGCGCTATTAGTCATTGCCTTGCACCCTTCCAACGCGATGACGTCCCACTCGACAACCAATGTGCCTCCGGCACCACCAAATGCAGCATCCAACATGACCCTCGAAAACTACAGATTCCCATCCCACCGCCTACCGCGACAGCAGCAGGACCCAGACCGTGTCCCGTTAGTACTCGTCGCTTGCGGTAGTTTCTCCCCGATCACCTTTCTTCACCTGCGCATGTTCGAGATGGCCAACGACTACGCACGGATGAACACCAATTTCGAAGTTATTGGCGGCTACCTTAGTCCTGTGTCCGATGCTTACAAGAAAGCTGGCCTGGCGCCCTCAATTCATAGGTAATTGATGCCCTCTCTTCTGTGCTATTTGGTTCTGTCTGGCGAGATACTAACTTGTAGTACACCACCAGAGTACGTATGTGCGATATAGCTGCCGAAGAGACGTCCAACTGGCTCATGGTCGATCCATGGGAGGCTATACAACCCGAATACAGCCCCACGGCCGCTGTACTGGATCACTTCGAACATGAAATCAATGATGTGCTGGGTGGTGTTCTGAGCGCTGATGGCCAGAACCGGAGACGCGTCAAGATTATGCTGCTGGCGGGAGCTGATCTCATCAGCACCATGTCCACTCCCGGCGTCTGGGCCGAAAAGGATCTTGATCATATCCTAGGCAGCTTTGGTGCCATGATTGTCGAGCGAAGTGGGACTGACATGGAAGAAGCACTTGCTAACCTGAAGCCGTGGGAAGAGAACATCTATGTCATACAACAAATGATCCAGAACGACGGTACGTACTTGTAGTCGACTTTCACGCTGGAACGACAACCCGCATGCTAACAAAGACACCGCAGTGAGTAGTACGAAGATTAGGTTGCTCCTCAAGCGGGACCTGAGCATCACGTACTTGATTCCTTCACCTGTCATTCAATACATAACGGAGCATCGGCTCTACGTGGATGAGGACACAAAAGCCAAGGAGAAGCAGTCTACCAGTACATCTAAGTGATGGTCAACTGCTTTGCCCATTCATGCGATTTCCTGATACCATATGGTCTGCATTTGTCATGACATTGTACTACTAATTGCCGACATTATTCGACTCATATACCCCCCTCCCTCGCTTGAGCGAAACGGAAGCACGGTTATTCTTCCGTTTCGACTCTAGGAATTCGGCGCCCACCGGCAATATGACCGAAAATGAGGGGCAAATTTTATCAACCCCCATTTAACAGTATGCCGCATTGAGAAGCCCCCACTCGGAAATTCCAATACTATCTGTGGCGTGCTGCACTGCGGTTCTAGCATCATTCTGCCGAAGATATCTACAGTGCAGAGGAAAAGCGTCGCTAAGTAGTTCAGCGATTCTGGATGATTTTTTGGGGGCGCTGTTCATTATATCCTCCGATTCCTGCAATTGTGGGTTATGTCGGCATTGAAAGCGAAAATGAGCAGGAGGTTTATTATCTAAGAAAGATATGGGTTTTATCGGCCCAGTTCCCTACCTACATTAGACAGGATACGTCGACGAGTAGATGGCTAATGACATGATGCATACAAGCGACGCACGCTCATTTGCATCGCTGCTGCATGAGCAACTCTTCTTGCCTTTAACCAGGTAATAATGGCTTATTCAGTCACCTACTGCAGTTTAGCGTAATGAATAATAAGCGCAGCCACACTAGCGAAATAAATAACCTTGCATACCGATGTGTGATTTATCAGCAACAGAACGTTGGAAACCCTATGTGCGTGCATGCGTGTACGTCACCCTCTTTTACCTGTGATGTAAGGACCCCGCAGCGAAATGAGCGCCACATTGTATGCATGCCTGGCGGCCTGGATAGAGAGGAATGAAGAAGTGGACCAAGTTCCCTGCCTAATGTATGCGGGCCAGGGGGGGTGCAGGTAAGACTTGTGAAAGTCTAGTAAATGAATTACAGAGAGGTATTTAGCTAGCTAAGCCCAAATATTTCAAAGACCTAAAATGGACTTTTTATTATTGCTTAACGAAGCAATCAAGGCTATTGCGAAAGAAGGCACGATAACTACAATTTCCAGCCCTTGAAACCATTACTAGCAGTAGCAATAATTACTAGCGTACGTAGTAATTGCTAGCCGTAGAAAATTTCTGCTATAGTTATTCTTCGCGAGAAACATAGTGTAGCAACTCTGTCAACAGTGTTACCTCTCTACGTACAAATTTCTAAAGAAAAATAGACATGCAAGTCTTACCTTGAACCCCCCTCCCCCTGCAAGGTAGGTAGTTTACATAGTGTAACCAACCCTTACCTTGGTAAATTACCCTTATTAGCATGCATACCTGGTCCTAGCTAATGCATAGATCAGGGTAGGAGGTAGATAGGCACTTAGGAACTCGCTCTCTAATAACTACTTGTGAATGACAGCTGTAGGTATAAAAGTTTGTACCCACCTAAGTAAACATGAATGTCAAGAGAATGAAGAACGTGTATAAGTGCGCGCGCGTGTGTGTATGGTTAACCGTAAGGTTTATAGCCATGGAGACTAGCATGTTTGATTTCCTATCTAGGGTACTACAGCTGCCTTGACAATCAAGCGTTTAACTAAACCTATAGTTTACTCTTTTTATCCGGACTGGACACGCTTTGTATACCGTAGGGACTGGCTGGGGTGGTGAGTTGACAACCACTTCACACCACAGCATCACATCTAAACGCAAGCTTTTCCACCTTTCTGTGATGGACATGTCTCATGTACAGCATTCCCTACAAACAGACCTCAAATACCACCCAAATTTTGTTTGTCTCGTCATGCCTTCGTTGTATTTCTTTTTTTCGTGAATCGTAAGAAGAAACCCACAACACACCAGTTAGCTAGCCAAGTCGCAGTTCCATATCCAGGATGGCCAGTCCAAGATTTATGGCCAAACAAGGAGCCCAAAGGCAAAAAGGAAGTGACGAAGATTAGATTAGATAATCATCTCCGTCCTATGACAAGGTATGCGCCGGTTAACACCTCGACCTTCCAACCGTCAGCAACAAGGGCCTTGAAGACATTGATGCGCAGTGGAGATTTGCCGTCCGAGTTATGACGACCCAGGCCGGTGACGATTTTAAGCCCATCTCGCGCCCTGCGGGCTTTCTCCTCGCCCAGGCCGTCCCACCACCGCCAGGCACGGTTGATGGCGATCTCGACGCCGTCCTGCACCAAAACGCCATGCAGGTCGATCGTGTCCTTGGTACTCTGCTGGTCGACGAGGAACTCAGCCTCAGAGCTGATGGCTTTGCGGTGGCTCGCGGCCTCGGAGCGCGCGCGGTCCGCGTAGTAGGCCGCCGCTTGTCGCATCAGCGGGTCAGACCTGCCTTTCCTAAAGGCCGAGGACGCCGATGCGTACGAGTGCTTCGTGGAGGCGGCCATGGTTGCCTTGGCAGTGCTGACTGCTTGGATACTGCTTTGTGTTGTGCGCGGCTGTTGCGCTGCATGCGACTTCATGGAAGATATTTCTTTCCATGAGGGTTTAGGAATCGGGGGGCTGGTGGGGAGCGGCATCTCTGAAGCCAGTTCAAGATCCGAGGCGACGACGCTGTACGGCACATCATACTTCAAGTACGCTGGCTTCTCGAAGTGGTCTGCCAATGCGTCGACGACATCGATAGCAGCCTGGGACGTTGCGGTCGTGTCGAAGATTGGGCCGAAGTACTCGTGGGGAATCCACGGTATTCTTTTACCTTGCTCTTCCTCCAAGCGCAATTGATTCGGGCTGCTAGAGGGCTCTAGGCCAAGGGCAAGATAATTATCAAGTATCTCAAGGATGGCAGCTCCGAGTGAGAACTTATTACGCTGATATATAGTCGTGGCTTCGGAGATTGGCAGCGCGAAACGATCTGAGATGAAGCTAGTATTCTCTACGGTTCATGTTAGCAAATAGAGGGTTTTTGCCCGCTCGAATCATCTCCTGGATAACGACTACTTACCACCATCGGCAACCTCATCTCGACTAGACTCTTCCGAGGCAATGATCGTATCGGTGCTTTTCGAAGCCGCTGCTTTTGAAGCTCTCTTCGCCTTTCTCCGTGCCTGCTTTTTCCTGTTTGGTACCTCATCGTCCGATACGTAGAAGCCTTCAACGCCCTTAGGCCTCTGGCCCGTCTGTTCAAGCCATTGTAGGTTGAGCAGCTCGTCAATAGTGAGATCTGCATCGCCCTTGGCTTTCTGCAAGGCTAGCTTGATATCAATCTGCTTCAAAGAAACGAACATAGCAGCGAGCTGTCGTACTTTCTCCTCGTCACTGAGGTCATCTAAGACGCTGACATGAATGATGCCTGGGCTCTCTTGTGCAGACGTCTTGGAGGATGAGCCAGATAAGACACTCCGGGAGTGCGAGCTCTCGGTCGTGGTCGTGAACCCATCGTTACTCTTGAGATCCCCCTCGGTCGGGGGAAGCGCATCGGAACCAGTGTCCTCATTGAAGGGGGAAATACCCGCCAAGTCATCACTGCTGAATCCGCTAGGATTGAAGCCAGTCGCCTCTTCCACCTCGACATCCTGGGAGATGGCTAGTAGAACTTCACGGGCAGCAGCAAATTCGTCCGGCTTTTGCAGATCATAATCGCTAGAGATAGACAAAATCGTCGCTTCATCTAGGAGTGAGCAAAGCTCATCCTGTTATTGTTAGCGCCATTCATCATGAAACATCTGCATGTTGTGGCAAACGTGGTATCTTCAAGTGCGCCGAGTATTCGCAAACGCTAATAAATGAATGAACACGTCTCAGAACGTGCAGTTAGTTGAGATGACTTACTATTAATTGTTTTGTTGGGTCCCCCATAGTAGTACAAGGCGTCAACACGTCGAGTCCAAAGAACAAGAAGCGCTGGTGATCAAGAAATCAACGTCGGCAAAGTAAGAAGAGGTGTGATTGAGTGCATACGCCGACACATCATTGTATTTTCTTGAGGGTTTCACGGGGTGAAAATCTGTCAGAGTATTTGATCCCTACGCACAAGATCGGGAGCAATCAAAAAGCCAAGAATAATCACAGCAAACGGAGAGCGAAAGAAGATGATGGATCGCCAATGAATGAATGAGTGAATGAATGGCTTGAATGGGATGATAGATGACTAAATGAAGGTGTGCCCAATGGGCCATTGATCTTCGGCAGCCGGCAGTATTGTGCTGCCAGCTGTGGGTCAATGAGTCGCCGTTCCCGTCACGTTCCCTCCATTGCTTTCAGTATTCAGCTGTATAACTTATCATATTCACAGCCGACCGATCAGATCAACCATACCCGTGGACCTCTGTGCATTTACAGGTTTTGCATGGTGCGTTCCTGACATTACAATGTGCGCATAGATTTGTCATCCTAAGTGGTGAAACTACTCTTGTGCAGTCAAACTAACCAATTCGAGCGCTATACCTGTATCATACACCTAGGGAACATAGAACAGCCAGTCGATAATAGTACAAAATACATTAACTATACATATAATATGATAGGTTCAAAACTCACGACTCTCCCCAATATCACATATATCAAATACTCCCTTCTCTGGCATCCCCTTCCGTTTGAGTGCCTCCTTGAGCAACTTAGGGGGTTCCAAAGGATGCTCGGGCGTAAGAATCCAAGTACCCCAGTGAATGCCCATGGCTCTCTTGCAGTTAGTGTCGTGGAAGATCTCTACCGAGTCATATGGGTTTGCGTGCATGTGCGAGAAAATATGGCGTGGATGGTAGGCACCAATGGGTATGAGCCCCAGGTCAACCGAGCCGAGATGTTCTCCGATCTGGCGGAACTGGGGACACACCGGCAAGTGCTGGAACGCCGGGCCCCAGTCATCTTCGCCTTCAGCAACCTTGGGTACCGTGCGATAACCTGTGTCGCCACCGAACCAGACAGTCTTTTCGGGAGTGCCCGACTTTACTCCCCATGAAGCCCAGAGTGTGTGATCCCTATCAAAGCCACTCCTGCCAGATGAGTGCTGGCTTGGTAGACATGATATAGTGGCCTTGATGGGCTGGAGTGTTGTGTCGTCTTCTTTGACAGATTTGGGCGTGAACGTGACCTCTGCCTCATCCCACCAGTCCATCTCTGTCACATTCTCGATACCGCTTGACTTGAACCACTTCTCTAGCCCCAGCCCGACAAAGAAGTGCGCATTGGGGTGGTGCTTCGTAATCTCCTTCACAGAAGGATAGGAAAGATGGTCATAATGAGAGTGGCTGATGACGACGGCATCGACATAGGGAATATCACCAATGTCACAGGGCCGCTCCGTGTACCTCTTGAAGCCTAAAAAGTTGACAGGTGCGCAGCAGTCCTCAAAGACGGGGTCAAACAACACGCGTAGGCCTGACGGATACTCGACGTAATAGCAGGCGTGGCCGAGCCATGTGGCCCGAAGCTGTGAAGACGCAGTGCGCTCAGGCAGAAACTGCGGCTTCACCACGGGCACAAGATTGTCTGCTATCTTGGGCTTTGGCGCATCTGAGCTCAACATACTCTTTCTGCACAGTAAGTTTCGATCAGCGATTACTCTTTCTTGAAACGGAAAAAAAAAAAACGGGTAATGTGCCTAGTGGATCACGTACATGATGGTTGGGACAAAGACGGATAATGGTGGGAACACATGTGATGGATGGGGATTTCGGAATTTGACCGTCTCTCCCCGACCATTTTTGATGTGATGATCCTTTGCACCTTTGTCTGACAGCTTGTCAGAAATGGGCTGCGGCGCCACTGTGCATGCATAGGCCACCATGGCTATTGCAGTTGTCTTTGACCCTGCCGCAGCAAGTTTGTTGTATCGAGCTACTGTTGGCGGAGTTCGAAATCTCGATTGTAGGAATCGTCGCAGGAACTGCATGGGTTCAAGCTGTGTTGAAAATTGGGGAAAAAGGAAAGTAGCTCAAAGGTGCGTCGTTGTAAGGGATAATATACAAGGCGTCTATCTGCGTTCGTGGAATTCTTCTCATGTTCCAGATGCTGACGAAAATGTCCCCGACACAGGCCTGAGTGGCTTGTTTGGACTTTAGAGCGCCCCCTTGATGGGAATTTTTGCGACGGTTTACCGTAATCGATTACGATATCAATGATTGCCTATTGCTAAATTTGGTATCATATGGCGTCCTCATGATGGTCTGGGCTGCATTATGCCCAGTCAAGACTCAAAAGCATGAGTTCAGGAGGTAGCTAATTCCGGCGACAACGGGCTATTGCGAAAATCCGAATGCGAGGCGAATGCGAGGCGAATGGAATCCGCGGGGTTGTTTGTAGAAGCCCAGTGGTTTTATTAAGTCCGTAGGAAAACCAAGTGATCCCTAACTCCGACGCTACATGGCATACCTAGGCACCCGCCAACTTATTATTCAAGGGGCTGCCAGCTGCCCTCTTCAATCTGCCTACATTGGAATTCTTACCTAAGGTAGACAGCTTACCGAGTATAATATTGATGATATTATATTTAGATTTGAATTGAACACGGCTCATATATGTTCGGTCAATCTCACCAACGTCCCACGATAGGCCGGAGTCATATACATACTCTCTCTCCTTCAAATGGGGGCGCCCACCGGCATGACAGGAACCTGATGCATGCCACCGTCCAACTCCATCCATGTGAGTCTTGACTCGCTTGTAGAATCACCCAGCGCCCGCCATGATTGCCGTGCTGTGCGCTCTTCTGGAGCAAAGCTCCCTCGCTGTCTGCGCCACCAGGTGCAGTTACGGGTCCAGGACGCGACCTTTGTATAGAGCGAACGGAGGTGGAATAGGTTCTTGTACGTTGGTGCGCAGCAGCACACGATGCTAGCTGCTTGTTGTACGGAAGTCCAGGCCACATGACTCCGAACGTTATTGAAAACTTCAAGCGGTGAGTGTAAGTAGATAGACGGTTCCTCGAATCGAAAATGTGGACGCCAGGAAAGGAGACTCTTACTTCGCGCATCCGTTTGCTTGCCATATAAATTAAATCCTCCTATTCGAATAAACCCAATAATCCCTGAGCTGTGAAGCAAAACGATCAACTCACCCAGAACGTAAGGATCGAATAAGAGACGGCATAAATAACTCACAGACCCCCCACGACGAAAAGAATAGCTAGCTTCAACTTCGTGGATAATGTGAGCTGTATTCCGTATACCATCACAGACGCAAGGGCGACCATGGCAAAATCGACAGCGGAGTTAATCGACTCTGTCCCGGTGAACACCAATACCTGATCCAGACACCGGCCATCTTCTATAGCACTCCAGTTATAGCTTATGGGATAGCAGCCGAATAAATTAATGAACAGCGTCAAAATAGTGTCGGCGGCCTGTACCGCGCCCAGTACATACGTCCAGCGGACGAAGCTTCTCTTCACCGAGAACAAGCGGTAGTAAAGGAGCAGGATGCTAAACTTGGCGAAGAATTGGTTTAGTGGGTAGAAAGGAATCGTGGCATATAGTATCTGCTCATTATGGCACTCATAGCCGCATTGTCAGCCAAGTTCGCTAAGCAAATGTATCAGAAAAGGCAGTGTAGGTACCTTCCCAATATGTATGGAATCGTCGACAGACAGAGTTGTGAGATCCCTTCGAACGAGAATGCCCAAGCCTTCGGAGGATGCCATGTTAGCATATGACTGTATGCTATAAAAGTCGCTGACTGCCAGTAATGGAGCAACAGTGACGTACTTGCTAATGTAAGTGATGTGTAGCCGAGAAACGATATTAGAGCGGCCAAGGCGAACCAATCCTCAAGGCTGAGCTTTCGACCAGAATGTGTCGTGGCTATAAAGCGAAGAGCCATGGCGATAGTAGATATTGTCGCCAAGAAGATGAGAAAGATAAACGTGAACCGGACTTCTAACGCCATTAAGTTGTAGACCGACCACTGAGTGGCTCTTCCTGGCCAGCTAGATAGCTCAAGTGGAAAAGTTAAAAGGTCTGTGAACGCTGAAACGAAAACATGCGACATAGTGCGGCCAAGGGGGATGTAAATCCTTCGCCTAGTGTAAGATGCTGGTCGGTAGGCTGTCCCCTCAGAGGTTGCATCGCGGAATTATGGATTTTGCCATGACAGTAGGTCTATGGTAGTGAGCCTTGTGGCAGGCACGTATCACTAATGTCATAGTTCGAAAATAAATGAAAAGATACTAGTATATTGAATTTATAAACAACGTCATCTTCTCTGTGACTGACAACATGCGTATTTTTTTTACTAAACTCGGGCAGCCGTGTGATAATTTCAGGCACAGGTTCTACGATACAATAAGTGTATTGTGTAAGGCTGCTCCTGATGTCCAGCTGTGTAGTCCATACAAATTCTGACGATGCAATTTCTCAGGTACAGTTCGTTTGACTATAAATCTATGTTTTCACGATATAAAAGCCTATCACTATGATCCAACAAGGCAATACCAGGCAGAATCCAAGCATTTCATCAACGTACAAATCGTTAATACGTTCGAAGAAGAAGGACCTTGGCTTCTATCTCGGCTGGCGTGGATAACCAAAGCGGTGTTGAATGATACGAAGTCTCTATGAAGCCGACTCTTATGTAACCGCAACCACCCCTCCTTTAGCTGATGCCTCATCGGTTCCGTCGTCACTTTCGTCCTCCGGTGGCACCCACAGTAGGATACCGTCTTTGTCACTTTTCATTCCCTCAGTCGGGATGATCTTCAAAACTTTCTGAAAGTACTTATCCCGGACTACGAGTGTCGGTCGAATCCATGCACCCTTTACTAACGGTAATAGACGGTAAGTGATGGATCGTCTCGCAATGGGCAACACGTTCATCGTTGTGGTCTTGGCGCCGGAGAAGGCAAATTCGTCGCTCGGCTCCATGGTGAGACCAAATGTTAGAAAGTGAGAAGAGGGGTTCTCGATGGTGATATCCAAGAAGAGGAGCTGAGAGGGCGATGCAGCTGGCGACGCCGAAGGTGCTGGAGAAGAGGAATAAGAAACCGTAGCAAGAACCCTTGGCTCTGAGACGGTGACGTAGAATCTGGGCAGAGGTAAAGTCGTCACGTTTATAACCGTATCCGGAGCGCTGACTCGTCTCCATTTGATGATGAATGCAAGGTCCGAGGTCGCTGGCGATCGATCATCGAGACTCGGCTTCTGAGAAACAAGATCGAAATGCCCTTCCTCAATTGTCTTCGGACTGAGAATTTGACCATTAGCAGGTAGTGTCTCAGTCTTCGAAGCCATGCAGGTCACGCTGCCTTGCGTAGCAATTATTCTAACGTCGAGATCCAGGACCGAGACTTCTTCATGGACAAAAGAAGCATAGCGTGTGACGAGAGCCCATTTCTGTGCTAGTCCTCGAGGTCGTGTGACAATTGCATCATCGTCGGACAAGTCTTGTATATTTTCGGTATCGAAGAGACTGGGCCATTCAGAGTAAATCATTGGCAGCAAATCGTAGCTTGCTTCAAATGGAGAGACGATATTGAGAGGGTATGACGCCTCCTGGGTGATAGGTGTTGATGAATCTGAAATGAGGTAATAGGATACCTTAATACTCAGATCAATTACAGTAGGCCCGTCAATAGGGTCTAGTGTAATGAGGACTCTCGCCGACTCAGATGCTTTGATCGTGTTCATCTGAACACTACGCAAGCTTGTATCATCACTTGCTGAAGACAACGACTGCGTAGCCCCGCCGATAACCTTGACTTGATACGAAGGGGAGCCACTCCCACGCAGAGTGATATCCATCTTTGTTGTAGCGTCGCCGTCCTCTTCGTTCATTATGTCTAGGTCAAGCTGTATAGCTTCATTTGTATAGTACTGCTCAAGCATTCGGAGCACTTCGATTTGCATTTTTGGAGGCCTGGGAAGGATCCTGATGCTCTGAGGGTCTAGTCTTTTAAGTTTCCTCTTTGACAAGCCGGAGTACCATTGACTCGAAGATGCTGTCCGATGAGGTTTCATGCTGTATGTGAGTGAAAAGGTCTCAGAGTCTAGAGAGGCTTGTACTGAGGTTGCCTTCGCATCACCAGGCTCTCTTAGTGGTATATCGAATTCAAAGACACGCGTCTGACCGGGAAACAGGGTTAAATCCTGAGTCCCCTCGAGGAGAATTGAAGATGGCTGTTGAATATCGGCATCAGAAGCGTCGTCGGTAGTGGAATTTCCGGTAGCTTCAACCTCTTTTAGTAAAACCTTGACAACTTCTGAAGTCGTTTTATTTTTTTTCTGATCGTGGATCTTGTCATGTCTTAAATGAACCTCCCGCAACCCACCTCCAACACGGACACGGAGAGACTTAAGCGTTATGGGAGCTGCATTAGGGAACGCATTTGAAATAAGGGAGAGCTGCGCAGGACATGTCTGTCCTGACTTGCCCTCCTCATGTTTGAAAATGAAGTCGGCGCACATAAATGACGTTAAATGCTCATCGTCCAGGTTAATGACTGGTGGCTGCACCACGTTGATTCCATCTAAGGACTTCGAGATATCATAATGCCAATCTGGACGCCGGGAAAATCCTGAGAGGGGTGTCAGTGACACGATTATTCCCATATCAAGCGGACTACTAACCTCTGTTCATCAGCTCCCAATCAATGGCAACTATGAGCTCTCTCTGGCCAGCTTCGACAGCTGCATTTCTCAGGGTCCAGCTCACTGCTTCCGTGATATCCCACCAACCTTCAGACCTGAACGACATATCCCTCCACAGAGGAGTGAGCAACTCTACCAGCTGTTGCCATTTCCCCATCTTTTCCAGCTCTTTACAAGAATCGAGAGCTAACTCGACTGAGATGCGCTTTTGACGCCGTCTCTGAAATTCTGTTCGCGCAAGTAATAAGTGATCGAATATCAATTGAGCATGATTTGCGCCAAGTCCTTCCAGCGGATATTCTTCGTGGGGCTCAGGACACATGTAAGTGTCGTAGGTATAAGCTTTTCTGGAAACTCCAGTCTGTGCTGCTTCAGCCAGCGGCTTCCGGTCATCTTCTGGTATCGACTGTGCAAATTTCCGCCTGTCCAGCAGATGCCGCGCTGCTGCTCGGTACCAATACCCGGAATGATGAAGTAGCTCCCACGGCTGCAGACGCTCAGCAGAGAGATTCTTCTCCGGTGGACGGAAGAGTAATAATGTCGACGGTTCTAATTCAGGGAAGTTCACTTTCTCAATCAAATTCGCCATCACCGTACACCATCTCGCTTGCCATGCTTTCCAGCCATAGTTCTGCGTACCGCGGCCTTTCCGGTCTACTATGTCACAAATCCTATCGTTATGCGTTTGCCATCGCCGTACAGCAGCAGTGCTTTGTCCACTCAGCAGTAAGCACTTTAGTGCTCTTATTGCTAGTATGTCGGCTAGAAGACGGGCATCGTTAAATCTCGGATTCCACGCAGGTATAGTCTCCAGCACATCGGCTCCAAGCAAGGTGTCATAGGCCTGTTCGTAAGATCTCAAGGCAGCGTCAGTTTCCTGGCGGAACTCAGCAAATACAGCAGTCTTGAAGTCGTAACGAACGTTCCACCCCTGTAGAGATAATGTGTGAGACGTCCCGCTGGTTGGAGGTATAGTGGGTAGTGGTGCGACTCCACGTCCCTTCTTCTTGCGGCCATGGCGTCCAAGATCACGATAATATTCAAGAGCTTGGTCAAATATCGCAGTCAAGACATTGTCAACGGCCTTTTCCAATTCTAGCTCTGTCCGCCGAGTCGGTAAAACAAACAGAGATGCCTTAGGGTCGAGTCCAGTACTTCTTCTTATGTTCTCGAGCCTCTCCTGAAACTGGGACATAGTGCTCGGGGACTGGTCACTGAGGATAACCACGGCTAAACGGCACTTGTAACCTGACTGGCTGATTGCATTCTTTACAGCATTTATATCCGTTTTCAACTGGTTGTCGTGTAGAGTTGCGAGGGTAGGATCAGAGGTCAAGCTGTAAAAGCAGAGACACACGCTCGGTATCAGATCTTGGTGCTTATGGAGCCATCGGTTGTCTATCAAGCCATCGGGATATAACGTCGAGCCGGGGCTAAGCGGAGAGAATGGAGAGTGCAGGACGAAGGCAGAGGAGGGGGTGTCCAGATCGGCAGGAAGTCGGGCACGACGAGGCGGCAGCAGAAACTCCTAGCAGTCATCTTTAGGACCTATTTCAAGCTAGGCAGTTTCCTGCCATGGGACTAATTACATACCCTCCCGATTGTCTTGACTTTGAACTTGTACCTCCTCGCGCCATCTCGCGACTGCCAGGGAAGGTTGGTGGCGTCTGCTTCTTGGATGAAGCGTAATATGATTCTAGCTTCCCGGGTATCGACTGGGGAGAGCTCCGAGCGCACGAGAATGCCCCGTTCTCTCAGCTCGGGGTCGGTAAGGAGAGGTGTGGTCGGACTGGTACTGAGCCCAGAGACGACCAGGAAGGGGACATTGTGGTCCAAACTTCCTGGAGGGTATCCGTCCATTGCTCTAACGTACAGCGAGGTTTACGGACATGGGTGACATGCGATCATTCATTCAAGCCATGTGGTGGAGCTGAGGAATTATTACGCCGTGGTACATAAAGTGACAATAACTATGTCTTTAAGGCGCGTGTTAGCTTGTGAAATCTCATATGTCTAATGGTTCAGCCATTCTACTCACAGGAAAGCAGCAGCTTTTGAGCCCTCGTAGCTGATGCGCATTTGCTTGGCCTTGGCCTTGGTACCTATGTATTGATTAGTATTGAGACTTCTGGCAGCTGAGGCTAACGTTTTGCGCCAATGGCTCGGGTGCCTTAGCTACCTAGGTACCTAGCTTGTGTCACACCCATAGTGACCTCACAGACCATTAGGTATCTAGACGCGTGGGGGCGTAACCTGAATCGGACACTCGGGATCAGCTAGCACCGGCGCATCGGCTGGAAGCAAGAAAGGTGAGTTGTAAAACCTAAAAAAGGTTAGATACGGCTAACCTGTGGAGAATGGACCGGCAACTGTCCAGGTTGGATCCCTCGAGGCGCTTAACAGCACTGCGATCCATCTGCTGGGGCTGCCGTTGTCTTAGCTGCGGGCAGCCTCGTTCTCCGAGTGATCTTCTCTTTTACACTCTCAATGCATTTTCCACTACCAAGCTCAACTCCCCTTTCTCTCACAAACCCAACTCAAAAACCGACTGCGGAGAATATCGACTCCTATTCTCGAACTCAGGGCCTCGCATTCACAATACTGCCCAACTTTTTGCGTGTCTGCGCCGATCCTACGACTACCTCCCCCCGCCAACATCAATACGGTCGCGATACTTCCTACCAAAACACAAGTCGAAGCAGACCGTTTACCTATTACGCTGCCATTTTCAGTCGCTTCCTCCAGGTTGGAGAACCTGGAATTTCTCCACCAATCTACCCGCATTCGCAACGAACAGCTCCTATTTCCCGAAGCATTCACTTTACAGAACATCTCCGTCTCTAGACGGTTGCCAGGTGGTGGCCATGGCTACTCAGCATATTATCTTCGCAGAGACTATCACGGCGATGAAGAAAGCTCGGAAGCGGAGGGCATATGGTACGCTGCTCTCCTTGGGTCTAACGAGCTTTGGTCTGATAATATGCGCTAGAGTCCGACTCTGATTCCGAGGTCGATTATCACGGGAATCGTGGTCACAAGTTAAAGAAGAAAGCCAGGTTCGCACATGAAGGCCAGCTAGCAGCACCATCGGGCCCCGAGGTCTATAGAGAGGTAAGAGAGTTGCCCTCGTTTTACCCACTTGCGCTAATAGATCGCAATCATTAGGTTGTAAACCACGCTGGTTACCAACGAGCGATCATCAGTCGGAACCCCCCTCTTATCGATGACGAAGGCTACGAAATCGATAGCGACGATGACGAGGAGCATATTCTCGATGCCATGAACAGTGCCGCAGAGTTTAACCCTTACGCGAACATTAGACTAGAGAGTGTGTATCGCCAATTCGTACCTTGGAGCGCAGGTTGCTAACCTTGGATTCTGCACAGATATTTTAGCTCCTTTAACAGCCGTTACGGACCTGCCAACACACCCAACGTTATCGAGGCCATACACGTCGAAAACCCTCACTGAGCTTACCAAACAAGGCTGTAGTATTATGCACAAGGAGAACGTGGCGCTGTGGAAGGTCAAACACCTCCAGACAAAACTAATCGGGGATCATAACTGGGTACCTTGTCATCTGATGATTGGGCCGAATGATATCGGACTCTACAACGATGACTACATCGATCACTCACAAGTTTCTGTTAAGTCAGGTGGTAGCATACTCATGCTCGAGCATGCACGAAACGAAGACAAACCTAATGGACATTCTGCCACAAATGGCGACAGCCGATTAACCAACATCCACGATCCTCAACATGATTCAAACAATACCGGAAAAGCGGACATCTCGATGGCGGACGTTGGCACCCCGCCGAACGAAGTTACGACAGCCCAAATTTCGAGTTCCAATAGGGAACGGACTATAGATCATGTGCCTCGGCGCGATAACAAGGACCATGAGAGGAGTGGTTTGACGGCTAAGGAAGTAGATTTTCAGCCGCAACTGAATGGACGGGTCCGAGGTGGTCAGAGTACCCAAGGTGAAACAGATGCTCCGGATGCTCTCGTCGCCGGTGGCCCAACGACGAACGGTTCAGTAGTACCTGATGATTCTGACACAGCGAATTCACAAGTTGTATCCCTAAATAATGAAGCAGCGAGAAGGGCGGCCAACGAAACTAGCCGACCAGTGTCCGTCATATCGGATTCTATTGATGACCTTCCAATACACCCTATGTTCATAGCTCCACGCTCAGCCCGACCCGATCGAGATCTAGGTATTCCGGAAAGTGAAGCAGAAGATATGAGACGTCTCCTTCAGCTATATGTGCAGAAACAAGAAGAGGTCTGTCGCGGTACTAAGCGCTTATATGAAGGGCTCCTCAAAGCGGATAGGATGCGCAAGACGGTGTTCTCGTGGTCTAAATACGAAGCGCATGTTGGGCCGAACCGGGACATGTCCGATGGAGAAGATTGGTACGACAAGGAGGAATGGGGCTTTGAAGAGGAATTGAAGAAGGGCCAAGATGAAGAAGAAGACGACATACCACAACCGCCGAAGAAAACGAGAACCCGTCGTTAAAAAGAAGAAGAAGAAGGTATCAAGCTACGAGTTTGAATTTCAAACGAATACCCAGGAACCCTTGGTTTCATCAAACATACAGTTTTGAAGAAGGCACTCCTAATCTAAGATTACTGCACATGGTTGTCCAAAATCGTTTCTGGCCAATATCATCAAGACTCTATGTTTAAAAGCCCGAATAAAGCTAAAAGCTCATACTTGGAATATGGATTTGTAGTATCGGGATATGCAGACGCTGTCCTACGCGTAATCGTGTAGCAGTCTCCCATAGAGTATCAAGTTGAAGCAAGAGGCACCCCCACAAAGGAAATGACGACATAGCCGGCAGATTGCAAAGCCACGGAGTCCTCCGGTTCGCTGCAATCATCAGCCGAAAACAGCCTGTTCCGCCGAGTCTAGCCGCGGACACGTTTCTGCTCCGTTAACACTTCACAAGGTCACAAATTCAGTATTCGTCAAGTTACTTCCACCAAACAACCAAGTTAAACCACAAGGAAACCGCAAGGGTCAAGCAGTCATGGCGCCCTTTCAAGCTTCAGCTGGCAAGCTGGTCGACTTCAACCAGAATAGCCTGTTCAGTGAGCGCATGATTGCATTCTCCCTAACTACAGCAGATTGATACTGACAGCTAGCAACTCAGTCTCGGCTTTTGCCATTGCTTTCAATCCTCTGTTCTGGAAGTATGTCTCTCCCATTACACACACCTCCTGCCAAGTACAATGTTGGAAAAATACTAACGTTCTTCCTCAGCATCGTAGGGAGGCAAGGTTCGACTCCCCCTCTCTTCGCGACCCCGCTGGACGTAATGGTCAACGCCCAGTTCTAACACAGCATAGAGTATCACAACAAGGTTCTTACTAAGCTCTTTGGCGGCCGCTCTCAAACAGCCTGCTATGCGCTTGCCGTGACCATTTTCTCTCTCGGTCTTATTCGCGACGGCCTCTACGAGCGCGCTCTCCGCCACCAACCATCCTACTCGCTTCTCGAGACGACCGAAGCCCAATACCTCGCGTACGCTCTGATTGCCTCTGGAAACATTCTTGTGCTATCGTCTACTTGGGCTCTGGGAATCACAGGTACATTCTTGGGCGACTACTTCGGCATCCTGATGGATGACATTGTTACGGGGTTCCCGTTCAATATTACGGACGCGCCCATGTACTACGGGTCAACCTGCAGCTTCTTGGGTACCGCCATCTTGTACGGCAAGCCAGCTGGAATTCTCCTCACTCTATGGGTATATGTCGTCTATCAGATCGCCCTCAGCTACGAGAACCCCTTCACGGCTGGCATCTATGCCAAAAGAGAACAAGAACGCGCCGCATCTAAAGGGACAGACAAGAAGTCGCGATAATCAATCGCTATATTGTGTAGCAAGATGTGAGCGGCTTTGCTTGACTAAATAATCAACACCTTTACAGCTAGGAAAGTAGAACAAAGCGGGGTGGGACTCAGTTGATGACGCAAGTACTCATTTAAGGCTTAATGGAGGAAGGGGACATGTCGGAGGCGTACCAACAGAGGACGAACAGATGCATAAAATAGACACGGCATTCACGATGTCAACCGAAAAGGATAAGAAAACTAGGGTATACCTAAGGACACTAAGTAAGAGCAGAATAGACACGGTAATAATATAATATTCCTTATCTGCAAAGAAGCTGGATTCGCGTCGATATATATAGTTCTACTCTAGCTCCCACTTTTCAAATAAGTGGTAATGCCATCTTAGTATCTCTCATCCATGTTTTATCTACCCCAGATATCCATGATTTGTCCGCCCTTCATTGTCGGATTCAGCAAAGCGTGAGATGGACATGATTGTCAACATTCTCAGAGAAAAGAACAATGTGGAACAGCGCCAAGTTGCCGAGGTGTGCAGTCAATATGTGTCATTTGACGGGAAGATGCTGTCATGCGGAAAAACTTCTGTCGCGGGCCCTTGGAGCCACAGAGCTTCTGCCCAGAAGAATTATTTGATAAAATCTAGTAAAGCATGGGATAGCGGGCGTGGCCGGGACTCGAAGGGTGGGTGACTACTATTACGACGGTATTTGTTTCCGGATTAGGCAAGTTGAGACTCCCAGTGTAAAGTGCAGCAGACTCACAAATACAGCACCAGATTTGAATATTCATCCGTATTACCAGTTAGACTACTATTGGCCCGTGATTCTGTTATTACTCGAATTATTGGATACCTAGCTATTCAAATCAGCGCTAATTGGGATTGAAAGAAGTTGTTGGAGACCTTTGATGGCCGGATATGCAGGTTTAGTTTCACATACATTCGTACCGTCTCTTTAGCGATCCGACCGTCGGCGAAGATTCGAAGTTCGGAATGATGATAGGGCGTGCGTTGAACCGATGTAAGTGCCAATCGTTGACGAATCAGTTTACACCATTTAACCTTGGCTACCAAATATTTTGCTTACCTCCCCTGTTTATATCACTTCATCAGTACTTAACACTTACACTTACACTTATACTTACTTACACCATTTACACCGCTTAGGCTTGACTGACTGATTGCATGGCTGGGCAAAGCGAAGTGGGCAGCAGCTTCTTTGTATTTACCTGCTGAACAGAGTTCTACAGCAGAGCCTACCTGATGAATAATTAATTAGTTTTGGTTTTTTTCCCCTACAAGCCTCCATACCTTTGACAGCCCTGTAAACGTGCGTAGGTCGCCATGAATCAGACATCGAGGACAGACGAGCCTGACGAAGGCGATGGACTCAACCAGAGCCCCAATGCCCTCTCCAACGATCTCGTCACTAACCAGGACCTAAACGGCATCGCAAACGCCAGAGAACGCCGGGGTCGTAATTCTAGGAGTATGGACAACTCTGGTCAGCCCATAGCGCAGGAGACTCCGGCTACAACCGACGAGGATGGTATAGATACCAGTACCGGCAAAAGACTGGCCTGTGGGGACGGCCAGTCGCCTGGGAATAAGACGACGAAGTCAACCCAGGTGGACGACGACTCGGCGGCATCCTTCAACATGCCTCACGCCGGGTCCCCTACCAGCAGAGGTCCGACGAGCCTCCTGCAGACGCTTGCTTATCATATCTTCACTCTCGGGAAGTTCGTCGGGCCTGGCTTCCTCGTTGCCGTCGCTTATATCGACCCTGGCAATTACTCTACCGATATCAGCGCCGGAGCTGCGTACCGGTTCCGTCTACTCTTCATCGTCCTGACGAGCAATTTGTTCGCCGTCGTACTTCAATGTCTCGCAGTCAAGCTTGGGACTATCACGGGCCTCAATCTAGCCGAAGCATGCCGTGCCTTTCTGCCCAAATGGCTTAATTACTTCTTGTATTTTCTCGCTGAGGCCGCCATTATTGCGACTGACATAGCCGAGGTGAGTTTTTCACCTGAATCTAGTTCTTAAAGCATCAGGGTGCTAATTAGAGCTAGGTTATTGGCACAGCCATCGGACTAAATCTGCTGATTCCTGCTATCCCCCTTGTCGCTGGGTGTGCCTTGTCTATCCTGGATGTGTTTATTATACTCTTCTTCTATCGTCCTAATGGTTCCATGAACGGCCTTCGTATTTTCGAGATTTTCGTCATGCTTCTGGTCTTAACTGTAGTGGTCTGCTTTGGCATCCAACTCTCACTGATCAAGGACACGACCCCTGGTGAAGTGTTCCGCGGCTACCTACCAAGCGACGTTATTACTAAGTCAGAAGGACTGTACCAAGCTTGTGGAATTCTGGGTGCCACTGTAAGTCGGAGATTCACAAGGGGTCATCTAAGTCGATGACTGTACCCGGCAGCTGAGAGAGATTATATATCTTACTAATCATGGAATAGGTGATGCCACACTCATTATACCTCGGCTCTGGGGTGGTTCAAAGTCGACTGAGAGACTATGACAAGAAGCGAGGCTTATTGCCAGCGGATTCTTCTGGCCACACCGTTGAAGACCCAAAGACTGGGGAAAAGAAATTCTACGTCCCAAGCTTTGCGGCCGTCAAGCATTCCCTGAATTACTCTTACACTGAAGTGACCATCACCCTCGTGACTTTTGCCCTCTTCGTCAACAGTGCCATCTTAATTGTCGCCGGCGCGAGTCTGTATAAGAACGCCGAAGCCAAAGATGCCGACATATTCAGCATTCACGATCTACTATCGGAGTCCATCAGCCCCTTCGCCGGCGTCATCTTCGCTCTCGCGCTTCTCTTCTCCGGCATCTCAGCTGGTATCGTCTGCACCATATCCGGTCAGATGCTCTGCGAGGGTGCCATCAGATGGCGGATGAAGCCGTGGCTTCGCCGCCTCGTCACCCGCTCCATCGCCGTCACGCCCAGTATCATCATTGCCGGTGCCACCGGCCGCGAGCACCTCAATGACGCGCTGAACGGTACCCAGGTCGTGCTGAGCATCGTCCTGCCCTTCGTCTCGGCCCCGCTCATCTGGTTCACGTGTTTTAATAAGTACATGGTCACGCAGCCTGGGCTCGCCAGGGTCCGCGTCGAAGGCAGCAGCGAGAAAGTGAGCTCCTGCAGCGATCTCGGTGTTGCCCGCGCCGCGAATGACGAAGAGCTGGGTTCGGAGACTTCGAACCTGGTCAAGATGGCGAATTCCTGGTATGTTTCAGTCATCGCGGTGGTCATCTGGCTCCTTATCGTCGTCCTGAATGTTGCCAACTTGGTACTCCTGGGACAAGGAGCCTAACCTAGGCATAACACTCTGCTCTGCACCACGAAGAGATGAGCTCAGAAGTATGAGTTTCACATTTCTTGAACATGCACTTCTAGTCGCCAGGCTAGAAGGGGCGGGACATTACTTTCCAATCGACCCTGTCTCTCATTCACATCTCATCAACATTGTTATTATTAGGAACTCATACCTAGCCTCTTGCCCCCTACCCCCTACGCGCACTGGACGACATTTAATAATGTCTCGCTTTGGCTATTATACTACACTACACTCACTAGGAATCTGCACAAACAACAACAGCTCAATGTAGAGCTAGCTACTATAGGTAGTCAGTTTTACATGTTTTAACGGCCTGCTAAAGATGATGGTCATGAATTCATGAAGTTCATGAAAAGGACTCCTTATGTACGGTATCCCCCCCCCCCCCTCTTTCGTTCAAGGGAGGCAAAAAAAGTCCGGTTAGTCACTCATTACTACTACCGAAAGAAAGAACAAGCAGCAAAACAGGGGTGAATCATGCAAACTGCCCACCTACCTATAGATGAAAAAAAAACTATCTAGGTAGATATGAATCTGAGAATGACCCCTTCAGCTTGATTGATATTTCCCCCCCTAGTTTTGCTCTGAAGTATTTTTTTTGTCAATGTGGGTTGAAATGTGCTTTTGCCACCTAGTTAGTGTTGGAGACGAGGTTTCGTAACTTCACTCGATTTACCTATGCAGGTAGAAGTAACTGGGCTGTCACCATTGGTATAATAGATATCATGTGTATACGGACATATAAGGTACCATAAAGACCGGCTTTCGCATTTTATGCCTAGTCCCCCCTCCATACACTACATATCATCACCCTAGGAAACAATGCTACAAAGTCTCATGTCTATTATATTTAAAGGAGCAGGAGCAGGACCGAGTAAGAGCAAAAAGGAAAGACTACCGGTACTTTATATAGAGAGTATTCATACATCTCTGCTAATACCAGCCTACGCACCTCATAGGCAAGCTCTAAGACAGCAGGCATTGGTATCAAACCTCCGCCCCAGATAGAGGTAGAGGTAAAGGTAAAGGTAGGTAAAAAGTCTTCTTGCACAGTGGATACCCTTGGAGCTGCAAGGCATGGAGTTGCATAGACTGGCAACATGGTTGATTGATTGCTCAAAAGGGCAGTACACTAACGTTTCTAGATAATAACTCAAAGATAACATAAGAAAATGCAGCTCTCCTTAGACAATGAAGTTTACGAGCAGAGTTCATAGTTTCCATACTTATTCTATGTTTTGCGAAGAGTAGTTATTGGTATTGGAAACTTTTAAACTTTAGGCCTACGCAACATCTAAAGTCTATGATAGAAAACACGATATTAATGTCTATAAACCTCATAACGGCGTTATAATAATACAAAGGTAGTCATGGTTAAGCGAGACCGACAGAATCCCGGCAAAGCAGCTTCATGCCCTGAAAGAAAATGCTCCATGCCGCTATAAATACTCCAAGCGATGTCACAGTGCAGTGAACGTTCCGCCGGTCCCTTGAAATATGCCAAATCCCTCCTATCAAACTCCTCCGTAGCCCATCTTCGTGAGAAACCACGTCTAAACAATATCCCCAAATTGAAACGGGGTCTTCAAGTCTTAGTTTGCTGCATCGTGCTCCTCCCCTGCACTCCTAACCCAGCCACGACTCATTTCAACAGCCCGCTCCCATCGGTTATACATGAGCTTTACCTTCGCGGGTTTACCGACAGGGTCGAAGTTTTTCCGGCCGGGTTTACTATGGGTGATGTCGAAGAGTTCTTGCAGACACGTCCAACTACCCTTCGTAGCGAGCCCGGCGGCAATGGCCGCGCCGAGCGCAGTTGTTTCGCGCATTTCCGGCCGCTCGACGCGCATCTCGCAGATATCGGCTTGCGTTTGCATTGTGATGTCAGAGCTTGACATCCCTCCATCGACGGCGAGACCCTCCAGCTTGTGGCCTGAGTCCTTCTCCATAGCCTCGAGAATCGCGCGCGTCTGAAAGCAGGTCGCCTCGTATGTCGCGCGGGCTATGTGACCTTTTTGTGTGTGTTGCGTGATGCCGACTATAGAAAGTTAGATATAACGTTCCCAGAGGCCCTACCCCATCAGAGAGCAGTCTAGATAAGGAAAGGGGACTTACACAGGGTTCCTTTCGCGTCGTCTATCCAGTACGGCGCGAATAGACCACTGAACGCAGTGACGAACACCACGCCACCATTGTCCGGAACAGTCTCGGCCAACTCACCAAGCCTGTTCGCGTCACGTGCGAATCCCAAGTTGTCCATCAAGAATTTGACGCCAGAACCCGCGACGGCGATGCTACCTTCTAGCGCATACGCCTTCTGTCCCTCACCAAAATCATATGCCACAGTAGCTAAGAGGCCGTATTTGGATATAACTGGCTCGGGGCCGACATTATACAGCAGAAAACACCCGGTGCCATACGTGTTCTTCGCATGGCCGGGCTTGAATCCACAATGACCGACCAAGGCACTAGATTGATCCCCCAGACAGCCCGCTATCCGAATTCCCTTTAGGGGCCCTGACGCCAAGACACCGAAGGCTTCAGCATCCGACGAAGGAACAATCTTGGGCAGATGGACATTGGAGGGATCAATCTCGAAGAAGTTGAGTAGCTCGTCGTCGTATTGGCATGTATGAAGGTTCATGAACATGGTTCTGCTAGCATTGGTAGTGTCTGTTACGTGAATATCCTTTTCCTTGCCGCCATTGAGCTTATAGATCAACCAACTATCGACGGTTCCGAAGGCAAGGCGACGTTCTTCGTAGGCTTTGCTAACTTCAGCGTGGTTACGAATAAGCCACAGGAGTTTCACACTCGAGGGATATGTGCTCAGAGGGAGGCCACAAAGACCCAGTAGCTTATCAGCACCAGAACGAGTCTTGAGGTCTCGAACCAGTTCTTTAGTCCGAGTATCGGGCCAGACGACGGCCTGGCATATTGGCTCGCCCGTATTCTTGTCCCAGCAGACAGTCGTTTCACGTTGGTTTGTGATGCCGATGGCCTTGATCTGAGACGTCTTGTAACCTTTAGCGAGGAACTTTTCCGTCGCTTTCTCAATACACTCCTCAACCGAAGAAACCAGGTCGGTTGGGTCGTGATCATGCCAGCTGTGTTAGAGAATAAGTGGTTAGTACTCTCTACTACCTAACGAGGGTCGCTGGCTAAACAAGCGAGCGGGGACATTGGGGGGGAATACCCAGAATGAGGATAGTGGTTCTCAAATTCAATCTGATGGCTCGCTACGGGATCGGCCCAGCGGTTGAAGATGATGAAGCGGGAGGATGTAGTTCCTTGGTCTATGCTGCCAATAAACCATTCCTCTGGCACATCGCCATTGACGGCAGCGTGTTCTCCGTTGACACGCGGGCGCTTGCTCTCGCGAGTATCTCCCATTCTCCGGTGATGGCTCCGGAGCCCCAAAGGTGTTGGGGTATTCTGTTGCTGGACAGAGAGTTCGTGTTGGTGGAAGTGCTCACGAGGCAAGGCGGCCGTATCCTAGCTGCTACGAGGCGGTCCAGGTGTGTGATAGCAGGCGACAGTGGAGATATTAGGAATATTCGAGATAGTAGTATATGTTTTGAGAGGTCTCGTTACGCAGGTGGCTGAGGGTGATGGAGCGGGTAATTCAAGTTTAGAAAAAGGACCGTGGGTTGAAGCTATAAGGCGACGCGGGACACGAGTGTGAAGCGGTTGAAGGATCGGGAGGAGTGAGGAGAAAAGGGAGGAGAGGGAGGAGAGGGAGGAGGAGGAGGAGGAGTAAGTCTTGATGGTTTGTCGCAAATCGCATAGGCGAAGTGGGATGGATTGTGCCATTGTGGTATGCGGTATGCGGTATGCGGTATGTGGTACCTCGGAGCCGGCTGATGTCTTTGGTTGCGTTTGCAGTGGATGAGTGGATGGCATATACTGCATGTCATAGCTTAGTAGGGCACATGCACGCGCGAGAGCTGCAAGTTTTGCTGGAGCTACCTAGTACGAACAATGAACCCGTAAGCCGGGGTCGGCGTCGCACAGATAAGTGGGTCGTTTTGAAGCTCAATGTACCTATGAGGAAAGGGCACAGGCCGCTAATGACGCCGAATATGTGGGGTTTTTGGGGCATTGGCTGGGGCAGAGCTGCAGAGCTGGGGCTTGAGCCTCGATGGGGGGAAGTGCATATGCCCAGCAGGTATGATAAGGTGTATGTACTACTGTATGTACAGTAGGTACTGTAGTATACAGCGGATTGGTGGACTCACTGAACTGGACCAAAAGAGGGCAGTAACATAGGTAGTAGAGAATTGTTAGCCCTTACAAAGAGCCCTGTCGATCACTCCATTGGTGGATAATCATGATGACACTGCCAGGTCCAGATCTTCTCGACAACGACGACGTCGGACACTTGCATCTGTAGTCCAATTTTCTATCTGATCCACTGTACTAACGACCTAGTTATCTTGGGTTCGTAATCGATTTCTCATAACATCACGATAGCCATCAATCTAGATTAACTTTTAGTTTTTTTCTTGTTGTCTTGGCCATACCTCGTGATTCGTAGGTCACTTGCGGGGTGGACCAAACCCCTCCAGTTCTCATCTTTAAATGTGGTCTCGGCACGCACAGCCTCCTATTCTTAGGTAAATCCTATTCATTTTGCTCCGGAAGAGTTATCATAGTTGATTCCACCGAGACCGTTACGTCCTAGTTACTGTGCAAAGTACATCGGTTGAAATGCCACCGAACGAAATATAACTGGGTTTTTAGCAACGAACTTCCATTTCCACTCATAGCTTGGTAGATGGCGGTGGTGATACTATGCCTCGTATTTTTAACAAGACGAAACTATTTGCTGTCTTATCTTTCTTGCTGGTGCGTATCTTGAGAAATTGTGGTCCTGCACTTTCACCACTCTTTAAATCCCTCTTATACATCATTTCTCTCGACGGTGTTACATCACTCTCGTTTGCGATTCTTCTCGCGAGACAACGGCAGAAGGGCCATGGCGAATGCTGTCATGTCCGTTGCGCTAGTCATTCCATTCTGGTGGACAGTTATTCAAGCTCTATTCGTATGAATATACGCCAAAATACTAGCTCTTAACATTTTTTTAAGGCGGAACATATAACCCAAAAGCAATAACATCGTATTTGAGGGTTTGTATGGAACTTGTTAACAGTTGCCATGAAATGACTAGAATTTTCCTGCAAAACTTCCTCTCGCCCCCCCCCCCCCCCCCCCCCCCCCCCTTTCTTCTCTTTTCTGTACTCTGTCTTTATTCTCACTTGAAATTTTAGAAATAGCAACACAATAAAACCACTCCTTAAGGCATGAGCCACCGCGGGCAAGCCTCTCAAGTAAGCCTTTCTGTCCATCTTTGCCGAATATTGAGATAGAAGCATATCCGCCAGATTGGCCAACCTTTTTCTCTCCATGGAAAGAGTCGGCAAATTTACCACAAGGCACTTGCAATCTCTATATGTGTATATCCACGAGATGGGATTCTCTGTCCTTCGCCACACCTGCTCTTGGGCACCTGGAAAGCCGATATCTGGAGACTAAGATCCAAATAGACGGTTCACCTTAGGCATGGCCATTATGTTCCAAACCAAGCTTTAACGGTACCAACAGCTCGTCGCCTGAAAGAGCCGTTTCCGGATCCGTAGTTAGGCCAAGTGCCTGGGGCGATGGATCGCAATCGTCAGCCGGAGACTCAGCTGACTGCTCGCCGGTTTCTGAATGAACAGCAGCGTTGGGACTAGGAGTGGCTAACGGTGTGTTTGGTGTCTGAGGCGCATCATATACGACTGTATCCAAAGTCTCATGAGCGGTCTCGGCCTGGTCCAGCATATCGATCTCTTCGGGGCGACGAAGAACAGGATGTGTAAGGTCTGTAATGTCCAGACGGCCCAGCAACTCATTCGCTTTAGTAACTGGGATGGTATCCGTGCATTCTGACCAAGTGCCTACTCGAATTTCTTCGTGTGCTAAGCGTTGAAGCTGCAAAGTTGCGTTAGTGGTCCACTCGAGGTGAGCGTATTGGCTATATTTCCTTTTGTGAAGCCAGGCAGACACGGGCTCTAGCAAATAAGAAGCCAGAACGATGAGGAAGCCGAGAATAAGCGTGAAGTATAAGCCAAAAAGACTGAACGATGCGTAAGCCGTGCTGCGAATTTTCTGGGACTCTGTTATTATATGTCCGGATAGAATGTCGACGAGAAGCTGTTCATAACGGGCGACGATATAATTAAACAACACAAGAACACATACCTGACTATTACATAGTTTTCCGAGCTCCGTGGTATTATAATTCTTAAGTGCTTGGAGGATCACAGGATCCGTTAGGCCATAAGCTGTTCCAAGTAATACTTCTTAGGTACCCGCCAAAGAGATGTCTTACCAGTGCATCACATCGAGCTGCCATTGGTTCGATGCCAGCGGTCCTTGAAATCCATTAATCAGGTTGCTTTGCGAGAGCAAGCTCCGTGGCCCTAGGTATGCGGTGTTGCAGAACTGGTACTGGTCGGTACACCATAAAGGCGACGCAGGTTCCATGGGAAGATACACCTGATCAGCTGACGTGTTGTTACTCGCCCCAACGACACCAGACTGATAGACGGTCGGGTCTAAGCGATACCACTCATCGTCGGTGAACTGTGTAAACTTGACTTCGTTTCCCGATAAAAAAAAGAAATAAACATCTGCGTCCTTTCTAGCGATAGAGTCGACAGGTAGAAAGTCCGAAAGAGCACCGATAGTTGTCTTATTCATGACCAAAGCCTTCATTAAGCTGCATATAAAGTATCAGCAAGAGTTGAATAAAATCAGTGAGTGTAAAAAGACACTAGACCTACCCTAGGCGATAGTTTGCATTCGTCACTACACCTCTAGCGTATTGAGATTCCACAGACTCAGCTGTGTATATGTAATCTTGTAATCCAGCATCACCGCTAGAATTACCATAGTGGTACAAAGTGGTATTCTTCGAGGAGGTGTTGTCTTGGCTAGTAAATCCCATTGTGACCAGCGGTCACAGTGAAAGGCATTCCTCCATAGGATTCTTTTATCGACTGGAGTATTAAGACCAAGATCGTTATGACTATTTATGGAGCTGGTATTAAGTCGTAAGTTCTTTGAGTTATCCTGACACATATTGTTGCCGAAAGGGCATAGAGCCTTTAAATCTGCTTGTATGTTCTTAGTAAGGCTCTTTGTAACAAAACACCCGCAGTCAAGCAAGCCGAAGCTGTTATTTGAATAACACTGCTGCGCATAATTGGCTGCATTTTCAGTCCTTCTAGCTAAATATGGAAGTATGATAAAGTAGTTGCTGGCGTTTGATGTTAGATATCCACAATTAGCACTGCTAATTAGGACTTCGTTGCCAACAGCAGTAGAGATTCGTGAAGAAAAGCTACCTGCGATTGTGGAAGCAGCCACACACAAGATGTATTTTATAAAATTCTATAAAATTCTATAGAATATTGTAATATTTTATAATTAAATATTAAATAAACAATAATACATAAACTTAAAATAAAGTACATTTTTAATATAACATAATAATTATATAAACTTTATTTGTTTAAAGTATAGTTTTTTAATATTAATTAATAATTAACAAGTAATTATAAATTAATAAATATCAATAGATTCTAGAAACCTTGCTTCCTTATACTTGCTGGATCTGTTACGAGATAGTCACAGTTGTAAAGGGTATTGCGATATATGTCAAGGTGGGCTGAATTATTGATGAGGTTGACTATCTAGAGTCAAAGAGAAGAGAACGCCAAGGCTACTTATAACCTTGACTCAATAGAAGCTGACCTAAGCCAATAGGTCGCGATCCCTAACAGGATCTTAATAACACGTACTCATTATTCCGACTTTGTTGTGCTTGTGGATGGCTGCCCACAGACCCCTCGAGCACGCTTGGCCGGGGGTATATCTATCCCTAGTTGATTCGCATAAGTGTTAGAGTCCCAATCACCAGAGTTCGTATTTAAAGCTGGGTCGTAAGTAGGTGCCACTAAGTAGCACCTATTTCGTGCCGCTGTTTCGTTTGCTTTTGTAATTGCCTCATCTCTTACTTTCTTTGCCCAGTCTCTGGCATTTCGATACGCAGCTATCCCTTGCCGAAACGTACTAACATTATTGATCAAGCTCCAAGAGCTAATTTGTGTCATGACGTACTCACGAGACATCCCTGGTCTAGCCGGTAGTAGGTAGCTGACATATATCCTTAAATGGCCATTTTGATATGTTGATGTTAAAGTATATGCCTTGTTGTCTGGGTCTGATTCTGGATCGCCATATATCTGAAGACTGTTAATGCCCCTCGCTCCTAGCGCGCCGTCGTAACATGCTTGACGTTGAGCTACTGCTGTAGATCCATCCGGACCTTTCGTATTAAGGAAAAAGTTTGGCGCGATAGGGAGGTCATGCTGTGTTGACGGCACAATATGTCCACCCAGCTGCGTCTGAACTTGTTGATCAAGTTGTTCAGGACGGGCGCCATAATATCGATCAGGACTACCAGGTACAAGTGAGCCATCCGTCAGGGAGTCACGATTTTCGAACGGGATTTGCCCAGAAACGCACTTGCCGTCCCTTACCTTTCCTTCAATAAAAGGTATCACGGTAAACATAACTTGCGGCTCTTTAGAAGCATATGCATCGGCCTGTTTAAACTGCCAGAACTCTTCATCCAAAAGGCAAGATAGCGACATACAAAGTCTTAGCTATGCTGGAGCATTAAGTATATCGTCTAGGTTGTCTAGCTATCGAGAAGTCAAGCCGTCAGGGTACTCATAACCATCAGGGTAAATGCCATAATTAATACGATGCTGTTAAAAGGCCCCATCATACGGGCCAATACTTTTAGTGCTAGTTGCAAAAGCCTCGCCACATTTCCGACGGCCAAGATTAGACTGCGCAATGCTCATGCCTGAACTAAGCACGATGCTAAGTTCGTAATAGTACTAGCCAAGTATTATATTAAGACTCTAGAATAAGGTAAGAACCCGCAGGTATAACCCACCCCTCGTAGATTGGACAGGTCAGGACCTCCTAGTCTCGCAAAGCGTCTGATCCGATCTAGTTCAGTTAAGTTAGGACGGCCAAGATACTGCGTGGTGCTATATCGTGTAATAAGCTGACAAGGCAAACAAGGACGAAGAGTTTATGTATGTAATAAATCTTCTGTATTTCTTCTTTCCGGCTCTCATAACGCGTTTTTAGTTAGAGGGATGTTAGACAAGTTGTCCCAAAAGGCGGGCGGCGGAAAGGTCGGATAGGCTAGTTTGTCTTTCTTTAGCAGAGGTTTACGACTGTTTTCTCGTAGAGACATTTGAACTGGCGATGGCTGGCACTTGTACAAGTTATTATAGCTGAGTCATAACATAAGCTTCGTTAGTATGTCATTTTCCTGGCAATTAGTGAATGGGAATGTTTTAACATATATATATATATATTACCCCTTTGTCTTTATTTGCTTTGTTAACAAATCTTAGATAGAATCTAAAAAACGATTGTTCAATAAGTCAGTTGATGTCTTTCCAAGATTAAATGCCATAAAAACGCAAGCGGAAAAGCTAAGGCAAGGGGAATTCCTAAAACCATCCGTTATTATTACCAGCGACGGTAATCGCAACGCGGGCACAGGATCCCAAAGCCTAGTTTGAGTTGTCGCATAAGCAGACCAGGGAAGTGTTGTGCACCTTAAGCCCTTTTCCCTTTGCTTCTTATCGTTACAACAGCGCCTATTGTATTAACTCGTCGCTGAGCTATAATAACCCTATTTGATACCCTCAGGTATTATATAGCGGGTTATATCTTTTCGAGAATGACAATCCTTTCTCACTGCGTTAACCGCTTGTCGTCAGATGATAGCGTTGTTACGCATCTGTCGGCGCGCTCTTTTACGTCGTTGAACATACTCGGCAAACTTTGCCGGGTTCTCCTCCTTTGTCTTGTCAAAAACGTCATCTATCATCCGTCGCGGACGGGTAGCGCCGGTAAAATGGTCTTTCGTGCAAGGGATACGAGCCTCGCTACCGGGCGTCGTCTCCATCATATTGGTGCCATTCGTAACGTAACCCGTGGCCCTCTGACCCTGTGCCCGTGCCTGTGCCTGGTAGGTAGAGACTGGCCGACGAACTGGCTGTAAGCGGATCCGATATTGCTCGAATTTCTCGGGATCTTCTTTCCGTACTCTGTCGAAAAGATCGTCTATCAATCTTCGCCGTCGGCAAACCCCAGGAAAGTCACCTATCCTTCTAGGAACCAGCCTGTCTGCATGGGGGTTGGCCGTCGTGAAGTTGGCATCGTTTGGAAGATTGTGGTATGGGTCTACCAACTCATCGTCAGATTCTTCCTTAATGTTAGGCTCTGCTTTGGTGCCAGGCTCTTCTTTAATGCCAGGCTTTCTTTTGATGTCAGATTCCTCTTTAGTGTCGGGGATGTTTGAGGGCACCGAGTCGATGTCCGCGCGTGTGGCGTTTTTCGGTACCTCTTTGTGAGGGCTCATGTCGAGCTGACTTTCTAATGATGGCCTTTTCGCTGGAGAGTGCTCGATATCTATGTCGGAAGATAATCGGCGCCGCTTGTTACTGCGCTGGGCAGCCATGGAGGGCGTCATCCCGCTCCTAGTGGATAGCATGATGGAGTGGGTAGGTGACCTTAAGGGATAGGATGGTGTAAAAGGGACACGATGCTAAAACGGGGTTGGGTCACGCTAGAAAGTGAGGGAGAATTCCTTTGTGTTGCTGAGGGCCTCGGGGCTCAATTAGAGTTTGCGAAGGTACTGCGGTTTCAGTCTGAGGATGCGGTGATATTTCAAGCAAAGGGTTTATGGTTTCTAAAGGCAACGCACCCATATATTAGCGAGCTACGAGATGAAGGAGGAGTGCTTATCTTAATTACTATATGTACGTTGTGAGAAAGCTGTCGGCACAATCTCTTGGACGCTGCAGCAAGGCGACGTCTAATCGGAAACCACTAATGATCGAGTTCTCGTAATGAAACGAGGATGTTGATGTCGTGGAAACCGGTCGATGGATAGCCAGTATGTACTGAGAAATGCGAAGAAAATGTTATGGGTATGGCTTCAGGCCCTATTATACAAAGGGCAAGGATAAGTAAGGGGAATCGCGTGAGTAGCAGGCCCGTAGCGCGTAGAATATGATTAGGGTGTAGTAAACAAAGTGTTAGTCGCAAGGTTAGAAGTGATGTGTGAATTAGGTGTTGGAGCTTGGAGTAAAAAAGATAGCCTAGTGGTATCTAGGGGATTCTGAAATGAGGAATAGATTGCCAGATTATTTAGAAATTGGTAGCTATGTATCTAGCAACTGATAGCTATTCTTGCGAAGGAACTGGAGGTGATGTTGTATTCAGTTTCTAGTGAGTGGGCAGGGAGGCTGAAGCTAGGTAGCCAAACGTAGCGGCTTTAATTATTTGGATTCCTATCGGAGATACATAGTTGTATTACGCTAGATAATGGCCAACAGCAATACCGGCCACTATCGAGTATATACACAGGTACAAACCGTGCCGAAGCCCACCTATTAGATAGTAAATGTCCTTGGAGGTAAATTCCAATGGCCAATCTTCATTGTTCATTATATAGAGTATAATTATATTGTAGAAGACGATGAAGAAATTTAAACCGTCCAGTCACTCTACGAAATTCTAAGTGCTAGCGAGGTCAGTCTGGATAAAGTTTGCTCTATTCTCTGTCTTAGATGCTAAAAAGTATCTTTGATATCGTTCCGAATGTATTCTTTAACTATACATTTGGTCTTTCGAGACCCATCCAGTAATGCTCCATATATGCCGCAACAAAATGTTCTATTTATGTCGCTCTATTGTGATATAATGTCAGGGGTGTTGTCACGGAGTGAATAGGTAGGTCGCTACAGCCAGGTGAGGTGTATGTTAGGGCTCAATAGAGAGGTCAATTGATTCCTGAACCTCCTAGGATCTATATGGGGGCTCTAAGCTACCTATATATATATCCAGAACTGTAGATACAACCACCCTGAAGGGTGCTGGCAGATATACACCTGACATATAATCTCGTGTGCGAATCATGTCACAGGAGGACCTCCTTAGAAACGTCAATCATATTTGTATAGGGCGAACTTTGCCTTGCTACACTGACTCATCGAACATTTGATGATTTTCGTTATTTGTTTAATACATCAACATTGATATCTCGGGGCAACGATTCTAGACTACGTCATGGTTCAAACCTACGAGAGTAAGGTTCGAACATAATAAATCATAAGTCTTCAAATAGGTAGTACCTAGTAGACTATTACAACACTGGATGTTTCCTACACTATGCCGTCCGTACTTCCGCTGTCGTTGTTATTACTTGACTTTCGGACCAACCAGGAGGCTTAGATGTAGTGGTTTTAAGCTTCACCTGCGGGCAGTACGCTCAATGCCGGGCTGGAAAAGCACAAAAGTCCATCGTATGGCCCGCTTCTAGAAAGGAGACAGGTTTTAGCTGTATACAGTGCATTTAACCATATGTTACAATACTGCTTTCCTCACCCTGCGCAACCATCTCTAACACTATTTGAGTAGGCAGAATATAATGGTGAATAGATTATTGTTCTATGCACAGGATATTAAAGGAATATGGGTGTTGTGAGCTATTGCAACATATTGTTAAGAGGTTATGACACAGAGTGAATAGAAGAACCATCATAGAGAGGTTGTATGGGTAGCTCACTAGTCCATGATTGCTGATCCTCTCAAACCAGAAGAGCTTCAGGCATCATAGACACACAATGGCTATTGGCATCCTAAGAGTTTAATACATGAGATATTTAAATGATATAAGGCCGGGATGCCTCTTATTCAGTTGATGAAAACTCAGCAATCAATATAGTTGAGCCCTGCTATTCGCTCTGTGTCCCTCTTTGCCTTGTCAACTAAGATCGCGCAAAAAACGGAGAACGGGTGGTAGGGCTTTAAGCCTCGATGACTAGTATTGCTGGGAACCTATTCAAGAAGCTAGTTAGAAGCTTGTTAATACTTATGCACCTAACGTCGTGGATGTGAACCGTTACATTGCGAAGACAAATCCCTATTCAATAAGCTGTGGGGGTGAGTAAGTGTAGAAGCTGATATACACAATATAATTATATGATTTATTACAACCGGTAGCCGGCGCACAGGGCAAGGAAAATATGACTCGTCATGTAGTGTCGCATACTGCCTGCGAGCTTGCCAGCTGTTCTCATGATCTAGGCGGTTGGCGTTGCGTTGCAGCATCACGACTCGCCTCTTCGGCCTCGGCGCTATTCCTGCTCTCCCTGATCTCCACCCATCGCTTTCGGCCCGGCGAATAACGCATGATAACCCCGGGTGAAGGGGGAGGGGGGGGGGGGACGGCATAACAAACCTGGAGATTCTCTCTACCCCGGAGGAAGAAGCCAACTAAAGAAACGCGGAGACACGGTACGGATAGGAGCGCTTTGGAATGCTTATGTCGGGAGAAGAGCCACAAACTTACTGAAACATATAGTAATACCTGTACCTAAGGCTCTTTCGAACTAGGTCCACCTATGTTAGATTAGCCAGGTACTGGCAGCATGCTGCGTGTCATGGCCTTCGGGAGTGTCCGAGGTTCTTTTATTAGTGCCCATAGTCCCTGAAAAATCAATCGAGGCCGGTCGTTTAGATGGGGTCGACTATACCAGCTAAAATACACGTCTTTTTATTGTTCAAAGATATAACGGTTGTGTAAGCCGCTGACGAAGCTCAAAAGCTTTTTTGCTTCATTCGGCCCGCCAAGCCATTAAAACGCGTTGTGATTGGTTGGTGCTGCTGTACAATGGAACTGGGTTCACTGACGTATATTTTCCAATTCTCGGGTTACTTTTCTTTCTTTTCGAGTCATGGGAATTTGATATTTTTTATTTCAGGGGCTCGTTCGGGCTATACTCTAGCCCCCGTGACGATCTTCTGTAGATTTCTTGCTTGCACGTGCATACACGGCTCAAATTGGTCGGCACTGGCTGGTAGACGAGTCATGGAAAACCCCTGGTTTAAGGCACGGAATTTAGCACACTTTCCTTACCACTTACACTTGAAGCGACAATAAAAAGCACCACGAAATTATAAAGTCAAAGTGAATTAGAAAAGCACATCCATATGCACTATTTGCACCTGTCTATACCGAAGTCAATTTATCAGCTGAGTTTAAAGAGGAATGACAACATCCTAAGCAATTAAGAAGAAGAAAAAATAAGTGTCTGTCCAGTCTATCAACCAAACATGTGGGAGATCCGCTTGTTCGGCTAGGGCGGAGAAGGCTGACGTCATGGGGCCGGTCACACATGCGCTCATCTGACAGCCGCATCTACAGGGCTCGCAATCCTCTCACGTCACTAACTCGGGATCTCATACCTTACCTAGCAACCTAGCATGCCTAGGTAGGTACTGTTGGTTCTAGTGGGCTGCGACAACCTGCAGGCCATAACATGTAGTAGTAATAGGTAATTCATTATTATGCTTTCGGTCCTACTATGACACTAATTCGTACGGTATGGATCAACAAGAAACCTGGAGCAACGCCTGCGAGCTGGAGAAGACCGGAGAGTGCTGGGGCTCCCCCCCTTTGTCTCCATCCTGAGTCCTCCGGATCTTCCAGATAAAAGCTCCCCCATCCCCTTTGATGCTACCCATCCCACGTGGATTTGCATCACAACTGTTTCTCCCAGTGTGTCTCAACTCTCCCATTCCCACGAGGGGGAAAGCCGACGATCAGTCAAAAACTCGACACTTTTATACACTGAGACACTGAGTGACAGCGGAACAAACACACAAGCTCAACCAAGACAGACTCGCCAGTATGTTTGGCTCAGGTAATCGCATCACCTTTGACGATGTCCGTCAGGCCAGGACGGAGAAGGAGGCGTCTCTCGACTACTCCCCTCTACCTCGTCTAACGGGACGTTCTTTTGGCATGGGCCTCCTCGTATCGATGGGTGGACTAATCTTCGGGTATGTTTTATTCTTTTCAAATTAGTGAACCATGAAATTCACCGGTTCAGCTGCCATCTCATGACTGTTCGCTAACACATATCAGCTATGATACTGGTCAAATCTCCGGCTTCCTTGAGATGCCCGACTTCCAGCGTCGATTTGGTGAATCCTTCGATGGTGGTGTTACCTACTCCTTTTCCCCCGTACGCTCGGGTCTTATCGTCGGTCTGCTGTCTATCGGCACGCTGGTCGGTGCCCTGATCGCAGCGCCACTTGCGGATAAGATCGGTCGCCGCTTGTCTGTTAGCTTTTGGTGTCTTATAACGTCTGTTGGTTTCATCATCCAGATTGCTGCTAACGATGCTTACGAACAAGTCGTCGTCGGACGACTTGTCGCTGGCTTCGGCGTTGGTGCGCTCAGTCTGATCGTGCCCATGTACCAAGCTGAGACTGCTCCCCCATGGATCCGCGGCGCTCTTGTCTGCACTTATCAATTATTCATCACCCTGGGTATTTTCCTAGCTGCCGTGTTTAATCTCGGCACATACAATAACCTGAAATACAGCTCGGCATCCTGGCGCATCGTGCTCGGCCTGGGCTGGGTCTGGACGATTGGCTTGTGCGTTGGCATCCTCTTATTCGACGAGACACCTCGCTTCGCTTACCGACAAGGTCGGGTGGATGAAGCCAGAAAAACCTTGATGAGAGTATACGGTGCACCGGCGAACCACTGGGCTATCCACACACAGATGGAAGAGATTGAGACTAAGCTGCGCGCCGAATCGCAGGTCCCGACTAGTTTCGTCGGCAGTTATGTTGAAATGTTCAAAGCTCCGCGCATGGCTTATCGTATTGCGCTCGGTGTTGCCCTACAGATGTTCCAGCAACTTACTGGAGCCAACTATTTCTTCTACTATGGTACCACTATCTTCAAGTCGGTCCAAATTAGCAGTTTCATTACGCAGGTTATCCTGAACGTAATCAACTTCAGCGTCACCTTCATCGGTCTGTACTTGGTTGAGCACTACGGTCGTCGCAAGTCGCTCATCGTCGGTTCCATCTGGATGTTTATCTGTTTCATAATTTTCGCGTCTGTCGGCCACTTCCTTTTGGATCTCGAAGACCCAACCAAGACACCTACAGCGGGTATTGTCCTAATCGTGTTCGCCGCCATCTTCGTCCTCGGATACGCCACGACGTGGGGTCCGATGGTCTGGACACTGATCGCCGAGATCTACCCATCTAAGTATCGTGCGAAGGCGATGGCGCTCGCAACCGCCAGCAACTGGACCTGGAACTTCCTGATTGCTTTCTTCACAACCTTCATCACAAATGATATCGACTTCCGATACGGCTATGTGTTCGCAGCTACCAACGTCGTGGGTGGTCTCATCGTCTATTTCTTCTGTATGGAGGGCCAAGGTCGTACGCTTGAGGAGATTGATACAATGTACGTCCAGCACGTCAACCCACGGAAGTCGGCTAAATGGATCGCACCTCCTCCCGAGGAGATTGCTCGTATCCGCAGGGAAGCCGGCACTGGTGAGGACGTTGTTAGTTCAGGGATGAATACGGCTTCTGGCTCCAGCGATGGCCTACATGCCAAGCCGGAGAACCATCATACTGAGACTGTATAAATCGGTTACCCGATCTTGCCATACTTGGTTGGATGTGCAGATATTACGGGAGAATGCAATGGTCGTCTAATGTGAGGATAATCTAATCAAATACAAATATATAAATCTTATAAGAAAAAAAAATTCAAGTATCTTCAAAATCATGATTTACCTGTGCCGTCTTCCGTGTTGACCTTGCTATGCTCATATGTTGTGTTCACAGTTCTCATTCCACGATGAGAGACGGCTATAAATCCGGGTTGGTTTCCTAAACCGCTCAATTTAGAGTACTTAATCTAGTCCCCTTTCTATCCGGAATACTAAGTGCAATGTCAATATACATAAGATAATTCTGAATATTCATAAACGGGAGAAATGACTTCCTGGCTCTTAACCTCTCTTTCATTGAGGCTCACCTACGTATTGGTGAAACTCCGTATTTGAAAAATGCGGATTACTTCTCGCTCTCTTGATATATTTTGGTCGGAGGTGAAGTAGGTAAAATAGAATTTAACGTGTTTTTTTAATTAAGCTTCTTGCTCTTAACTTGTTAATGCTCATGAGGACTTGACTTTCCAACTTGAATCTCTAGCTTTGCATCTCAGATTAGACTTTCCAATTTGCAACTTTGATTTCCTCATCTCACTTTTTATACGTATATAAGAACTGGAACCTCTGCTAACTTTATAAAAACTCTTGTTCTTCTTGTTCTTCAAGTTACAAACTTTCTCGCTATACTACTAATCAATTCACTAATTCATCATGATCAACATTACAGGGACACAACGTAAGCTAGGTTTAGAGAAGCACACACACACGCACGATATAACTCCAAGATTTCACATGAACGCCAACTACAGCCTCATGAATTATAATTTCATATATTTTCTTGCATTTATCCCACTTTCAGGGGCGGAGGCATTATATTAGGCCCCCTGCCAATGCAATACTATAGTAGATGTAGTCCTCACATGCTCGCCTCTACCACGTGCCATACTTCCACCACACACTGTTTTTGGGACATCTATCTCTACCTCTAGTAGCCTCGTATATCATTCCGTAATGAAAGCTTCGGGTTTCGTAGGATTTTAGACAGGGAGAGGGCCAAACATATCGCATCTATCGCAACAATCCGATCAATCAAGGTTTTAAGATCTTGAGTGGGGAATGCCAATCTATCGCCAACCGGTATGCGCCTTCTCCCCATGTTTTGACATGATGACAGACATCATAGCCCACTTTGCTCGTTTCAGTGCTTCTTCTCCCACTCGTGCCGTGCCAGATATTTCCTAGCCAGCTTTTCCCGTACCCCTAGCCCATCAGAACGCCCGCCTACTCGAAACCACGCATAGAAGAGAAATTGAGAAGGGATTTGGCGCAAAGTCCAAGCAGAAATCATCGAGATATTATCAAGTCGTACGGAGAGAAGTCGGAAGCTGTGACAAATATACACACGAAAAAGGCGAAAAGAATAGGCAGCTGTACCGTGGATACTGAAGAACCGGCCAGGATGATCCACCTACATAATGATGGCGGGTACATCCACATTGGCCTTGATGCTCTTGTGAGGGAGGACGCTACCACCGTTGACATAGATCTCGTCGCCAATGGTCACGTCGTCGCCAAGCACGGTAACGTTCTCGAGACGGGCCCACTTACCAACGATGCTGTTCCAGCCAACAATGGTGCTCTTGATCCACGCATGATCTTTGACTTTGGAGCCAGGAAGGAGTGTGCAACGCTGGAGACGAACACCATCACCAATGACGCAATTTTTGCCAATGACAACGTTGGGTCCGATGCGGCAGTTCTTACCAATCTTGGCAGTCTCGTCAACCATGACGTTGCCGCCATGGACATAGCTCTCGGATGGTGAGCAGAGAAGCTTGGGGTTCTTCTTGGCTAGGGACGAGAGGTAAAGACAGGTGCCGGTCAAGAAGTCCTTGGGCTGACCGACATCCATCCAGAATCCTTCTAGGTCAAACGAGTGCAGCTTGCCATCGCGCACAATGGCGGGGAAAGTCTCCTGCTCGATGGATGTTGGACGGTTCTTCTCGATACGATCGAGAACTGAAGGGTTTAGAATGTAAAGACCGGCATTGATACGGTTACCGACGAACTCGACAGGCTTCTCAACGAAACGATCGATACGTGAGGGGTGATTCGGCTTGTGGACAACGACACCATACTTGGAAGGTTCCTCAACCTTAGTCACAACAATGGTACCCTCGTCTCCATGCGCCTTGTGAAACTCAACTAGCTGCTTGAACGGGAATTCGCAGGTGACATCGGAATTGAGCACAAAGAAGGGCGAGTTGTCCTTAGCAAGAATGTCTGCTGCCAGTTTCAAGGGCCCAGCGGTGCCGAGCGGCTCAGGTTCGAGAGAGAAATGGATCTTGAGGCCGAGCTGATCCTCGTACTATGCATGCAACGAGTTAGCGATGGGGCAAAGGGCACATGCAGGCTTCTTGCAGGAATTGTCTCAGGTACCGACCTCTTTTAAGACGCGCTCCATAATCTCGGGGCGATAGTTGACAGCCAGAACAACATCAGTGACGCCGACGGCGGCCAAGGCCTCTATCTGGTGAAGTATCATGGGCTTGTTGGCGAACTCAACCAACGGCTTAGGCATCGTGAGAGTCTGTGGTAGGGTCAAAGTCGTTAGCTATGGCTGTTCATCGAAGGAACGCCGGTGATTGCAGCTCGAGGTTAGGCGATTGTAGGTACACGTACCAGGGGCCGCAGGCGGGTGCCGAAGCCACCGACGAGAATGAGAGCTGTGAAGCACAATGATGGTCAGTGAATTGGTCACGTTGCAGGAAGAGTAGAGTGGAGAAGGCTGGTGCTGGCTTACCCTTCATGTTGAAGTAGGTTGATTTGAGGTGCTAAAACGAATGGAGTAGTACAACACGGTGTACTCTTGTCGGGTTATCTAGGTGAATGCTGGAATGCCGTCGCGTTGGATGCAACCGAGCAGAACGGAGTTTGGTAATGGTGAAAGGAAGAATTGGCGGTGTAGCCGGGATGTAGAGGGGGAAATAGTAGGCAGGGTGTATCGCTGTACAACCTGCGATTTTGAGTTCGCGCAAGCGACTGATTGACTGTAGAGCTTGTTACCGTGACAGCTCTATCGGACAATTTTGAAGGGAGAGAGTCCACGGAGAGGGCGCGGCTTCAGGTTGCGTGCGAGTCGGATTGTGTTGTGCGTGGTCGAAGAAGTTCAACGAGGTGGAGGGTAGGTGGAGGTAGGTAACGTATTATGTAGATGTACGTGGATAGGTAGGCGACGAAGAGAACACCTTGTTGTGTTTGAAGGATGTTTGTCTTCTGGGTTTCGTTGGGTTGTATAAGTGGAAGAGAAGAATTGAGAGAGAGACAATAGAGTTGCACGAAGCAAGTCAGGTGTAGTAGTACTAGGTAGCCCCCCTTTGACGTCCAGACCGACGAGATCAGATGCCCGTTTGGCAAATTGCATGCCCAGCTCCAGGTACAGAGCTGACAGCCGGCCACGTCTGCGCCCCTGAAGTTTGCTGGGGCCGGGGCTCGGCTTGGCCAGTGAGGGGGCCCTGTGCCGCCTCTAGCCACAACAAGCCCAGCCGTGGACGAAAGAGGAAATCGAGCAAGGCCATACAGCCAATCAGATCCTTTTCAGAGCCAAAGCTGTGCTTCCTCCGGATTGATGTGGGCCCCTCCCTTGTAAACCAATGCTGCTCTGGACAGCGGACACGAGGTTCAAACACGAAAATGTGAGCATTCAACTGACTCTCTTTGTGTGCCATGCTCATTTCCTGCTCTGTGCCATTTTCCCCATCTACCTCTTACTACAAAAAGTTAAATGCAATCTGTCCAATTCCCAGGGTCGTTATGCTTTCATCTCGTCACACTTTACTTCTTGACGGTCATGTGGTTTATACCCATGGGTTTACATGGTTGTTGAGTTACCAATTGGCTATTGAAAGAAAACGCCCCCTATTAAACGCTGCTTTAATTGTTTGTTCTAGAAAATTTGGCCTCTTGTCTGCCACCCCCACCCGGATTAGCCTATCAGCATGCATTTTTACGATGCAGAAATTCGTATTAGACGCCCCAAAAGCTTGATTCACCCCACGACCGCATCCCACGTTTCCATCACATGAGATGGATGTTCGGGGTCATGATGAGCGCTCAGCACTACCTAGGTAAAAAAAAAACCACTGGGGCTAATATAGTCTTAGACTTAAAAGTTTCTCGTCAGATACACGTATGACCGTCCCCAAGTTGTCCCCAAAGACTTATAAAATGGGTTGCGATCTAGAGGCACCATAGAGGTAGTGTGAGTGCAGCATCCATATTTATTCCGCAGCAACGAAACCAAAAAAAAAAAAAAAAAAAAAACCAAGAAGGAAAGAAGTTTGCCAAAGCAAACACAATTGTTCAAGGAAAACTCCAGAACAATATCCCTCGTCCTCGTTGCTTTTTCTTTCGTCCCAAGTCTCGAGCCGACGCTGCTGTCGTATCACAGTCACAGTCCAGCCGAGACTTGTCTGTCTCGAGTCACGGGGCCATGCAAGAGAACAGACGATGTAGGCGCCTCCCTTTTGGATATTGTCTCTCAAACAAATATGAGATTACACAGCGATATAGCGCAGCGGATTGGGTGTAGCAGTTTATTTTTCTATGCCTCTTTGAAGGGTGTATATACCTCCTACACGTAATTGGTGGACAGTTGGCTAGGGCGACGTTAAGTGAAGTCAAGTCAAGTCAAGTCAAGTAAGGCTGGATAAACCCGGAGAATATGCAGAGACGGCAGGCGGCTTAAGAAAGTAAAAGGGTCTACTAGCCTTCTTATTTAAATCGTGGTCCGATGAAGAGTTACCGGGCTTTTATCTCGTGTGGTTGTCTCATTGCGCTGGCATGGCATGGTGTGCATTTGTTTGTCGGGTCGATAGCGGTGGTGGTGGTGTGGATGGGTGGATGATATGTATGTCTCGTCGGGTACAATGCACATATATGCGGGTGTGCGTGTGTGTGGATGGATGCAGGTATGCGTCTCTGTCACACTCGCGGCAGCCAGGCCAGGAACCCGTCCGCATGGCACCACCCACACCACCATCCAAGCTCTCCTCCCGTCTGCTTTCAGGCACACCAGTCGTCATGTATGTATGTATGTATGTATGTGTACATCAGACCAAAAGCCAACCTACTCCTTATAAGTCCTGGTAGCCCCCAGAACGTTACTCTTCTCCACTACGAGGGATTCTAGAACAAGTAGCGGGACCCAATCAATCACCTTGCCTGCAGTTGGTATGCATAGAAGACATCACGAATAAGTAGTACATACTTGCACATGAAGAGAAGAGGTGAAACAATAAGAGAGTTGTACTCTTGGTTCAGCATCACTGCGCTATAGGTTTAACTCTTCATAAACTTTGTAGTCGTAACCTCATCATCATCATTGTCATCGTCATTGTCGTCATCTGCCCTCGTGGACAGCTCTTTATAAAATGGCCCGAGAGAAAAAAGAGAATAGGAGAACTGGCTTCCTAGCCATTAACGTCCGTCAATCCTACTACTATTCCCTTGTCCGGCCCGGGGCTATCTCCCTCATCAAGGCAGTCTCCCAACCTTCGAGCACCACTCGCTCTATGTTCCTGGCTGGGAGATGATAACCCGTATAGGCGGCTCAGAAAAAGACAAAATGGAGTCGCCCGTAAGGTTAAGAATGGCCCGCGAATGATATGTAGGGAAGTACAGGTAAGTCATAGACAGGATCCCGGTTCTATTCTCATCGTTTCCTTCCTCCGGGCAAAGCAGACAGAAATCTATCCAAAGAATAAAAAGCAAACACAGCGCGCATTGCGCACACGGGCCCATCATAACCGCGGTGGACTCCGCTGTAGGGCAGGGGTTCGACGTTAGGAGACTCTTCAAGTGGACGCCATATGGACGCTCGGAAAATCACTTTTCAGGGGAAATCCATCCTCATGAACCGGCCTGGTTCTGGGGCTTCCATAGGCTGTCGTGGCTGCCACCAGATAACGGAAGAGAAAATAGAAATGCAGCTCGAGACCAAAGGATCCACCGTGAGAAAGGTATGAACGGAGACTCTTAGGAAATCTCATCTCGAAGTAAAGTCGTAAATCGTCGATTTTAGGTCGTAATGTCGTGATTCGTCGTGATTTTATGCAAATTTTTGTGTTCATTTCTCCCGTCGGGCTATGCTGATTGGGGTATTTCGCGGAAGATGCCTGAGGGATAAGCTGTGAAGCTTCACCACGTGTATATATCAATAATCTGACGCCTCGGGTCCATGTTTCTTGCTCTCGCTCTCGCTCTCCGTCTCGACCCGCTGACTCTTGGGCAAACATCTGGAAGTTATATGGAGGGGGGGTACGGGATCCATGGGGGTATGCATTCACTCCTCCCTCACTCGAAGGACACGGTTGAGCTGCTGCTTGAATGTCCTGACCTGTGGGAGTGGCGGCTCTCCCGGTGGCTATGGCCATGGCCATGACTGGACGAAGCATGGCGCGACTTCTTGCGCTTCCCAGAATCATTGGCTGGAAGACCCTGGACGATGCCGTTACGTGCAAGCATGCCTCCATTGACGGAGAAGTTCCGGCACACCATAAAGGCCCTCATGGCTGCGTTCTCCTGGGCCAGGGAGTTCGATTCGTATGCAAGATCTGTCTGGTACTCGCGCCCGTTGACCAGAACTAGGCATGTGTAGCCACTCGGGTCTCTGTAACACTCGTACGAAGGGTCTTGCCACCCACGACGTCGGCACAGACCTATCGGAAACCCAGTCAGCTGCTGATCCCGGAAAATTCTTCGATCAATACCAAGCTTGGTCGGTGCATTAAAATGCAGCCCTGATGACGCGAGCAAGATCGAGGGTAGTGTATATGCATGACAGCCCAACGGCGAACGCCCCCGGCGCAAGAGTAGCCGCAGAGCTCGGTTCGCGCCTTGCAGAAAACGTGGGCTGGCCTAATTATTGCAAGGCAGCAAGTCAGGCAAGACACCCATCCCGTTGCAGCAGGAACATGATGGCAAGCTGCACGTGCTGGTGACGCAGGGGCTTGCTTGCTCACGTGTGTGAGACGACGAACTCCCGTCGTTCAGCCCCACCAGGACAGCATCGCCTTGAACATTTGGGACATTGTATAAAAGGATGGCCGGTGTAAGGTCAAGCGAGGGACTTACTCTCAAGATACTGCATGTAATAGCCTGCCATGGTGCTGACCGGTGCTCCAGATGCTTTCCGTAACGACCCGAAAGGATATATTCTCGAGATTGGGTAGAAACCCCCACACACCACAGAAGCCGAGCGGATGCGAGTAATCCCAGGGGGGTGACAATGCTGCGGAAAAGATGTGGTGTAGAAGGTAGTTTGGACACTTCTGGAGTATGCAGTCGAGCCCAACGTGGGGAAGGGGGTAATGAGGGATGAGACCGTCTAGACAGGTAAGGCGCCAGCGAGCGAAGATGGATGAGTCTGTACTACGAGGCGAAGGTGTGATGTGGTGGTGTTGAGGAAGGAGGTTATGCTACGTATTCAGGGCTGTGGTGCAGAAAGACGAGCCATCGACGGCGAGACATGTGTGCTTTATTGCAGAAATGAGCTGTTAGTGCGGGGCAGGGATATGAAGAACGGAACAAAGGCAACAAGACAGAATAGGAACGTGTTTGGAAAAGAATAGGTTCCATGGACGCAGCAACGATGCGGCTCTCAAGAGTGTGACCCCATCTTGATGTGTTGGCGCGAGTCGTTGACATTTGATAAATGTCCAGAGACTAGGCATCTCCCCACTACACATGGGGTGTGCATCCCTAAAGTCGATCAATGCTTCTAAGATAAGTCTCAACCAGATCCTCCTAGCAGCATGTAGTACCGCCATCTCCGTTTGAGTTATGTCCCATACCCTGTCCGATGCGCCGGGGGGACGGCTGGGTAAAGGAGACGCTGGTTATGCAAAGGGCAATGAACAGGCATAGTAAAGTGGCAAAATGGAACTGGAACCAGTTCTGCGGCCATAACACGTCCTCGGCGGGACTACGAAAAAAAAAATATTGCGTACGGGACAGAGGGAAATCATCAGCACTCGTCTAACTGTGGTATGTGTGTCCACTCGCCGGTGGCCAGTCACGTCTCATTGTGCAGGGCGTATTGAGGAACCGACAAGAGGGATGTGCCTGGTTCATGTCTTGGAGGTACATCAACAAGAAGAAACGTTTTATCGTCTCTAGATGATTCTGATGGCGACTAATGCTGCAGCAAGCAACCCAGCAGGACACCTTAGCTACGTACTAAGTGGAGGGGAAGCCCGATCGAAACCGTCGAAATATCTAACAGCAGGAGTAACGATACTTGATCAGGTACATGCAGGTTCATCTGTCATGCTACCACGATGCCTGTCTGTGGTAGTGGTCGCATGTACACTCAGTGTAAGATGCATGTACATTACAGGGTCTCGGCGTCGAATGCGGCAGATGAGAGAATGGTTTCAACGGCGCGGCAAGAAGTGACGATGATGTTCCTAATTCCGAGTATATCAAACTGTTGAGCCAATCCAGTGGAACAGACGGCATTGGCTCATAGAAGACGACCACAACAAACGTAGATAGTGGGCCGGGAGGCAATAAGCGATTCGCACACTGGTTCAAATAATTCGGCGTAAAAGTAAGCAGATGAGGCGAGCGGACAAATCGGGCCAGCCAGTAGCCAGTAATGATGGCCTAGGGAACACTGCTAAAATAGAGGCAAAATGATGACGGGGTCGTCATGTAAGGTGTAATGCGCCGCGATATTTCAGTGAGGGAATCCATGGACGGAGGCTCATTCTCTATACGTGCAATAACATAGTGTGTTGGAAGAGGGCCATCGCGCGCAGCGGCTGTATGTACTTTTCTCACCATGGGCGGCAATGTACTCCGCCTGAGGAGGCAGGTAGTATGCAGGTAGGTGTATGGTGTATGGTGTGTTGAAGGTTCTTTTTATTTATTTATTTATTTTTTCCTTTCTCGTCTGGTGTTTTTTGCCGAGTTGGGCTGTCTTAGACTTGCTACTTTCAGTCGGCAGCCAAACAGAGTGCAAGGAATTGGGATAAGGGATGACTGGCAGGCCACTGGTTTTCCAGCCATTTAATCCATTTAATCCCTGGAAAAGAGAATAAATAAGTCGTTCAATGAAGTCGGTGAAAGAAATGAGGTGCATGAACACACTGGAGGGGCTCTCCTGGGGCAACCCTGGTCCCCGTCCAAACCTGGTCAACCTGGTCGGTGGCCTAGACGGCTATTGGGAGAAGAACTGGAACCCTGGAAGACCCGACAGGAGCCACTAGGAGTTCTATGGGCAATTGGCCAATGAGGAGGACGCAGAGTGCAGAATGGCGAGGCCGCTAGCCAGAGACGAGACGCTTAACACCTCATGCAATGATGAGTTGGCATCGACGCTGGATATTAAATGAAGATGGGCCGAGTCTGAAGGGGGTACGAGTAGGGGTATGAGTACCGGCCATGAGCGCCGCGACCAGCCCGGGCCAGAGGTACTGATACCGGCGGTAACCTGTGACGCGAGAGGCCTGCACCGTCAGTTGCATATGGGGGGAGAATTGGCCGCTTTCATGATGACGAGAACTTTGACCGAAAAAAGACGAAGGCATCGTCGTATTTGCTACGATCCAACGGGGCGATACGCCGAGAGGTGGCCGCGGGGCTCCATCTCCATGTACTGTCCATACCTTATTCAACATGTAACTTTTGGCCTCTTTACACATGTAGTGCGCAGCGGTGGGACTGGGACTTTTCTGTTGGTCTTGTGGTCTATTCATCTGTAGCTACTACTAGTGCCGGGTAGCTCTCGTTGTTCTCGGTGGATATACGTGCAGGTAAATACAATGGGACGCGAGGGGTTGGTCGTCCTCTCAAGTCGAGGAAAGGAGACATTGAAAACGAGGGGCAGAGAGGGCAAAAGTTACATCTGTCAGAGAATTGAGATGTAGAAAAAACTAGTCTAAGGAACAAGAAGGCGTTAAGAAGAAGCAAAAGTGGGACGCTGCATATGTCGCCCGATCTTGGGCTTTTTCGGTACTCGGTACGTACCTACAGAACAAGAAACAAGAAGCAGGAAGCAGGCATGGCAGGAAGCAGGAAGCAGGAAGCAGGAAGCAAGAAGCAATAAACAAGCTTAGTAATAAGTTCCATATATAAGGAGGTAAATAGGACAAACCAAAGGTAGTGGTAGTAGGTGGATAGTGGTTGTTGTTATCGTTCTTGTTAATGGCATTGGCTATTAGGCAGCCCTATGCACTTTTCATCTTACATCATCGATACCAGGTAGAATCTCCCATGAATGAAACGGGTCACAATGGACAAAGTCCTACGCTTTGTTGTAGGTATATAGCTACCTCAGTCAAGGGCACATATGATATCAAATCTCATCGAGACATTACTGCATAGTGATACCAAATAGATAATCGATCCATTATTGTGCTACCTACGGGACTGATCTACCTACCCTACTGCGTACATCAACATACCTTACTCACCTCGGACTACTAGCGGTATGTGTCTTCCTAGGCAAGCTTACGGCACTAATAGTAATCGACCATGGATCAAGACAATAATAATAACAATAAGTAGCAAGGTGCCTGCAGTGCGGTCTTGTTATTATGCAGCCGCTGAGGCCGGCTCATAAGATGGCCAAGTTTTTTGTATTATACCGACGGGCCGAGCTGTCGTCAAAGGCCTTTGTTTTGATTCTTGAACTGCAAATACTACATAGCCTCTGTTGTGTTCGAGATCCCACATGTCAGGGTGCCAATGTATTGTTAAGGGTCTAGCTGGAGACGTACATATACGTACGTGCATCCGTACATACATACATACATACATACATGCATACGTAAATCTATACATGCACCCAAAGGTCGTCGCCAGTCTCGTGGAATGCAACGTGCTTGCCTGTTATCGTCACCAGTCAGCCAGCGTGCCCGAACTACTGGAATCTTGCCGAGGTGAACCATGATATCATTGCTACTCAGCTACCTAGCTAATCATTAGACGAGAGGTCAGAACCCTCCCTGGCCGCATCGTACGGCGACGAGGTGAGCGGTCGCCATGTTTCGGTACCACATGTCTTGACATTGCACACCTCGTTCCAACCAGCAAGGCGATGTCGTGCATGAAGCCTCGCCAACATTGAACAGATGCTTGCATACAACCGGAAAGCTTCTGACATCGATCCGAGGTAGATAACAACAGTGCCATTAAGAGAGAAAGATATATACATCTCATCGTACCGGTTGATGACATTTGCTAGTACAAACTAGCAGGAGGTCTGACCATCCGCCCCGCCCTCGTCTGAACCTTTGCTGGCATGTAACAGGCGGCAATCCACACAGTCGAGAGAATGAGATGAATGTAGTAGCCCTTTCTATCGAGATTTGAGTCACACTTTTGCCGTCTACTCTCCGGCCGTCAGAGAGCTAGATGGCAGTGTTCGAGATTTCAAGAGGCCTGCGAATCTTTGCTCGTGGGCTTGTTGTACAACAGCTGATTCAAACCGCACGCGGAGAGCTACATGCGATCAACGGGGGGTTGGTTAACGTTACTCATCAGCCGTAACCCTTGACTTCAATGGCTTATTTTCTTCTTTCTAGAATGAGATGTGGCCGCGCGCTATTGCGGCCCCCAATGGAGACTGCCACGTCAAAGGGGTTGTTGTACCCCTATTGCTATAGATGTTGGGTCTGCCCTGCAAAACACTAGTAGCGTGCCGCCAACACAGACTATATCGACGTAACTCACTCCGATCTTACGACCATCCGCTAAACAGAGGAAATGACACAGTGAGGCAATATCTAAATCAGCTGGTCTAAACGACCAAGCCCTAGTGATGAACCTCGGGTGTTACTATTATATGATAACAAGCTTCCCTGCTCGACGATAGCTGCACTTTGCCGTCAATATCAAGATTTATTAGCATGTTAGAGTGAGAGTGGCGTCAGTTTGGATCCTGGACTGGCCAGGTTGAGCCCAGCTTCTCGAATGACCTGTTGCCCCGCAAGCCTGCAGTGATTCGCAGCCAGCTGCTGAAGGAGGCCTGGTGTTATGCCGTGCGACGACATAATGTGTGGAGAAGAAATATGAATGAAGATGGGGGGAGGTTCTCTATGAAATTGTTGTACTAGAACCGGGCGAACGACTCCTGCTAGCCTGCTTCTGTAGAACCTGAAATAATCGACATATTGACTCGAATTGCACACGGGATCCCAAAAGGTTTAGCTGAGAGGTACGACGAAATTTCTGGGAATTGGGCGGCCAATCCTCATCCGACTTCGCTGTTATTTGCTGTGCTGTCTTTGGAATATAACCGCAATAATATCTCGTCAGCATGTATACAAGTGGTGTTGTCTGTTTCTGAATTCATTGAATCCGACGGTCCCTTTCGGATGCATATTCTAGGTTGACACGTCTCATTAAAGGAATATGTTATACGGCAACGGAGGTAACTCAATCCAGCACCTACTGCGGCCAGACACGCGAAGAGCCTGTTGGTCTTTCTTCAATATTAAGCCCCAGCAGGTGATTGTAGGCAAGTACAGATCGGCCAAATGTGTTTATACTGCTTGGCGCGTTGTCGGGTACGGTCTAATAGTATGCGGCCACGGGCGGGTCAATGCCCTTCAAAATCCTGGTCTTGAGGAGAAGTATGACATGACCTCCTTCCGTTTCTCTTCAGGAATAGCATAGACGGGATCAGTTGGGTTGATTCGGTCTTGTTCATTACACACTTGTGCTTCACCGAGGTGAGGTAGGACCTCATATGTCCAGGGAGCCATTGTCCCATCTTCATCCGAGGATAGAATGCGGACAACGTGTTGTGCTGTGGAAAGACCATTGAGGACGTAACAAGTATGGTACGCATCCGACGGTCTTGAATTACGAGTTTAGCCTTCACCTTGAACCACGGAAGGGTGGATTGACTTACTGGTACGGCTTATCTCTCATGCCACCTCGTTTTGTTTGGTCTTGTCCGCAGCAGAGAATGTATCGGACGAGGCCCTCGCGGGAGTATAGATCACTGGCATTAGAAGAGGGGGATTCAATGCTTTCTGCGCTTGCCGGCCCGTGAATGGCGGCTTCTATTAGGGGCCAGCATCCCCCAACCCAGTGGCTATAGCAGCCGTCGACAAGTTTGTTAGTGCGTCCACTAAGACCACCCTCGGGGGCATATTGACGCGACGAGAGCCAAGAGATAAGGCGTGGCATGTCGAGGTATCTGGTTTCGAATATTAGTGAAAAGCTACTTACTAGAAGCGCCTAATGTCTGAGTGGGTGGAAGATAGTGCAAACTAACCTTGGGAAGATGCGATGTGGAGCATCAAGGATGGCAAGGCAGCCCAGGGCACAGAACGCATATGCGCCATGGGCTTCAGCGTCTGGTATTGCCGAAATGCCGCCCTCGAAAGTTTGACCTGCACGATCAGTATGTACGCTCAACCCAAAAGGGCCTACTCTCGGGATGGCTTACAGCGGCGTACGTACTCTGCTAGGCCGGTGAATAGACCTGGCCGTTCAGGTGTCCGAGATGGAGAATCGTATGGCAGGTCAAGGGGTAGCTTTAGTATTGTAACCAGAACAGCAGCGCAATAAGCACCCCTAAATCCGCGGTCAGGGAAATATGCAGTTGATCGGAGAGAAGCAAGACTTGCCTGACGTCGATCTCTCCCCCTAGTGTCAATCGAAACCCTCCGTTCGGCTCCTTCAAAGCGCATAGCCATTTCCACATTGCTCGCCGGTCAATGACCCGATATGCAGATTCTCCGCCTACAATTACCAGCGCTAGTACCATGGCATATGTGGTCGCCAGGTGAGACTGTTGGCCGAAGCCGCCACCAAATCCTCCAGTTTCGTTCTGTATCGAACGCGCTGTTTCGATAAGGCCATCGCGGTACTTGGAAACGTCGGCTCCTAGGAGAACCAGGCCGTTTAAACACCAGTAGAAGATCCAAGGCCTGCTCGCATCCGCCATTTTATACGCGGCAGGAAGATTCCCCAAGTTCTTTTCTAGAAATCTGATATGTCGTTCGCGACTGAGGGAAGGAACTCCATAACGGTTGACAGGTATGTCCTCCTGTTTACCTGAGAGGAAGGGCCTGCAGTTGCCCACCACGCCATCCTGCCGAACCGACGTATCGGTTCTAAGCGAATCTTTGATTGGGGGCTTATTAGTAAAAAGGTCCGGAACCAGGGGGACGCGATGAGGTTCCTGGGATGCAGGACTGTCGGCCATTCTGTTCTCTCCACGCGGTAGTGAGGTGCTGCTTGCTGACATGATGTGCTTCTTATGTGGTATGGTCCTTTGCCGGGCCCGGGCCAAGCTAGTCTTTATTGGCATGAAAATTGTAGCGGCTTCGAGTGCAGATTGGATGCCTCGGCCGGATGCATGCGGCTGGAATGTAGATGAATTGTTTCAGCAGAACTGCAGGAGCTTTTGATTGCTGGAGCGGACAACAGAAGATGAATTTTTGTGTCTCAGCTGCACCAAGTGCAAAATATCAATGTAGGTTAACTTGAGGGCGAAAGTAAACTACCCGGACGGTTCTTGGGTTTGTCTCACCTGGAGCTCACAATTCAGGTCTTCAAGCGTGCATGTGCTGTTGCTGGAGGTGGCTGTCATGGTTGTCACCTGCCACCTGGGGAGAGCCGGCAAAGCCCCGGCAAAACCTTGTCCTGCCCAATAAAATTCACATGCAAACCTCCTCGTTAGCGGTACGGATACTTGAACCACTTTATTAAACTTCTTATTAGTGTATTAGGTACCCTAAACCGTCCCGCTCGCTTTTAATCTCATCACCTCCTCACATTTCTCATCAAGCGTCAGATGCAGTTCACATATATTAGAGAGAAGAAAGCTTCAAGTCTATTTACTGCTCTTAACGTCAATGTTCAAGATGACAACCACAAATCGTCAGTTAAAAATATGCGATTTTAGGCTAATATTGGCCGAAGCTCGAACATTGGGCATATGTCCAAGCATGATAGATACCGTACCTATTCGTTATCTCCATTGCTATGAAGCAGTTATGACGGACGGACACCCTTTGTCAAAAGAGAACCGAGTCTCCTCCCATTTGGATTCAAGCAGCTTGAGAATGAGGTCTATCAAGAATATCAGATCCAGCCCGCTAATACTCATACAGCGCCTATCATTGATGTAAACTTGAGAGGAGAGAAATACTACTCTGAATCTCAGGACTGCGAGCAGGCACGATGTGGCGACGACTACCAACGTTTACACCTAAAGTATGGAATCAGGTCGGTTCATTCGGCTCAGGTGTTCTTGGAAAGTTAACTCTGCACAACATACCATGGACGTAAGGGATTATCGATAGTACTACGCCCTTATTGGATTTTATATGTGGAAGCTCAGGTCCAACGCCTGGATGAAGAGACACCCGACACAAGGGATTATCGATATGGGGCTTTCGAATGACGGACTCTCCCGTTCGGCTAACGTAATCTCGGGATACCTTCCAAGCGATACTCGTTCAGAGTCCCCCTCCCGCAAGTCTGTGACGATTTAAGTCGGGATGAATAGCCGGTATTTGCAATGGCATTCCTATTTTTATAGATCTTGCCCGCCCTCACTTTATAGGAAATCGACACGCTCTTATGAGATGGAAGCAACTCTAGTGTACCGCCATATCCTACGAAAATCTTGAGCTGATAGCCACGGCCAGTATTCACGAAATGTCTGATGTGAATAGGCGTTTCAACGAGGCTCTATCCAATATACAATTTCAATTGTAGCGTTCACTCAACGTTACTACTCCGGCATCGATGCTTTGAGCATGGCATCTTAAGCTTCACCTCGTCGCATTGCAGGGGGTTTCATCAAACTCCGCTCAATGTCGCGGATAGCTGTGCAAAGCCAGGAATTGAAGCTGCCCACTGATCTTTGATAGCTACGCTACTGATCAGTTACCGACTTCTTCTCAATCTAGGACAAGTACCTCTCGTATGGTGTGGCAACAAACCAGCAATAACATCGGAGGCTGCTGATTAGAAGTGCTTGTTAGACACAATGTGAGTTAGAGACGTCATTTTGATGGTAAAATGATATATCGGCCTTGGATTTTGGTGCGCTTGAGGGGAACGTTACGTAGCGCTTCGTGTCACGGCCGCTAACGTGCCAGCCTGACACGTTTTATCGAAGCAGAAGTACTGTACCAACAAGAGCTGTTCAACTGTTGGCCACATTCACTGATCGAGCAAATCAGGATGAAGCCATCAGCTAACTGCAGGTCATCGCCCATTTTGACTGGCATTGAAGATCGCTGCAACGGTTGGCTTGTAGGACATTGCCGATCTCAGGGCACTACTCGGGATCCCCAAAGCGGGATCAGGGTTTCCAATAAACCAGTCACCGGAGCTGTCGGAGCAAAGCCCGGACAGAACCGGAGATGCAACAAAACGCGAGGTTGTGCGTAAAAGTTTGGCGTAACGGGGCCAAGCGATGTTGATTGGTATACCTGTAATCATAATCTCACGATGATCGAAAACATGCACCGGGCTCCTGGTGGGAGATTGGCGAAAGCGCACAATGACTCTAAAGAAGTACCACATGCATATGCATCAGCGAGGCGTCACGGCTTAAGGAGCCAAGGTGACAAATCGCGGGACATGAGAGCTACCTTGTTCTGCCAGGCGAGGGTGGCTCATCCCTCTTCGTCGGTTCCGTCGACGTTATTTCTGCTCTCTTCGACCTGTTCCTGCCGAGTGGGCGCGAAGTGTAAACGGAGAACCGAAGCATGAGCACAATTCGCATTTCAAGGCTACTGGACTGATTTTAAGTCTTCCTAACAAATCACTGACTACTTTCGAAATTTTATATAACATCTACGCTCTCGATGGCTACAGAATGAGTCTCCATTTATCTGATTTACCGTCATCCTAGGACCATAGACGACACCTCTAAGTAGGGTGTCTCGATTCCCCAAGACGAACAAGATGGCATATAGAATAGAGGTGGGCAGCCGAACCCATTTATGTTGAAGGCAGGGTTGGTTGCAGCGATGGTAGATTGGACGGAAACAACATGATGTGACGTGATGTGATGATGAACCCGAGTCCTGCCCAAGTCAGATCCTATAACCGCGTTTGCCAACACTCCTACCACACCATTTCGCCATCTCTTGCAGTTGTGGTAACTCCAAGAGACTTGCCGCGCTGACGGCAGACGGCTGGTGGGATATCCGTGCACAGTAAGGATTCTCTTGGAGAATACTGTCGAGGAACTTTGATCTTTCAAGCGATCTCACTACGCTAACCTAGCCTTCTTGGCCTCGTTACCCTATTCGGCACATCTGGAGATTCTGTGTAGATATCGTCTTGCTAAGTACAGAAAGGGGTATCGTCTGTACAACTCGCACCAGATGCCATTTTCGATGCCTTGCTCATACGATATGTGCTGCGTTTGCGCCAACCCGGGTTGGTGAAGGGCCGAGGTTGTCTTGCTGTCGTTGTACTCGTACAGGATGGCTACGAGTAGCTCATGATCCTTGGAATTAACAACGAAGAGCATACGCATAACGCTGCGTAGTCAATCATGTCCGTTCTTAGATCTCCCCTCATTGCCAAATTTGAATTAAGTATCGACAGGTGCGTCTCTCCAACCTTCTCTACTAGTCTATTTTCGTGTGAGACTTGCTACTGGGTTCACGTTAGGTACCGCGTATCGACTAACTAATAGGATTCTGCAACAATCCGGCGCCCGTATAGTAATGGTTTCATCCTCACTCGTATTGTGATGAAGTTAAAGAGGCAGAGGTAATTGAATATGAGCGAGGATTGCTCTTGGCGGCCCGCTTGATTAGCGTCTGTCGGCCTCGTGTGTATGGTTACAGGATATATGCAGGTTTGCTGCAGCGCTTATAATCGGGACCGAATAACAACTTGAACCGCCTCAGGTGTGGAATGCAGACTGTAGAAGCACAAAAACGTTGAGAAGAGCCCCTTATCTTGTATATAGAAAAGCTAGTACTGTATATGGGGAAGACAGGGTAAAGTAAAACTCAATGGGAATCGCCAACCCCATCAATCGATACATACATATGTTTTAAAATGGGACAAGACGAGACGAAGCGAGACAATTTTGGATACCCTTAGAAGGAGCTTATTGTGGACTCTACCGCAGGCGTCTGATGCTGATTGGACTCTTCCCTCTGAAAACCCAAGTACCTCGTACAGTGCCCGGTGGCTGATCAGATTTATCGACGCGGCTACGGCTTGGTCCGGGATGGTTGGCAGTTGGCAGCCATGGAAGAACGGCGGCCTGCGATTGGCCCAAAATTGCGAACACTGACCAGCGTCTGACCATAGCACCTCAACGTCCGCCAACCACCCTGCCCAAGCCTGCCCACCCTCCACAAATTGTTGCGGGAGGGTCCCCTGTCGGCACTACCTTGTCTGTCTCGCCCAGCCCCACGATATTGGTTGAGTGGACGAATACTAGGCATGGTGGGTTCATAGGACGGGTGTCTATTGGACGGAGGCAGAAGCAGCGTGCAGCTTGCAGGTGGGACGGCGACGCCAGCGAATGCGCTTCTCACCGCCAGTTTACCGTCTATCCTCGCACAATCGATTGCCTCTCTCTGTCCACCAGAGACGTCCTTCTCCCCCCCAAGCCTCCCACCCTACCCTCGATCTCACTCGACCACGGCCGCACAATCTCACCTCCTCCACATCTCAACTTCCCCTTCTTTCCCCCCCAAGGTCGAGAGGGATCGCAACGAAAGAGCGGTGTCCCCTCTTCCAACTCATAATACTAGCGGCATTCTCCTCCAATCCTCCCACTCAATCTTCCTCCCTTTTTCTGCCTTCTGACTGACAACAATGACCCTCGAATTCAATGCCGCGGGGGGAGAAGCGCTGTTGGACCTGACTTCATTCGACCACCGGGACCGTTATCCGTACACCACCACTTCCCGGACCACCAATCCCGCCATATCGGCCACCACTATGCCTCCTACTCGTCAGCCCAATGCCTGGGCCATGGGACTCGATATGGCGACCGCCAACGTTGCTGCTGTTGCTGCCGCTGCTGCAGCAAGCCAGAACAACACTTCGGGCAACATGTCCAATGTGTCCTCGCCTGGCGAGTCACCTCACTCGCAGCACTCACACTTGCACTCACACTCACACTCACACTCACACTCACACTCGCACTCGCACTCGCACTCTCAATCACAGTCACCCACACAAGTAAATGCAAGTCCCTTACAGCACTCGCCATACCAGGGGTCTGTCACCCAGCCTGGCCCCGCCACAGCTCTTTTGACCGACTGGACCTTACTTCAACACCAGCAGCAACATCCACCTGTGCAGGACCTTTCCCACTTTATCCAGGACAGCACCCTGATGCCCTACCCTTTTGCTACAGCCTTCCAGACCAACGCGATTGGGTATCTGCCAGCAACTACACAGGCCGCATTGGAGTCCGGACTCGCCATGGACCAGAGCTTCAATAACGTATCGCCGATAGAAGACGCTCGTACGATGCAGCAGCAATGGAATGGGGGAATGAGCATGGGAAATTGGCAAGATTTTGGGTCATCGTTACAATACCCTGCGGATGGTCTCCCTAGGTTTCCTACCAGCATGGGTAGTCAGTCACCGACAGGCACCTACCTCGAGGTTTTGTCACTACCAGGATCAAGCGAGAATGGCTGGTCCCAGGTCGAGATGTACCAAAACTATGAATCCTATCAGCAGGCACAGGCACAAGCTTCAGCTCAAAATTCTGCAGCTATATTCAACCCCAGCCAGACGCTTCACTTGCGTACGAATTCCGACTCAACTGATGGTAACCGCCAACCCGTTGAATTAAGCAGTAGCTACGAGGATGTTTCGTTTAACTATTCACCATTCTCGCCCGAGTCAGATACATACTCGGACCCCTCAAATCACCGAAACTGCTTCCACGGCGAAACCGCCCACTCACACGAGATCATTAGCCCTGCAGCTGTTGTTGCTCCTATGCCGATCAAGACAGCAACCAGCTCTACGCGTCCAAGCCCTGCCAGTGGGTCTGGCGTTGCGTCACCGCCTCACAACAATGCTACGCGAAGGAATTCAGGTCCCAAGAAAAGCCCGATAGCCAAGTCCACGAAGTCTGTCATTAGGCGGACATCAAATGGGAAGAAGGATGGCACGGTTGAGAAGAAAGTCGGACGTAGAAAGGGCCCCTTGCTTCCCGAGCAGCGCAAGCAAGCCAGTGAAATTAGAAAGCTCCGAGCTTGTCTCCGATGCAAGTTCCTCAAGAAGACTTGCGATAAGGGTGAGCCTTGTGGTGGCTGCCAGCCGTCGCATGCTCGTCTGTGGCAAGTACCATGTACTCGTATCGATATTAAAGATATTGGGTACTTCATGAAGGATTGGAAGGCAGACTATGAGCGGCACCTCGGCCGTGGCGTTTCCGTCTATAACGTAAAGGGCTTTGCTCAGAAGGAGACCTTGATGTGGATTACGCACGGCTATGGCTTTTGTCTACCTGTCATGGTCCGCGAAGTGTACGTCGCCGACGATAGCTGTTTCCAGGTTGACTGGGTTGAGTCATACCAAACTGACCAGGAACCAATCGAATTTGAGCTGAAGACCGAGAGACTTGACGTCGGCGAAGGAGGCATCAACATGGAGGCTCTCGCTGAATATCTTGACAAGCATATTGAAAGCGGCTTCGAAAACTTTATAGACGACCATTTTGAGGGTACGCCATTCCTCACAGAGATCTTCAAAACAGCCTACCGATTTTACAACAAAGAGAAGTCCCCAGTCATCCGCAAGGCTCTGAAGCTAGTCTTGGCCTACAATCTGACACTGCACATCACATTGGTTGAGCAGCAGGGCTCTGAGCAGACTCTGGAGGGTCAGATTGACGACGAGGACTCCAAGTATTACGGCAAATACGTTGCTCCGGTGATGATCAATTTCCAGATCAAGTGCGCGATGGCTGATATGTGGCGCGAGCTTCAGAAGGACATCCTTGAGGAGCTCTCGGCTCTATATTCCAGTGTATACAGTGGTGACCGCCTCAAGAACTGGCCTACCATCTTCATGCTAGCTTGTATCCTTTTGGCTGTCTGGGAGGAGATGCAGTTTGATTGCCACTATAGGATTCCTGACCCTGTTGCGGTCGAAAAGTTCTGCTCTGATATGGAGTCAACTCCCGTGGGCGTTATTACTGGCCTTTTCCATGCCATCTCCCAGAAACTTCCAGCATTAATTGACTGGGACACTGAGCGCCACGGCCACGTATTGAACAACAACCCTGCTGTTTGCGAAGCTATGACAGAAGTGCGACAACATGTCTTGAAGCATGGTACGTTACACGATTTCCCTTAGAGCCGCTATCGACTAACCAAGTGACAGAATCTTATCTTCGATCAAGAAACACATCCAAGTTCGACAGATACGACTTTGACTCGTTATCGAACAAATTCCTCTCCAAATTGGTCATCAAGTCCAACTGAGGCGATGTTACATCTTGTTGAGATTCTTGCGCTCGGGAAAAAAACTCCTTTCCTTTGTTTGTGTCGTTATTATTTTCCGTATGTGCAAATTGCTCGATACATTTAGCGACGGCGTTATTTGTGGACATGATCACTTCATGACGACTAACCATACCACTTGTCGATTCAACGTACCTACCTTCTTGAACTTACACCCTTTACTCCGGCTGGTCACCGCCTCTTTGACGCACGCGATGTTTACGCCATGTCATTACGAATGCAAGCGAGATTAACGCCCTGTCGCTCCGAATTTACGACCACTATGACAGCTGATTCAACGACTGTATGAACTGGAATTTCTGTCGGATTTTTTATTACCACGACGCGCAAGCGCCAAAAAATACGTTTTTTAACGATAGGTTCATGGCTTATGATTTGAACTTTGCTATGGGATGATAAACACATATATGCTTTCTAAGATGCATAGATTACACGCCGGGCCTGGGCTCATTCGGCAGACAGGCTGAGGATGGCCTCGACAGCCTTGATAAAGTATGGTTGGACGGATGGACAATGATAGTTGATGACCTGGCCTTTGTTGTAGAGAAAGCTGTTCTCTAATTGATACCTCGTTCTATTCAGCGTGTACGACAGACACGACCTACTATGAGATATAATCACATCACACATGATTAGCCGCGCCGTTCTATTGCTTTATGCACTACTGTGCCTCTTCTTGACATATGCAATGGTCATTTTGCTTCGGACAAATCCTGCTGCTCGCGTGCGAATTTTTGAGGTGCACGTGTGAGATATTGCAACCCACCATATGCATGGAAGTACCTAGATTTGGAGGTGGGCGAGGCGAGGCAAGGCACACCTGAAGGCTGCCGTCGAAGCATTTCCGTCTTTTCTCCAAGCGCTGAAAAGTGACTGCTGAAAAGCGACTAAATGTTACCTTTTCCCAGCTTCTAGGTGCAGCGCAGGACAATGGCGGTATAACCGTACGGAGTGGATCTCGGGGTTGTCTGCGGTGAGCTGCTGGAAGACTGGGGTGGTGGTTCTCGAGCGCTACTGTTCATCTGCATGCTGCACACATTACTTCCTTACCTATTCTTGTGCGGCTGGAATATGGCTTGATGCTATGTGTATGCTACTTCTATGAGGCCTTGGAACGCTCGAGGCAACTTGTGTGTTGCCGTGAGTAGGTATGGGGTGCGGGTTTGGGAATAGTAGCCTATTCCATCGCTGCCCCCGATAAATGTATGTGTGTGTGTGTGTGAATTGAGTGGGCTTTTTGCCCGCCGACTTGGGACTACCGTACCATGCTGCTTGCGCATTACTGCGCAAATGTCGGTGTGAAAAGATCTGATGGACGGTATGTATATTCTTAGCCTGTTGACCGCTTGGTTTGACTAGGTACCTTACTTGGGCATCTAGGTGCGATCTTGTACCTACATACTCCAAATCCCTTCCTGATTGATAGCCCTGAGACTATTATTTGAGACTGGTGTTATTACTGATGTCCCGGTTTTAAAGTAGAGTTAGATTTTTCTAGAGCAGGGAGTATAGATGGTTATCTCTTGGTGGTCGTTTGGATAGAGCACCGTTGTGCCTTGCTCGACTCCAAGTTCTTAGGTGGGTTTGTTCTAGACTTGCTTCTGCCCCTGAGTGCTTGCATGACTGCTTACACCGCATAGTAGTAGTAATAACAAACAACCTATTACTGAATTCCGCGATGCAATATGACACCTAGGAATTCCGTGATGCAATATGACTGGTATGTACCGTGGATTGTAGGATTTTGAAAGTGTTGCCATTTTGCCATGGTTCACAATCTGTCCCACCGAAGCAGGTGTTGAAGCTTTGGAAAGTTTGAAAATGAGGATGACCATAGGACGGACAAATGTTGCACAGAAGTATGTATGGGACAGGGATGAGATTAAAGAGCGTTTCATATGTTCCAAATAAGAATCAGCGGCTTGGTAGAAGTAATGAGTGTATCTACGTAGCGGAGCATTGAACAAATAGGCAATTTCATGGTAAAACAGAAATGTGAAGGATTTCGAGCTTGAAGGCTAGCGGCATGACGTAGTGGGTGAGTCGAATCCAAATCCGGGGTCTGTTCCTATCGATTTATGAGGGTCCCAGTAGTGTAGCTGGCGGCGGGGTCTGATAGTCGTCCGGCTTGGTCGGATCGTGGGGATAATGGAGGGGCGATCACGGTAAGTGGATATGGATGAAGCTTTCGCAACAGCTCTGCAGCTCCTGTGTAATGCTGTATGTAGAAAAAAGCAACGTCGCTATAAACTTCAAAAAGCGCAGAAAAACGGGATTTCAGGAACAGGTATAGTCTGGTTGGGATGATCTTTTCTGGTTCATAGATCGGCGGCGAATCTTGAGGCTCTATAGTGGTAGGTATATTTACATAGGACATGCCCTGCTGTTTGGGGGGAAGGGGGTTCTACTGGAAGAACGGCTCGGCTATGGGTATCGATCCGAATGATTTACAGCGCCACCAAGCATAGCTGGCTAACTAAGCGAACATATCAACTGTCACCTGTGAGTACTAGTAGAATTAAACCTGTGGTAAGGCAATTTGTTTCGAGGGGCTTTATAAGCGATGTGGCTGGAAGCAACTTGAATGACTAACACTTCATTAACTCTCATCCCGCCTTTGGAGCCATTTTTTTTGGTATGTAATTCAATAGGTTGGGCTTATTGAGAGCCCCATTCAACAGGCATAATAGAAAAAGTAAATCAAAACTGGTATTGTCTCGTTGATTCCAGTAACCCGAAACAGTACGAGACGATTTGTTACTGTAATATGTGAGAGTCCGGACCAGCAACAAGACCAAATGGAGCCAGGCCTAGTCTAATCGTGAAAACTCCACTCGACAACACATGACGTCTTTCGAGATAGCGTTATCTTTCCGCCATTCCCATCCATTAATCGGACCTCCTTCAGTGCATACCGTTGTAAAGTCCGAAAACGAAAACTTGGAGGCCATTCCTCAACATCCGAAACGCCACTTCGGAAGATTTGCGTGGCTGAAAGAGAAATTTTAACGCTGTTATTGCTAATCACCTTTCTTTGTCCGTTTGAGGTACGTTTTGCCTTGCCCGACTTCGCCTCCGCATCATTAGCAGAGTCCAGCCTCTTCGCGCAACTTCCCCCGCTATTATCTGTCATTTAGCGCTGTTTAACCCCCCTGTATCCTGCCTTACCTGCTGTATTGACCCCCCAGAACCCCTGTTAGTCCCAAGGGTATTACTGATGAATCACTCCGGATTTGTCAACTGTGATTGGCTCAGGCTTAATGAACCTCCCCCACCCCGCTCCTTCCCATTCTCAAGGCTTCCACCCGCACCTGCCAAACGGTCTGCGCCTCCCTCAGGTCGGTCGTCCGGTAGCACTGGCAGCCTATATTTACCTGTTCCTTTCGCCTCGCTCAACCTACTCCTCTCTTTCTTCTTTCCTACTTATTCGTACAAACAACAACACCCGCCACCATCCATCCATCCACTCATCTTTGTCTAACCATCACATATCATTCGCAGCGTCATCTACACACCCAACTATCGACCCGCACAACCGCCATCATGCAGATCTTCGTGAAAACCCTCACTGGCAAGACCATCACTTTGGAGGTCGAGTCATCCGACACCATCGACAATGTCAAGTCCAAGATTCAGGACAAGGAGGGCATTCCTCCTGACCAGCAACGCTTGATTTTCGCTGGCAAGCAACTCGAGGACGGTCGCACCCTGTCCGACTACAACATCCAGAAGGAGTCCACCCTCCATCTGGTCCTGCGTCTGCGAGGTGGCATGCAGATCTGTAAGTAAACTGGAATCAACTCTCCTCAGCTAGTATGCATCTAACACTGTCCACTAGTTGTCAAGACCCTTACTGGAAAGACCATCACCCTCGAAGTGGAGTCCTCTGACACTATCGACAACGTCAAGTCGAAGATTCAGGATAAGGAAGGCATCCCTCCTGACCAGCAGCGATTGATCTTTGCTGGTAAGCAGCTTGAGGACGGCCGAACCCTTAGCGACTACAACATTCAAAAGGAGTCCACTCTCCACCTTGTCCTCCGTCTACGGGGTGGCATGCAGATCTTCGTGAAGACCCTTACTGGAAAGACAATCACCCTAGAGGTCGAGTCTTCAGATACCATCGATAACGTGAAGAGCAAAATCCAGGACAAGGAGGGTATTCCCCCAGACCAGCAGCGATTGATCTTTGCTGGCAAGCAGTTGGAAGATGGCCGTACTCTCAGCGACTACAACATTCAGAAGGAATCGACACTACACCTGGTGCTTCGTCTGCGGGGTGGTATGCAGATCTTCGTCAAGACCCTGACGGGAAAGACGATTACGCTTGAAGTGGAATCGTCAGATACCATTGACAACGTGAAGAGCAAGATTCAGGACAAGGAAGGTATTCCTCCGGATCAGCAGCGTCTTATCTTTGCTGGTAAGCAGCTAGAAGATGGTCGCACCCTGAGCGACTATAACATCCAGAAGGAATCTACTCTACACCTGGTGCTCCGTCTTCGTGGCGGCCAGTAATTGGAGTCACTGAGGCGTAATGACGATACCCGCACGACATGATACGGCGTTAATGGTTCTGGCCCTGGGATAGGGTTATTTGGCTTTTAAATACGACATACTCGGCCTTAGGCCGCATGAGGGAGGTATCGCGAAATGCGATGCCATCTCCATCAATGAATAATAATCTCGTTCGTTGACACCTATTTAAGTTTTCTTGCTCCACGTGATGTAATCTACATGACTGCCATCCTTCGAAAATAGATGTAAAATTGTTGAAATGTTGCATTGCTCATTTATTAGTTGAAGATGTTGGAGGAATGGTGTATGACATCGCTGCCTATAGCACTGCCAAGGACGCTTAACCCACTTTCAGTTGCCGTTAGACTGGCGCAGCCTACAGTAAGTTGACTGCTGAGCAAATCCAACACTCCCGTTCTTCCATAACAACCTTTATGGCTTGTTATAACAACCATGCGGCCTCAACGTACTATTAAAAGGCCACATCATCTCGAGATTTTATTGCCTCCTTGATATAAACATCATTCTGTGGTACGCGGTGTGACGAGCCATATTCGGACCTGCACCCAAAGCATTAGATACGTAGGATATGCCTTCATACTTCTATCACCTAAAGTTTGAACTTTACCCTACTCCACCGTCAGACTCCAGAATAGACACAAAGATCAGGACTTCCCAGGACGATCCTGTTTGGCTTCCGGCGAAGGATACGAGCATTTTTGATGAGCTGCCGTCACATCTCCGAGGTCTATCAACGTTACCGAGCGACAACCCGCGAAAGCCGCTAACGCAACCTCAAGGACCGACGGCGACGTGTCGTCCGAGTACTGATAGCGGTGTCATCGACTGTGGCACGCCGCGGCCGGCTACGTTTCGTGACGAGCGGAACATTGTAATTCTTAGCAAGGCACATCAGCGACAGCGAACACTGAGCTTCCCGCCCCCACAGCCCTCCGCAGCTATCAACCCGGAAACTGCGGTCAAAGACTGGCGATTCGGGCAGATCAGCGTCGAGAGCATTGACGTCGGCGGCCACGGAATCGACGACACCATGCAGGAAACGCCTGCCTCTACCGCTGCGGCCGCTACTGTCGGCCCATCGATGGGCAATGCAGGCAAAGCTACGAAAGCAAAATATGTCCCGCTTGCGAAACCTAAGAACACAAATATTGGCTGGGGCATTGTACATCTTTACCGAGAGGGAAACGAGAGTCCCGAGCTCCGTCTCCCTCTTCAAGGAGAGCTTGAAGGGGGGCAATATGAAGCTCAGGTTGACTGTACCACTGTGTGCATCCCGGCAGTTCCTAGCTATCTCTCTCCCAGTGATTTTCTCGGGTTTATAGGAGACAAATGGAGGGAACAAATTAGTCATTATCGTATGATCATGACTGGTCGGATGAACAGATATCTAGTCCTCATGAAGTTTCGCGATAGCAAAAGAGCCAAGTTATTTGGACGAGAGTTCGATGGTAGGGTATTCAACCATATTGAGGTATGCCTACCGCTCATCTACCCATACGAGACAGAAGTGGAGCTGACCTTCGAGCAGCCAGAGACATGCAATATTGCTTTTATTAGGTCCATCACCTTCGATACGCCTACCGCCCCCAACGCCAGCTTCCCAGACCTCAACCACGATCCATTTACGCCGTCTACTGTACCCGACTATAGCTCATTGAAACCATTCCCACCACCAACACCAGATCTGATCGAACTGCCCACCTGCCCAGTTTGCCTTGAGCGAATGGATGACACCACAGGGCTGCTCACAATCCTCTGCCAGCACGTTTTTCATTGTTCATGCCTACAGAAATGGAAGGGTGCTGGGTGTCCGGTTTGTCGACATACCAATACGGCGAATAATCTCACTAACCCATATCTGCCGTCCAACTCTGGTCCTGCAATACCATATGATCCAGAGAACCCCTCCACACAGCCCTTTGGGTCTAACGTATGTAACCTCTGTTCTGCATGCGACTGTCCTGACGATCTTTGGATCTGCCTCATCTGTGGCAATGTGGGGTGTGGCAGATACAAAAAGGGACATGCCAAGGAACATTGGAAGAATACAGCACATACCTTCGCACTTGAACTTTCTACTCAGCACGTATGGGACTACGCGGGTGACATGTGGGTTCACCGCTTGATCAGGGACAAGGGTGACGGTAAACTAGTTGAACTCCCAGGACACCAAGGAATGCCGGATAGAAACGAAAGCGAGGACGTGGTGCCCAGGGCCAAGTTGGAGAATATCGGTATGGAATATACACACCTTCTTACGAGCCAGTTGGAAAGTCAACGTCTTTATTTTGAGGAGATGTTGTCCAAGGCAGTGGACAAGGCGTCAAAGGCATCAACAATAGCCGAGAAAGCAGTGGCTCAAGCCTCGGATGCACAGAGAGAGTTGCGAGAGGTCAAATTGGAGCAAGATAAAATGTGGAATGAGACGATCCCGTTACTTGAGAAGGATCTGGAGCGTGAGCGCACACGCGCAATGAAGTCGACGGACTTGGCGCGAAACCTGGGCAAGAGTATTCAAGAGGAGAAGAAGGTCTCGGAAGGATTAATGAAGCGTATTGAGCACATCAACAAAGAGCTTGGCAGCCTCAACGAGCAACTGGAGGCGCTGAAGCTGGAGAATGTTGACCTGAAGGACCAAAACCATGACTTGACCATGTTCATCTCGGGGCAGGAAAAGCTAAAGGAACTCGAGGCTGAGGGAAAGGTAGAGGAAGGAGAGATTCAGGAGGGTAGCGTTTCAATACCCGAAGACAAGAAACGGCGCAAAGGAAAGGGAAAAGCTAGTAAGTGAGGCATGCAAGTTGGTGACAAAAATATTGACACGCATCCCTTAACACTTACATACACAGCGAAGACGACAATACTACCAAATAACCTAAATCTAAACCAAAACAATCAAAGCATGCATTTTAGTTGGTATTAACTCAAGCTATTAATTTTGTAGTCAACTAAACTGAATTGCGTGGTAGAATCGATGTTCGGAATCAGATAATTGTTATTGAGAGCGTGTCCAAGGTTTCATGGTAATCGTTCCCGCGAAATTCTCGTATGGGAACGATACGGGTTCCGTGTATTACACCAAGAAAAGCGCTTCTCGGGGAGTCCGTATCATCCGCGGCCAACCGACCTATCCCACTAGAATTGAGGTATAATAAACCAGTCGAGTGTGGGTTTGGATAGCGAAATAGACTGACAAGAAAATCATCTTAAGGCCGCACTCCTACATTCCTACGCAATCTAATGACATATCTCGGTTCAAAATAATACTGGTTACGAGCTGATTATATGGACAGCTCTTGGACGGAGGGGTTCTCGATGAGCTACCGTAAGTGCAAGATGTGTTGTGCCACATATATTATGTATACGGGCCGATAGAGGACACCATTCTTGTCTGCCTGTCTGCCTGTCTGCCTGTCTGCCTGTCTTGTGTAACTTCACATGTAAGAGAGGCTAAGCTCCGTATGAAGCTAGACCAGCCCGTTAGAAGACGCCACTGCACTGCTTGCCAGGGTCTGCCCTGTATTTTGGCCTGTCTGGTTCAACCGAGCTCAGTTTTGGCCATTTCTACCGCATTAATTATTCTCTAAATTCATGACGCTTGTGATTTTCGCCCCGCCAAAGTTGAAGCTACCATCTTCAACCCAACTTATCTTCTGTTTGACAACTTGCTATAGTAAAATAACAACCCACCATTTCTTATTATCGATCGTTTGCTAAAAAGGTATTACCATCATATTTCAGAAAGCATTTACTTCTAATACGACGAAGCATTCAGCATCCGGCATTTTATCAAGAGCAGACCCCGCCATTCTGATGGATTGATAGTTCTGCGACATACCTAATTATCATCCGCGTCTCGGTCGTTTCTGCAACACATAACACACCCCTCGACCATGGCAGAGGACCGCAAAGCCAGCAACGGGGTACCGCCCTCGAGCGCCCCAAAATCGAAACCCGAAAAGGAGCTGTATCCCATGACCTCATGGAAGTACGATGCCTTCCTCCATACATTCTCTGTTCTCGTCGACCTCTTCTTCCGCGAAGTACACCCCAGGGGAGCTTGGCGCGTGCCTAGGAGTGGCCCTATCCTATTCGTCGCAGCGCCCCATGCCAACCAATTTGTCGACGGCCTAGTCCTCCAGCGGACCCTAAAACAAGAAGCGAACCGGCGTGTCGGTCTATTGATTGCTGAAAAATCTGTACATGGCTTCATCGGCTGGGGCTCTCGCCAGACCGGCTCTGTCCCTGTGGGCCGAGCTCAGGACAAGGCGAAGCCTGCGAAAGGCCTCATCTATATGCCGGATCCCATTAATGATCCGACTTTGATACGCGGTGTAGGAACCGATTTCGAGAACGAGGCTGAAGTGGGCGGTATGATATTCCTGCCCTCCATAAAGGGACAGTCCGGAAGCTCTGTCGACATCGCTAAGATCGTGGGACCCGAGGAAATTCGGACGAAACGACCGTTCAAGGGGAGGCTCCCGTTATTCCAGCTGACCGGTCGAGATGATATCGACAGCCAAGGCAACTTGGGTAACCAAGACTTGAAGGGGCCTAAGGATGGCTATGAGGGGACCAAGTACAAACTGGCGCCTCATATAGATCAGACCGACGTATACAAGGCCGTCTTCAGCCGCTTGAAATCGGGTGGATGTATTGGCATCTTCCCCGAGGGTGGTAGCCATGACAGGACAGAGCTACTGCCTCTCAAGGCCGGTGTGGCTATTATGGCGCTGGGGACCCTCGCCGAGGATCCTGACTGCGGTCTGCAGATTGTCCCTGTCGGGATGAACTACTTCCATGCCCATAAATTCCGGTCGCGGGCTGTCGTGGAGTTTGGCGCTCCTTTCAAAATTCCGGACGATTTGGTCGATAAGTACAAGAATAACCAGAGGCGAGATGCCATCGCGCAGACACTAGATATGGTGCATCAAGCACTAAATGCCGTCACCGTGTCCTCGCCTGACTACGACACTTTGATGTGTATACAGGCGGCGCGACGCCTCTACAACACGGGCAAGAAGCTGCCTCTGCCAATGGTTGTAGAGCTGAACAGGAAGCTAGCTATTGGATTCTCCAAGTACAAAGATGATCCTCGAATTGTCGACCTGATGAGGAATCTCAAAGATTATAATAAACAACTTCATTATCTCAACATCAGAGATCACCAACTTTCATACGCCAGGATGACGCTATTCAGGGTCATATTTACGTTGCTCTACCGAGTCGCTAAGCTATTGGTTCTCTCCATTGGTGTCGTACCTGGTCTCGTGCTATTTGCTCCGGTTTTTGTCGCAACAAAGTACATCAGTCACCAAAAGGCCAAGGAAGCGCTCGCAGGGTCGTCTGTCAAGGTCCAGGGTCGGGACGTAATGGCCACCTGGAAACTCCTCGTTTCCCTGGCTTTTGCACCAGCGCTTTACAATCTCTATTCTATTTCCCTAGCCATCAAGGTCTACCAAGACCACCTTTGGGGTTACCTACCCGATTCCGTGCCTTTCTGGCTTGTTTACGTTATCGCTTGGATCATTTTCCCGGCCATTACCTTTGCTGCCTTCCGCATCGGCGAGGTCGGCATGGACATCCTCAAGTCACTCCGGCCATTAATTCTATGCATTAGCCCAACCTCGAGCTACAGCGTTCAAAGACTGCGCGAGCGGCGAGTAGAACTGTCAGAGCAAGTCGTGACAGTGATTAATGATCTCGGCCCTGATATGTACGATGACTTTGAGAAGACGCGACTCGTTTCCGATCCCTTCCGCAATGACGGCTTTCTCGGATCACGAGAAGACACCGGTGTCCCCCACATACTTCGCGACGGCGAATCGGCCGTCTCATCACCACCCGACTCACCCCGCATGTCACGGAGAAACACGACGTTGTCGAGCCGCGCAATTCCGCGGAACGAATCATTCAGTAACATTGGAGCCATTGGCATGTTTGCTACACGGCCGCCGTCTCGGTCGAGGAGTAGGAGCAGCAGTGCCGGCGGTAGATTCGGATCTGCGGGTCTCCCGGTGACGGGCTTCACGTCTCTCGACTCCCACGAAGGCTTCCACGAAGCAAACAATAAGATCAGAGCAGCAATGCAGGAGAGAGGTCAACTGAGGAGGAGAAGGAGCGGGGTCTCATTTAATGGCTCTGAGAGCGATGCATGATTATGCTAAGTTTCCTGGGATGCTCGTAAAAGAAGAATTGGTGCTGTACTTGTTACCAAGGGTATTTTTTTCTTAGTGGCAGGTAGGCATACCCCCTTTTTCCGTAGTCAATGTGCGAGGGAATAATTCGGGGATTGAGTAGTTGACTTGGCTTGACGCTGAGAGGCTGTGCTTCTTTTCTCTTCACTGTTTTTTATTTTGAAAAATGTGACACATCTATCTAGTTGTTATTAAGTAGTAGAAATAATGAGGCTAGAACATGAGTGTTCCCAACAATAGATAGCAATTATATGTCTACCTGGATGAAATCCCAACCCGCACTAGGGGACTGTTCTTGGGAGTACAAGAGTTCATGGAGCAAGCACTGTACATAGCCAAAGCCAACCAATCATCTCTTCAGGCCCGATCTGATAACTTTAACCTGTCACCTGCAGGTCTTGGGTGCCCTGGGAGCCTCTCCACAGGGTCGCTTTTTGAAAGTGTCACGTCACCATCCTCCCTGAAAAGATCACGTAATCGCCATCTGATAAGCGGGAATTCGACGCGAGGTTCCAGCCTGATAGATTCACCCCGAGCCTCTAGTATTACAGAGTACTTACATACATAGGCTACGGAAGTATGCTCTCAATCTCGGAATCCGAGTGTATTTCTCCGTGCCGTGCCGATTAACCTGCAGATGGCCGTCGGCTTCAAACCTTTACGACCGAGTTCGTCCGAGAGCTGCAGCAATTACAGGATTCCTGAGCCATTCGCACGCTCACAACATCTCCACGATGATGGGCTATGTCCGACACCCAGAAATATAATAGTAGAAAGTCCGCAGACTTGTGGTGTCTAGGGATTAGCAAGAAGATCGTTCATTACTAACAGCTAGCTAATTATACGGAACGGGGAGTTATACCAAGGCACCTCTATTCGCCTCGACTGGCTCTGGATTGAAATAAGCGAAAGACGCTCGGGTTTTCTTCCACACCGCCAATCTGTAATAGGTCGGTAATCATTAATCTCGCCTTACTACTACTCATTATTTCCTAGCAGCCACCACGGTACCTAGAGAGGGGGCCTTTATTGTTCCAAGAGCTCGTAAACTACGAGCGAACGGCGCAATGAAATCCCCCACTTACCGTGCGATGCCGAAATCGTGGAATGAGCATCAATAACTGACTAGCGAGATCAGATAAGTTCGAAGTCCATACTAAAAAGGGTCCGGTCCGAGGCAGCCGAGCTGAGTCGAGTTGTTGTCCACTCTTTTGCTTGTCACAATGACAGTCCCGTCCTCCTCTTCCTCACAACAACCGGTGCGACAACCACCTCTGAAACAAAAGATGGCCATGGGCTTGAAGTCACTGCTCGGCGGCGCACGTAGGCTCGCCACCGGAGAGGAGCCCTCCATCGCCGCCGACATGGCAGAGTTGTTCCCGCCTACGGACCCCGCCGTCGATGGCGACGATTGCACCCATGACTGCGAGAGCTGCCATGTCTCATACCCCCGCGGTTTCAAGATTGAGGAGAGCGATCTGTTGTATGGCCATGTGAAGGGATGGAGCACCCATGTTATCGTTGCAACTAGCAAGTCCGATTGGGTGCGCGACGTCGAGGATGAAAAGGGCAGCGTCATGGAGGCATTCGGGAAGGCTACGAGTCCTGGGAACGGGGTACGTCATTCATTTATTCGTCTTGCCAGGTAACGGTCCGACTAGCGCACTTGAACTATTCCATGCTCAGAAGGAGTGGTTATTGAATAGACGCAATGCGCCAAACCCTGGAAGTCGCTAAATGGTGATAATGAGCAATTAGCTAACTAGTGGAAATCATGTTAAACAGCGCCTCATGCTCTCCGCCTCGAACATGCCTACGCCCTCGCACACATCAGACTATTCCGAGCCCACCACCGCCATTTTACTCCCCGCTTTCACCGTCATCGAGAACATAACTCCTGCCGCCGTCCCCTTGCTAATATCCGAGTACATCAACCACGCGCCGACCTCGACTTCGCCCCTCGGCCCCACCACACTACCGCGATCACTTCTTGTTCCCGACCTCCCCGACGCGCAGCAGTTGCTCGCCCGTCCCTCGCCGCACCGCGCTCTCATTCTCCTCTGCTCCCACAAGACGCGCGACGCCCGTTGCGGCCAGAGCGCGCCCATACTGCGGAAGGAGCTGGAGCGGCACCTGCGGCCCCTAGGTCTGTTCCGCGACCTCGACGACGAACGGCCCGGTGGCGTGGGCGTCTACTTCATCAACCACGTCGGCGGGCACAAGTACTCGGCCAACATGATGGTGTACCGCCGTCCCGACGCCTTCGGGGTGGATGCCGTGGAAAGGGGAAAGCTCGTGCCGGGCGAGGAGGTGCAGATCAAGAAGGTCGCACAGAGGAAGACGGAGACGCCCGTCGTCAGTGAGGTCGAGGGCGTGACGAATGGAGGAGCGGAGGTGAAGAAGAATGGGGAGGCGCAGGGAGAGGATGATGTGGGCGCTGCCCAGTGCATCTGGCTTGCCCGCGTGCGTCCCGAGGACTGTGAGAATATTGTGAAGTATACGGTCCTTCAGGGTAAGGTCGTAAAGCCGGATAGTCAGTTGCGCGGTGGCTTTGATCGTGGGAAAGGCTTGATGAGCTGGTGATCTAGAATCTTGAAGATTCTAGATCTTACAAATCACCTACCTAGAGGGCCACGTCACGTCTTACTTCTATGGTACAAACATGATGGGACAATTAGGACGGTTATGTCACTAGCCGCACCAGCTAGGATAGACGACTCTAGGGCTGTTACAGCTCATTCATCTCGCTTCATTGAAGAAGCGATGCACGCTGTTGAGAAAGAGCCTACTAGTGTAGGCTTAGAGAGGAAGCTTGGGAAAAGCTTTAAACCGGTGGTTAACTTAGGGTTTTGCTTTCGCCAGACTAGAGGTACTAGCCGGGGCAATTAGAGACAACATGTTTCTATATCTGATGAAGCGGGTAAGGATATTGACAGACAGAATCCCTCCATTTTCGGATCATAGATCACAAATCAATAGAAATCTCGAGTATTTGCGACTTGACCATATTTATGTCTTATAAGGTGATTGAATGCTGGCCCTTTGTTTCCCCAGATGGGATCGTATACTACATGTATTGAGTATTCGTCTAGTATTCATCGTGCTATTACACTCGTATTTATAACTTAAATCCGCTGTACAATTGGTAGTATTCATATCGCAGTTGATTATTCCACGTTTTAAAAGGAACGGACAAGTCTAAATCTATAGAAAATCAATGGGAAAAATCAATAGAGAAAGAAAGGGCTGCTGGCTAACCTTAGGTACTCACGTGACAGGGGCAACAGAAGGAGCCGCGAGCCTCGGTCCAAACCCAAACCCGGCCAAGCCTCCTCTCATGCCCAGACCAGCCCAGCTCAAGGGTTCGTCATCAAATGAATCGCCAACGGCTTTCTACGCGCCACCAAAGTCACAATTGTCAACGCCTGTCGACATTCCACCACAACATAATATGACATGACATACTAGTAAAGGATCAAAGCTGCAAATATGGCTATTCGCGAGGACATCGTGTCCTCTGCGGTCTCATGTAAGTCTTCATCACCAGCACGCAGAGCATCAACCCAGAATCAAACCAGACCAAACTGTGGCTAACGCACCGTGCAGTCCTGCAGGACCCGAACGTCGTGTCGTCACCTATAGAGAACAAATTATCATTTCTACGGTCTAAAAACCTCACGCAAGAAGAGATCGATGCGGCATTCGCGCGCGCCGGCGGTTCGCCACCCCCTGCTTCGATACCATCACAAGCAGTCTCAGCACCAGTCCAGCAACAACCATACTACCCCCAGCATCAACAGCAGCAGCCTCCATATGGATGGCAAGCACCACCTCCAGAGCCCCCTAAGAGGGACTGGCGAGATTGGTTTATCATGGCCACAGTGGTAGGAGGAGTCGGATACGGCTTGTACTTAATTTCAAAGGTACGGACTGATCACGGGTACTACTTTCACACCTGGAAATACTAATACGGAAAACAGCGATACCTATACCCCTTAGTAGCCCCGCCCACGCCAGAGAAACTTGACCAAGATAAGATAACGGTGGACGAGCAGTTCGACAAGGTGTTCGCCACGCTCGAGCAGTTGGCGAAGGATACGGAGGTGCTAAAGGAATCCGAGGTGGCACGGACCGAGAAGCTTGATAAGGTCCTTGAGGACCTCGAGACGTTTGTGCGGGACTCCAAATCCGCGACTCGGAGACAAGAAGACGAGACAGAGCGCCTGCGCGACGACGTCAAGAATATCAAAACCACTGTTCCCAAGTCTATGGCCGCGCACAAGGAGTTTACAGACGGCCGGCTCAAGGAGATCAGCAACGAGGTGAAGAGTCTGAAGTCTTTAATCTCGCAGCGCATGACTGCATCTACCCCCGCACCGACCTCCACTCTATCTCCCGCTATCAACCCAACTCCAACGTCTAACGGCAACACGAGTAACAACCTCCAGCCCACTAACGGCAACGCGGCTTCCGTGAGTCCGGTATCTAGCCCATTGCCAGAGAAGGAGAATGGGAGTTTGAACGGTGGCAGCAGCGCACAAGTTGAGAATCAGACTAGCGTGTCAACGTCGACGCCCAGCAAACAAGACTACATCTCGTCGCTTGGTGGTCGGTCCAGCCCCTTCGGCACCGGCATGCCTGCCGGCAAAGCGTCGATCCCTGCGTGGCAGATGGCTGGGAAGCCCAAGATATCAGAGCAAGCGGCGGGCAGCTCGTCGCAGACTGGAAGCAGCTCTTAGTGGAGTGTTAAAATCCAGAATTTGGAAGAAGTTCAGGAGGTACCTGACACGAGCACTCTCTTGTAAGAATAATAGCGTGGGGTGTACTTTGCCCCTGGTGTTCATATCTTGGGATGAGGAAACGGGTATAGAATATCATAGGCATGTCTAGCGCGAGGTATATGTTACTCGGCGAGTTGAAAAGGTAGCAACTATCATGAGAGGCTTAGGGACTCTATAGCGAGATATCATTGCTACCATATTTGTTCGGGTCGCGGGCAAAAAAATTAATAGCTTATGGCGTACAAGGACCACTCGTCAACAACACTTTGCTTCTGCCTATGAGAATGTATTGCTGTGTCTATTTATTTTACTCTGCACTTTTATTACCGGCTCGGGTTTGAAACAGACTGAATATTGAGGTAAGATTTGTGACAAGACGCTGACTATGACTTATTACCCCATGACTTATTGCTACCTATGGTGTTAACGCCGAGCCTCGGCTTGACTTTTAGTTCCTCCCACATCACGTCTATCTGAAAGGCTAGGCCCAATAGAGAAAGAGTAAATCTACGTAGACGTCTAGATTGGCCAATGAGTTATGGGTTTGGCATACGTTCTCTCCAAAGCCACGGATCCAGCGCATCCCGTGGATCCGTAGCGTTGAGTGTCATGATCTCAGTCCTAACTATGTATGTAGTAACGATGAGACTTTATCCAGACCTGTATCTTAACGTGCAGAGGGGATTTATAATCCTTTGCACTATTTTACTGTTTACTATTGATCTTAGTATGGTCGATTAACCAGCAAGTTTACCTAAAGAATTGTTAGCTTGAAGGTTTGCTTTTCGCTTGTTTAACTACCTAGATATACATACTTTCTATTTCTGGCATTCCCTCATTCGGTAGATCATCTTTAGTCGAGTTATAATACTAGACAAGGACGAGTGCAACATTGGAGGTAAACGACAACTTGAACCTAGCAGTCTTATATTGATAGGAAAGGGAACAAGCCATTTTCACCCAACACTTTTCCGCCCCGGTGAATTGGTGGTGAAGGTGGTAAAGCTACTAAATAATAACCGCTAACGATTGTTCCGTTCTCCTAACTGTACAGATCAGTTGGCAGCAGTTGAACGGGAGGTCGCCTAGGAAGATATCCGACTTGCCGCACCTCCATCCTAGCACAGCCGTGATACTCACTTCAGTACTCCTCAATGCCTGCCAACGCAGCAGAAGACCAGTCTGCTCAACTGAGAAAGGCTCGGGTCGGACTTATATGGACCCTACTACCCAAGATCCCGCTCCTCGCCCGCGTCACATTATTTCATACCCTAAGGATGTCGGAAACAGCGCGGTACCTGCACCTAGAGACGGATATGACTTTGACGGTCCTACGGTCGATGCTAAGCAGTCCGAAGCCGCGGCCTATCGCCAAGACACAGGCCATGACGCTCCTGGACCCGGGCGTGAAGGGCAGGATGTGGATAGCCAATGTTGCTACCCAGATACCTCCGGAAACAGGAATCCGAGACGCGCTACTGGACGTCATCCGCGCGATGAGCGACTCGGCAGCGGCTCAGGAAAGTTTCAAGATCCCCGACATTGTGCCTGTCGAAGCCGAATGGACGGGGTACCGCGCGGCCGCGACGCCGGACGAGCCGCTGCCGGACGTCTCGGAGGAGAAGAAGTACGAGGCGATGATGAAGGAGTGCAAGAATGCGACGACGGTGCTGTATCTCCACGGCGGCGCTTACTATCTCTGCGATCCGTCGACCCATCGCGCGCTGACGAAGAGATTGGCGAAACTGACGGGTGGACGCGTCTACTCGGTTCGATACCGGTTGGCGCCGCAGCACCCGTTCCCGGCGGCGTTGCTCGATGCGTTGATCTCGTATTTCACGCTTCTTTACCCGCCTCCTGGATCGGTGCACGAGGCTGTGTCGCCCAAGGACATCGTCTTCGGCGGCGACAGGTATATATATATATTTAATGAAAAAATTCCTCGAGTAACCAGTAAAAAGACACAGCTAACGCGAGATCAAAAAACAGCGCGGGAGGTAATCTCACCCTCGCCTTAACCCAGACATTGATGCAGCTCCGCCGCCAGGATACGAAGGTGACGTGGTTCGGCGCAGAGCGCGACGTCCCGCTTCCCGCAGGCATCGGCTTGAACTCGCCATGGCTGGACCTGTCGCAGAGCATGCCGTCGTGGTCGACGAACCAGAAATGGGACTACCTGCCCTCGCCCCGTCTCCCCGACGACGCGCAACCTCCGCCAGACCACGTATGGCCGGCCGATCCGCCGCGGAAGCACCTCTACGTCGACGACGCGTTTCTCCTCCATCCGCTCGTCAGCGTACACCTGAACCACAGCTGGGCGGGCCTTCCGCCCGTCTGGATCTGCTGCGGCTGGGAGTGTCTAGCTGACGAGGACAAGTATTTTGTGTCGAAACTCCGCGCAGACGGGGTAAGGGTCGTGTTCGAGGAGTACGAGGCCATGCCCCATGTCTTCGTTGTCGTACTGCCCAAGATCGCCGAGACGGAACGGTGTGTGCAGGGCTGGGCGAAGTTTATTACCGCGGCGACGAAAGAGGACCCGGGTGATATAAAGTCGAGCTATACGTATATCAAGGCGAAGACGCTCGAGGAGAGCGAGGGGGACGTGGAGAAGCTGACGCCGTATGAGGAAAAGGATATCTTTGAGATGGCGTATGAGAAGGTTGGGAGGGAGGCGCCTTCTTTGCCTCTTGTTAGTTCTAAGTTATGATGAGTTTTTGGATGGATCGTCTGCGTGATCTCGGACGCGTCTACTAGATAGTCACGCTGTGTGATAGGAGATTTTTATGATGAAATGATGTGGTTTTCAGTTGAACACTGCCGGTGGACTTGTTGGCTTTTATATATATATATATATATACATACACACCTACATAGAAATTTATGACAATATATAGGGAGTCTTAGAGCTCCTTGGTTATAACACATAAGAATAAGTGATATTGTACTGGTGTATTATGGTGAGTGAGAAAAGGAGGGGTTTGAAAAGTTAAGAGCTGTAGCATTCAATTCCAAGGCCCAATCAAAATAGGGAGAATATTGCAGTCTCAAAAACTATATATGATAGTAAATAAATGTGAATGTATCGCAGTATCTATACCACTTTAGAAAAGGGAGTTGCCAAGGCTAAAAGAAACTTGAGAGTTGACTAACCGGCATAGCCTAGCACAACAAGCGGTCGTTAACAGGAAAAGGGGTAACCTAATAATTACCTAAGTATGAAATCCGTTGTTTCTTGTTGGCATGAAATTGCTGATTGATTATTCGGTTCAGGGTCATGTAGGCGGCATTTTAGGGAGCGAACCGCCCTAAGTTTGGGGATACGGGGCGACCATCAGCCCTGTATCTCAGCTCAGCTCAGGTCCTTTCCCGAATGAGCTCCACCAATTCGAGTCTCGATATCTCTCAATTTTCACCTCGGTTGAACCTCTCATCTCACCCACGCTTACAGCTGAGCTACAGCCCATAAAACCCACGCACCAGATGTGCATGCAACTCACAAGGAGACAATACTGCATGGACACGACTTCACGGATCTCATGAGATAGGTTAAGGAGGAAAGGATATAAATAACTCCTCAGCCACTTCTCTTACTCGGTCAAGCGAAAACCCCCCGCCGAAATATGGAGGCACACAAGCAAGCGGTGCGTCTCATTGCCGCCACGGTGCGCGGGTACTTCGAGAAGTCGATCCCATGGCGGATCACGCACGGGAGCACCAACTCGACGCGGCCGGCCCACCTGAAGTCGCGAGCGCGCCTCGTAGATATCAGCGCGCTGAACAACGTGCTGCACGTCAACACGCGGGAATGCACTGCGCTCGTCGAGCCCAACGTCCCCATGGACCGCCTGGTCGAGCACACGCTTAAGCACGGGCTCGTCCCGCCCGTCGTCATGGAGTTCCCCGGCATCACGGCCGGTGGCGGATTCGCGGGTACTGCGGGGGAGAGCAGCTCGTTCAAGCACGGGTACTTCGACCAGTGCGTCAACGCCGTCGAGATGGTGCTCCCTAGTGGCGAGGTCTTTCTTGCGAAGCCAGATAAAGAAGACCCCCACAATGATCTCTTCCACGGAGCTGCAGGCAGCGTCGGAACCCTGGGCATCACGACCATGCTGGAACTCCAGTTGATCGAGGCAAAGCGCTTCGTGCGCACGACATACCGGCGGACAAGCAGCGTGGCCGAGGCGATCCGCGCTGTGCGCGAGGAGTGCGCGGAGCCGGGCAACGATTACGTCGACGGGATCTTGTTCTCGGAGGGCCACGGCGTTGTCGTCAGTGGGCAGATGACAGATGAGCTGCCCACCGGCGAGAAAGCGCGCACGTTCAGCAACCCCTGGGATCCATGGTACTACATGCACGTGCGCAATGTCACGAAGGGTCTTCCATCCTCCGTGCCATCTGCTTCTCCATCCACCCCTGGCACTACTACATCCCAAGGCACAGTCACCGAATACATCCCGCTAGCCGAATACCTGTTCAGGTACGACCGGGGTGGGTTCTGGGTTGGCCAGGCGGCCTTTGACTATTTCTGGCCGGTGCCGTTCACGCGCTTCTTCCGGTGGTTCCTCGACGACTTCCTACACACGCGAATGCTGTACCGTGCCTTACATGCCAGTGGGGAGAGCGCGCGGTTCTTCGTGCAGGATCTCGGGATCCCGTACGACACGGCCGAGGAGTTCATCAAGTACACGACAAGATCGCTTAACATCTGGCCCTTATGGCTCTGTCCACTGAAGACGCCCAAGGGCCCGAGCTTCCACCCGCATATTCGTCGTTCGCCCACCGCCCAAACTTCGGGAGCGGGAGGAATCACGGGGACTACAGACACCGAGTTGCTCAACATCGGCGTCTGGGGTTGGGGGCCCAAGGACAAGACCGAGTTCGTGCGCGTCAACCGCGCCCTCGAGGCCAAGGTCAACGAGCTGGGTGGCATGAAGTGGCTGTACGCCCACACGTACTACAGCGAACCCGAGTTCTGGAACGCCGTCGGCGGCCGCGAGGCCTACGAGGCGCTGCGCACCAAATACCGCGCCACGGGCCTGCCGAGCGTATATGACAAGGTCAAGGTCAGGACGGACGATAAAAACACAAATAATGGCTGGAAACCGCTCGTGAAGAGCCTGTGGCCTGTTGGGGGCTTGTATGGTATATGGAAAGGTATCCAGAGTAAAGATTACATGCTCCATCGCCACTCTACCTGGAGGTGGAGGTCGTCGGGCAGCGAAGAGAAGGATAAGACGGTATAGATAGATATATCGAGGCTTGTTCCAACTGCTTTTTCAATAGACGAGATAAAATTAGAATAGAGGACGATGAAGACAACGAGGGGGCGAGGAGCTGGAGCAATGATTGATGCGCTCACTCTTGTACGGGTTATTGTATATATCTTGTATACTATTTACATATCATTGCGATAGATAGACATTAGAGGTGTGTACATATCGCGCCACCCCGACTATGAAAGTATATTATAGATTCATTTATATAGTTTACTACTACTACTATTACTCCTTCTACGAATTTGTTGTTGCTGATTAGGCCTAGAGAGTATGCTCGATATGCTTACCTTGCATGTGGAAGGGGGTTGAATTCTAAAGGCTGAGATTATTCTCAGGTTAAAGGTACAACCCTAATCAAAGTTATCAATGCTTACAATGCTTACAATTGCTAGACCGAGGAGAGGACCTACCTGATATCTCCCCCGAGTTTGCCTTCAAAATGTGGCAAGATACGTCTCCAACATTCATAACCGAACTATCTAGATAGACAGAGACATCCACAAAGCGAAGTTCAAGATCAGGCCGACCATAAAACTTATGAGAACTAAACAATGTCTACTACGAACCATTACGGATTATCATACAAGATAGACTTCCCTCTCCTAGTACTCGAAAACGAAGAACCGAAAAGAACCGAAAAATCCTTGGTGCATAATTCAGGACTCTTCTTTTCCCAGTCTTGTCTTTCTCTATCCGGTATTCCAATGAGGCTAACTCAACCATGACAGATGATTGGGGGAGGTCTTTGGCGTATTTGCAAGGTGCAACAGTCGTAAAAGTATATTCTCCTTGTCTAGTCTGTCGAGTGGTTTCCACAAGATGACGACCCGGCCGATCCGTGCTCCTTCGCACGTATTGTCGGGTTTGTCTAACGACAACCCAGTTATGATATTCTGACCTACGGAGGCAAGGCGGTCTCTGTGATGGTGACACGCCTCCTTTTTTTTGCGTGTTTTTGTCGGGGTTCCATTTTGGGGGAGTTGTTGGTTTGGTTTGGTGGGATGACTGTCTCCCGAAAAAGACCCAATAGCATGTGTTGTATGTTCAAACAGCAAGTAGAAAATTGAGTCGTATATACTGATTGTCCGAAGCATCTTCAACTGAGAAGAATAGTGCAAGAGCTGTTGTGGCGTGAGTGACTCAGATCTTGCCCAAATGCTAATTATCGGCCAAGTCAGACTACCACAATATATCCCTAACATGAATCTATAACTACTGATACTAAGCCGAGGCTATACTGATGAAATTTAGGTGATACAAATCGCATGCCTAGACTAGTCAAAGGTACAATCTCGTAGTGCGATCTGTTAAGGGCATCCGCGGACGGATATCACAAATGCCGATTGCAAGCCCCCGCCGGAGAAGCAAACGGCTCTCACGTCTGAGCGAAAGGGCTTGGGAAAACTTACTGAGATAGACCGAACCAGCGAATGTGGTTTCCACGGAGCTATATACTTCGCCGCACACGATCTCATCGTCGATAGACCACTTAACCTCTCGCAAAAGCCGTTCGTACGCGTCTGGGCTGGCCGCCCAGAGCCTGTCTCCGTGATAACCGAGATCGTCGCCGTCCCGCAGGAACTGCATGGCTCCGGGGCTGCTTGGGGTCGTACCTAGAGTTCCTACGCATCTTGATCAGCTTTCTAACCCCAAAATAAGAGGTCGGGAGTCATCTTTTCAAAACAGTTATCAATCTGGCATATGTAACGCATGATCATTCTGCTTCTCCAATCACCGCTGATCCCTCGGCGGGCAGCTTCCCCAGGATTCACGACCCTAATATTCCGGATCACCCTAGCGGCGACTAGGGTTGAAAAGTTGGAAGAAGGGGTGTGCCCGCCCAAGTAGGGTGACAGTGCCTACGATGTTGTTGAGCAGCTTCAAAGATACGATCTCGACCGCGTTTAGCTCTAAAGGTGAGAGTGCCTTTGCCGCAGGATCCGCTCTCAATGGAGTTGTGTTGAGTCTCGGCTTTTCAAAATCAACGAGTTCCCACTAGTCCGAGAAGTGTGCTGTTAAGCTTGAACTTCTACTGTTTCTTAATTGTGTAGGTACGCAGGCACTGAGCATAGTGTAATATATACCAACGCGTGTAGCTATTCCCAGCAACGCTTTCGACCACGGCAAGAAGACTGAAGCCCACACGGACCTGTTTGTTCCAAGGTCTATTGTTTATAATGCCTTTCGTGCAACCGTCACTCGAGCAGCTGATGGTATATACAAGTAGGAGCGCTGAACCTCCCTCCCAATCCCTATTACCGAGCCTTCTATGTCCGCAGCTTGTGTGCCTGACTTCTCTCTTTCTGCTTTATATATGCTCCCGCCTTTATGATTTCGCTGCGCTCATGATGTGTGCATCATTTAAAGACCAAAGGTGTTCTAGTTGCCGCTCCACCAAAAATTTAGAGCTAGTCTATTCTTGAATCAAGATCCCAAGAAGATCATGTCTCATTAGTTGTAAATCTATTCCTTGATCGCATAGTACCGCTTGAACATGTCGTCAACCTTCTCTAGGTAGTATGTTCCCGGGGTTATCGTGGACACGTCGCCCTTGGGTTCGAAGTTCTTTTGCAAATGGGCCTTGTGGCGCAGCTCACAGAACTGTATAGCCAGTCAGTCTCATACACAGCGGGAAACATGCTAAAACTACTCACAGCCTCGTAAGTCTCGGGGGGCACAGCCCGGCGAGCAGCTAATCTGTTTGGGATGTCCAGGGCCTTGACCATCGTCTCAGTGCTTCCGGTGACACGCAATGACATGAAACTCGACGCAAGACCAGAACCATAGCTGAAGAGAGCAATTCGCTTGCCCTGGATGGTTGCGGGGTCAACGTGGGTGATCAAGCTGGCCAAGCCGCTCCAGACGCTGCCGCAGTACATGTTACCGCAGTTAGTGGCTACTTGGACAGCGGGCACGAGACGCTCGGCATATCGCTTCTTGGTCAGACCCACGAAGGTCTTCTCAACAACCTTGTCGGAGAGCGACTTTTGGTAGTCCATATCCCGAATGTCACCAGGAACCTCAGCAAATGCCGGGCTGTCGGGGTTGGCGAGGTAGTCGTGGTACAGCAGACGAGCGTACGACTTCTGGACGACCTTGCAGGTCGGGGAGTGGAAAGCCATGTAGTCAAAGCGGTCTAGGGGAGTCTTGCCCTCGGCCAGTTCGGCGTGGCCGTTCTGCTGCTTGGCCTCACGCTTGCAGTAGTCGCGGTAGGCAGCATCCAGAGCCTCCATGTAGCAGTTGACCGAGTAGTGGCCGTCGACGTAGGGGTACTCGCTCGTTAGATCGGGCTTGTAGAAGTCGTAGACGTGAGACATGTATGTGCCTCGTAGACCAGGCTCGAAAGCGATGGGGGCGTTAGGGCCGATCAGCATGGCGACGCAGCCGGCACCTCCGGTCGGGCGAGCGTTGCCCTTGGCATAGAGGGCAATGTCGCCGGCAACGACAATGGCGTCCCGCCCGTCCCAGGCAGAGGACTCGATCCAGTTCAGTGAGTTGAAAACGGCGTTGGTACCACCGTAGCAAGCATTGATGGTGTCGGCACCCTCAAGGTTGGTATTGTCGCCAAACAGCTGCATCAGGACGGTCTTGACCGACTTGGATTTGTCGAGGATGGTCTCCGTACCGACTTCGAGGCGACCAATGGATTTGGGATCGATGTTGTAGTTCTTGAGGAGTTTTGAGGTGGCTGTGAGGGCAAAAGAGTAAATGTCTGCACCAATTCCGCACTGTTAGCTACTTCACAACATCGCAATAACTAAGAGGTTCCAATTCTTAGCACGGGGAGTATCACTCACCTTCCCGGTCGTCGCAGAAAGTCATGTTGGTCTGTCCAAGACCGATTGTGTACTTGCCAGTGCTGACACCATCATGCTTCTCGAGCTCAGACTGTTCGACATACTGGGGGATAGATTCTCGTCAGTTTACAGGCCTTCTCTGGTTATTTTTTCTTGCTTTCTTTTTCATGTTTTCCCCAGGGGTCTGCGGGGTCATCCGGGTGCCACCGACGGCTGCTGCTGCATGTACGCACCTGGCTGGGGAAGTAGAGTTCGATGGCCTTGATGCCAATGTTCTGAGGACGCGAGGCCATAGTTTCTAAAAGCCTATCTAGCGAAGACGTGTCGTCAAAGATATGTAGGTCTCGGGGAGGTGTGAACGGGTATGAAATGGGAGAAGAAGAAGAATAGGAGGAAAAATAACACTAGTGGTTCGTAGCAACGGCGAGGGAGACGGGCCCTTATGAAGTAGTTTCACCGCCAAATTGCAAATCAACGTTCTTTCGGCAACAGGGGGGGTGTTCAAGAGTGGTGTAGGTAGTGGAATCGAGGTACCTCTGGTACATACATACAAGTATACTAGTAGAGATGCCTAATAAAGACCAAAAGGTAGCATGCAGGAGGTGGTGGAGATCGGCCTAGTACTGTAGTTGGTTGTCAAAAAGCCCTTTTGCCTTTATAGCACACTTTTGTTGCTGTATGTGCCAGTTTTTTTTTCTTTTCTTCTCCGCGTCAATCACTTGATTGGATCGAGCTCGGAAGTTTCTTGAAACGGTTCCCTAGATCAGATCAGATGAGATCAGACGAAGACTCTTCTTCAGACATGAAATTCAAATCAAGACATAGGAGTGAGACAACAGTTCATGGGGTTTTTTTAGTATGACGAATATAGGATCCTGAAATGGAGCTGTCATTCATCTTCAACAACAACAACAACAACAACGACAACAACGACAACAAGGATGAATAAGCTATCTGTCTTGTGTGATATCACTTACGTTGAGCTAGTAAACAAACGAGTACGAAGATCAATGGGAATCTTCTGAAACACTAGAGGAGGGCTATTGAAGGATGAAAACACGAATGCGAGGCATAGTAATAAATGTGGGCGTTGTGTTTGTTGAAGGACCCTTGTAGACCTGGTTCCTAGGAACCTACCTAAGGAACCTAGGTACCTACCAGTAGCCGGTAGCTTTGCCTGGCCAACTTGGACTATAGGTAAAATTAGGTAAGGCAAAGACGATGGTCTAGCCAATTGAGTATTAGTCCAGCTGTTGACGCCTTCTCTTGCCTCGTAGTAATGTGTTTACAAGCCGGTGCCTGCCCAATGGTGTAGTGAGGTACATGTGGCCCTGCCCCTCCTCCTCCAGGTGCCTGGTGCCCCTCCAAGGTCCCCTGCCAGGACCCCTCTATAAAGGCCCCTCATCATTCAGATGTAACGCAAGCATTACCTACCAGGTACCCCTCCTCCCATTGCTCCGAATTTCTGTGAAGACCTGCAGTATGTATGTACCTAGGCACCCGACATAGAGATAGGGCTACCTATTAGGTAGGTCAAGACTGCAACTCTGGGTACCCCTTCCCTTCCCTCTTTTCTCTCTTTTCCTCTATCTCTTCATGAAAACTTTACACCTCTTCGTTGGATGCTCACTGCATGACGCCACGAACTGACATGATCGCAGCGTACGTGAGATTTCCATCGGTGTAGTAATAACGCCAGGTTTGGAGTCTGTCAGATGCTATGGACAGGGTCTGGGCTTGGTATTCCTTCTGTCCATTTTTCTGCTTGCTGTTGTCAAGGGTCTTAGACGCCTACCTACCTTATCTGCAGATAAACCCGTCATCCATCAATCAGAGGGCCAATCACTCCGGTCCTTCAGCTGTCCCTAAGTACTAGGTGCCGACACAGCATCCCATGCCCGATGCGCCGCTATGCCCGCCTTGCCTGCCGCGTCTGAGATAACAAACATAGCCAACAGCTGGCAATTCAATTATACAAGGCACACGACACGATGAGAAACCATATCTTTCTTCTCTGCTATATCACAATTTGTCATATGTCAGCCTACCAAGCCCTGCCTTATTACGTGCAGTATAAACAAGCACCAAGCAACTATGCGGGTGCTGAAACATCTGATACGTGCAGTACATCTGCATACGATGAAAGATAACTATGCATGTTGTTATCTGTAGGACTTGACGTTGGAGACGGTATATTAGGTAAGACTCTACCACTCTACTCAAGAGGACAGTACTTGTACTAGTGTTGACAAGTCTTACATACGATACTATTGAATATAAAACCGTGTAGGACAATTGAGACTCAAATCTCGCGTACCTATTAGCAACAAAACTATAGAACATACACAGGTAAACATGCTTCAGTACCCTTGAACTTTTTTTTTTCCAATGCAGGAACATCCCGCGTGCAATAATTTGCTATAGAAGTGGTGTCTCTCATCGCGTACGCCTCCAAGCCACACATCTCACTTGCATTCGGATCCCTGTCACCGACGCCGGCGCATTTTCACTGAAGTGTAGGTACCACCAAAATTGACGACATCGCTCCCTTGGCGAATACGAATACTAGAAGAAGAACAAAGTATTCGCGGCTAGAATATATGGTATAGTCTACTACGTGTTTTGAGATGATAGCCAGACCATTCGACATGTATCGAAGAGGCTTATTTACCTCTCCCAGGGGAACATCAAATGGTACACTAATTGTGCTGTTCTAGGTACAATCCCATTCGGCTACTCCCGTCCAAGATCTCGGACATCCAAACACAGAAATCCGCCGCCGGCTCTTTAGCGCCCTACCGTTTCTTTCGGTACCGGCATGAGGACCGCTTTCATCGAATGCCGCGCTTGCCTGTCGATCTGCTGCAGTACGAGTTTGCCATTGACAAGATATTTTAAAATCGAAACATTTTGGTTAAAACACTTAATAAGCAGCTACCGATATTCAAGACCCTCCTGATTTAGGTACTTCGCTCCAAAGTGTATTTCTCTGCATACCTCTTCGTACACCTCTTCGTCAGATACGGCTGACCACAACTACGTTTCAATACCACTCTGTTGCCACATGCCCTAAACATTTTTGTACGCAATTATGTACAAATTAGACTCGTGATCTGTACCGCAACTATGTTCCATGGTTCGCTGTAATAGTAAACCACGTCGCGTTACCTATAAATATCTCTAACTCTTAATACTTTATCACTTATCAAACGTGTAGCCTAGATGCACTTATTATTACTCACACGGTTAACAAATTGACAAGTTGATAAGACCGCACAGTAGTTATACCGCTGAATAAGCCACCACTATTCCTTCATGTAAAGGATCTCTCGCCATCTGAAATACCTCCACAGCTAGTCTAAAGCGCCACAAGAAGCCCGCCCAGTAGGGGACTTTGGTGGTGCTTACCATACACCAATCCGGGCAATACCCTTTTGGGAAACTCAAGAGCTTGTATCTCCAATCCCAGACGAGTAACTCCGAAATGCCTCTTCAGCCTGCTGTACTACATACTACTGGTAGTAAACAACCAAAAATAAACCCAAGCTACGTACGATGCATTTGAGATGTAGGTAATATGATTAAAATTGTGGAGTGCTAATTAAGTTCCTGAAATAGAAAGCTTTGCCGGCGAAGCTCCTATTTAATTCGTTCGCAGTCGAAGTGCAAGGCATATCAACGTTTTCTCGTCACAGCGCGCAATACTATATACCACCTACTAACATGTTTTATCAATACATATATTAGCTTCTCAACAGCATTTGGTTATAGTAACAATGATCACAACTGCATGCGAATCCCTTCGTAATTCTTTAACTCATGAGACGTGACGCACAAATCGCTTTTATATAGGTATACTAGGGGAGACTTCTCAGGACCTCCCTTTGGGTCTTCTATGTAAAACTCGCCTGCATTGCCGAATACGGCAAATGATCGCTTGTACTATATTTTTAGCATTAATAGTCCGGATACCAAGTGTGTGATGAGAGGGCGTGTGCTCCCCGCATTGGAATGGTGTTTGTGTCACTGTCGGTTGGCGCAACTTCTCCTTCGGCCCCCAAATTCAGCTTTTCACTGCATTTTTAGCACCGTCGAAGGGGATACACATTTTACCCAAGGTACACAACAACTTCACACCCACCACTTTTCAGCCTTGCGGGTGGTCGGGGGACATAAACAATATTCTTTTGGGAGCTTATAACGAACGATAGAGCTCTTGACGCTTGTTTTTTGAAGCGTAGACTAAGTCTTATTATGTTAACACGGCCTTATCGAAGTGTGATTAATTACTTTTTAACGATTTGGACTCACGAGAGAGGCTACCTACAAACAGCAAACTAATCAATGCAAGCAATATTGCGGTTTCAAAGGGAGATGATATAAACTTCTCAAGCTTTGCCATTCAGGAAGGGGGGCGTGGGGCGAAGCCTTCCAGTGGTGTCAACATTGGTCAAAAATATCACTGAATCATAGCAGCACATTATGATAGTTTCTTCTTCGTTGAGCTATGTAATCAACCATGCCTAACCTCTTAAATCTAGAATTGGAAGAAAGAGGTGTGTTTTATGATATCGTACTCTACATGACCTTGTTCCCTGAAACGCCGTGCCATGCAGAATAGTAGTGCTGTGATCATATACAGCAGGTACCGCGAACATAAAACCATCGCAATCGTACATCGTGACCAGTTAGAAACGTCTCGTTATCATTATCATCTCCCCTGTTCGCAGCACAGACGCGAGTGTGTGTCAGCACCTACGTCGCTACAGCGAGCGTTACCGCAGCGCCTCACGGCTCGCCGCTCGCCGGCGTGGCGTAGCCGGAGTCCTGCCGCGAGTGTCCCTTATCGCTCGAGATGAGCTTCACATCATCAGGCTTCTCCTTGACAGCAGTCTTGATCGTCGAAACCTCAAGACTCGACTTCTCGTCGACCGTTGCGGTCTTGTCGATGTCCAGTGCCGTATCCGTTGTCTGACCAATTGCTGATGGGCTCAATCCCGAAGACTCTTTTGTCTTCGATTCACCATCCTTCGGCTTACCCTGATCTGAATCAGAAGTCTTCTTATCGTCCGACTTCTTCTCCTTCTTTGCCTCTTCCTCTTCAGCCTTCTTCTTCTTCTCCATCTCGGCCTCGACCTTCTTCCTGATCTCTTCCCCGAATTTCTTCTGGATTTCCTCCTCGACCTTCTTCTTGATCTCGTCTTCCGCTTTATTCTTCGCCTCCTCCTCGGCCGTCTTCTTCTCGTCCTCAGCCTTCTTCTTAGCTTCTTTCGCCTTTGTCTCTTCGGCCTTCCTCTTATCCTCGGCGGCCTTGAGTTCTTTCTCCTTGTGGTCTTTGCGCGTCTTCTCTACGAACTCCTCGGCCGTGTCAACTGCTCTTTGTGGGTTATGCTTGTGGCGCATGAGATGCCCCTGAAGTTCGGCGGGGCTGAATTCGTGTGCTGGGATCTTCGCCGCGAAGGCCTCGGCGAGCTCGTCGATCTGGGCGTCGTGGGCAGCGCGGACCTTTGCTTTCTTGTCCATGGCCGCTTTGCGTTCGTCGGGGCCGAGCGCCAAGTACTCATCGTCACCGGCGGCATCGTCGCCTTCTAGGTAGGCGAAGATGTTCTTGAAGATGTTGGTGGTCATGTAGTTATCGGCCAGACCAAATTCGACAACCATGTCGACACGTCCGGGACGGATTAGTGCTTTGTCCAGTTTCTCCATGTGATTGGTTGTCATAATCAGTATTCGGCCTTCTTGTGACGCGACACCATCGAGGATGTTGAGCAAACCCGACAAGGACAGTCGGAAGCTGTTATTAGAGCTACCGGTGTTGGTGTCGCCATTTCCGCGAGTGACTTGTGTGGGTTCCATGTCATTGTCACCCCCTGAAGAAGCGCGGCTCGAGCTCCCGTTTTCCTCCCGGGTGTGCGTGAGACCCGCAGTGTCGATGTCCTCCAGAAGAACAACACATCGGCGGGGAAGTTCTGCAAACAGACCGCCGAGTACCTCCTCGGTGGCGCTCACCGAGCTCAGACTCACGATGTAGATCCTCATCTTGAAGAAGCCAGCCAGCGCCAAGCTAAGGGAGCTTTTGCCAGTGCCGGGGGGACCATAGAGCAAATAACCACGTCGGTAGGGAATACCTCGGTTAGCATACCAGCGTTGGGTTGCCGGGTTCAGATAGTCGGTGACGTCGTCGACAAGGTCCTTCTTTGTCTTCTCGTTGAGAATGACAGTCGAAAAGGGGCGAGAGGCTCTGGACATGCAGCGCTGCCAGCTCGGCTCGGACGACATTGCTTTAGTAGTTCCGCGATAGATTTGCGTCTTGTGTTCATCCTTCTCGATGTACTTCTCGCGGGCTTCCAGGAGAAGTTCTTTCAAGATATATGGGTTACGACCAAAGCATGAGATAGATATCTCTTCGCGCTCGCTGACGAGCATGAACGAGTTCTGCTCGCGATTGGCGGTACGTCGGAACAGCAACAGGTGCCCGCGATACCAGAAATAATGACTACCAAAGCTAGGCGTGTACGAGAGAGCCTTCTTCTTCTTTTCCGGCGATTGGTTATCTCCAGACCCGTATTCGTCTTCCTCTTCGTCATCGTCCCAGCGCCAGAGGAACCAACTTCGTGAAGAGAGTTTAGTATTGACAACAAACCGACGGGCACCCTGGGAGAATCTCTGGGTAGCCACCCAAGCCATCAAAATGTTGTAGATCTCGTCATCGGTTCTGATGTCGACGACGGACATGAAATGGCTCTCCACGTGGTCCCAGATATACTGACTGGCATAATTCCAGCACACTACCAGCATGCCAGCCAAGAGAAGCAGCGGAAGGTAGAGATTGAGGTCGATATGCATGTATCTCTGAACAACGTTGGCAAACATGGAAAACCCAGGGAAGAACCAGTCCAGAAGGGCCAGCTGGGTTGGCGGGGTTGGAGTAGCGGTGGCATCTTGAAGAGCCTCAGTTTCGCACGAGCGAAAGGAGGATAGTAAAGGATCTGCCATCGTGGGAAAGTATGTAAGCTAGGTAAGAAAGGAGCGTGTTTTTTAGACGGGAACAAGTGAGGCAGACGTATGGAGAGGTAGCGAGTAGAGCAAAGCTGTTTCCTTGTCCCAAAGGAAACGATATGGTGTGATGGAAGAATATGAGCGCCTACTGCCACCTACTACTTCGTAGGTTGGGGTGAATGGGCTCTTTTGTAGTATTGAGAAAAGCAACAACAATGGCGAAGTCAAAAAAAAGAGGGAGCCATTGATAGATTTGTTTGTATGACAGCACCACCCCACAACACGGATCAGGCTCCTCAGGCACCTATCTCTATATTCTCCAGCCTACCAAAACTAGATGCTCTCTCGTGGGAAGTGAGATCAGTAGGGCTATGCAAACAGGGGCAGATAGGCGCATTGGTAAATATGATTGGTCACGTCAAACAGCCTAGCCAACGAATTGTGTATGCAGGTCAACTTCTTCCAAGGTTAGTCTTCCTGCTGTGAAGCTTGGACATACTTGGAAGATGCGGCTTATGTGGGCCAACCTACCAACGGCATGACTGACTGCAGATGACAAACACGAGACAGAGTCCTTAGAAGACACGGTGAATGACCTATCAGTCTTCGAAGGATGTTTTTTGTGTGGGGAGTTGACGGCACCAGCCAGTCTACCTCTTACCTAGGCATCATTCGGCAAATCCTATGTGGAGGTAATCAGAAAAAAAGGCAAACCAGTCCTGACCAGTCCTTTACAGAGATACAGCCGTATATAGCGGTGGCCTAGAATCTCTTCTTAACTGAAGCGAATATATCCAATGGGTCAATGAGAATAAGTTGAGCATCCACTAGGAATGTCAGTTTATTGATGGAGTATTAATGATTTGTTACCTCACCTTCAGACAGTCTCAGAAGTAGTCAGTCCAGCAAGTTAAACAACCGAGATGCAGTGTCGTTAAACACAAAGAGACTAGTGCCGTCCCGTCTTAGCACAGCCCTATAGCATTAACTCACTTAAGGCTGGTTCTGGTAAAGGATATATGATTGGTTGCCTACCGACTCTCTCCAAGAAAAAAAAAGTTCAAGCTCCGTCTCACAGCCACAGCTGCAACACTGTATCTTGACCGTATCATCAACCACACTACATCGTCATACCGCAGACTCTACGGAATGGCCGATTAGAAAATCACATGCACGTACTGTATCTCTCGAGCACGTCCAATGCATTCCCGTTCCACCTTACCTTACCTTACCTTACCTTACCCTAGCCTACCTTGGACCGGCTACTGGACCGGCGTGCGGGGGTGACTCTTGTGCTTGTCGAGCTTTACATGTAGATACCCCGCAGTGTCAGCTTATAGTGATGTACCTAGGCATGTGTAGCTGAAAAAAAACTTGAAGTGGGTGAGATTTCGGAATGGCGGTGACTCATGCTCCTGCCGGATCCCCCCGTCACAAGTCGCGACCAAAAAGTCTCAGGCCTCCAGACAATACTGTACAGTACAGCAAACCATATGGTGAACACCAAGTGGGTTTTGCTGCGCATCAATTGCTGGGCTGGACGATGACGATCTATAGCAAAACGCTCGTAAGACAACTCTCGTGACATCTCGGGGCATTGAGCATGTGTCGAAAATAATTACCCAGCTCAATTAATTAAGCAATGCCGAATAGAAGTGATAAGACGGCGAAAGGGCCATACGATTCATCACGTGGCCCACCAATTGCTTTGCAGAAGAAAAACAAGACCATCTGGTGCATGTTTGGGTATCTGAAGTGACAGGCTGTTTCTGTCTACACACACGAGTGATCAATCCTCCCAAACATACAGTACCTTAGGTAGTAAGGCAATGATACCAAAAAACCTGCTTAACCCGGGAAAATACAACAAGAAGAAGAAGAAAACTCCCAAATACGCCCACCAAGTCCGACTGGCCTTTTTTTTTCCATCTGAACACCCCAACGCCCAACCTAGATACGTACATTATTATCGTAAAGAGTAGTGCCAAAGACGAGACGAGACAAGACAAGTTAGATTTGTCTCGCTCTTATCACTGCAAAGTAAAGACGGCAAAAGAGCCCAATGTCACTGCGCGTCTCGACTCCAAGGACCAAAATACTGGTTTCAGTCCCATACCTCTGACCCTCCATGCTGCGCATCGTTACCCCAGGGATCGTGAGATTGAGGAGGTGGCCCGCCACCACCAAGCTGAATGAAGCCAGCCTCGAAGCCAGCTTGTGGTGGCGGTCCAGCCATGGGTGGTGGAGGAGGCGGTCCCATTCCCATCTGTGGGCCATGTTGTGGGAAGTGGTCAAAGTGCTGGGGGTGGTGCATTTCGTGATGAGGATGGGGGGATCCCGGATACGCATTGGGCGGAGGGGGCATATGCGGCGACGGTCCTCTCGAGAACTGTCTCTGCCTCCGGCCAGATGACGAGGATCCCGAGGAGCTGGAGCTGTAGGTGGACCGCGAATCCGAGTCCCGGTGATGACTGCTGCTGCCGTGGTGCTTCTTCTTGGACTTGTTTCCCGCGAACGGGCCACGGAGGAAGTGTGCGGCGAAGCGCAGGCGGCGGTCATCCCGCCTGTCGTCCTTCCGGGTCACGGCGCCCCGGATGTCTTCGTAACCCCACGAGGCCCAACCTGGGTCGTCTGTGTAGACGAAGGACACGGAGTCCGTCGTGGACCAAACTGACCCCGTCGAGCCCGAGTAGGAAGACGACGTGTCTGAGCCGGGCCGGCGGGGATCCATCATGGGATGCATTTGTTTATTAAGCCGACGGAAGGGGGGATGCAAGTGTTTGATGTCACAATGTAGTAGTTAGAAGATAACCCGAGGCGGGCAACTTTGACGATGAGAAAGATTGCTGATGTTCAAGATCGGCAATCACTGTGATACTGTTCGAGTCGCCTTACTAGGGGGCGAGGTATGGGTATTCCTTGCGAAAGACCCTCCCGAAGTGAGATGTAAAGTTCAGGTGGTGCAGATCCTACGGTCACTTGAGCGGAAAATGAGGCAAAGTCGGAGGGATGATGTTTGTTCAAGAGACAACCAGGGCGAAGTGGCGAGTCACAAGTTGCTTATTATATGTGAAAAGGGGGAGATGGTTATTCGGAAAGACACTTCACCATGGATTTTGGTGCGGAAAAGCGGTCGCCCGATAACATAGGATTTACCCCGTATCCTATACATTCCCCTGTAAATCATCATCACATTTTATGCGGGCATGGCTACTCACATCCAAGCGTGCAGCCATATGGGCCGAGAATTCACGCTTGGATGCTCGCTGAAATCACATAACTTGAGAGCTTTACAAATCGGACGATCCGGTCCATCCACGGTATGGACCACTACCAGAGAAAAGCACTTCATTGCATCCGGTTGGCAAGGAGATGGAGGAGAACCATTGGACGACGGCATCTCGAACCAGGGCCGGGCGAACAGCCTTAATGGGGGTAGCCATTCGTCGGTAAGCTACCAGCGGTTGGTTGCTGTGCGCCCCGTTTCTTTGGCGCATCTGCAGCTTCCGCGAATATCAGTTACCAGCCAATCGCCGCCATCCATGTCGTCGCCCTATTTGTTCCCTCACCTCGGAGTCGGGCGAACGAGGCGCCCCAGGCAGCCATCGCACTGCACCTTGGAACACCACACCACAAGGGATCTTATCTTGAAACTCCCACCATACCTACCCCCACACCGAGGCTGGCTCGAGCCCTCACTTTGAGCCGCATTCGCCCGGGAGAAGTGAGGTGAGACGAAAGACTTGATCATGATGCACAAGCATCGAGGCTTCGAGGTTATCGTTGGGCAGCAACGGAATCTGCTTGTAATCATGCCCCGAATGCAGCTTCTCGGGTAAAGCTCGAGTAGTCATCCGAAAGAAAGAGGCTTCACAGTGCATAGTGTTGTCTTGTTTGTTTGCTTGCTAGGACGTCAACCGGCGTAGTAGCACAGGTACATGTGCGATATAAGAAGCAGAGCGACCAAAAGTGCCGTCGATCATTGCATTGGCGCGCGTTGCACTGCTGGTGAGCACAAGGACCACCTTCGGAAGCTCTCGGCCTATTGAACGATAGCAGTGCTGTGCCCGCCATGCATATTCGTATTGTATGTGATGGAGGGCATGAAGTAACAGCCTCGTCTGATAAAGAAAAGTGAAGCTCTATACCCCATGATCCTGCTACCCTCCCTTTCCCCTCCCTCTTCTCACCACCAATCATCTACAGGGTCGTTTGTCAGCTCTATAAGCCTATTGGCCTAGCTTGACCTAACGCGAGCTTCTGTCCATCCGATCTCAGCTGCAAAGAAAGCACGAATGCGAGACATGCATAGGGAGTATTTCCCATTGGCCTCTAGGAACGCCCGGTTACCGGTACTCTACCCACGAGCCAGACGCGGTGTCTACGGCTGACTTCCAATCACCTCGCTGTGCCCGCGCACAGAGGTCAAGTAACACCCCTGCAGCCCATGCGAAATCAGCGCTCTCGAGGTAGATCTGGCTAGAAAGCCTAGTCCAGAACCCGCCAGCATAGTACCTAACTGCTATATACGAGTCGAATTCATTGACGCTCCTCTCTGTTATCCAATTGGCTACAGCTTCAGCTTCACTACGGCGAATCCCACTGCTCTCCCGCGTACTAGTTGCCTCACCGTCTTGGTCTGGCTCGACGTTGAGAGGGAGTCTTACGTTGGTAAAGCAGCACTCCCCCAGTGTGCCAGCTTTGTTCTTAAGAACCTCGGTCGCCATGAGCGTCGCCATGAGCTCACCTCCTTGTTTTGCGAGTGCCATACAATAGGCGCGCACCTGTTCCTCGCCGCCACATATCTCATTCCTGAACTTCAAGGCTTCTAGGACACAGAGGTAGGGTGACGTGTCTATCGTTGAAACATGTTCAAACAGACTGCCGAAATACTTTGCCGGGGAAAGGTATTTCCTGTCCGCTTCAGGTAGATAGCGACCGTCGGTTGGGTACGATGTCTTAATCAAGTGCTGGTTACGTCTGGGTACGTACAGTACGGCACAACCACGGGGCACCATGAGCCATCTAATATGCAATTCAGCCGCGAAGCAAGCTTAGAGCAAGACATAAAAGGTAAAAGAGGGGAAACAAGCTCACTTGTAGCAGTTGCTGATGACGAAATCCGGCCCGACTTGAGCGAGATGAGTCAAGTCGACTTTTCCTATGCCATGGGCACCATCGATGCAGGTCATAATACCATTCTGTTTGTAGAATTGGACCAGCGACTCCCAGGGAAAGCGCACGCCGGGAAATGTTAGGACGGTATCGAACATAGCCAGCACAACTCGCCTCCCCTCTTGCCGTATTGCGAAGAGCGCTGCATTCACTTTGCGGAGTATATCGGCATCTTCTATAGGATAGACCAGGTCAATGCTATAGCCGCGAACGGGGGTGGTCTCCTCGAGCGAACGTATCGTCTTGAGACAGCCGCCGTATATGGTGTTGAAATGCAAAATGACGTCGCCTTCTACGTATTTCAGATTTCTAAGGACGGTGTTGATGCCTGTGAGCGCATTAGGGACGAAAACTACTTCTTCGGCATCCGCTCCCAGCAATGGTGCTACAGCCTGTCTTGCCTGAAGCAGAAGCTTGGGATAGGTGAACCGAATGAAAGTATCAGGCCGGGCCTCGGTTTCACTCTGCAGGCTTTGCTGATAGTTACGAACAGTATCCGGAGATGCCCCAAACGAGCCGTGATTTAGAGGGACATAAGAAGTTGCAAAGCTGAAGTGGGCCTCGCGCATCGCTTTGCCAAAAGGTACCATGGCTACCGACATTTAGGACAACACTTGTCTGTGTGACGCTGTTCGTCCGATTTCAGGACAGAGGTACCCCGTACTTGGCCTGGCTGATGGCGGCTGGATAATCAGTACTGCCGTTATGGGCTTCCGTGGGCACCTATGTGGCTCGGCAGAGGTACCATAGAGATGGTATTAATTAAGTCCTTGGCCGTTGCATCAAAGCCGTTCTCCCGAACAATAGATAGCTCTATAAGGTTGGTGCCACGGGTGTCAAGTTCGGGAAAATAGTAACAGCAGAACAAGAGTAAAATAATAAAGTGCTTGAAGAGGGGTGAGTAAGATCATAAGTTTTAAGACTGGGTATTCCGATAGGACGGCATTACAACGGTATATGCAGCGGAAATGGCGTCATACGAACCTAGCAAATACTGTACCTAACCTTAGCATAGGCACTTCTTACTTATGACACGGTAATTCTTACAACTTAAATGGAAGTAGTGGAATTATAGCAGGATCCTAGGATGATACAAATAAGAAGACGAGTAGCCTACGGCGGACGAATAATCTACCTAAGTAGTCGTTCTCGGTGTTTATGTTGAATGTTGTACGTACTTTATACCCAATCGGAAAATTGAACGAGGAGGTCCTGGAGCTGAGTTTCTCAGCCTCAAAAAAAGGAAAAGCTCAAAAAGGGCCAAGTCTTTGAACCTGGTAAAAATAGAAAGCCGGCTAGCACGGCACTACCGTCGATGCTAATAGGTGTCTTTAACTTGAGTTCCATTATGCTCTGAGGGTATCGTGAGTTTGGATATTGAGATGGTCTCGGCCGCAGCAGAAGCAAGTTCTCCACCCCGGCAACTAGCCTAGACTGAACCTAGAGACGGGAGAATGCCGGGGTTGAACCTAAATAGCTCCTCCACCTCGAATTTAAAGTGTACGGCGTCAATTGTACGCGGTAGTGTTAGACAAGACTTCATGTTCCACCAGTTATTAGCTTGGTTTTTGTTTAGTCCGACCATCAGGCCAGTATTACATCACTCCTCTTCAAGCCAAATAGCAAGTACCTACAGGTATCTTGTATCTTGGCCGGTGGGGAGACCGCAAAGGCACAGCAAGGTGCTTACTCTTCATGATGGTAAATTAAAGTAAGGTGGTGTAGAACTCCATATTGGGGAACTGTCTACGATAGGACCGGAAGAGCAGATGATTTTAACCGGTCGGGGAATCTATTCAAAATAGGTGAACACCAATGATGACCGCCAGTATTCCAGCGCTCAGCAGTACAGTAACAAGGTAAGATATTGGTAAGATATTGCTTTCATCGGCTTTTCGTTCCTTCGCTGGTCCAGAAATTCGTCGCCAAGTGTAACATGCGTGAGACATCCTTGCCTTTGATTTATACTGTCAGACTTCGCTCTGTGAATTTTGGGGAAAACTTGTTCCAACACGTGGAATTTGAAACTGTTGCTTCTGTTTTAAGCCACTTTGAATGGTGCACATTTTTCTAGTAGAGAAGCTGAGATCTGAGGACTGACTGAATAAGAGATTGTTAATTGAGGCTGGCTTCTTAGTGCGACCACATTGAATAAATCTTGCTCGCCTTCGGATGTAATCAAATGGAAATTTTGATGGCTCTCCGTGCCGGCCAACCCCACCTCTACTGGAACGTTATTATGTCTGTCTTGTCTGTTAGGACGAACTTTGGTCTTCCCGGAATCAATTCATCCCTCCCCCTTTTGATTTTGGCGTCGCCGTCTGGGGCCGCCAACCGAGTCGCGAGTAGTGACTTGCGGAATCCTCTTCTGATCAGGGTGACGGTGGAAAGAAGCCAATGTATGACATTATGATGTGATATGATGAGAGCAGATGGGTTCTGCACATGCATTCTCTGGCTCTGAAAACCCCTTTCGTTGTCGTTCATGGAATTCGAAGGTTTAGTAGCAAGGCATGGTTCTGCTAGGGGGTATTGGTCATACAAGTACCTATGCTAGGTTGCTGGGCATGCTAGGTTAGGGCTTTATAATCGTACATAAGGTAGTGAGGGTACTCACTGTGATTGGATTTACGTAACTGTTTAGCAATATTGGCCTCGATAATGAATCAATATTGCAACAGGTTATGACGACACTACAAACTTATTACTATCAAGAAAAACACTGCTGCTAGCAATGTGTACCGTCTGGGTAGGTAGTATTACAATTAACACTGCAACACACCTCCCTTAAATGTGTAGTGTAGAGAAAGATAAAGTGCATGTAGTGTATGTATTTACCAGTTATGCACCTGCAGGAAATAGTGGAGAATAGATGATACAATCCAATCAGAATCTAGGTAGGTATTCCAAGTTCGAACCCTCCCCCGACTTCTGCCCGAACAGAACCGAACTTAACCTCAGGCAGTACTTCAGGGTAACAGGGCCCCCCCTGCTTGCCCTGGCAAATCTGTGCTCCATCTTCCAAGCTCCGAAACGAGCTAGTATCGAAATGGACCGATGGGACTCCTTTTGCGTCCCCTGATACGTCCAGTCCTATGGCCATCTAAGTCCAAGCGGGCAAAGCGGCTGGAGCGGGTGGATGTCTCTTCTTCTCGTCCATCTGCCGACTTCCTGTCTTGTAGCGCCATACAGCCACTCTCTGCCCTGCTACGGGTAGTCAGATCCTTACTGTACCGAACACGACCACCAACAACACGAACAACACGAACACCAACACCAACACCAACCACATTGACACTCACACAACAGCCACCTATACCTCTATCGTACAATATCACGGGCTAATTGACGTACGGCATCGTTGGAGGATGACTTCGAAGATTTGGGCCGCCGAACAAACAGGAAACAATTGATACATCTTTCTCGATGGTCTCTACGAGTTAACGTGTCCGTCTGTCAAGCCGCTGGTGCTGTGAAGCATCCACGCTCGCCCGAGCGATCCGACCGAGTGGTTCATCCATCATCCTCTCATCGTCTCTCCCTTGAGCCACTGCAACAATGGGTGACCCATTTCACAACAAGTCGTTCGAATTGGATCGCAGTACCTCACCCAGGGCGTCCCTGAGACAGTCTCGCATCTTGAGTGAAGATGACGATTACGACTTGCAGGCTATGGGAATTTCCGACGGCTTTCGACCTGTCGAAGTCGCACAGAATCACAATTCGTCTCACGTTGCACGTCCGTCCGTGTCCTCCCTAGAGCCTCCGGTCGCACGCGCTGTGTCTCCCCGTCCCTCGAGTATTTCGAAACCACACTCTACCCATGAGTCCTTCTCCCTTCGACATGATGGGCTGGAACGAACAACCGCGAGACACTCGAGTGTGTCTACCAACTCTACCTTCATGCCCACCGAAACGCCCTACAATGGTCCGTCCGGTCCTTCATATCCCTATCAAATGTATCCGCAAGACGTTCGGTTGGCTAGGACCGCTAGTTTAGCAACCACACTAACTGCACCCGTCTCTGAACGATCGTATAATGGACCCCATCGTCCAACTCATCCTTATGGGATATATCCACAGATTGTTGCTTCTGGAGATGACGGATCTGGGGACCGATTACCACAGAGGGATATCAATGTTGGCTTCCCCGGCACAGCAGATCGTTACCAAAGAAGACTCGGTCCAGATGGAGAAGAAGCTGCAGACATGATAGGCCCTGACGGACATACGGAACAGCTACCACCCTACACGAGGTATCCGGACGAGGCTTATGTTCAGAAGGCCCTAGGTGTGAATGTAGCTCAGTCAGCGCCACCCTCACCTCCAGTGCAGCAGAATCTAGATATCCCAGGTGCTGGTGGCATTGGCTTGGCAACTCGAAACCCTGAATTTGCGTCTACAGAGGACTTAGGCCAACTGCATTCCCCTCTGTCTCGCCGGTCCATCAGGAGTTTTACATCCGAAGCTAGTCGTCACTCAATCAACACTGCTGCCTTGGCAGTCACAAATGAGAAGAGCACTCCGAACTGGAAAGCAGCCGCCAGACGAAAAGTTTGGGGTGTCGTCCCGTGTTGGGCAGTTGTGCTAGCGGTAATTGTACTGGTTCTGTTGGGCGTGGTTGTGGGAATAGTAATTGGCACCGTCATAGTGCCTCACCTGAAGAAAGGCCCGCCTCATGACAAGTATAGCCTATTCTCGCCCTATTCATCCTTCTAACTGGACGCTAACATAAATGCAGGCCCCCTTACCCGCCAACGACACCTGGCCCTGGTTTTGAGCCCTATCTTACCGTACCTCCAGGCTTACCACCCTTGGTCGAGGGACCATTCTCCCTGACTCTCTTCAGTTTTTCGAACACGCGTTCGAGGAACGTGTGCCTCAAAGACCCGGCTCAAGGCCGCGCATGGAATTGCGAGGCCATCATGTCTCAACTGGTAATGAATATTAGCCGGAAGCAGGACTCGGAGCCTGTCGCCGCATACGCATTAGACTTAAGCTATAACCATGCATATACCCCGGAGTCAAATACCTATACATATGGGGTCCAACCGCCATCACTAACCGGCGAAACACTTCGACTCGTTAACGATACCTGGGAGCCTTCTCGTGGTCCGGCCTGGGCTCTCTCACTTCCTTACACTAAAACGATTATTTTACCTGATCAATACTTGACGCAAAATGACACATCTCTAGACAAGGTGCAACGGCGCATGATGTTTGGCTACGACTTTAAACGAAAGGGCTTAGCACAACTTGGCGACAAGCCATGGGTTTGCACATGGCCAGGCACAATTCTCGAAGTCTTCATCTATGTTACCCAAAATAGCAGCCCCAAATATCCGATGCTCTCTGGTAGCACTACGAACGCGCCGACGCCTAGCCTGCCGTCTACTGAATCGTCGACAGGAGCACAACAGACCGGTGTACATCATAGAGACGCCATTAAACCACATCACAATGATGATTATAGTTACGGAAATGAGAAGCATCCATACCCTGACTCTCCCACCCCATCACCCACGACTCCATCACCAACATCGCCAGCATCGGCAACATCATCCCAAACACCATCAGGAGGCTCAGATAATCCCAGTCACCCTCCAATGCAACCTCCCCTATATCCGGCTTATCCGAGAGTAATGAAAGTTGAGGAGCGCCGCATCCCCCAGCACGATGCACCTATACCAACGTGCCGTCAAGTCCAGATCATGGATAATGGGGAAGCTAAGCCTGTAACAGATGATAGTGGACAACCGGTCGAGATTCAAATTCTCGAAGATATGCAAGAGTATGAGGAGAAATATCCGCGTCCGTACGTGTTTAGACGGCACTCTTTTGAGCAACAACTGCGAAGGCGAGACGACCCGCACTCGAATGGCGACGAATTAAGTGAGTGCGGGTGTATATGGTTAATAACATGAACGCCGCACCATGTTGTTTTTCCTGGTTATTTCCTGGGGTGAATCCCAGTCTGCATATATTTTGATTTCGAATCTAGCAACTCCAGCTGGAAAGGCTGTACATAGCGTGGGAAGGATAGGTGAATGGAGCATCAAATACAGGCGTTTGGAGAACTTCTATTGAAAATAGTCGGAAGTTGGTTGTATTGATAGCCTTTCGCTATTTTATGGGATTTTTGTTGTACTAGAAAAAAAAACGGAGGCATGGGCTTTCATCATCTCGCGGGCCTAGGGTTGGCTGTGCATATATCTCGTTCTTAGTAACCTGCCGCTTAGGCACTTGCCTGTATCATGGGTGTCTGTGGTTGATGAGTTATATATACATACTTATCTGTATTGATGTCTATACTTGAATCCCAGTCTCTTATACCTTGGGGTCGAGCCTTGAATACTTACTAGTCTATATATTTTGTATTAGATTAATACGGTTCATGGTTATTTGTGAAGGTGCTCGGATTTAATTGCTGCGTAAGTCTATTCTATTCGAATACGAAATTCTGTGCTTAGGCAAGTATCTATAGCTTTGTAGCATTAGGGTAGTCTCTGCCTCATCTGCATTACTTGGCGAGTAGTTTTCACCAACAGCTAGATCGAGGTCGAGATGAGATATATAGCTGAGCATTCGATTCTAACCTAACGATATCACGGCTCAGACTCTATCGTTTTATCCACATGTTAGTTAAACTTAATCTAGGTAGTCGGGTGAGAGTGACCGTATGTTTTTGGCGAAGCTAGCTAGTATTAGTGTGCATACCGTCACCTTCGACACTTGGACCGGCAGATGATGCGTAAGGCTACATAAGATTGTAACAGCGAATGAAGTATCCGAAAGAAAAATTGATTGAAATTGGGTATCTCTGTGAAGTTTGCGCGTTCCCCTCCCAAACTCCCAAAGGTTGTCTTCCTGAAAAGCTAGGTACGATATGAACTCGACAGCCAAATACCAGCACCAGGTGTCTTAATCACTGCCTATATCATGAGGGGTCCTTCCCGTCGTTGCCGTTAGCATCGGCGGATACACGCTTCGTCTCTTCCCTTTCCTTTCCCTCATCCGCCTTATCCCCTTTCCCTGGCTGACCAGCTGCAGCGATGCCCATCTCGCCAGCAAGTCCGCCGAGGAAATTCTCCGCCAACCTCTCAGCGCGTCTCGCGCCAATTTTACGTCTTCTCTCCTCGATCTCTCTGCGTCTCTTATCTTTTTCCAACTCTCGCTCCCGCCTTACACGCTCCGTACTCTCCCGTTCAGCCTTGAGGTTCTCCATCTCCTTTACGCGTTCGTCCTCATCGCGAGAAAACTGATAGAACCCTGTGCCTTTCGTGCGGATCTCGGCACGCCCGTCGAAGTGCGCGTCGGGCGGCGGCGTGGGCTCTTTGTCACGCTTCGCCGCGAGAGCAGCCATGGCGTCGAGCGTCGAGGCCTCTGGGTTGAACGCCTCGGTCTGGATCGCGTCGCCGAATATGAGGTTTTGCGGTTGTGTTGTCGGCACTGCGGCCATGGCCTCGAGCTCAGATTTCCCGAGAGCGGAGCGCGCCGCGCGGCGTTGGAGACGCTGGACTTCTGCCCTCGTCCCTGTGCGCGTGCGTCCGAACTCGTCTTTGTATTCGATCATCTCCGCGCCGTCATCCGAAGATTCGTTGTCGCTGCCGGAGCTCGAGTAATGGTTGGGGTTGTTGTCGGGGTCCTCCGGGTGTCGCTCCGCCCACTTCCTGTCGAAATCCACGAGAGGCGCCGCCTCGTTCTCCTTGGCGACGTAATCGCCTCGCTTCATGGCGGCGTACAGGCGTGCCTTCTCCTCCATCTTGCGGCGGGCGCGCGCAAAGTCCTGCTTCTCCTCTTCGGTGCCGTGGACATGTTTGAGTTTGATCTTGCCCTGACTACTACTACCAGTATTTGTGGAACGGTCGACTCCTCTGTCGCTGTCGGGTTTCCGCTTCGTTTTTACGGAGGAGAATATGTCGCCTTTTGTTTTGGAGGAACCACCTCTTGCCGACGATGACGAAGGAGTCGAGGGTGCATCGGAGATGAGTGAGCTAAGTTGCGAGGCAAACTCTAGTGAGCTCGATAGCGGAATCTCTCTCTTCTGCTTCTTGGCCGGTCGTTGCCCGTATAGGTTTGGGTCTTGGGGCATTTGGATTAGTTTTCGCTCTATCGCTTATCAAGCCCAGGAGTGAGTCCAGGGTAACAGTGCGCGTGGCTGTTGAGATACAACATGTATGTGAGAGACGTTGAACTTGTGCTGACTTGGATAGAAGGTGGAAGGCGGTTTACGTCGTTTGATCTGATTGGATGTAGGTACCATTTTAGGTAAGTCTCTTGTACACTAGTAGGAGCCCCAGCAGAAGCCCCAGTACAAATGCCTCCTACCTTACCTAAGTACACACCTGTACCTAAGGTAGCTGCAGACTCTACCTTAGTGAACAGGTAGATACTGTGTCGATAGCCCCGCGATCGGCCTGAGAGCACAAAGCTTACCCCACGCTGTTTTTGATATTCCAGTCCAGTGAAGCGTAACTTTCCATCTGCCTCAACACGTTCACAACTTTTGGTGCAATGGCGACTACGACTAACAAGGTGTACATTGCCATTATTGGTATGCGATTACATTATGATTAGGATTATTGGAGAAACCGAAGCTAACATACACCATGCGCTAGGTGCGGGAGGAGTAGGCAAATGCTTCCTGTCCCAGCTTACGGCTTTAGCAACACGACGACCAACGCCCAAGCTTGAGCTCTGCTACATATCGACGAGCAAGAAAGCTCTCTTCAATGCTGATTACTCAATTGGCATCGAAAATGCACTCCAGGAGCTCCCCTCGTCCTCCCAGTCGCCCAAGTCATTGCCCGAGATTGCAGACTATCTCGCCAATGCCCCCGCCAAAGCTGTATTAGTGGATAACACGAGCTCCCAAGACGTTGCCGATGCCTACCCGCTCTTCTTGAGTCGCGGTATCAGCATTGTCACTCCCAACAAGAAAGCTTTCTCAGGGCCATACAAGCTGTGGAGGGATATATTCACTGCCGCCAGTACTTCTGGGGCAAAAGTTTATCACGAATCCTCTGTTGGAGCTGGCCTACCCGTGATATCAACATTGAAAGACTTGGTGGATACCGGAGACGAGGTGACCAAAATCGAAGGCGTATTTAGCGGAACCATGTCTTTCCTCTTCAACTCGTTCGCTCCGGTAGAAGGCTCGGGTGGACAATGGTCCGCCGAAGTAAAAAAAGCAAAAGAGCTAGGATATACGGAGCCCGATCCTCGAGATGATCTCAACGGTCTGGATGTGGCCCGAAAGCTGACCATTCTGGCCCGATTAGCAGGCCTACCCGTTGAATCCCCCACTTCGTTCCCAGTCCAGAGCCTCATTCCAAAGGAGCTTGAGAACGTCTCTAGCGGCGATGAATTCCTAGAGAAATTACCCGAGTTCGATTCTCAAATGGAAGAGACTAAGTCGGCAGCGCAGAAGCAAGGGAAGGTGGTAAGGTTCGTTGGGAGCATTGACATGACTTCCAAGTCTGTCAAGGTTGGCCTAGAGATGTTCGACAAATCCCACCCAATCGCGGCGCTCAAGGGAAGTGACAACATCATCAGCTTCTACACTAAGCGATACGGAAGCAACCCGCTCATCATTCAGGGCGCGGGCGCAGGTGGTGAGGTGACGGCCATGGGTGTAACGAGCGATTTGATAAAGGTGCTATCGCAAATCGCATAGAACCAAATAGAATCCACCAATTCAAATAGTATGATGTTTTCAAAGCAGGGTCCCGTGCTTATGGTGTACACAAGTGGTTTTTGCTCGAGTGCTGTTTATCGATTATCTTTCGGCGTCCCATATGCAGAGCGTCGCTCGTTAGCCCGTAGCTCGGTCTCGAGGTCAATAGCGGAGCTAGAAGCTATGTTTGAGCTTGGAGGACGGGATGGCTGCTGTATGTGGTCTCTGGGCAGTCGGCTCGGGCGAGGGGGGTCGGGTCGCGAGGGACTATATAACCTCCAAAGCCACAAGCAGAAGTCAAATACGATTAACCCGATGATGGGAACGGCGAATGCGAGGCTGACTAGTTTCTACGCAGGGAAATGAGATCAGCAAGAGCATAGGTTGGTCTGTGCTGCGCAATCGAGCTTACAAAGAAGAAGGTGGTCCAGCGCACGATGCTCCATAAGCTCGAGGGAATAGCTTCACCAAGCCAAGCAACGGCGTGCTCCATTGTTATTTTGCTCATGACGGTTGCCAATATACCAGGTGAAATGTCCGTGGATGCCGCATCAAATATGCTTCAGTGGCGTTTCGTAATGGTGATGCTATTGACTTTGGTATATCCAAGGTAGAAGACCAGGAGCTGAGACTGGGTTCCTATGCAAAAGAATAGGATAACTCGATTCTAGTTTACGGGGTTTGCTTGTTGCAGCAGTATTGCTCGATTTGGACGATTGCAACGAGGGAGCTTATTCATGGATGCAAATGCAGGTGCGATGCAGATGCGAGATGCAGGAATACATAGGTAAGTAAGGTGATGTTCATTTGTGTTGATCTTAGATTCTTTGAGGTATAGTACAACTGTAGATACTGCAGGTACCTAGGTGGGACTGAAACAGGAGGGGTGCGTTCGTCTGCTATTATAATCTGGAAGAGGTAGGACGACCGCGTCATCTTGCAAGAGCCCTACCTAGGTACCAGGGGGCAGCTATCTAGATATGCTGCCCAGGTGTACTACCGTAGCAGGTACCTGACCTACCTAAGTCCTATAAGTACTCTTTGGGGGGCAGGGGCCGGGCCGGGGCTGATGGGGGTTCGGGGGTTTGGGGGTCAGTTCCTACCCCAGAATTGGGTATCTAAAGTACTTAGCAGATACCTACGTAGACTACGGGTACCTTTAATCGGTCGATGGAGGGGGCTGGTGACAGGTTATCGGGTCCCTCATCACCCTCAAGGTAGGTAGTGCGGGTAAGGTGTCCTATGCACTAACCACTGTTTAAAAAACAACCTTAAACCTAGTGTACTATGTAGGCTAGACATCTCCAGCACTCACGAAGACGCGATGCTTATGCATTCTCGAAGACTCGATTATTGCGGTTTATATAGGTACCATATATTCTACATAGGAAGACAACTGTTTGGGCAAGCACTGTTACCACGCACCCCGGAAGCCCACTTGCCGAATGACATGATGCCCCTCCAACCTGGTCTGCTTTCAAGATGAAGGCGACAGCCAATAGCAACTCGATACCGCCTCGTTTCACCGCCTTAATTCCGCTCTGGACGGTGAACATTGAAGTCCACACAAGCTATAACCTTACCGTAAACTGTTGACAAATGCTATAAATAACACAATTGATTTCCTGAGCTTTCTATCTGTTCGGCCTAGCCATTACCCTGTAACCCACTGGCTCAAGCGGAGCATCTTATTGTTTGTTGCCATGGCATCTCCTCCGTGGGCCGGAGCTTCGAGTGATGAACTGTACTTCGTCCTTCTAACAGGGGCGAATAGGTATGTGTCACTTTTGAACTCTTAGACAACTAGTTTTCCTTAAAAGCAATTCTGTATACAAGGGACATCTAGAATATCAAGCTATTCGACTGACGAAGCCTGTTCAGCGGTGTCGGTGTTGGCATTGGCCAACGAATTATAGACGAGTTCCTCAACTCGCGACCATTTTCCTCCCACCTCGTCCTGATACCAACAACTCGTTCGAAGAATAAGTCTCGCGATACCGTATTAGCTTTACGAAAGCATCTCCACCAGACTGCCCACACATCGAAACAGCTCAAAGCTCGCGTGGGGGCAAACTATGATCCTCAGGCAGCGATTGCGAGGGTCCATGTCTTGAGCGTCCAGCTTGATCTATGCGATCTCCGGTCGATACACCAGGCCGCCGACCAGTTGATCAATGGCAAAGTGACCGACCCGACCGGTGTCATCGACGACGTGAGGATACCTCGCATTGACGCAGCGCTCTTCAATGCCGGCCTTGGGGGGTGGGAAGGACTCAACTGGCTGGAGTTTGCCCGGCAATTCTTCACTGTTGGGCTTATTCAGTCCACTACATATCCTTCCTTCAAGAAAGCATTACCAGCAGCAGTGTTAGACTCGCAAAAGCTGCTAGGAGGCCGGGACACGAAATCAGGGTCGCCTCCTAACCTAGCCGAAGTGTTCTGCGCCAATGTCTTCGGGCATTATGTCCTTGCCCACGAGTTACTGCCGCTCCTGAGTCGCGCAAGTGCCAGCGAGGCGCCAGGTCGGGTGGTGTGGACAAGCAGCATAGACGCAGGATATGAGCATCTTGATTTCGACGACTTTCAGGCCAGCCGGTACATGGCCCCTTACGAGAGCAGCAAGCGCATCACGGATCTCATCGCCCTAACCGCCGACCTGCCAAGCGTGCAAGAAGTCTCCGCCCCCTATTTCACATCATCCTCGACGGCCAAGAAGCCCGTAAAACCTCGTTTCTACCTCTCGCACCCTGGTATCGTCTGCACGCCCATGTTCCCGCTCAATTGGTTTCTCTACTTCTGGTACTGGGTCGTGATGTGCCTGTCACGCTTATGTGGCTCTCCTTGGCACACCGTCGAGGTATACCCCGGCGCTTGTGCCACATCCTGGCTCGCTCTGGCCGACCAGTCGACACTAGATGCTCTGAACGCGCATCATATCAAATGGGGATCGAGCATCACACGAGGCGGCGGTCGCGCGGCGCCGAAGAAGACGGAGGTTGAAGGCTGGGGCTGGGAGGGCCGTATTGAAGACGCCGAGGCGCTCAAAAGAGACGACGCTACTGGTCCCCTACGCAAGACGAAAGGTCGGAAGTGGGATGCTGTTACACTGACCAATGAAAAGAGAGCTGAGTTCGAGGCGGATGGACGTCGGTGCTGGAAAGAGCTTGAGAGGCTCAGGATTGCATGGGAAGCAGCTCTTGGTCAGAAGAAGACATAATGGTGTCAGCTTCTTTAAAAACGAACCCTACGGGAGAAGCGTATAAGAAGAGGGGAAAAGGCCATATAAGCAAGCATTTATTCGAAAAAGAGGCACTGACGGGACTGTGATATACATTCGCAACTACAAATCAATACCATAATCGATGAGCTAAACATCTACTATGTCCCTTATGACTAACTAATCGTGATTATAGACATCTGTCGTTTTGCACTCGACTTTATCCATTTTTATGATGTTGCTCGCTTGCTGAAGGGAATCGATATATACGTCTTCAATATACAAACACGAGCCGCCAAAGCGAGATAAGCTATGGAACAATTATCGAAAATTCAAAAAACCTTACAACACAACTATCAGAACCGGAAAAAAGCCAAGAAATTTTTTGTCTAAGCTTTTTTCAGACAGCAGGAGCCAGCCCGCCGCGGTCACCACTACTACTGCTCCCATCATCGCTCCGCAGGCGCCTCAACACAAGCCTATCCTTGCGCCCGAAGAGGCCGAGGGCGAGCGGCAGCGGGATGATGGCGAGCGCTATAACAGCGGTGAAGATGAGGGCGCGGTTCAGGTTCTCGGGCGGGTCGGCGCCGGGGCCGGCCTTGAGGGCGTCCGAGATGAGGATGAAGATGCCGCCGAGCAGCTGGCCGCCGCCCCAGGCGATGGTGGAGGTGATCTCGGGGCTCATGGGGTGGCCGAGCTCGCACAGGAACTCGAGGGCGACGGGCACGAGGGAGAAGCTCGCGGCGCCGAGGACCGCCAAGACGACGTAGGGGCCGGCGAGCTGGCGGGTCGGCGGGACGAAGATGAAGGCGAGGTACGAGAGCCCGATGATAGGGACAGCCACCTTGATGGCGACGAGGAAGGCCTTGGTGCGGTCGAGGATGGGCGACACGATGGCGCTCGCGACGAGGCCCACGACGATCAGCAGGGCGCCGGCGATGCCGGCGTCGTCGGAGGTGAAGCCGTAGGGAACCAGGATCTGGTTTAGGAGGGACGAGATGCTGTTAAAGAAGCCGACGTACACGGCGAAAGGGACCAGGATGAGCCAAAGCTCAATGTTTTTGAGGAGGTGCAGGGATGATTTTAGAGAGGCCTTGGGAGTCGCGCCTGATGGCCCTGGGGGTGTGGGTGGGGAGGCGGGGATGAAAAATGCTGGAAGGGAGAGGACTACAGACTGTTGATTTACGAAGAGTGTTAGTATGATTATTCGGTCTATGTAGATAGAGACAGGAGGGATGCGAGGAAAAGTAGAAACTTACGATAATCGTCACGTAGATGACGGCGTTCGACACCTCGGCCGGCGTGGTGGCTAGGAACGGGACGACGAGTTGGCCAAGGGCGGCACCGAAGGGGTTCGCGAGACTCGGGAGGGCTGTGGCGGCGACGCGGCCGCGGTTCGTGAACCACAGGTCCGAGTAGCGCGTCGGCGCGCTTAGCACGAACGGTTGCGCCAGGCCGACGATGATCTGGCCGAACATGACAACACCGTAAATGCCGCCGGACTTGGAGTGCGAGCCCGCGACGCGGATCACGTTTCCCAGGATCGTGAAGACGGCGGCCGTCACGATAGACGGTTTCGGCCCCAGGTGCAGCATGTAGATGGTCAGGGGCGAGATGACGACGAAGGCGAAGAGGAAGGCCGTCGAGAACCAGTTGATGTCCGACTCGGAACGGCCATAGTAGATGGCGGCATTTTGGGATACCGGGGAGAACGTGAGCCACTATATATGTAGAAATGTCGAGGGTTAGCGTTTCTGGCTATGATTGATCATGTCGTTGCTACGTTGTAAACATCCCGACATTGTAGGTTTATATCGGGAAAAAACAGTCGAGACCGAATTTCCATGAAAGAGAGATAATAAACGAAAAAAAGAGGTTCGAAATACGTACATCCCAGCTGACGACGATATTCAGCAGCGTCAGTTGCACGAGCCCAAACCACCTCCTCTTATAGACCTTGTAGACCATCCCGTCTCCCTCACCACCCTCCCCCGTTGTCTCACGCGCATCTTCAATGACCTCCGTCGTGGCGGTCGATTCGGCCCGGGTTTCGAAGTTGTCGTCGGCGTGCGACCCCAGACGTTGATGGCCATCCCTACGCGTCATCCCCTTAAACGACGAGGACGCCGACGCCGAAGAGTCCTTTTTGCGACTCCCTCCCCGCATCGCGTCTAAGTCGTATGCCTCGTGGATCTTATCGTCAATGTCGACGTCACCGCTGTCTAAGGAGTTATTATTATTGGCGGTGGTGGTTGTGCGCAGCTCTATTATCTCCCCAGACTCATTTGAATTTGTTGTTGTTGTTGTTGTCGTTGTTGATGGAGCCATTATCGCTGCTGCTGCTGCTGCTGGTCTATCCTCTGAGGGATGGAGCAGCGCGCACGTGAGAGCGAATTGAGTTTCAGAGATTCAAAGGTACCAATACCCGACTGCGATTCTAAGCTCTCGATCGGTCTCTACCACTCGTTCGATCAATTAATTCGTCGCTCGTCGTTCTTGCACCGCGGATCTGGCTCCTGGGTATTCCCCTTCGTTTGGGAAGATATCTCGTCCCCCTTGCGTTGGAGTCGAGTGCCTACCGACTTACGTATAAGGTGAAAATGCCACCAATCATGCGTCGTCAACAACGCATCGTAGAACCAGTTGGTGATCTCAGAAAAAAAATCACACAAAAAGAAGTTCGTTCCAACATGTGTTTCGGACAATATTCAATAAGGGGAAATATCTTCTCATTAGAGTAGTTACTGTCTGTTGGCACGAATGGCACCCCAACGTCACATCCTTCTCGCTTCCCTCCATTAGATGATTTCCCAGCGGACCTCAGCGGACCTCAGCGGCTAGGTGCTGATCTTGGCATGCAGTGCATAGAAATGAAGAAGGAACGGGGAGCGAGAGATGCATTTGCTTGCGTCTGCCCGGCTATATTTCAGGGGTTCTCCGCAGTTACACGATGGAGTATACACAGATCCTAGGGGTTGTGGAGATTGAAGTTCGCTAGAGACGTCGGGATACACATTTATTGACAGTCTGGACCTGCAACTGTACTGTAGGTACTAAACCTAACCTAGTCTAGTAGGTACCTAGGTATTGAATGATGGTACATTTTTAGACTACCTGGTAGGTGTCACGTTGGGACGTGAATCCCTCCCTCGTGGATTAAGGTAGGCGTCTCGTCTTACAACAATACTCGTGTAAAAGCCAAAAACTGGCTATCCCTACTCGAGGTTTAGAATTGGGTACCTAATGGGCAAGTAACCTCACACCAACAAAATCCGGGTTTCATAAGAGTCAAAGTAGCATTGCACATGTCATGCAAAAGCGGCGTAACCAGAAATCTTCCCAACTCGCCGTGCAGTGTTCCACGACATGAAAGTTACTGAATCTTGATTGGGCAGGCCGTTCGGGGAACGACCACCAAATCGGGGCACTCTCCTCCAAGCCCGTGGCGTCGCAGGTCTGCATAGTCGCATGATTCTAGAAAGGAAACGGTCGTCACAACCATGTCTCGTCTTTTACGTTGGTGGATATTGCGTGTTTTATAACTCAGTACAGCATACCTAACCGGTTAATCCAGAATAGGTTTATACTTGTGTTGTGCGTTATCTATCCATTTTGGTGTTTTAAGTGTTCGTAATATATCGTGCACAAGCTTACTGTATTGTTAGTTGATATAAATATACACCATGTTCCCTAGTAGTCTAGACCTGTATACGGATATACAGGTCATCTGTTGGTACCTTTATCTAGAGTTCTCGTCATCAATCTTGTTGCCGTCTTCTAAACTCCTAAACCCGTTGAAATATGATCTAGAGTCTTGGACCACCAGACCCCTAGAGAACAGCACAAATCTGTCTTGGATCTTCATATACTACCAGCGTTTTTCGTTTGTTTCTTTGTGCAACCTAGGGTGGTGTAATAGCTTCTCGCACAGCTGAGGGTCACAAATACTCATTTCTACTGGTTTCCCATGTAGTAGAACTAGCTCGTGTAGGAACATAACTCGAAGGATTGGCCGAGGAGCCTACGTGTGGATTTCATGTATACCTAAGTAACAGCATGTGATGGATACTGGAGGAACTCGATGAACAACGTAAAAGACAAGCGCACCTTTGCCAACACTATCAAGCAGACCCACATCAATTAGAAGTAATCACATGTGATGCGTACAAAAAACACCCGCAAGAGTGCCAATTTTCACTATCGAAAACATAATGAAGTTGAGAAGGAGGGAGTTAAACCATCTATACCAATCGATTGCTGCTGGTTCCCAGAACGTGGCAGAATCGTAACCTAATCATACATCTATATAGATACGTATATACTAATGCGTAAAGAAAAATATATGCTAACCCAAGACACGTCAGATTGCCTATCTGTATTAGTTGGCTGCGCCGGGGTTCCTCAAGGGTTCGGTGTTAAATCTCCTTCCTCTCGACACGGCCAGCAAGAGCGATTGTAAAGGCGAGTGCTTTCAATAGCATGGTTGGCCTATCAACTCTTTGGCGGCTCTTCTTCTTACGCTACATTGTCCGTCGGTTTCAAGGAAGATCCAATTGCCATTGATGTCTGAATGTTCCCGTACGTACGCATCCCATACTAGTAGCATATTAAACATCAACGTCCAGATGATCATTCCCAGAAGGACGTCATCGAATCGGTTTGGTATAATGGGCGTGGATCGGTACGATGCTTCTTTTTCCGTAGACCATTCCAAGCACTGTTCTCCGCATGGTTAGTAACAGCAATAGTTGCTTGGTAATTTCATCTGCTGTGCTCATGGGCACAAAAGGTTTGTGAAGACGGCTCTGCCTGTCTGTTAGCATTGGAAATATATGTTTGAATCATAGAGTAAAACCAAGTCCTGAGACGTGGTAACTGATGACACTATCTGCAGTGTAACAAAGACCGCATTGCCGGGCCTGAGGCCATCACATCTGGCGTGGGTTAAACAATAACAGTTGTATACAATATAAAACTCGTAAGTGCTTTGGGCCTCGGAGAATAGACAGAGCAGTATGTCCATGTAAAAGAACAGAGATCTATTCGGGAGGGTGAATGCAGTGTTATGGTACAAGAGAGGCAGTTGGTGCCGAGAATGAAGCAACCCGCAAGACACAGACGCTTTATTTGTCATTCGCCTAGTCGAGCCGCCGCAAATCGTGGTACATAACTAGCCACCGTCTGCTAGGTTCTGGCTAGGCTTTGGGCCCCGTCAAGTTTCGATCCGGCCATTGTGTGCTCTAAAGAGGTCTATACATAGGTAGAGGATGCTAGGTATCGCCAATGATCGAGAATTGTACACGTCATATCGTTTATTTGAGGACGGACCAGAGCTTGGGGGCAGCGCATTGGGTGGCGCAGTGAGCGAGATGGAAGACTACGAGAAGACGGGAATGTGTTAGCATCTCATGTATTGCAGCATCGTATGGAGGACGTCACGGATGTTGCGGAATAATATTTCCCACTAGCACTCGGATAGCAAATACTCACATTCTTCGACGCAGTCCTCCTTATTACCGTCATCGTCAGAGGCGTTAGTGACCCGCTCAACGCACTCATCATAATGGTGCTTCGCAGGGGCGCACTGCTTGGAGTTCTTGCACTCTATTCCCGTCGTCAGTGAATGCTCCATTACGTTTGGTGTGTCTGTTTCTGCAGCGCGTTTCGGAAGATTACGAAGGAACGCTATAAGGGCGTATGATATCGTGTAGTCGTGTCTTCGGTATTCGTGTCCAATTCGTACTAACCTTCCTCAAACTTCTCCTTGGGGTCCTCAAGCTCCTCCTCCTCTTCCTCTTCCTCCTCCTCCTCCCCCCCTTCTTCTTCCTCCTCTTTTTCCTCATCTTTTTCTTCCTCGGGAGCCTCCTCAGTCGCAGCCTCCTCTTCGCCGCTGGCTTCTTCGTTCTTAGACTTTTCGGATCTCTCGTTCTTGGACTCTTCGGATCCCTCGTCTTGGCTCTCGGTGGTCTCCTGCGTCTCCAATTAGTCGCCCTTTCTCAGCCAACGATAAACAGTACATAGAGCATCGGTCGTAGTCGAATGAAATTGAGATTGGATCTCCAAGTAGGTGTGTATGGGTTCCTGTAGCTATATGTAGCTCAGTCGAACGTTTAGTTATGCCGTACCTTTTCCTCAGCAGGAGGAGCCTCAGCCTCGGCTGTACTCCATGGTGCAGCGGCCTCGACGAGGTCGGTGATGACGTCCCAGACTCCCATGGCGATAAGCTTAGCACTGCACAGATTCAATGGCTTATTATGGTCGGTAGGGCGATAGGTGATGAAGAAGTGTTGACTCCCGAAATGGCTGCTTTGAGAAAATTACGAGCATCAGCAATTGAGCTAATTCCATTGGCCAGCTCGTACCTAGGTAGCTTCGGGTCACGTGACATTCCAACCGATGCATGAAGGAAGATCCACAGCTGGGGCCTTCCACTAACAAACTGTGTAGACACAGCAGCTCTATCTATTAGGTACATAGCCAATGATTGGGAAGCAATATTGATAATCATCGTATTGGAATATTATAGACCTGAGTCTATCATATAGATGTGGCGTATTTTACAGGCAGGAAGTTGCGATCTCCGCTAACTACCTACCTATTACTAAGCCAACCGTGTGCGATATTTTGACTGACTTCATGGCACGACTGGCAAGGTTGTCTGTGCTTCGTCATGAATAGAATCGCCATACAATCGCTTCATTGAGTTACAAGGTAGGATATGTTTCTCCGTGTGATGTAGGTGCACTCTAGCTCCTCATTTACCATCTCGATCCTAGAAGGACTCGATTTAAGACGGTAGACTCCATCAAATATGCATAATATCTTGTGTGCTCATGTGATCATCAATACGTGACTACCAAGGTTTCTGATGTGAGATCATGCCGGTTCAAGCCAATTTTGCCTTGGGTTCAGCAGAGGTACACGCCATGTGAAGGTGGAGGAACTATAACAGTTTACTGTCGTTGTTCTGCCTCCTCTCGCAGTCGTTCGTCGAAGCGCATGCTGACGGCCTGGGCTTGAGCTTCATCGTAATCCGGTGGTGGTTCGTCCGGCGTCACTTGACTTATCTCGGCTTGTCGAGCGGCATCGTTGGCACGTTGAGTTACCTCGTCGGTCGTGGGTCGTGTGTGGTCGGAAGGGCCTTGCCCCTGAGATGCCGTATATTCAGGGAGCTGTTCGTCGTGGACGGTAAGAGCCCAGTTACGCTGGCCCGACTCCTCCGCGATCTGCGCCGCATGGTGAAGGCGAGATTTGATTTCAACGAACTTGGACTCAAACTCGCTGAAGCCGCCATCTTTGAAAGTCAACTTTAGGATTACTCTGGGGAAGTCCGGGGGGATGTTGCCATTTGGCACGGGCCTAACGCTGGCTTCCCAGTACCACGGCCCGACCCAGGACGAGCGCATCCGACCATCCTGACATCCAAGGATCTTTGTTGAGAACGACTTGAATTGTTCTGTGGGGGTAGCCGGTAGGTATATCACCTAGAATCAACTTTAGCCGGGTGCGCTCGGGACTTCGCGGCGCCGCTCACCCTTTGGTTTGTTATGTAGGCAGTGCCACTCTCGCTCTTGATGGAGAGCGGAGTAACACCTGAAGGCTGGTTTGGTGCTGTTATGCTGAGAGCTACACGACCTCTAGTCTTGAGTAATATGCTCTCGTGTGGGAGGGGTTCTATTTCCCCAGACCGAGACAGCATTACCCAGCTGGCATCCAAGTTAGCCTCATCTTCGTCTCGGTTGCTCTGGCTCAAGATATATGAGGCATGTTGCTCGTGAAGCCCGTAATCCATATTAATATTCAATACCAAGTACTGGCTTGATTGCCCAACACACAAGGTACTGAAGGCCGAGGCCGTTGCTCATATGCGAGAGAAGGTTGAGTGTCGAGTTCCACTACATCTGTCTTGCGAGGAGAGGACGAACGCGCACTAGCTAAGACGCTCAAACATGGGGAAGGCAAAATGTGAGGAAGAGGAGAAAGGGTCTATACTTGATTGACATTTCGAAAGACTCCCTAGGTAGACTGTGTAAAGTCAGTCAGCTTGGACTCTGATGCAGAAAGATTGCGCAGGGCGTCAACCGGGCTCCTGGGATTCGTTCGGCAAGACGAGACCAGGCAGGGTTCCAGTGGGTAATGCTAGTTGATAGCATAAAGACCCGGGTCGGCACGACTTGCAGTACGGGCCGGTTTACCCCTTCACAGATTTCGATAGACAGCGATGTAATGTTGGTAGTCCTACCTAGTGCGAATGTGGGCCGCTAAAGGGTTGTAAGCTGGCGGCGGACGTTGGTTGCTACGGCCAAAAGCGGAATGGCAAACAAGCAACCAAGCTGCAAGATAGCGTAGGTAGGTGTTAGGTGTTAGGTGTGGGTGTCCTCGACCACTTGAGACCAGGCAGGGTTGACAAAGATGGAGAAGTATAAGATACTACTACAGAGTGTCTTGTCCGAAGAAGCGTACCTAAGGTATGTACCCCATATGTCTAGGTACGTGGACGGTTACGGTATGATATTAGGTGTGGATAGGCCACGATCGACAGGCTGTTGTAGCTGTACCGTCGTACCGGAAGAATTATGTATAGTAGGATGTAGTAGTATGCTGTAGTCCGCCGTACAGTAGTAGGCGGAGGTTTGACGAAGGCAGGCTGGTGATGGGTTGGCCAAAGCAAGGGCGATGATAGTGAAATGAGTCTCGGCTACCCACTGATGAGATTTGCATACAGCTATGATAGATTATTCTACCGCGAATATGCGCAGCACATTGGTTGATGCCTAGAGGCTAGGAATAGAACAGAAGCGGGTGAAGCCCATTCCTCTCTTCTCCTCGTGCTATTGGCCGGCGAGAACCGAATCACATTAGAGGAGTTGAGGCTCGCAGTGCTACTTGAGGATTACCACAGGGAGCTAGGTAGTTCGCGCCGTACAAGGACCAGGCAGTGAAGTGTGACCTCGATTTGCGTGCTTGTGATGTTCTGGTGGAGAACCGAGCATGTGCCTGGAAGTCTGATGATGTACCCAGATGGGCCAGAGGGACCAGAGGAATTGGTGTTTTGGGGAGCCGAGGAAGTGGGCCTTCCTCTTACAGTGCAGGCTAATCAGACAGCTACTGTACGCACAGTCCTACAGCCTATAGGGGACTCCATAGTGGGTACTGGTTTGGTGCACTACCTAGGTATTCAAACCTCTCCTTGTCATCTTAACCTCTTCAGATGTGCAAATCGTTCGATTTTGATTCTGCCTTTCCAATTTAAGTACAGGCTTCAAGAACATTCCAGAACTCACACAAGGCACTAAGCTTATTAGATAGCGAAATCGGGCATTCTTGAAACAAGCACGTCATCATTACTGCTGTATAGGTTCAACAGAACAAAGGTTTGTTTGGCAAAGTCCCAATGATAAGTCTTTTGAGTCATGTCCGCAGGTCTGCATCTTTCACATGGTCTATCCACATCAACCAAGAGGCTGAACGACATGGCGCAGCCCCATTCCCATATGCCCTTTCAAGGCATTTGATATTAGCCTGGGCCGAAAAGATCTACCCGATATGCTGACCGACTCACCAACGTCTTAGGCGAATGTAACATACCTATTCGAGCGTCGAATGAGAGGTAGACTTTCACTCCCACAACACCATAGGACAAGGCCGACGAAGGATTAGAACCCTAACATGATAGCGTAACGGATGCTCAACAGTCTTTTCACTGCATTATGACCTTGTTATCTAACTTTTCCCATATTTTCCATCATTCCGGAGACTCGACTCTGACCGTGCTACCTCCCATTGCTACTATCCTATAGAACTAATTCATGTTCATGTACGGGTAGTGCCCGCTGACATGATACGATGCTCACCGACCTAGGATGTTCAAGACTTCCCAATTTGCATAGCCTATCGTAGGCTGCGCTCATTAAAATATTACGAAGCCTGTGCTGAGGTAATACTTACGATTTTGTTCCTGGCCTAACAAAAGCCGCTTGCCCGGTACTATACCGACGTTTTCTATTGGTGTCATTGCAGTGCCTGGAGACAAAAGCTACTCGCCACGCTCGGGTATAGGCTGAGTTGCGGCGCGGAAAACCTTGTCAATATCAACTCAACCCGGACATTCCGGTAAGAGGGCTAGGACCCCCTAGACGATACAGACGTAATCGGTGAAGAGATTATAGGGGCCCAACTCTGTCCCTCTGACTGAAGCTTCATTCGGACTCAGTACGGCGAGGGAATTCGCTCCCTCCCACACCGGCTCCACAGAATTTCTGCAACTTCACACGTCCACGAACCCAACAGGAAGTGATGAAGACTTAGAAGACGTCACATGGAAAATTCAAGAACATGTCCCAGCTCTAATATCGACATCTTTTGATATTGAAGAACAATACCACCTCATTGCGGGGAAGTTTACACGGATCGGTTGTGGCTTTAGAGAATTGGAATCATTAGCAGCCGCAAGTACCAGTACAGAGTGAAACTAGCCCTCTTTGGCGGACTTTTTGTGACAGATCATCAATCAAGTTGACAGGTCTTTGCGCCAAAGCTGAACACCGGAGCCGGTAGCCAGGTTACCGGAGCATTATCCCCTCTCAAAAGAGAGAAGACTGGCCTAGCCACCCATCGACGGAAGATCGAAAGCTTGCCAAGCCCGCGAATAGTCAACTTGCCACGCCAGAAATACATAGAACTAGTTCATAGTGGTAAAGCAAGCAACGGCCTGTTTGGCTCACGCGGTGTTTGACCGGTGTTGTCTCGGTGAGGTCGGCATGTCAAGAGCTGCGAGTTCCGATCCGACTAATGATCATCGAAGCGAGATGACCGTTGGGCGTTGGCCTGTCAGGACAGGGTGATGAAGGCCCAAGCCTGTCCGCGGACCGGGAGCAGCCGTGGGGTGTGTGCGATCCTGGGACGGTTCACGATTAGGTATCCTTGTGTATACAAGCACGCAGACGAGCCATGCAACACTGTTAATATCATCCGATGTTAATATCACTCGAAACGGGAACCGGATATGCACAAAACAAGGTGAGTCACGCACTCTAGTAAGAAGCGGTTTATTAAGCATACTCGAAGCGCCGAGATCTCGCTTTCGGTGTCTTGTACTCATACATGGCCTTCCATCAATTTTTTTTGAAAGGCTAAGTAAAACGAGGGCGAGCGAGAAAAGTGTCAGGAGACGGAAAAAATATTTGAATTCATTATGCCATGCCGTTTATCATTCATTACCTCTCATGTATCGCAACTCTAGCCATGTGCTTGCTGCCTATACAGTATCGTAGCATACTGGACCGCGAAAAAGCCTATCTCAGCCTCGATCATCATTGTTATGGAGAGAAGGACAGTGGGAAGGAATGTGATGCTGAGAGAATTTTCCAACGGGAGAGATCAGAGAACAAACCGGAAAACTCCCCCGAAGTCATTATCGTGTAAATACAAATCCCAGACGAGACTCCCCATCCAATGAAGAAAGCAATCAGACAAATACACTGACAAGAAAAAAGAATGTGTCATCCTGATTCGTTCCCAAATTTTAACCATGACGTTGAGCGAAAAGTACTCGTCCGACCACACGGCTTTGCATGACGCCTATATATCATGTACGCTTCAATCATCATCCTTCTTGGCTCAGCTCTGCTTCTCGGCACTGAGCCCAGCGTCGCAGGAGCGCTTCTCGCTAAGAAAGCCAGTTCTCACTCGATTTCAAAACCGGGCTCGCGGCACTGTTTAGGCCCTCGAACGCAAAATCAAGCTTGGGCATCTCGATCTTAGGCGCTGGTTGGTCATCTTTCTTGAGCTTGTTCTTTGTGGGACTCTTGGGTTCGGCTGGTGGGCCGTAGCGGACGTCCCGCACATCCCAGCCATCCTCGGCGGCTGCCGCGACCCAGGTCCGTAGTCCGTCATGCACACCGGGGTAGAACTTCTCCTTGCAGAGCCGTAAGCTCGCCCCCATGCAGCGCTCCCATCCCGAGATGTGGAAGAGGCCACGCAGTGAATTTCGCTCTTCGGCTGTCGGGGTACATGCGAGAACAGCGTTTAGTAGGTCGAGGTGTGAGGCTAGATAGTTCGTGGCGTCCCATTCTACGCCTCCAACATAGGGGGCGGCTGGTACCGGTGGCCGTTCTTGGGGAAAGTGAGTCTGCATGTATGTCATGCTGTCCATGCCAGAGGGGCCCTGACCCTCCTTAGGCTCCTTGCCCCGTGGCAAATAGACGATGTTGAGGTGGTGCAAGAATATCCAGAAGACCTCCTTGGTGACATTGGTGGCTTCCTTGCACCACACACGGTATGGGCGTTCGCGCCGCATCTCGAGCACAAACCCCAACGGACGATCCTTTTCCTTGGGTTCAGGGTCCCGGAGGTGACCTAGCACGGTTTTGGCTCGGATGGGTCGATCCTGTGGCAGGGCTGACTGGATGTAGGTGAACAGTACGGAGGTAATGATGCTGCGGGTCGTGAACTCGCTAGGTCCTTTTCTCTCCGGATCGAACAACATTTGTAAGAGGGCCGGAAACAGTGTCGCCTGTATCGAGTGGAGATATTGAAGTGCCAGAGCTGTTGTGCACAGAGCCTTGAGGCATAGAAGGTTCTCATGCAGAAGGGCGTCTTCGTGTTCCTCTCTGCTGCTGCGTCAGTAAACTCGTCCGATCCAATCTCAGCGCTAGGGGCCTGGAGACACTTACCTCCACTCGACTTCCATGATGCGATGGAGGAGTCCGACAATTTCTTGCATTCCGCCTTGGCGGATGAACTCCTCCGTCCAGGCTACTGTCTCGTTTCGCAACAACAGCCTCAGCTTGTGTAGTTTGCCTACTTCGACCAATTCGGGTTGCTGAACCTTGCGCATATAGTTCACATAATCTATCGGTCCCTGGTGTAACTTCATCTTAGACAAGATGCCGCTGCCTGGGCTTGACCCAGCTGAAGAGGGTCGGTCACTAGCCAGACTCTCTGTAGATCGCGATCGGAAATGCCGTCCAAGTGTGCCTTCTCCTTTGGATTTCTTTGTGGGCGAGCGAGAGTCGGACTTCTTACCGCTGTTTCGCGACAATGTGAAACTTCGTCCCCTCGACCTTTTCGCACCGTTATCCTGATCCTGCGACCCAGTCATACTTGAGTCGCTACCGTGGCTGCCGGGTCGAACACCGTTGGCCCCCCTACTCTCGGCCCAGTCTTGTCGGATGAATTCCATTTTGATAGTGTCCGCCAGATTCCGCATCTTGTATCTCTGATGTTCAGGGATATTGCGCCGGTCCAACATGGCTTCGAGGTGCTTATCGATATCCTTCAGATCAAGAACGAACTCGGAGGATTCCGTAGAGGAGGGTTTGTCCCTAGACCCTGTTCCATTCGTGAAGATCTTCAGCCCTCGCTGAAACTTGGATGGAGACGCCTTAGTGTTGCTTGGGTCATTGGTTTTATCTGTGGTTTGCTGGGCATCTCGAGCTGTCGTATATTGGGCATGGTATGACTTTGGCCGTTCCTTCGGCCGCGGGTTGCTTGACCGGTCGCTTGAAGGGGCGTTATTGAAAACATCGTTGTTTTCAGCTAATGTGTTCTGTCGCTCCAAGGCGCCACTGGAAAACTGGGCATATATAGGTGGCCGCGAGGTCTCTTGAGGCGTCAGTGATGCAGGTGGTGTCCGATTCTCTTTGTCCTTTCTGGTGTATATTTCTTCCTCGCTCGCCAGCTTATGTAAGTTCTTCAGACTTTTTGGACGGCTTAGGAGAGCTACCAAATTTGTAGCAGATTTGGTCTTTTTAGGCTTCTTAGGCGGCAATGAGTCGTCCTTGTTTTTGGTCGCTTTGACTGCCTTTCCGGCGTCTTTGACGGCAGTCGATTTGAAGGAGCTGGGAATAAATCCATGTTTGGTCGGTGATCGGGGGGTAGCTGATGCGTCTTCTGGTTTGGTTGGTGATCGAGGTATGGGCTCGGCCTGGTTCTGGATCTCGCCCAGGGCGGCCGGGCGCGAGAAATTGGGAAACCCCATATCGTGTTGGAGTGAAGGTTGAGGGACGGCAACGGAAAGGGGTCTTGAATCAGCAGGCGTCAAGGATGATCCGTCTGAGTTGTTACGTCGGTGCATGAAAGACACCAGGACGTTGGACCTGGACCGCTGATGGTGGTTTGAACGAGCATTGCTGACAGGAACATTGTGGTTCACTGAAGCCATGTCGTCGAATAATAATGGTGGAAGGGATGCCTGGTCTGAATTTGAAGTAATGAAGAAGTGAAACAAGAAATGCCTGATCTATCAATGGATGGTGTGCCAAATGCTGCACCCGAATTGGATCACCAAACGCGCCCGCGGTACATGTCTCTGAACAGGACTTGGCTTCTCAACAAGACAATTGAAGAAGTAGAGACGTTTGGGGCATCCGTATACTTCATAAGAAGAACATCAAAGAATAATCGTTTTGAAAAACGAACAAGAAAGATATTATTGTCCCGAGTTCTGGCGAGGAATAAGAAATTGACAGCTGTTGCAGCCAGCAAAGTCGTATGCATACGTCCAGTACCGTACCTATCAGAGGATGATGCACGAGTCGGGAATCAACAAGCTGCAGTTGCCCCAGAAACAGAACGTTGCACAGTGCACACCCCCCTCCATCCTTGAAGCCACCCCGCTGTTAGCTTCTACAACCCCACTATGGAGCTCACTACAATCGCACCCTAGCATCGATTGGCGATAAGGTTGTCTAGAGGTTTACCTTTGAAACCTCTCTATTGCGACAGCTCTATACCTCGGAGGCTCAACTTCAACGACCTCCTACGCATTAAAAGACGGTTTCCAAGTCAGCTGGAGCAAAATGTCTGAACATCTTAACAAAAAGCAGAAGAGAGCACACTATCGCCAAGCTCAAAAAGAAAATGGTCCCGCCGAGCTGCCCAGAAAGAAGTTCTACCGCCAAAGAGCCCATGCCAATGTCTTCTCAGATCATCACTTAGTCTAGTGTGTAGCATATACCATCAATTGTTATCGCTATAAAATTATCTTGCTAACATACGACGCAGCCCGAAGTCTCCCGACGACATGGATTGGTCCACCTACTTCCCTGCTTTCGTTGCAAACGGAGAGCCTACCACTACACCTTTACTAGCTGAGACTAGTCTAGCGAATGCGACAAATCCGTCTCCAAGCAGGCTGACCAAAGAGGTCGAAGTGGTTGATATTGGGTGCGGATTTGGGGGACTGCTCGTGGCGTTGGCACCCGCATTACCAGATACTCTCCTCCTCGGCATGGAGATTCGAAGCTCAGTAGCCGAGTATGTCCAACATCGCATTGCTGCGCTACGCATCCAGAACCCAGACAGCAACCTCTACCAAAATATTGCTTGTCTGCGGGCGAACACAATGAAATTCCTCCCAAACTTCTTTCGGAAGGGCCAGCTGTCTAAGGCCTTTATCTGCTTTCCCGATCCGCACTTCAAACATCGCAAGCACAAAGCTCGAATTGTATCCACAACACTCAATTCAGAATACGCCTATGCACTGCGGCCTGGTGGAATCATATACACCATCACGGACGTCGAAGACCTCCACGATTGGATGGTCCAACACCTGGAGGCACACTTATCTTTTGAGAGGATATCTGAAGCAGAACAAGAGGCAGACCCTTGCGTTGAAATCATGAGGACTGAGACAGAAGAAAGCAAGAAGGTTGAGCGGAATAAAGGGCAAAAGTTTATTGCTTTGTTTAGACGCTTAGAGGATCCTCCGTGGTAACAAGGTGAATCATAATTCAATTGTCAACTTTATACTCAACTCCACGAATTGCGCAATCACTCCAGGTTTGTTAGGTGCTGGTTCATCTGAGAGCATGGTTTCTTCTTTGCATTACGAAGGGAGATATGGTAGCTCTTGACGTGATGATTTCAAATGTCGAACTCTGTCTTTGTCAGTCTCTAGAATGCCAGATAATAGCCGTAGAAGCCAAATATGAGATAGCAAGTCTCCAGTGATAGGACTAGGTATTTATGCTGGTAGTTTACCCTTGTTAAGCCAGCCTTGGATGCTTAGTTAAATAGGGAACTAACCTAGTAAAAGCCATACAAATTCGTTGCGAAACATAATTTTATCCAGAACGGGTGACATGCATTTGTAGGTACCTTAAAAGGTACGTTGAGAATGTGGGCCTGTTCAAAGTTCATGAAATTGTCATAAGAAGTTGAGCATGGAAAACGGTAAAAGGTATAGGTACGGTAGGTCCCTACAGGTATGTGGGGCCAGTCTTTAAGTGCCTGGATTAGATCATCGATAAGCTGCTGCTTCATTGCTACCTACCAGGTAGGTACCTAGTGTAATAATCCCACCGTTGAATTACGTGTATGCTGCCCATCTGCATGCCCTAATAACCAATACCTTCTCCATTCCCGGCAACCATCTCGAGAGCAAACGATGACGCGAGTAGCACGGCAGTTTGAAGACTATGAAAGCCCTTAAGGGGAGAGATATCGCTATCGCCGGCGTCGTCTGTTTCATCGCATGGGGCTATGCTGTGGCCTGGTTCCCCAGCATACGATGGGCTGTTCATGCCTTCGTCGCCGGCGCCATCGTAGCCCTCGTTGGCATCCTACTACTCATACTCCTAACATCCCGTGGCTCGGCCTATAACCAACGATATAGATCATCGCGACCCAACGCCGTCACCTTCGCTGCCACTGAGACCTGGCGCGACGAGATCACTTCTCTACGAGCCCGACAGACCTACATCAAAGTGCCGCTCTACGCCGATTCTCCCACGTTATCACGTGCTCTGGACGGTTTGCTTGAGCTCATTGTTCGGGACTTCGTAACGTCATGGTATTCAAATATCAGCAAAAATCCTGTCTTTACCAACGCCGTAGACAAGTCTATACGGCATGCTCTTGTCGCAATTCGAGATCGCCTATTCGACACTGACTTAGTCGAGTTGATCATTAGCCGGGTGGTTCCAATATTAACAGCCCATTTCCGAGACGCCTACGACGCCGAGAGAGCAGTGCGCGGCCGGAAGCTGAATCGTGATGTAACAGAGTCGGAAGAGCTGGACTTGGCCATCGCCGCAAAATATAAAGATGGGAAGATACACCCGGCCGCATCGTTGGCGTACTCGGACACGAAGCTCGTCCAACAAGATCATTTGCGGCAGATAGTGGCGGGGATACTGCCCAAAGTACTTCCTAAACAGCTGCTTAACAGCCGTGCTGTGTTTAGTATTGTGCGCGAAATCGTTGCGTGCGCGGTATTATTCCCAGTCGTACAGCTTCTCTCAGAACCAGATACATGGAACCAATTGATGGAAAATTACGGCCGGTCCATGCTACAAGATCGTTCTACGGTCCGCAAGCTGCGGGCTGCTTTGGATGCACATGCGGTGCCAGCACCTAGTTCTTCTAAATCAGTTGCTTTTCCACGACTGAGCCCGGGAGATGGCGAACGTCGCTTCGAGAGATTTATTCGAACTATTCGCAAAATAAGTAACCTGTCTGACGCACGGCGATTCCGCAGTGAGGTGGCCAGCCAGTTGAAGAAAGACTCTCAACAGCAACGACAGGATCAGGTATATTTGCGCCGACTGGAATTGGGCAAGAGACTTCTGGACCAAAGAGTACAACAACTAGCTGCAGGCGGCGATAGACGACCCATACCATTATCAACTCACGCTCCATCTAGCACTGGAACTTCTAGGTTGGAACAAGCATCCCTGGTTGACATCTTACGAGATACGTCTGGCCTGTCCTATTTCATGGAGTATATGGACAGACAGCATCTTATGCCACTGGTTCAATTCTGGTTAGTCGTAGATGGGTTTCGAAACCCTCTCGAAGACGATACGGCCGATGATGATACACTGCCCTCAACTCTTGGTCCATGGACGGAATCTGACCGAATCGATCTCGCTCAGATTGACCAGGCGTACCTGTCCCGTCTAGAGCTTAAAGTCGTGCCGAGCGCACGACAACCAATCCGCGAGTTTCTCGATGCTGGAAAATCGGCGACCCCAGAACAGTATTATAGGGCCCGTCGAGCTGTGTTAAAGATTCAAAGCTTGGTGCTAGAGGACATGCAATCTAAATATCTTCAAGCTTTCAAGAAGTCGGATCTATTCTACAAGGCACTAGCCTCAGAAGAAGCATCCAAAACTATTACATTACCCCAACCGACCCAGGCAGGGCCTTCAACAAGTCAACAGCTTCAAAGAGGCTCTCACTCGTACTCGTTGAAGCCAACTCCTGTAGCCCGCCTTAACCCGAAACTCGCTGCATCTCCAGCTCATATGAAACGGGGATTGTCTGCTTCGGACTTGAAAAATTTGAGGACTAATGGATCTCACAGCCCCGAGCCTCAAGCTGGACAACGGAGGTCCATGGATGACAACGCCAATTCACCCCTGTTTGATGACGACGACATGGAGGACGACCCTCTAGGAGATTCAGTGCAAAGTCTGGATCAGGAACCACCAAAAAATGTGCCAGACACTCAGGTTGTCCAAGCAATGGAGGCGGCTCTAATTGGCATCATGGAAGATGAGCGCCCTCAAACTGCAGAAGACCTTCGCGAATCCTTATTTAGCCATGATGATGGTACTTCTAGCTTATTCTCTGGTCAGGATAACGAATCGGTGAGAGGATCCATTGACGTTCAACGTCCTATCGCAGCTGGCAAGGACATTGAAAAGCCCAGCATTGCATCGCTTGGCCTAGTCAGTGCGGCATCCAGGATCGGAGTTTTCATGGATGATGATCTCTTCAATGACGAGGAGAGGCTCCTTTCCGACGAGCAGGATGATAATGATGCAGAACACCCCACCGACATTGAAGATGAGGTGCATGAAGCTGCGCCTGGTGATCTAGGTCTCGCCGAGGCCATTACTGTCCTCACCAATGATATTGACCGGCTCGTAGCTCAAGAAGCAGTTCTTGAGTCTCTGACGAAGAAAGCAGAGTTGACGAACAACACAGCGGAATTACGCATCTTACGCAAATCTAAAGCTAGCCTTCAGAGAGAGCTTCGACGGAAAGAGTTGCAAAGACAACAGTATGTCATACAAGAAAGCGACAATAGCCTCTATGGGCGCGCTTCTATTAGGATCAAGTCAATACAGGTAGGCCGTGAGGACGATGGGAAAGAATTTGCAGTCTACGTTGTCGAGGTTCAAAGAAATGCAGGAGAAAAGATGCCTGCAGCTACCTGGATCGTGACGAGACGATACAGCGAATTTCACGAACTGCATCAGAAGCTACGGCATAGATATCCATCCGTACGAAATCTCGATTTCCCCCGACGAAGGATGGTAATGAAACTACAGAGCGAGTTCCTACGCAAGAGACGTGAAGCTCTTGAGCGATATTTACAAGAGCTTCTTCGTTTACCAGACGTATGTCGTAGCAGGGATCTGCGAGCCTTTTTGTCCCAGAGCGTAATCCATCAAGGAGAGGACCTGATGAGCCGCGAAGACAAAAAGGACATGATCACACGTCTCTATGACTCGGTTACCGACGGTATGGAGGATATTTTGGGCAATATCCCAGTGCTCGACCAACTGTCTCTTGCTGGCCAGAACCTGATTGCAGCAGCTACGAGCCAGATAAGCACAATGCCTCTTAGTATCAACGAGGACGCTATGTCAGCGGCCGAAGCCGAGGCCGAGTTGAATGCATTTGAAAACAAGGAACTCGAGCCTTTTATCAAACCGATCTGCGACGTATTCCTCGAAGTATTCGGCCTCAACCGGGGCAACAATTGGCTTCGTGGTCGGGCCGTCGTGGTGGTACTGCATCAAATGTTGGGCGGTACCATTGAACGCAAGGTCCGAGATAGCTTCAAGTTGATGGTGCAGGAAGACGCCGTCCTCAAGTACATTGGACTTTTGCGGGATAGTATGTGGCCACAAGGGCAGCTCAATCGGAACAAAGTACCACGCACAGCATCGGAGAAGGCGAAGACTCGCAGAGAGGCGAGTCTGATGCTCGCCACGTTGGTGCCTGACCTCGCAGGTAACGTGGTGGGACGTGTCAACGCCCAGGCTGCCAGTCGACGAATATTTGCTACGCTCAATAACCCGAGGCTAAAGTGAGTTAATGTTGTCCACAACTGTTAGTGCTACTGGTTAACATTTATATCAGCTCACACTTGGTCTTCACTATTGTGGATGAACTAGTCGATGTTCTCTTTATCGAGCCTTGAAGTTTGGTTCGTTTGGTCTGACCAGTCATTACACTTAGCATTTGGTCAAGCGGCTTTTCATGGAGGCGTCAGCATAGCATGGAGTTTTTGGATTTGGGGCTGACGAAACAAGTAAGGCTTGCTTACATAGGTGGCGTTATGGTGACAGAGATACCAGGGCGGCGATTGTGATAGGACCTTCAATAAGGCTGCTGGTTATAACGCCAGTGAGGACATGCTAACAACCTTCGTATCTATATTAAAAAGAAGTTGTCTAATATCATTTAACCTAGAAGCGAGTTATGTCCTTTACCGAAAGCTGTAACTGGGGTTTTGCGAAGTAGCATTTACGGTATTGAAGCCGGGGCCTAGACAATACTTATGAGATTAGAAGTACCTTCACCTTAGATAGTCCTGGACTAAGGAATCGGTTCAAGCGTATACTGAGCTAACCATACTCACCAAACCTTCAAGCTGTCTGTATCTGTGGCTCGGCTAGATTCCCTATGCAATCGCAATCTGGCAGGCTTCAACTAGGTATGCCAGGTATCTGGGGAAAACGTTAGAGGTAGCTAGGCTAGGTATTTGCCGTATGCCTTTCTTCCTTTTCTTCAAAAGAAAAGCTCGACATGAAATGCTAGCACTATTTGTATAACCAACAATATAACTATATAATTATATTCGAAAATGTTATTGTAAAGTGCAAGTGTAACAAAATCTTACACGCGTAGCAGTATACCTACCTATACTCGGAAAGTGGGCGATGGTACCGGCAGGTCTGGGTATACGCTGCCAATCTAGCAGTCTACTATGTAGGTACCGAGTCCAAGTAGGTAGGTTACCTTAGCCAGGCAGGCGCCCGGAAAAATAAATGAGGCACCTGTGATAAGAGCTATATAGTCCTTTGGTTTAATGAGGCATAACATAATCATAAGTAGTGTAAAATGAATAAAATAGTTACTCGATTAAAAAATGAATGGAGTATATACCTATAATTTTAGGGGGGTTTTTCCTGTTAATTGTAAGTAGTAAATTTTATGAATTAACTTTAAGTATTAATAGAGGTGCACAATTTAGGAATAGGTGCCAAGTATTTTTTCGGGCGCCTGCCCAGGTGGCCCAGCCGGCCTTTAAGGTGGTATGTGCAGGAAGCTGCAGGCTGGGCTCCACATGCCTGCTAAGCTAGTGTACTCAGGTAGTCTTGTCTCCCCACCAGCCTAATTGATGGATGATTCGTTCTCTTGCTAGACAACATCCATCTTCAGCTTCCTTTCGTTTTACTCGATCACGCGCCCGCCTATTTTACTTCTTCAACACATCAGTGAAATCTCAGGGCCAGCTCTACCACCCCCGCCACCAGAAACCATCAATCAATATCATCTTGGCACTACTTTACGACGAATTGAACCGAGCGACAACACCGCCTGCACGCTTTTGGGTTCAAACTTGAAGCTTCAAAGCAGGCTGAGAGAGGTACCTCCAACCTTACCTTCGCCTACCTACCTAGGTAGCCTCTTATGCATTAAGCGCGGCCATTTAACCATCCGCATCTGTCGCATCGCAACCTCTCCTTCCCGGTCTCTTCTCCTTCTCCCCCTCATCATCACATTCGTGCCAGCGCCAGCCGCCACTTGATGCGTCTTTTCTACAGACCTTAAATCGTCGACGCATTCCTCTCAGCCGACTTCATTTTTCATTCACTGTCACACTGAGCAGTTCGAGCATCTCTATTGCTGCCGAGCTTATTTCGTACGGCTGCGTGCACCTCCGCCGCTCACCGACACTGGACCTAGCTCCGGATCTTACTTCGGCTACTCCTCCGGGCTTCTTTGGATCCCAGGCATTTTATATCTGTCATCATGGCTTCCACTGAGGTTTCTGCCACCAGGTTGTACCTCGGTAACCTGCCCAAAGGCGGTAAGTACTGCAAGGCTGCAATGCCCTTTTGAGTCGACAAAGCTTGATGCGCCCTTCTCCAGCGGCTAGGCTTTCTTCGTGCGTATACCGCGTCTATACTAAATCTGCCTTCTAGCTACCAAGCAAGATGTCGAAGCGCATTTTGCTACTCACGGTACTGGCGAAATAACCGAGATCAAGCTTATGAACGGTTTCGGCTTCATCGAGTACAAGGATGCCATGGACGCGCGAGACGTGGTTCCAGGTACATCTCCCATAACCCTCTACCTACTCACCTCCCCCAGATTATGGAGTTCAAAGACTAACATTCAATGCGCGCTGCAGCTTTCCGTACGTCATGGACCGTTCCTGGCCACCGCTTTTCCTGATTTCGACCCTCCCCGTTGTGTCCTGGCTAATATGGCGACAAGATGGATCGGATTTTATGGGCGAACGCTTGACCGTCCAGTTCGCACGCGGCTCTCGCCAGCGCGAAGCGTTTGGTGGTGGTGGTCATGAGCGTAGCGCGCCACGACCTCGCCGCACCCCATACCGCATGCAGATTACCGGACTCCCCAATGATACCAGCTGGCAGGTCTGTTGAATTCCCTGTTTTCCATTGCCATCCTGGATTCTGGCGTTCCCATATATTTCCTCTTTCGATGTGACGCAACATCGTGTGCGCCATGCCATTGCTGGCGACATTCGTGAGGATGCCGACCTTCAAATTCCCGGTTCCCCTGTCTACGACGTCATAATGTTAAATTGTTGTTCCGATTCCTGGATGGGTCCTAAGAGCTGGATGAGGGACGTTGGGATGTTTCCCGTCGAATTGTACACCAGATGTCTGGATTGATTAGTCGACTCCCATTGCTGGTTCTGCTTCTGGACACAGACTGGCCTCTTCCGCAAATGATTTGCCACGCCTTGGACCTCCACTTACATGGACTCTGGATATAGGACCTCAAAGACTTTGCCCGACAGTCAAGCCTTGACGTTGTCTACTCAGAAACGGGCCGTGATGGCAATGGCCGAGGGTACGTGCTCCAGTAGAGTGATACCGTACTCACCATACTGACTTGTTCACTGCAGCTTTGTCGAATTTGAGACTGCGGCTGACCTGAAGACTGCTGTTGAGAAGCTTGACAATCGCGAATTCAAGGGACAGCGGGTAAACTGCGTTTCTGATGTAGGTCTTTGCGGTCCGGTCCAACAATGCAATACGAACTCCTAATGACGTAAAAAAAAAATTCAGGTTCAACCGGACTTCCCTCCACGTGGAGACCGCCGGTCTCGTTCCCCTAAGGGCCGCCGACCCTATGGAATGCCTCCCGATGGTGGCTACGATCGACGACCGCCTCCGCGTGGCTATAGTCCTCGGGCTTATCGCGACGACTACCGCGACAGGAGCCCTCGCCGTGACTACTACGATGACCGACGGTATAGATCACCTCCGCGTCGTGGACCTGTTGATGAGTACGGCCCACCTCGTGGACGTTATGATGACCCCTACCGGCGGGACTACCCACCTCCTGACCCGTATGTTAACGGTCGTCCTTACGATAGACCCCCACGAGAATTCCCCCCCCGCGAAGGTGGGTATGGGCCACGGGAAGGTGCTGCATATCCTCGTGAGGATTACCGTCGAGGAGCAGGCTACTGGTAAACATCTTCACTCTACTTATTTGAATGCACCCCCTTACATTCTCTAGATGTTCGACTCCAATCAGGAATGAAATGATGAGAAAGTAGGGAGCGGATGGCAATTAAGGGTAACGATGGCACAACCAAACAATCCAGTGTGCTAGGTTAGGTTTACTTTCAGGCTTTCGGCATTAATGAAAAGGGGACTCTTGACGAACAGTACTTTCGAGGATTCGGATATAAGAATGGCAACAAGGAGCAGTGGGTGTCTTTAAAAAAATGTTTCCGTCTTCGCTTTTGTGGGCGAACTTGTATGAAGTTTCTATGTTCCATTTGATTGCTAAAAGGGCTTGTATAATGAAGCAACGCGACCTGGCTTGTCTCTAGCTTAAGGACTTTATTCGGAGGCTTGCTGTGCGGTCAATCTATTATGTTCGTTGAAACGAGACGGCCTTCATCGACGCGCAGGTCATGAGGTGCCTTTTATGATGTAATCAATTTCGACGGATGAGACCTCATAGCTTCAGTCGTATTCCAAGCTGCGGTTGGAAAATTCTCGTCTATGTTTCCGTACAAAAACTAATGAAATAGGGTAGGGGCCTTGCATTCGGAAAGCAACCTTCTATGTATTGGTAAGGCTACATAGGTGAAAAAGAAACCATAAAGGTAAACAGAATCTATGAAGGTATCAAGAATCTCCGAGTGGTTTGCTTATGATTAATAATGTCCGCAATGCCGGATGACGTGATCACTCTGACCAAGCAACGGGAGTAGGCACTTGTGCCGAGAGATTTCCGTCAAAAGCTGTACTACGGTACTAAAGCTATTGCAGACACACCTTATTTATAACCAACCAATATGCTGCAAGTAAAGTTGCTGTGATTGGAGATTCTATTCAGACCCCGCCCTCCAAGTGTGCTTATAAAGAAAGGTGCTTTACCAAGCTTGTCTCCGCTCCCTTCGATCAGATTCATGTCTCTCCAACGGCCTGCATTGACTGCGGTCCGGAATATAAGAAGCATCATCGCCCGTACTCCCATTCGTACAGTTGCCACACACTCAATTCCCAAGCCTCTATCCAATATCACACTGTCTCTCCCATTCTCTGCCTCTCAAGCTGTATCAGTAAACTCTCCCTCGAGAGCCCCTTACTCGACTATAAGTCAAGAATCACCTGATCCACCATCGTCACCATCACAGATAGAGGAAGAGATGTCTGAGCCTACAGGTCTCATTGCCAAAAGCGGTATCGAGCTGCTCACATTCGGTATGTTGAATCAAGTTAACCCTTTTGAGATCGCGCGTTTCTTCATTTTCACATCATCGTCATCTATTCTCTCAGCGCTCCGAGACATCCGATTTCCGTGTAACCGTATATTCGTGTGTTAGACTAACGTACTGTAGGCACACCGAATGGCTTCAAGATCAGCATCTTGCTAGAGGAGCTGAAGGCGGCCTACGGCAAGGAGTACACGTGGCAGTCGGTGAACATTATGAAGAACACACAGAAGGAGCCTTGGTTCACGGCCGTGGGCGCCAACGGCCGCATTCCTGCCATTGTGGACCACGACCGCGACGGCTTCGCAGTGTTCGAGGGCTTGGCGATCTTGGGGTACCTGACGCGCCGATACGACCCGGAGCACAAGTTCAGCTTCCCCGTCGACAGCAACGAGTACGACGAGGCCGAGACGTGGATGGCGTGGCAGCATGGCGGCCTGGGGCCGATGCAAGGCCAGGCCAACCACTTCCTGCTCTTCGCCAAGGAGAAGATCCCCTATGGCATCCAGCGTTACGTCGGAGAGACGGAGCGCCTCTACGGCATCCTCGACGCCCGCCTCGCCGACCGCGAGTACGTCGTCGGCGGCAAGTTCAGCATCGCCGACATGAACCTGCTCGGCTGGGTCAATGCTTCCGCGTTCATCGGCATCGATCTCGAGGGCACATTCCCCAATATCCAGAAGTGGCTTGAGCGCTGCCTGGCCCGACCCGCTGTTCAGAAGGGCTTCGCTATCCCCTATGAGTCCCCTATTAGCAACGCTGCGGTCAAGAAGGCTATTGAGACCGACCCCGAGAAGAAGAAGAAGGCTGAGGAGACGGCCGCGCTGCTTAAGGATGCTAAGGAGAAGTACGGATATAAGTACTCTTCTCCCTAAATTCTCATGTTTTTAAAGACAAGTATTGGGGAAGTAAAAGACTTGAGTGTAGTTTAATGGAATCGAACAAGCGCTGAATAGTTAATTATTTGATGGTGGTCCTCCGGTGACATTGCATGTTTTCGTTGTGTGCCACAACTAGCAAGCTCGAAATGATGACCTTTTCAACACAGCTTTTTGCCATGTATAATATGTATTTGGCTTCTAAATCAAACGCAACAAGCAACCCGGATTCAAGACTCTCAAGCCGTTACCCACCCACACGAGATCTCGTTTACCCCAAGAGCTGACGATGGACGTACTGGATTGGTCAATTGCGTACAATGTTAACTTTGGGGGAGACCCATCATGCAAAAGGTAATATTCTCGCGAACGCGCTCCAGTAAGAAGCCATCGCCAAGTTCGGCATTACCAGTTTGCTGGGGGGGTCGAGCCTTTCCGTCGGTTCGATGCTGTCCCGGATCTCCAACCATTTCCCCGCAAACCTTCACTGCATCTCGCAACCCCATCGTGGAGAACTGCTGTTTCCGGTGCTGGGTAAGTATAGCAAGTGCTCAAGATGGAGGAAGATCCTAAGATGCATAAGTAGAACAGTGAATGATACTGTTTATCTTTGGTGCATCTTGATCTGCAGATACTGGTATAGTCATGGGATGGATAGTTAAATGCAGTATCCATCTCTCTCGATGTGAACGTCTTTACCGTATTCCCCACCTCATCATCGTCAGGTAACCAGGGATTGAACGGGGTTGGGCTCGCTAAGGAACAGTTGCTTTATGGGCCCGGAGGCGGAGAATGCTGCTGCTTGGGATATATAACCGGAGTATTGCTTGTTTGACGGTGCAGATTATAGGTAGATAGAACCTCACCCTTTTTCTCCTCCGTCCTCTCCTTGTTCGACTCTTCCTCCTCTTTTACTCCCGACTTCTCTACACGAGCTCGCGAGGTTAGAGCTTATTGATGGTTGAGGACACACCGAGTATTTAATACCTTAACTACTAAGCTCTCCTGTCGCATAGTGGAAATACATACAAAACAGGTCCGCATCTAGCAGTGTCTCTACAACATCATGGTACACTCACGAAGCCTCCTCGCCGCAGCGCTCGCGGGGATGGTAGCAGCTCAAGACAAGACCACAGTCACGATCTCTGTGCCTTCAGGTTTGAGCACGCGGCCCTTGGTACCAGACGTATACGGATACTCGATAGAGCCGATCTGGGTGGACGCGTACATCAATACGTCGCTGGGGAGCACGCTGCTCGGCAGCATCGCCAACGTGACGGGTAAGGCGCCACCGATCCGTATCGGCGGCAACACGGCAGACCAGACGTACCTGTACCCCTCGTCCCCCTTGCCGCTGACGGGGAACGACTCGGTAGCCCTGCCCAACCTGACGAGCGCGAACAGGTTCAACATCACACCCCGCTGGTTCGACACATGGGCGAAATATTTCCCGCCCGGCACGGAGCTCATCTACACGCTCAACTTCGCTGACAACTCGTCGGGCTGGGCCAACGCCGTCGCGCAGGCTGAGGCCGCGCACGCGGCTCTAGGAGACACGCTCGTCGCCTTCGAGCTCGGGAACGAGATCGACCATTTTATTAATAAGCACTGGCGGGACGCCGCGTGGGGCGTTGACGAGTATGTCAGACAATTCCAGAACTTGACAGCGCAGATCACGGGGAGTGCATGGTATCAGCAGGCGTTGAAGACCGACAACGACAGCGACGACAATAACAACGATGGGAAGAAGGTACCTACCTTCCAAGCGGGCGTGTTCGCTGACCCCCCGCTGGTACCTGATCAGCAGGACGAGGTCGACGATTTCAGTATTGTGAACCTGACGGCGGCAGGTATCGCCTCGCGGCCCGAAGAGAAAAACATCATCTCGAGCTACGCGACGCACCTATACCCGCAGTCGACGTGCGACACGGCGCGCTGGTACCGCATGCGTCTGGATTTATTATCAGACCACGCCGTGCTGTGGCAGAACGTGAGCCAGTACATCCCGCAAGTCGCGGCGGCCGACGTCGCGGGCGCGCCGCTAGTCATGGGCGAGACGAACTCGGCGAGTTGCTCAGGCAAGTCCGGGATCAGCGACACGTTCGGCGCCGCGCTCTGGGGCGTCGATTACGTCCTCACGGCCGCGAGCATCGGCATACAAAAGGTGTATTTCCACCTCGGTGCGCGGAGCGAGTACAGCTCTTTCACGCCGCTAGGGTATGAGCTGAAAAACGAGACGCTGGTCCCGGGTATCAGGGCCGGTTGGTATGCGCATTATTTCATCGCGAGGGTTGTGCGTGATACGAGCTACAACGATTGCAATACGAGCGCAAATGGAAGTGGAAATGAGTTCCGCGTCGCGGCTCTACCGGGCGCGAACTCGAGCTCGTTGAGTGGGTTTGCTGTCTATGGTGGTGCTGGTAAAAGTGAGAACGACGCGCTGTTGCGCAAACTCGTCTTCCTCGACATGGGCGTATGGAACGGCACTGAAGGCCTCAGTAATCCGTCTACGCTGTCGGCGGCCGACGGGACCACGTTCAGCGAAGGAGCACGGCCCGTTTCGACGTTTGAGGTCTCGACGCCTTGGACTCAGGGCGCAGAGGTCAGGGTCGTGAGACTTACGGCGCCTGGGACGAATGCTAAGAGTAATGTCACTGTTGCTGGGACGGTCTTTGATGATGAGACTGGTCAGCCGGTTGTTGGTGGTGAGGAGGGGAAGGAACTTGGTGATGAGGTTAGTGAGATTATTCGCGTTGGAGAAGGGGGCGTTGTAAGGTTTGATGTTCAGAGAGCCGAGGCTGTTTTGTTGGAGGTTGGTGGTCTGGACTGTGCTGCTGGCGGTGATTCTGACGATGATGGTGATGATGATGGGCAGAATGGGCCGAACCCTGCTAGTGCTGGGACATCGCTAGCCGAGGTGTGTTGGAGAAATATTGTAATCGCGGTCTTAGTTGGTGTAGTTGGGGTTCTTGTATTGTGATGATGCCTATACAAAGCCTAGTAAAAAGATTGCTAATTGTTTACACTCGAATCTGTAGAATCTTGGTGAACTTTGGTATAACATTGACGCATGTTGAAGTACGTCAAATGCTTAGGTTTTCATTTTGCCTTTTCTTCATATGAGAGCATGTGAGAGGTGATGGTGAATGGTGTAGCGCAGCGCTTGGAAGCCTTCACTTTCAATCCATCGATAGATATTTCAAAATAACACCTCTGAGCAAATTTCCACCTGAATATCTCCATCAGGAATTTGACGTTTTAAAGATCTGATTCTCGATTGTTGAATTGAATTGATGTTGAGCTGGGTTCGAGAACGAACGAGTGGCGAAAGGTTTGTGTGGTGACTCCGCCACACCCGAACGGAAGAGACGAAAGAAACGAATGAGACGTCATCCTCACCGTGATCAAACCAACTCCCCTCAGTCAATTGTGATAAATCAATATCAGCATACATACTCACTTCCACCATCACATTCCGCTATCAGCGGCAATTTTAGAGCAAAGACCATCAAAGATCATTTAATCACACCACATCAGCTGTCAAGATGCCCTACCTCTCGTCGACCGCCCCATCCCAGGCTCCCACTTCGGGCTCGGAGACAACTATCGACTCATCCATGTCGGAACCCCAATCACAGACAGGGGACTCGAGTTCACGCGCGACAGGCGCCGGCGTAAACACTGGCGCAGGAATCACGCGTGAGAAGACGGCAGCTGAGATCGAGGCCGACCGCTTGTATGAAGAGGCGATGGAGGAGGAATACGCGAAGCGTGATGGAGGTGCTTGATCAACCCCAGAGCGAGCGCCATGTCAGCCTCATCTGATGGCTCGAACGAATGCCTCTACTCTCGTCATCTTGACGGGAGCTTCCGGTCTAGACCTTGATGGAGAATGAGCTGTATCACCTCTCATTTGGTTACTTCTGTTGAGGCGTCATCGTTGACGTCGACGTTGACGTTATCTTATACTAAATTGGGTCTAAGGTGCTCTCTACTCTATCCCATTCTCGCCTAGGAATACCTAGTTATCTAGCTTGCAATGCTACCACAAATATATGCCTGCCATGCTCTTATCGAGGAAGAAAACTACATTCTCACCGTAGAGCCTGACGTGACATGCATACTTCATCATCATGATGACAGTGAGATATGCATACAATCGCACAAGAGTAAGCAGAAGGGCGTGCTGCTAAAGACATAAGCAATCTTCTTTAAGCAAGCTGCATTACCGAGACATGAGAAGCCGGCATTCTAGACTTGCTCCCTGCCTTGGATCTCGAACCTTGCATCATCTGTACCGGACCTTCGGTTCTTATGGAATTGATATGTTCACACCTTGAATACTCCAAGTTCACCATCGCCAAAGGAACGTATCTCTCCTTTGAGTTGAATCCTTTTGAACATTTGTCAGTTCTTTAGACGGATATTTCTAATAACAAGGCCATCACGCGACCTCCCAGCAGGCAATCTCGAATGAAGACTGACTAATAGCAATATCAATAAACTGTCTCTTTGGCCGCTCTTATGCAAAGGGGTTTTATGTTACACTACCCAGAACGTCCGCCTTTGCAGGATGGAGGCCTGGTTGCGTAAAGATCTACATTTGACCCCTACCTAGTTACCTTCTTCAGGGTTCGCATTCACGACTTTGCCAAGGTCAAGTAGCAGCTGAAACGCAATATTTCAGCCAAGCTTGAATCCCTGTGAAAAGCACATACTCTACCTATGTGGCTGCGTGTATTGAATTAACTAGATTAGGTAGTGATGTGGTTTAAGACGTCATGAGGCTATAGTAACGGCGTCCATGTGGAGAGGCTAACAAACTTTCCTACAAGTCTCTTAATAGTAAGGCCGAAAATGGGAGTCCACTTGTACAATTCGACTTTATACCGACGTTCATATCTTACTCCCGGTTCTGCTCCTGGGTATCAATGCCTAATATCACCATGTCCCCCACCTAATCCGGTCGTCTGCAGATAGCTTCGACTCGGTGGGGGTCCGCCTCGTTATACGATCACTGCAGAGAAGTTGGCTAACTTGACGTTCATAATAGCATTATCATTGATCATATTCTAGTACATATTTCTTACACTCTTGAGATTGACAACGTGAAGGTAGTCCAGGGCGATGGTGTTCCTCTCGATTCAACGGCTAGGCGCTCCTGTGCTAAACCATTGCCCAAGGCAAAGGCTCATCTGTAGGTAGACCAAAAAGGTACACATTCGACAATTCCTCGAAGGGAAATGATAGGCCCTAGCAGCAGCAAGCTTATCTCGTCGATAACAAGTTCCTAGCCAGGATAAACTTCTAATATTGACTAATACTGTTGCCAAAGGGCTACCACCTTGCAACTATGGCACCTCAAGTCGGTATTGGTCACTTGCAAATACCTAGTATCAGAGACTGAATCCAGCTACAACAAGCACGGACATCGATGATTGGTTAATACTGTGATTCACACTTGTTGGCACACGCCTTCGACGAAATCGCCAACAGCCACTGCTACCCCAGCGCATCGATATTTCCATGGCATATTCCTAAACCACAGGGCGGTCTGTAATAATAATACATTTCCAGTCGTCGCGCAACGACCGGGGCCTACCGCGTCACACCTGTACTTACATTTGATAAGACTAGCAAGACCAGGATCCTGCTTGGGCCTTCGCCCACCTAGTTGGGGCCCGCGTACGAAGTCGAGACCGTGCTTTGACCAAACATGAGACTCAGTATCTCACCTTCAGTCTACATACTGTCCTTTTATAACCCGAAATCCTAGCAATGGGTACCTCGATGCTACGCTAACTATGCTATTAGTTAGACCACCATGATGTTGTTGCTCACCTAATCGTTGCCGTCCACGAAGTCAAGAACCATCAACACCAATCTCATATATCAAATCCTTTGCGGCTCCGCATGTTCATGGAGTCTCTCTTACCCTATAAAGTGATGTTTGTCTTGGGTCGCATTCGTTGACACACGGCAAGTCGCATCAAGGATGTTCACATGACTTTTACTGGTTTCAACTTGCGTCAAACTTTGCGGACGTGTCAAGACAGTTGGCACACCAGGGCGAGTACGCAATGACTTGGTCGTCATAGATTAGTTCGCTTTCATCAGGATGTATGCTCGTGCGGTTGTCAGTTCCTTACATCTCATCGCCGCTACAAGCTTAGCACATGACGGCTACGACGGCGATCCTTGCGCATACGAATGCGACCACACCAACGTGTTGATGTAGTATGCCAGTGATCGACGGTACCTACCTAGCCTTCTCGCTCAGCTCTCTGATGCGAGAGTTATGCTCCATCGACCCGAAGACGGAGCTTACGGGATGATGAGTGCATAACTTCCCGCAGAATATCTGCCGCCTGCTTGCGGCCTATTACCTCGAGAGGCCTATGAATGGTTGCCTGCATGTTTCCTAAAAAGTTTATTCGTCCTATTCCATCGACATTGGTCCTCTGAACAGGGGCCGTGGCAATTCCGGTTGGCTTGCCAGCAACCTCAACAAACGCACCAATGCCAAGTATCTCATCTCCTATTACATTGGCCTTGTGGCTTTCAGTTGATTGTCATGGAAAGGTACACTTTTGCTAACCAAAGCCCGAGCCCCCCGAGCCCTAGCCTTTCATGAGACCCCAGACAATGGCGGGCCCCTCCGATATAGTCCTATCCCTATCACCATCCAGCCTTGACTTGGGTCGGTTCTTATGACTGTTCATTGCATAACAACTCGCTCCAAACCATCACTCATGTGTAAAGCCCGTTTGCGTGTCGACGTGGCCAAACCATCCTTGCCTCTGTAACCCTTGTCGTGTATCTCAACACCCGAAAGCCCGGCAGACCGCTCTTGCCGCGGTTGCCAATATCTCGCTGCCATGTTCTGAGATCAGCTAATCATAGAGGCTGCTGCCAACGCCACCAGCCGGCTGACAGGAAAAAATATAGAAAGAAAAAGAAGGCATAATATATATATCGTCTTCGAAGTTTGTGGGTGGTCTGTTAGAAGAAGTCCCTGTTCATCACTTTCCTATTTGGGACTTCAATTGGGTGGCTTTCGCCCGTCTCACACCTTCTGTTCAACCTTCCATATATTGAAGGAGCCGCACGTCAAGGCTACCAAGGTATTTTACCTGCCCACCTAGGTACCTTTGCAAAACCAGAGCCATCCCACCCGCCAGTCTCAAACTGCTTGTGGCGTTTTTATCTCCAAAACATTTCTATCAGCTACCAGGAAACTGCAAACACCAGTTTCCCTGACGGTTTCTCGCCATGGCGCCGCACATCGATGTTCCATCTCCAGCGGGAAGCGTTGCCACGGACCTGAGCAAGCTATCCTTCAGCTCGGCTTCGTCTCTAAGGTTCGAAGGAGGTAAGTCAGAAGAGGCCCGGTTCTCTATCATGTTCAAGCAGTTCTCACGAAACAGCTCGTACAGATGGCGATAGCCACATCACTCGCCTGCTGGCACCCGGAGTTTATGTGCCAACTATTTGTTTCTTCGACCATGAGACGGAAGATATTGACACAGATTCTATCGCTCGCCACGTAGTACGACTCGCTCAGGCTGGTGTCATGGGCATCGCAACCCAAGGTTCAAACGGCGAAGCTGTTCATTTGACACATACCGAGCGCAACCTGGTAACGGCAACAACTCGTTCCGCACTGGACCACGCCGGCTTCTCACATATTTCGGTGATAGTGGGGTGTGGTGCTCAAAGCACTCGTGAGACGATCGAATTCTGCTGTGAGGCGGCAGAGGCAGGAGGTGACTATGCGCTCGTGTTGCCCCCGTCGTACTATGCCACGCTGTTCGCCCCATCATCCGAGACGATAATGAGATATTTCACGGAGGTGGCCGACGCCTCTCCTATTCCCATCATCATCTACAACTTCCCGGGGGCTGTCAACGGCATGGATCTATCCTCCGATATTATCTTAACCTTGGCCCAGCACCCAAGAATTGTCGGCGTTAAGCTTACTTGTGGGAACACGGGCAAATTGAACCGTATCGCTTCTGCCGTGCGAAAGACCACCAAGAACTCCGACGGTTCTGATGATAGTCCCGAGTTCTTGGTGCTCGCAGGCTCAGCAGATTTCACGATCCAGTCACTCATCGCCGGGGGCCACGGCATCCTAGCGGGACTTGCCAACATCGCGCCCAAGGCCTGTATCAAGACGGTCGAATTATGCAGAGAGGGCAGGATAGCAGAGGCACAGAAGATGCAGGCAGTCGTGTCGCGAGGGGACTGGACTGCCATCCAGGGCGGGGTCGTCGGCGTCAAGTCTGGACTCCAGTCTTGGCTGGGATACGGCGGGTACGCCCGCAGCCCGCTTCCCCGGCCAACTAGCGAGCAATCCAAGGCGTGGAAAGAGGGGTACCGAGACTTGATGGCACTGGAGAAAACGCTGTGACAGGCTGCTGGTACCCGAGGGACTGGCAAGAGGGCTTGGCCGACTGCCGCGTTCACACCACATTGCGCATAGGAAGGTCACGGCACGAGCAACCCTCGTGGGACTTGGTAAACATCGATTGGGCTGCTTTTTTTCTAACCTAATAGAATCTGCGAAAGCCACTCCGGGATTGTTGAAGTACGGGGTAGATTATAACAGCGTATGCTGACTCGTGGAAGAGCCACACAGTGTCTTACACACTTTTATGTTCAAGTCGGAGATATAGACTTATGTAAGTGGCAGCTAATGGTAGTTCGGAATCTACTATGAATACCTCGCGCTTCTGTTGTCATTATTGCTATGTTTTAGTACCAACGCCCTGCGAGTGAAACGTAATGCCAATAAGCCATGCAAATGTGTTAAGCAATGCCTTCTATATCCTTATCATTTTCTCCAAGGCCTTGTGATATTTTTCAGTCAAACGTAACCTTCGTGATACCTACTGCCCTTCCTTGATAGGTAACTATCTGCGCCGTTACAATCTCGCCCACGATCTACTTCCGACATTTCGTCCCGGATCACGAGCCCTTTTTTGACAAGTGTACCATGGATCAGTCGGACAGGCTGGCTGTACGTGATACTCACAAGAGGTACCTAAGGTACGTACCCGCTTCGGCACATCTCTGGGTGCACAAGGTAGGTAACCAGGGTTATGAATCCAAATATGACTGCGTTCTTTCACCAGACGTTCCCAACTAGAATCACCTCGAAGTGGCTCAGTGGTAAAGTAGTCGCCAGGATAAGCATTGCTCTGTTTTCCGGTCCTTACAACGGATGTTGAGTTTCGCCTTAAGCCGTGTACAGATTCTTTTTGGCAATTTTTACGTCACCAGTTCGAGTCGGACTGTCGTTGCTGGTTTTTTTTTTAATTTTCTATCTTGTTTATATCGTTTTTTCAACTTCTTCATACCCTGACTACCCTAAACTTGCTCAATAAACGTACTTCAAGAGGTATGTTATATACACCCTTAAACGTTGACGGTTTTACATGGAATATAGTGAAAGTGTTGAATGGACTATACTCCATGGAATACAGGGTTCGTACGACCCAAAGGTCGTACGGCGAAAGGGGTGGTAGGGGGTCCAATATCTATCGATTGAACTGCTACTAAGGTCTAAGTAGGTAGGGTCAATCGGCAGAGCCGATTGCCAGACTATATACAGGTTAGTCAGGTGACCAGGTAGGTCAGGTGACCGCAGGTCCCAGACCTTCCAGGGGCTTCCAGGGCTGCGCCCGAAGCACCTGGCTATTCGTACGAATATTGTTCCAACAGAAAGGAATTTAAGCAAGTCGGGAGGAAGTTAGCCGGTATATGGCGCTGTCGACAGCGATATGGGTTCCGCGTATTCTATTCATACTTTCTCTCGCGGCACTTCGTCACCCAATACATTACCGATTGATATCAGCGAGTTACGATTTTTAGCCAAAGGCTAGACCTCAACTAGTGGGAGGAGGTGTTTTGGTGTCGGTTGACTCCCGCTCTCAGCCTGCTCTGCTAGCAACGGGCTATATGTATGTATATATATACCTTGATAGCAGGACGAGTCTTTCACGTACGACCATAGCCTCTAGAAAATTCGGGATCCCGTCTGCTCTCCCATAGACAAGCTAGAGAGCGCCAAATTAGTAGTTGGGTCGGTGACGACCAGCGAATCCTTGGTGTTGTACGTATTCTTTTTGTGCCTCTTTTCCCCTTTTTAATCCTAGTGTTGCAAAGTTAAGCACACGATACTATCTTGGTTTGCTACAGTTGTAGAACGCCAAGTCTCTAGCTAATAATAGCTTGTTGATAAGTAGTTCTCTTGACATTCACTCATCGGCTATCACTACATTAACACCAAGCGTCGAGAAAAATTTTTATGAAAAAATTTATTTAACCCGACTCAGGTTGTCAGGTATCAATATAGTTGGTCAGTATGAGGGTCGAACTCATGACCTTCGCATTTACCAATGTTATATAATTACACAATTGTTATTGTTATTGTTATATAATATTAGTACGACGCTCTAACCAACTGAGCTAACCGACCAGATGGTATATCTTCCGTTGCTTTGGAGTTGGGTCATGAATAAGCGAAACCGACTTGCCTTCAAAAGATATCTGGTGGGAATGCCCAAAAATTGATGGCAGGTGATCCGCAGTCGGGCCTTTGGTGTAACCCCCTAACCTAGAATATTGTTGGTCTCACCGAGCCCGAGTCAATAGTATTCAATAATTGGCATTCTTAGAAAGTCGAGATGTGTCACGGTTTAAGCTCACCGACGTCACACTTCCTGTCTCACCACTAGGTAGAAAGTCCCGAGGTCGGTTTCTAGTCTCATAAGACTACTAGGAACATTGTGTGCTCTAGCCAGATGGCAAACTATATCCATCTATTGACAGTCGACGTATATACGATAGGGATTGGGGACTGTGTATCCATGAGAGAGATATCCACAGCAGTGAGATGGCTTTTCCCGTAAAGCAGTTGAAAGCTCCGGCTATATTTAGTGGCACCTGCTAACACGAGCCTTCGACCACTTTCGCCTTGCCGGGTTCTTGTCTATTTCAATAGTTGCTCACCGCGGCCTGTCGCTATGCCGGGAACAGGCCCCTAATACAAGAGACTCGCACGACATCATGCTGTTGTGTCGCGGTCTGCCTTGGACTCGACCCAAGGATCCCAAGGGTGCTTTTCGCAATGCACTGAGGTCTAGGAATGCTGGTCCACGAAATGGTGAGCCGCCAATCAGTGTACCTGACCATGCCATGTCACCAATATATGTGTACAGCGTTCTTCAGTGTGCAAAAGTTTGTGCCATCATCACAGGGGTTGTACGGTGTGCCTCCCTTTTTCACAACCTTGTAACTCGACGCCAAGAGAAATTATCGTGATTTACTCATATAGTCGACTATAATGTGGCACATACCAGGGTGACAGCGGTCTATTCTTCCCATGTGAAAAAATGTCATGCATACTTGACTCCCTCGTGGCCATGTAACCATTTGCTGCAGGTTACCGAGCACAAGCCTTTTCCGGTCTGTGAAACGTTCACCGCCAGCGGCCACCCGAAAACTTAGTTTGCTTTCATCGCTGTAACTTTCTCTTCGGGCTGCTTCCGACGCCTGGCGATAAACGCCATGTGTCACCACTAGAGCTCAGTCCGTAAGCAGCAGCGTTGCAGAGAGCGGATATTCCATTAAGCGGCCCCTGGAGATCCACATCACCAACATCGTCATGGAGAAGATGGGTATATTTTCTATGTTTGTCCGGTGTCACCGACGTCACCGCATCAGGTATGTCTCGATGGGCGCAAATATTCGACCTTTTCCCGTTTTCCGGCCTATCACAAGGCATTCCCGGAGCGCAGTTTCTTACTACGAGCTTCCCTGCGGCTCAACTCACCACACGGGTTGACTCTCGGTGAAAAAGGGAGGAATCGATGGGGGTCCCTGGAAATAGCTGGACTCTGATTCCTCTTTGTGCTCTATCGGAGCAAGCTTTGCATAGCTCTCCTACGTAAATAGGAAGTTCAAGGGCGTGCTACGCAAACCAAATGTCGGTCTGATGGTGCAAACATGGTGACTGATTGAAAATCATACAGATGACATCGTATGCTGATAGTCAATCCATCTCATACGCTTTCTGCTCGTTGAACTATTTCAAGGGTTTTCAGTAATCGCCAATTCAATCGTCTCGAATGTTTAATGCATACACCGTAATGTTGCTCGAAGCTCACAAGTACGCGCTGTACCTGGCGGTCATCACGAGGATTGGCCATGTCATTGCGCAAACAAATCCTGTGCCTATCGTTGGAATGACGACGGGGATCGATCAGGCCACAGGCGAGCTGCCTTTGCGAATGAACGTCAACATATTGGAGAAGGAAGGGGGTCCAATGTGGTACGATATCTTCCTCTAATTATTCAATATCTTTGTCAAATTCCTCACGCGACATAGGGATCTCTTCATTCGTGGCCTCGACGCATTACAGAATAAACCAGAAGATGATGAACGATCTCATTTCGCAGTGGCAGGTAAGGACTATCGTTCGGGGTGTAACTCGGTTAGAAATCAGACCTGACCTTCCCAGGCATCCATGGCATGCCTTATGCCCCTTATAATGGCGTTGGGCCTGTTGCTGGAGGCTCTGGAGGAGGATATTGCCCGCACCTGGTAAAACTTCCAATACCTCGTTGTTCGCACGTTCACGTAGTGTCGCTGATATGAAGGTGATATAGTCGCCTCAGTTGATCTCTTGGCATCGTGCATATCTTGTTCTCTATGAGGTAGGAAACAGGATAGGATCCGCCGAATAAGCACATTACTAACCTAGTATAAGCAAGTCCTCGGAGACGAAGTCAAACACTTAGCTTTGGAGTATACTAACGAAGATGCATCTGCCTACCAAAACGCTTCACAAAAGTTCCGTCTTCCCTATTGGGACTGGGCAAATGATCCGACACTCCCACCTTGTAGCACGTACGAGAATATTACGGTGAATGGCCCAAACGGCGAACTGGTGCTCCATAACCCCTTATACAACTATCGTTGGCAGACGTATCCGTTGAATACGACTCAGTTCCCAGGGCAAGGCAGTATGGGGCCTGTGACAACGCGGGCTGGGGATAATGGCTTCGACCCGGATGCAGTGGACGGGGATCTGCTCGAAGTTTTAGACTCGATAAAGGATTCGGTCGTGAGTATTAGCGGTTGTGTCTGGGAGAAGTCTAGGATTGCTTCCTGACACCGTCCAGTATCGCACTTTTTCCTCCTCCACGACGTATGACCAGATGGCGTCAATGGCTGGCTCAGGATCCAGCTTTGAATCGCCCCATAATACGATCCATAATTCTGTGGGAGGGTCGTTTTCGAATTTGGATTTGACCGCTTTCGACTCCTTATTGTACGTTTACACGACCATCGGCTTTATCACAGAAGCGAATACTCACTTATATGTTGTAGTATGCTCCACCACTGCAATCTCGATAGGCTAGCTGCCCTATGGACGGCCATCAACAACGATACATTACAGGTCCAACCATACGAAAGCCAGGGCCTATATGCAACAGCTAAAGGGGAAATTATCACTGCGGATAGCCCATTAAAGCCGTTCTACCAGGTAAGCGTGCACCGCACTGATAACTTGAATCTGAGGCTTCCAATATCGTGTTCGAGGCTTTCAGTCATCTCTCACAACAGCTAACTGGGTAGAACGAAGACCGATGGAAGCACTTTCCACACAGGTAGGACAATGGCAACGACCGAAGCGTTTGGCTACACATATCCAGAGATCAGTACGGTGGGCCAAAATCATGGACGGAAGGACGTCATCGCGCAAATCAACAGACTGTACGGCGGCCTAGTTACGGCTAGAAAGACGACGGCTGCTTCGATGTCAAGACGCGATTGGTTTGTCAACGTCCAAGTCGAGCGCGCGGATCTTCCACTACCATGTAGCATAAATGTGTATCTGGGGGACCACTTCGCCGGCCGAACAGTGCTACTCGGTATGCCAAAGACGGGCCGCGCACACGACGAATTGTCGCTTTTCTGGGCTGTCGATCGTCTCGATGTCGACAACAATGATTCTGGAGTTGTTGAGAGGGCGCTCATGAAAGATTTACATTTCAAGGTATTCAAGGTACGTAAAGAACAACCCAACATCATGATGGAATTATTCAACCGAACGGAAGTATCGTGTCGACAATCACATGCATCTAGCCGTGTATTGTCCATAATCGGTGGCGGGTTGTATGCGCATCCCAACCCATATCGTTTGCTGATATCCATCGTTTTCGAGCGCTAACAAGGTCTTCTCTGGCGAACAGGGCGATGGAACCACGCTCAATGCTAAGGATATACCGAGTTTGAAGATAGAAGTGGTTGGTGAAGATGTGACTTTGCCAAATAGCGAGTCCGAGTTCCCATCGTATAGCAACAGAACCACATTAACGACAATCTTCGCGAATTCTAGAGATAGGGAGCCCGTGTTACCGGTAGGTCCCTATGGGCCTACTGCGCCGAGTGCAGTCATTGGTGGGAGGTGGACAGTGTGATCTTGAGTGGAGGATGCGTTCGATAAATGAGTAGTTGATAGATAGGTATGATACTTTTTGATGTTTAGATAGTGCTAATAGTGAACTCAAGTATCGCCGGCTTTCCCAAGGGCACGTCTACTATTTCGTGTAAGCGCTTTGTTGGCGGCTTATTCTCTGGACTGGCGGTAATTCGCGGTTGAGTGGACATTTGTTTGTTATCAACTCCCAGCATTTTTGACTCGCATGAGACACGATTAGACACCGAACCCTATCTGCATCTTCGCGCTGCCAAACCATTGACCAATTGCTCGTATGGTGGCGGGGTACGTGGTTGAACACGGATTGATCTCATACGACTTTGGAGGACATGTCTACTAAATGTGACCTATCGACCCTGATCAGCGTCAACTCATTATGTAAAGACTTAGCTCGAGATAGGCCATCCCAATTGTGTGTATCCTGTGGCTTTGGCTAGAATCTCCTTTCTGTGCGATGACAGAGCCCTAGCATAAGCCTATAGGAAATCCGTGTAGCATAGCGATGGTGATTAGAAGATCATGATACCACCGACAACGGGTGAATGCTGTTTCTCCATGGGATTTCAAGAGGCCAATAGTCATGAAGCTATCGTCCCTGATTACTAGAAAGTGGGTGAACGAGAAGAAAATGTCACACACCCCCCTGAAACTCACACGTATGCTGACAAGGACGACATCACCAAGAATGCCACAAATTAGAGGGAAGAAAAAGAAAAGAACCCCTCCTATCAAGTAATCACTTTTGGAAAAGCCATTGAAGGGTTTGCAGTGAGGTTAGTGAGATCTAGTTGCTGGTATAGCTTTCAATATAGATGGTATTCTGTTAGTTCGAAGGGCGACAGTTCTCTTGTCACCCACCTTTGACAGATCCCTTGTCTTTTCTGCATGCATGTGATCGAATTTGATCAACAATCCCACATGTGGTTGGATAAAGACGATAAAATGAAGAAGGACGAAGGAGGGGAAATTCTCGATGCAAGCACACACGAGGTCGTGTACGGTTGTGCCGGCTCAGGTGCGCAAGAGTCAGCAAACCGCAAGTGGCAAGGCACCAGCAGCCTGTCAAAGACTGTGGGCATTTCCAGGGTCTGCTAAGCAAGGTTGTCTGGCGGCAGCCACAGCGGGTACAGTGGGCTCTAGTGGGCTCTAGTGGCTCTTTGGTCACTGGAAATCTAGAAATTCACTGGACGCCGCTGCCGCTGCCGCTGCTGCCATGCTTTTCTGACGAATGGGCATGCTGCAGGCTTGAAGGCATAGGATTCTTGACCAATATGCCACTATCCCCACCGCTGCCGCTGCTGCCGCACCCTCCACTACACTACTACCTCCCTTCCCTTCTTCCCTTTCTCCAAAATATTTATTCTACAGCACCTATCATCCATGCTGTTGCTTTCTTGGAAATGTTCCAGTCCAAGTCAGTCGCCTCTGCCGCTGTTGTTGCTGCTGCAATCGACCAATCCTAGGTCCTGAATTGGGATGAATCACGCTGTTACTAGACAGCTCGAATTCATCTCTACTATCAAGCAAAGAGACTTCACATCTTTTTGTGACTCCCTTAGGTCTATAAACGAATAACTCGTTGAAAATCTTACAACGTTCCAACAACTCAATGCTGGATTGACCGGGGATAGTCATCTGCGTGGCCATTGCTGTTACTAGACAGCCATAAGGGGGTCGCGTTCTGGATTCATTTTTAAAGACTTGCCTCTGGCGACAAGTGGTATTCCGAGCTGGCACACACAGAAGTCAACATCACGCCGGAAGACATTAAATCGCCACTCAAGGGAAGACGTATATTACCACGCACTAGCCGTCTAACATAACCGACGACAATAAGACATACTCGACACTAGCCTACCGCAACGGCTACTTCTATCTCGCTGCTGTAGAGCTCTCACCATAATATCATCTGACTTGGTGCTTAACCGGACGCACTCAGCACCAAACCTCACTGGGAAATGTGTATTGAACTCTATCAACGGTGGCAATGCTGCGACTGCTGGGGGTTCATAGGCCCGCAGACGTGCCCCGAACTTTTCAAGAAATGCCTAGGCCCCCGAGGCCAGATAGACAAGAAGGTCATCAGGTGGAACGAGGGCATGTGCAGTGAATGTTGGGACAGGTTCGTCCAAGAAGCACGCGAAATGGCGGAGAGTGAAGCTGAGGCTGCGGCGGAAGCACAGAGACTGGCTGCTGCGTCTACGTCCTCTCGAAAGCGTAGCCGCCCGACGCCGTCTTATTCCCAGTGGAGCAGTTCGACTTGGAGCTGAACTTGGCCCCATATGGGACAACTGATAATGATATTTCCTACATCGCCGAGCTTAGGACCATGAGGGACGGTTGCACTGGGATCCGGAAATGATGTCTGTAAGGGCTAGGCGCCATTGAGCGTTATGTAAGGTGTAGAGAACGGGGATTAACAAGAATAAGACGGGATGTGTGACTTGTAGATGAGAAGGGGACTGGAGTTACAGAAGTTGACCCCGATCTACGGGTAGACAAAGTGCATTCCGAAAGTATTTTCAGATCAACAATAAGTGCAAATCAACTAGTTAAGGACGCCCATGAACCGTGATGCAATCCAGATCCTAGAGATTCTGAATACGTACTAGGGGTACATTGCTCTTAATGCTTCCGTTTTCTCAGAACTCCATAAAGCTAAAGAAAGGCGAAGAACACTGCACAGATAGTTTCCTCATTCAGTAGTGAATTGGCTGTCACAAAGTGAACGAACTTTTGGCACTTTTCACTATTACCTGTTCCCAATAGAAACAGGCAAGCAATTCTCCTGGCCTCGCCAAATTCGAAACGCCTTCGTTGCCGACGCAGTCGTAATCATATCAAAATTGTGCAGAAGCTGTTGCAAACGTTCCTTCGGAAGTCTTCGTATTTGGCTTAGAGTACACGTATATGAGCTATGGCTGGACTTGAGATGCCGTGATTCTGCCTTGCCTTGCCTCCTCTTCGCCTTGACTATCATCACGACAATAACAATCTAGGTACCCTGTCTGCAGCCAATCGTCGATGTAACATGTATAAGAAACTCTCTTCCGCTCTTACTTCGTTCTCTTACTTCGTTGTGGTCGATCTAGTGCAACCGTGGCCATGTTGGCGAAACCGAAAACTGCGAGACTTGAGTCAAACGAAATAAATATTCCCGACTGAAACTCGGAGTCTCGAATAAGCATAGAATAGGAATCTTATGCAGGTAGCTATACTATGATGTTTTCTAGTAACTACAAACACCACATCTGCTTGTGATGGAATACCTACATGGTCATTAGTTCCTCATATACTTGGTATTAAAGGCTCACTCGCTTGTCTAATTGTCTTATCCGCTATAACCCTCGAACAAACTGGCAGGAACGCCCTGAGAGATTGGTGTTTTGTCAAGTCATACCTGGGTGTGCACAATGCTGTCGCCAGGTCGCTGCAATACCTAGCGCGGACTCGGAGGATTTGCTGCGGGTAAATGAGTCAGTGCTAAGGTAACCTTATTTGTTAATGGTTGAAAGTCACGTGCTTTCGAGACATGGCAATACCCATTAACGCGCTGTCTTTCAGTGATCGCAAGAAGCAATGGCGTGTGACGTAGCCCCTCGCCCTCAAATAAGAAGGAGCGACCTACTAGTCTACCGAGTACTTGGAAACGTTAGCATTACTCCATTACCAAATATCAATACCTCTATCTATCCTTTTGGCCATCTTTTGTCATGATTCTCTTGGAAATAGGTAGTCTCACGCTTTAGTCGCTCACTATGTTGTCTTCATATTCTTCTACATTTGCATAGAGCCTGCACTTGTTGTTCAATATGGCCGGGAGGAAACGTAAGGCTGCTGGAGACCGGCCAACCAATGCGAAAGCATCCGCCTCACCGCGACAAACAAGGTCGACGAGGTCTAGCGCTAGACAAAGCGATGTCCCAGAAATTTACCGCGATATGCTTGTCGAAGCCGATGTCCGACCTACTACAACCTCCGAGGAGCGACCGGCCAAAAGGAAACGTCCCGGTCAGCGTCGCGACCAGTTAGCCCACCACGTAAAATCCTCGCCCAACAAGCCTAACCGCGAACATTTCGTACATATGGGAGAGCACGAGGATGAGGATGAGGACGAGGATGAGGGCGTAGATGATGTACAGTTTGAGGATGTAGTACTTCCTGCTGCAACGATACAGACTGTCTATCGTTCAGACGACGAGGAAGAAGAAGAGGAGGAGGAGGAGGAGGCTTTCGAAGACATTGATTTCTCCGCCCATGCATCCGTCCTGGATGCCGCGCAAGACGCCCCCAAGGATCTGGAACTGGACCTGTCGACTCGAATGAAACCCACTCCGACGAGGACTGTGGACAGACGGAAGCCTATCAATAAAGCAGAGAAGGATCGTCGGGTTGAGATACATAAAATACACCTCCTCTGCCTACTGGCCCACGCTGCCCAAAGGAACAGATGGTGCAACGATCCTCAGATACAGGATAGCCTACGACCCCTACTAACACAGAAGATGGTCACGCAGCTAAATCCAGGCAGCCACCTGACCCAGTTTGGGCAGGCAAATTCGCTGAAAGAAGGCCTGAATCTAGTGAACAACATGTTCATTGCTAAATTTCAGATTACCGAACGAGGGATAAGAAGAGCGCTTTGGGCTGAAACAGAAGATCATTTGCAAGATGTATTATCCACTCCTGTCTCATACGTTAGGAGGAAACTAATTGCGATTTGTAGTATAGCCTCCCTACAGATACAGAACCGCCTCTAGAGAAGTCTGATTTTCTAGAAGCGGCAAAGTCTCTCAGTGGCTCAAGGGACGTGGGGGCTCAGCTATACTGTGCACTTCTCCGTGCTGCGGGCGTCGAAGCTAGACTTGTCTGCTCTCTGCAACCTCTATCTTTTAGTTCGGCAGGACCGTACATGGGAACCAGTCACAAAAAGAAACAGAAGTTGTCGTTAGAAGATAAATATGGGCAACTTTTCCAACCTAATAATTCTCTCGAGGTATCTGCAGACTCATCTGCTCCCCTTCCGCCTCGGAGACGACTGGGACACCCAAACGCGGCCGCCTTTAGGCTACCTGAGATCAGTGCAGGCCCATCTCGTCAAGTGACACCGACACCAAAGAAGATCCATGAATCTCCCTACCCGGTCTACTGGGTTGAGGTCCTTGACGAGGGGCATCAGAAATGGCAACCGACGGACCCACTAGTAACTAAATCCTTCTGGAAGCCTCAGAAGCTTGAGCCTCCGGCGTCTGACAGAGAGAACTGCATGACATACGTTGTAGGTTTTGAGGAAGACGGTACGGCAAAAGATATCACACGGCGCTACGCAAAGGCATACAATGCAAAAACGAGAAAGATGCGGGTAGAAAGCGTTCCGAGTAATGGCGACCGATGGTGGCGCAAGGCTCTTCGAGCATATTCACGAGGCTTCACAAGTGACTTGGACCAAATTGAAGCAAATGAGATGGCCGCGATGGAGGCGCGCGAGCCAATGCCGCGCAACATTGCGGACTTCAAAGATCATCCTATCTATGCCCTAGAACGACATTTAAGACGGCACGAGGTATTGGTGCCAAATGCGTCCTCATCTGGAACAGTGGGTGCTGGTAGTAAAGCGCCCCTGGAAAGAGTTTACAGGCGCAGAGATGTCCGGATTGCCCGCAGCAGAGAAAAGTGGTATCGCCTTGGTAGAGAAGTTCGATCAGACGAGATACCAGTCAAGTTTGTAACGAAACCATCGAAGATGCACGAAGGCCTTTTCAGTGATGAGACGCAAGAAATAGAAGAGGGCGAGACAAACGGAACGCCAATTTATACTATAGATCAAACCGAGCTTTACAAAGCGCCGCCAGTAATAAATGGTAAAGTACCGAAGAACCGTTACGGAAATCTGGATCTTTATGTGCCTAGCATGGTCCCAGAAGGTGGTGCATACGTTGCCGATGACCTAGGAGCTCAAGCAGCCTTCACCTTGGGCATTGACTACGCACCAGCACTCACTGGGTTCCATTTTAGCGGGAGGAAGGGGACGGCGGTTCTCCATGGCGTGGTAGTGGCTGCAGAGAACGAAGAGGCTGTGCGAGCTGTAATTCAAGGGATCAAGGACCAAGAGCATGAAATTGAGAGGGAGAGAAGGAGTCGACAAGTGCTCAGGATGTGGAGAACGTTTCTTATGAATCTACGAATAAGACAGACGATATGGGCCGGCGTAGACTCGGAGGACGAGGCAGAAAACCACGACCACGTGGATGTGGGCCCTGTAGGAAGAACAGAGGTTGGAACGGAGATTGAAGCCGATGAGGCGGAGGACGAGGTAAAACAGCCAGATGAGGGTGACGAGGCTGGCGGTGGCTTTGAAATTGATGATGAGTATGCAGGAGGTTTTATGTTTGATTGAGTACGAAAGTAGCTTTTCAGCCGAAGAGACTCGTTTCTGTCGTATTATCTGCGCGAAGTTATGAAACTAACTAGCTCGGGTACTACTCGGGCGTCGGTATCAAGTCGCAATCGTTTAGGAAACGATTTGGAATAACCAATAATAGTATGAATCTAACGTCTATAGGTATATCCCTGGAAATAACGTTATTTCTTGATCCTCGAAGTGACTTACAAGCCCATTGATTCGTATACGACTACAAAATGCGATTAAACATTTTGCCTTTTTGTTGTTCTTTTAAAACGCACTGTTTGGTATGAACAAGCGGGTGTAGTAATAGGAAAAAGGAGCTGCCACACCGGATGGGTACTATCTTACCCCCTGTGGGACCTGCCTTGTCGGTTGGAACCGTACCCGCGTTAGGCCAGGCTTTCGGGACCTGCTATACAGGGGGGTTTTTCGTGCAAGTAACCGAGGGTAAGAGTAGGTACCTAGGTACCTTCTATGTGGTGGCCCAAGAGTTAACGTGCCAAGAGTACTTGCTACAGTCTGGCCTTACCGGGCACCAATTGCGTGGCTTTGGGGCGGGCAAAATAACGTTATTTCAGGGACTGACCTCTGCTGCCTAATACTGTAGTGCAGATAAAGGATTCCTAGTCGTGGTACACTTGGCACGCTAACATGTGGCTCAGCATGCAAAAAAGTATCTCGCCTCGAAATATTTACACTCAAAATGCCCCGTATTGGTCGTACAGACAAGCAGCCCTGTCTAGCGCAAATACACCAATATATACACTACTATTCCTCGAGACTTCTTGGGGCCCCAAAATGCCGCCAAAAACGCTGTCTAGGACTCTACTTGTACCTAGGCGGCAATTTATCTCTTTATTCCAGTACACTACATACTAGATAACCTACCATACTTGTGTATCCATAAAAGCGTGGGTACGCACGCCAGGCGAGCCAAGACTTATAGATCTAGATCCAAAGAGATCTAAGCGACGTTCGAACTGGTCCAACGGCTGATAGTTGGGTAGTACCAAGGGGTTCACAGCCTCGATGACAGGGATAAGTCGGCCCAGAGAACCTCCGAAAGTGAACAAAGACGCCCAAAAAAACGTTTAATGCACATCACCACTTGGCCTTTTAGTTCGTGGGGGGCCCCAATGCGTACATCGAGAGCAGCCCAGATTTTGTCAATCTACGTAGTAGAGTGTTAAACCCACGTGTGGTAGATAAACATAGATACATTCATTCATTTCTGCTACACAACTTAGTATCCGTTCCTTCTTTTGTTGCGGTGTTGTTCATAATGGAATCATAATTATAGCGTCTCTTGATGGCATTATAATACGTGCGACGACCCTTCCTAACCACAGGACCCGGATACTCCGGAAGCTCCTCGAGAGCTGGGAATCATCCAGTGCGGGATTCGCAACTCTTACACGAACGCTGCCGATCATGGCCTTCCTGCGCCAGACATGGACGTTGACGGCTAAGAATCTCAAAATCATTGTCGTCCGTCATGCCTTTGCGACAACTATCCGAGCCTTCGTTCTTCCCATCATATTGGCTGCATTCCTAAGCTTTGCTCGATATATTTTCGTCCCGCCGGCCGAATTTGGCATCAGCGATCCGCACGCTGTGCTATCGCTGCAAGATGGGCTGCACCATGCCACTTCATCGGACCGCAATAAGGTTGTCTTCGTCAACAATGGGTTAGCTGGGGGCGACATCGACCGAGTTATAGATATACTGGTGGACACAGTTACCAGTGCAGGCAAAAATGCGATCAAACTGTCGGAACTCAGGGACCTTACTTCGACATGTCGGAGCACACTGCGCGGGACCTCGACGTGCTATGGCGGCGTAGTTTTCAACTCGTCGCCTAATGAAGGAAATGGGGGCATCTGGAACTATACACTTCGCGCTGATGGCTCGTTGGGTTCGCGTATTTATGTGAATAAGGAGGATAATGACGCTCAAGTATACACGCTTCCTCTCCAAAGGGCTGTCGATTCCGCCATCGCGAGCCTCGATCCCTCGAGCTCTCGTTCTCTCCCCGGCACGACAGACGAGTACCCCTTCACGCCAATGACCCAGGAGGAACGCGATCAAAATATCCGCCGACTATACCAGAGTTCACTGACAAATTTCTTGGCTGTAGCTTTCGTCCTCGTCGTTATTGGCGTATGTTACCACATGACGGGCCACATGGCTACTGAACGAGAAATAGGCATGTCCCAGCTCCTAGATGCCATGATGCCCACCAAGTATCTCTGGCAAGCTCAAGTTGCAAGACTATTGTCTCATCACCTCTCCTTCACTATCGTTTACCTACCTGGCTGGGTCATTGGTTCCATCATCGTTTCACGAGGAGTCTGGGCTCACACCAGCGTGGGTATTGTGCTTATATACTATGTACTTGCTGGTCTTGCCTTCACCTCGCTGTCCATTCTCGGCGCCGCCTTCTTCAAAAAGTCGCAACTTTCTGGTGTCGTTACGACCATTGTTTACATTCTGCTGGCTATTCTTGCACAGACTCTGACCTCGCCGGGCACCGCTACCGTCGCCGTACTCAGCCTACTTTTTGCGCCATGCAATTTCGTGTGGTTTATGACCTACATAGCGCGATGGGAACGAAAAGCCTTGCCCGCGGACCTCGCTCGCACCCCCCCGGAAAACCCTTGGAATCTGCCAGGCATTGTTTTTTGGATTTTCCTAATAATCCAGATATTTGCGTACCCGCTCATTGGTGCTTACTTGGAGCGAGTCTTCCACGGAACTACTACTCGAGGTCGTACCATCCTACGCGGTCAAGCAGTGGAGACGGCCCCTCGGGATGCTGTTGTTCTCGAAAACTTTACGAAAATATACAAGCCCAACGCTATACGCCGACTCTTCTCCTTCATTTCGAAGCCTAGGGATGATGTCGTGGCTGTGGACAATCTATCAATGAGCGCTGGAAGAGGCCAGATTCTTGCGTTGCTTGGAGCCAACGGTAGTGGAAAGAGTACAACACTTGACTCCATCGCCGGCATTAGCAAACTGACGAGTGGTGGCATCACAATTGATGGCACTGGCGGATTAGGCATTGCGCCTCAGAAGAACGTTCTTTGGGATGAGTTGACCGTGCAGGAACATATTCATATCTTTAACCGGTTGAAATCTCCCAGTAACGTCGCTTCTAAGGACGAGATCCGGGATCTCGTCACCACCGTAGATCTTGCCCCAAAGATTAATGCCTTGTCCAAGACCCTATCAGGCGGCCAGAAACGAAAGTTACAGCTCGGTATGATGTTGACTGGTGGCAGTGCTGTGTGCTGCGTTGACGAAGTCTCATCTGGTATCGACCCCCTCTCTCGACGAAAGATATGGGATATCTTGCTTGCAGAGCGTGGCAAACGAACCATCATCATGACTACGCACTTCCTTGATGAGGCAGATTTACTCGCGGATCACATCGCAATTCTTTCCAAGGGTACGCTCCGGGCTCAAGGCTCGTCCGTTGAACTCAAAGACCGACTTGGTGCCGGCTATCGCATTCATGTCTTCAATGCCAGGGATATTAAAGAGTCCCCCGAGGTCGAAGGCGTCAAACGGGTTGTCTCATTCGACGTGATCAGCTACCTAGCACCCTCTTCTGCCCTAGCCGCGCAAGTCATACGCGCACTGGAAGCTGCAGGTATCTCTGACTACAAGTTTTCCAGCCCAACCATTGAGGACGTGTTCTTGCAAGTTGCTGAAGAAGTCAGGAGTGAAAGTGTCAAGACCCCCGACTCCGACTCAACGGATGAAAAGCAAACCATTACACAGAATGTTCACAATGTTAGTGGTGAAGTTGAAAAGGAGAGACTTGAGCTGCTTTCGGGGCGACCAATTGGCTTCTTCAGACAGACTATGGTACTCATGCAAAAACGATGCACCGTTTTTAAGTCTAACTGGTTCCCCTACCTTGCCGCTTTGGCTATTCCTATTATCGCTGCCGCCCTGACTTCTCTCTTCGTCAAGAATCAATCGCCAGTCGACTGCCGTCCTTCCAACGACCGCTCTGCCGGCTCTAACTCTGACTACACGGACCTCTTTAACGATCTGTATCTGGTTGCCGGTCCAGCTTCAGAGTTCGATCCCTCCACTCTCCTCAGTCTATTCACGCCTGTGTTCTCTGGTCTGGGCAGTGGATCGTCCAGTAGTGTCCAAAACACGACATCCGCTTTTGCCAAAGCTCTTCACCCTGTTGACTCCTTTGCCGACTTCAACAATTTCATTGTGCAGAACCGCAAGAATGTCACACCAGCTGGATGGTGGCTTGGAGATGCAAATTCTCCAGCAACAGTCGCTTATGTAGCAAACGTCGGCAGCGTGTACACTTCTATCTTTGGCCAGAACGCCCTTGACATCATGCTATCCAATACGAGCATCGCTACCACATACGCCGAGTTCACCACCCCTTTTGTGCCTGGCACAGGCAATTCTCTCCAACTTCTGACGTACCTTGCTCTGGCTTTATCTGCTTACCCTGCATTCTTTGGCCTTTATCCGAATGTGGAGCGTCGACGAAATGTCCGCGGTCTTCAATACTCAAACGGCGTGCGCTCGCTTCCACTTTGGGTCGCATATGTCACTTTTGACTTTGTCATTGTCCTCGTCTCATCAGCCATCGTCACTGCCATATTCGCATCAACATCAGACGTCTGGTATCACGTTGACTACATTTTCTTAATCCTCTTCCTTTACGGTCTAGCGTCAACCTTACTATCTTACGTGATCTCGCTATTCTGCAGCAACCAGTTATCAACGTACGCGTTCTCCTCCGCTGGGCAAGCCGTGGGGTTCTTGATCTATCTCATTGCCTATCTAGCTGTGCAAACATACGCACCCATCACGAAGATTGACTCCTCTCTGTTGGTAGTCCACTTTGTTATCTCGGCGTTTGTTCCTATTGGCAATGTCGTCCGTACACTATTCGTGGCGCTCAACCTGTTCTCGACTGCCTGTGACGGTGAAGCGCTTCGCAGCAATCCTGGATCATTGCTTGCCTACGGAGGGCCCATACTTTACTTGATTTTGCAATCTATATTCTTGTTCGGCTTCCTACTATGGCACGATAGCGGTGCAGGTACAACATTCCTCAATCGAATTACTCAAAAGGCCATCAAGCCAAACAGCGATGGTTCCGCTTCGGATGAAGAAGTCGCCAATGAACTTGTCCGCGTCACGAGCAGCCCCCAGGACGCCGATGGACTTCGTGTCTTGCACTTGACCAAGACATTTGGCAAATTCACAGCAGTGGATAATGTCACATTTGGCGTCCAGCATGGCGAGGTTTTTGCACGTAAGTACTATTTATCTATCCATTTTCTTCCTGTTGCAGCCATTGTCAAGAGCAGAAATTCTCTCGTCTGGCTAGTTCTTTTTGTTAAGTAGTTCTACCTACTAAACCCCATTAAAACGTTTCACAAAGCTGGCAATACTGACTCTAGATGCTACAGTGCTTGGACCTAACGGAGCGGGTAAATCGACGACCATTTCTTTAATCAGAGGTGATCTTCAACCCAGCTTAAACGGTGGCGATGTCCTTGTAGAGAACACCTCTGTCGTTCGCAACCGTGCCACGGCCCGATCCCATCTAGGTGTCTGTCCCCAATTTGACGCCATCGACTCGATGACAGTACTAGAACATCTGAGATTCTATGCTCGCATACGGGGTATCCCAGATATCGAGTACAACGTACGGGCGGTTCTTCGTGCCGTCGGCCTCGAGGCTTTCTCTACTCGGATGGCAGACGCTCTGTCTGGCGGCAACAAGAGGAAGTTATCCCTCGGTATTGCCCTGATGGGTAACCCCAGCGTGGTGCTGCTAGATGAGCCATCTTCCGGGCTCGACGCCGCGGCCAAGCGAATCATGTGGAGGACTCTCAACTCTATTGTGGCAGGTCGGTCCATCCTTCTTACTACCCACAGCATGGAGGAAGCCGATGCCCTCGCCAGTCGAGCCGGTATCCTGGCCAAGCGTATGCTGGCCATGGGCACGATCGATAACCTGCGCGAGCGCTTCGGTGACGCGATACATGTCCATCTCGTCAGTAAGTCTGCACCGCACTCAACAGAAGAGGAGATGGAGCGCATGCGTTCGTGGATCCTCGAGTCCATCCCCGGCGCCGTGGTAGAACCCAAGACGTACCACGGCCAGATGCGCTTCTCGGTCCCAGGCAACGCGATCGCGGGCCGCGAGGCGACCAGCGGCAGCGCCGTGGGTCGGCTCGTCGTCGTGCTCGAGGAGCAGAAGGAAGCCCTTGGCATCGAGCACTACTCGTGCACACCCACGACGCTCGACCAGGTCTTCCTGACCATCGTCGGTCGGCACAATGTGCAGGAGGAAGGATACACTGAGAAGAAGAAGAAATCTTGGTGGAAGAAGGGATGATATGTTTCATATAAGCGATAGCAGGTAGATAGATGAGATGCATTGGTTGATGTATATAAATAAGCATGGCGAGCGGGGAGGTTATCTGTTAATGTACCTAATTTTCGTGGACAGTACAGTCGAGAAGCATGGATGTCGGCGTTGCGATACGAGGGCTTCACTACACTATACGTACTTTAGATTCCCTTATGATATATATATTCTTTTTTGTTTGCATACGATTTTCCAGGATGCAGCTTGACGATTTGGTGTTTCGCTAAACATAAGGTTTGATATTTTTCTTTGATGTTGTTGATGGTCATTTGAACCCCTTACGAGTGTATGTTAGTTAACATTACCACATGTATGTATAAGGCTATAGGACCATACATCTTCATCAATGTTCCGGACAGTGTCTTTAACCAAGTAGTAATTCATCATATTGTTCAACATATCGTACTCTCTTCCTGCGTAGAAAGACTGCTCTTTTGGAGGGATACCGAGAATTGTTGGTGTATGCATGGTGCCCTTTCCGCATGGTATTTGGTGAAAATGTACGTGATGAGTCTCTTGAACTTGGGGTTCAAAGTGATGAACGAGGTTGGGGGTATTCCAGCCTATATATGTATACGTGAGCTGGCGATGTCTGGAATATCCCACCTCGGTGTCTTGAAATTATTTATGAATCTTAAAAGCTGCCACGATATATAGGAGATATGCATGAAAACGAGACACCACGACAATAGGGGTAGCTACAGGGATTTCTGGTGCCCATCAACTTAGAAAGTATGGCTGCCCAGTGGTGGTGTTCAGTGGATCTGTTCAGATCCTACCTACTACTGTACTACTGTACAGCAAGGTATTTTGGACACCGAGCCCATCAGTTGGTAAGTGTAGAGCACTCAAAAACACTCTTTCTATTACTGTATAAGAGTTTGCAGCACCGCCTTAGACATAGGATCACAATTAATACAGAGCAGGATACTCTATGAAAGAATACCTATATTGTAACACATTTATCGCTCAATTCATGATGCGTACCGTGCCTTGATGCCCACTACTCGCTATTCCACATGTTTGGTGGATAGCGAGGGTGAGACAAAGGGATGATTGGCAACTTATAGCCAGGATAGTATTTCACCGCGTACTAGAGACAGTCATTAACAATACCGCATAGAAACGTCGTATCAGGTTTTAGCCTTAATTTAATACCATTGCAACCCAAATGGCGATACATAATATTCCCAAAGCCCACTACTACACATTACCTGCCCAAGTTCCAGATCCGTAAAACAGTCAGAAACTTCGGCGCTCACGTACATGTATCAAAATCGACCGACAAAGACCAAAGCACATGACCTCACAGCAGGTCTCTCGACTGTAGAATCTGGCTAATCTCTTGCAATTTGACCGGTTTCGTCAGGAAGAGGTTAATGCCGCTCTCGAAAGCTTCCTGTTGTACACTGGCCGAGGCTAAACCTGTCAGTGCAATAATGGCGGATGGTATAAGGTGGTTCACGGCTTCAAATGCGCGGATTTGCCTTGTCGCCTGGATCCCATCGAGTCGCGGCATGTTGATATCCATGAGTATGCAATTATATTGGCCGGGCTTCTCTTGAAATTTGTCCACCGCTATCTGGCCATCTTCTGCCGTATCGTAGTTACGCCCGAGCTTCTTCATATACGCGCAAAGGATCCTCATGTTGATTGCGTTGTCTTCGACAAGTAAAAAGTTTGGTACGTTCTTCTGAGGTGGCATTGGCGCTGGCGGGCTGCGTGGCCTAGAACCACGACTTGGATGTGGGCTGGATCGCGGTGACAGTGGAGGTGACCTTGGATAAGGTCGGGTCCGCTGCACAGTTGGTGCCGTGAACAGTCCTGAGTCCGTCGTGTTGAAAATGACAGGCTTTTCTTCATTATACGCTGGAATTGGTGAGACTTCGCATCTCTCGCGGTTTTTGGATGCGGTCGGGGTTAGGGTAAGGGGTACCAGATTATCCGTCGACTGAGAATGATATGGTCTTTCTACCCATCGTCGCAATGCCGCCACAAGTACTTTAGCCAGCTTTCGGGGCCCAGTGCTAAATATGTCAGTTAGCTCATTCATGTTGACAGATTCCTGTAAGTGACTAACGGTTGGGAAATGAACTCAATGATGGGCGACGAATCTTGAAACCTAGAGTCCACCGATAGACGGTAGGCACTGAGTGCGTTGGCGCATACAACGACAAGCGGCGTTCTAGTTAAGCCCTCCCTTGTCACGAAGGAATTGAGCGCTGTCTCTTCACACAGTACGATATCGGGCGCTAAATCCACAGCTTGGGTTATTGTAACGACTTCCATGGCCAGATCTTTTTGACACACAGTCCATATGGATTGGTAGTCGTCAACGTGGCTCATTTTCTTCGGTTCACCGTAGCTCGGTGGAAGACCTAACGGCGTGTCAAAATTAACAAAGCCTATTCGAAGACCCTTTAGTTCTCTTCTCTGTTCCGCATAGTCATCCAACTCTGGCTCAGGGGTCTCTGTAGGGGTAGATGATGTGGGTATCGGCTGTAGTGGTAGCAGTACTGTTGCGGTAGTCCCAACGCCGACTTGACTCTTTATAGATACTTTTCCTTTTAGAGAGGAAACGATCTTCTTCACTACACTCAACCCGAGTCCCAGCCCTGGGCCAATAGGGTCTTCTTGGCAGAACTCCTGAAATAAATGGTTGACTAGAAAATCCTCAGTTATGCCCTTTCCCGTATCAGTAACGACGATCTTAGCCCAGCGCATATTGTTGTTACGGGATTTCTTGCTTCGAATACGCTCTTGAGAGAGTTCAATTCGAATGCTCCCCGAGCTGGTGTATTTCAAGGCATTCCCAAAGAGATTCATCACAATCCTTCGTATGGCACCCGATATTGCATAGTAATGGTGAGAGCATCCGGGGTCAATAGCAAGATCAATAACAACATATTTGGAAGGAGTACTTAGCTCTCCGTCTCTCTGCCGCCACGGTCCGAGGTCTTCCACGGCTTGCAGATTGTCATTCCGCCGAATTGCGTGTATATCTGCGTGGGACTTCCGATGATCTCGTTCTAACTGTCCAATAGAGAGGCGCTGATAGTTGAATCCAGCAAAGATGCTCTCCGTCACTTCTTCCACCAAGACGTCGACCCGCACGGGTGTGGTAATAGTTTTCATTCCTGCCTGTAGGGTGCAGTTCATCTCTTTGCGGAGCCCTCGGGCTCTCGAATCCGGAGTTTTCCCTGAAGGAATGAAATTGTTGACCTTGGCATAGTAGAGTAAGTGATCGATTGTATCCGAGAGGGTTCTTCCGCAAGTCTCAAGAATGTGTAGCAGGTTGCCCTGAAAGACGCTCAGTGGCGTGTCCGTCAAGAATTCAACACCAAGGATTATGCCATGAAGAGGCGACCGTAGCTCGTGAGACAGTGAACCTAAAACGTCTGACTGAGCTTGGCTGGCGAGATGAGTTTCAAGGCTAGCAATCTCCGCCATTGCTAGGGTGGCGAACGCACGAAGATAACAAATATCTTCTTGGGTAGTAAAGAAACGCGTCTTAGCGTGCGTGTAAGCAAAGCAGCCCGCGCGCCACCTCTTTCTGATATGGTCCCAAACGGGGACGAAGGCCACGCTTCGAGCTCTTGGGAAGGATTTTGATACCTCGCTGCCAAGATTTCCTATGAACGAGAGCGTACGTCGTTTTATCGGTATCGGACGGCCGTTAGTAGTCCTGAAAACAGGTTGAGTATTATCATCCGAATAGTCGCTCGGCTGTGGGTTGCCATTTTCATCAAAGTCAAAGATGGCGCCTTTCGGATAGCGCCGTAGGAGTGCTGATAGAGATTTGAAGGACATTCTCCTCCGATTTGAAGGGTAGGTCTCTCCACCAATGCTTGAAGCCCGGGATGTTGAAAAGGCAATGACATGAGGGCTGGGGTTTGAATCGCCACGCGCCTCGTCACTACTTGTTGATCCTTCCTCGGACGATGTAAACTCCGATGAATCGCTTCCTGTGAATTGTTGACCAAAAGAATTAAACGAGCTGATACTGGCGTCGAAGAAAACTACACCCTCTGCATCGATACTCTCCCGGATGATATTCGCAGCCCTAGAAAAAACCACCATCAGTGGATCTTGCTCTATTGGAGCCGAATGTCTCCGTAGTGGTATCGCCGTCTGAGGCGGATTAACGCCAAGCAAGCCGCTGGAAGATGCACTGTTATCTTCTGAATTGTCCCGTATCTCTTTGGGGACGGTACTATAATCGGGCGTAGAGCGAAGTGGTAGGCTCAGGTTGTCGGGTATTGACCCCGGCCGTAGACGTGGCCGAAGGGATTTGGGGCTGATTTCCTCGCTTCCACGAGCGGTCTCGCGTTTGGCATCGACCGAATCCTTCATGACGAAATCCTCGTTGTCTAGACCCTGGGTTGGACTTTGTTGCGAGTCTACCGAAGTTGATCTCTGTTCGATGAAAGACCCCACGCCCCGAGTCATCTTTTCAGCCCGACTGTGAGCATCTTGAGATGCCTTCGACAGTAGATGATCCAACACGGACTGAGATATCTCGCGAAGGAGTCTCGAATTGGTCTCGCTCCACTCATCTGCTTGTATAGGTTGTTCTGTCACAATGCTAAACTCGCCAAAGTCAACCCCGTTTCTGCTTCGAATAGGCACTCCAACATAGCCACGAGCGGAAGACCCCAATAATACACAGATCCCATCTGATACACCCGGCTCTGCACGAATGTCAGAAATTATATTGATAGGCAAATCGGCACCACAGCTGTCTCTATCACTTTTGCTTGTATTCAGAAATCGCTGACAGATCCCACTGCTTCGTGGAATAGCTGTTCCGCGGAGCCAAAATGGCTCGCTGGGACCTTCAGCATCGCGAGAGCTAGAACACAAAGACGATGTCTGGGTAGCTTCCGCGATAATGAATTGGTGCGCCCTATCGAAAAGAGATATGAAAGCCCGTGATGCTCCTGTGCGACATGCCCCTAATTGTGCGAGTGCGGTTAGGATTGGATCTGCCGAGGTAGAAAGCTCCAAGCTGGAAACTAGCTCGCCCGTATCGTTGTATTTGATGTCTGATAACAATGTCGGATCGTGTCTATATGAATATGGTCAGCATCTGATAATGTCGGCAACCTGAACGTCAGCAAGGAGTCGGCAGAGCTGACGAACCGGAATGTTTCGCGCTCACGCGCTGATTCTGATATGCTCATATTCGTTATGATCCTAAATTAAAGAAGGGCAACGGTCGCACAGACGAGTCTAGTTACAGATGAGGGCGAAACCGAAGGAAATGCTCGTAACCGGCAGATAGGCGAGGTCTTTAAACCTTGCAACAGTACAGGAATCTTCCTGTCCGCAACATTTTTCGTGAAGCATCATTAGTATGCACGGTATTTCACGGGAACTCAAGGACCAAGAAGTCCAGGCGTCCTAAGCGAATCGGCCATGCATGCTCTCTAGTAGGCATCCGAGCTCATGCATCCTCACTTCATTTAGCTCTGTTCCTAGCTAAAGCTTATATGTATCAGTAAACCGCTCTCTATCCGCGAGTCAGCCAGCTCAGAAATGACATACATGTGCGTACATTGTGATCTCTAGGGTGGTGTAATTGACGAACAGTTCGATGCTTTCCCATTATTACAGTCGTCCTTCCGCCGTCCACAACACGTGTAGCTAATACAATGTTGGCCTAGATTAAGAACCTCTCAGAGAGTCACGTTAAAATCGGAGTCGAGTCCGCATATGTATCTTTGAACTGAGAAATATAAAGCCTACTACAATGAGTGCGGAGAATAGCTACGCTACCCCAGATTACTACAGTAGGTACAAACTTTACGAGTTGGACTACAAACCGTTTAAACTCTCAGTGCCTCAAAGTCTAAACTAGCCGGCGTACTGAGTTCAAGCCTGCTCGGAAGCATATACACAGTTCTTGAGGTATTTGTCTAGCAAGTGGAAGTAAATTGACAAACTCCAGTCAGTCAGTTCCCTTGCCGGTCAAAGCACTTCCGATTCTCGGGTCTTTAGCAATTGTGGGTAAAACTTCGGCGTACAATTGGTAGATTTAAGTTGTAACTTTAATAGAATTATCGTGTTCATATAATAAATTCTTCTTGTTTTGGGCGGATTTAACAGTATCTATACTGTTAAGCCCATCCCCTCGTACACCTTTTCAAAGCTGCTCCTCCACAGGTCTGCACCCATCTGCCCAAAACCGACGCCTACATCTTAATGGATCTATCCGGAGTTGGCTCGTCAAGACTTGCAAAGAACGAGGCCACATATTCTTCTAGAGCCATTGGGGGAAAGGCTTTATCTTTTCCGCCGTGCATCCCGATAATAAAGCTCCTGTGTTCCTTGTCTAGACCCGTGTCTACGTGCGGTGGCACGGCTTCCACAATTTCATGTTGTTCCTTGCCTCCTCTCTAGCAAACTTCAGCTGCCGCAGGAACGTCTTGGTAAACGCGTGAATGCCCGCTTTGGTAGCGCAATACGTCGGGTAAAAGCTCCAGGGCATGCATGCCAGTAATGAGCCAGTGATGAATATAGCTGATTTAGTACTCGACTTCGCCAGCCACAAGAGATACGGCGCAAAAGCTGTGCAAGCAGATTTGGCGCAGTCGGATTAGTGGTGACTTTGGTAACGATGCTGTCTACGCTAGTCGTCGAGGAATCGAATAAATTATATGACTTTTGGATCCCAGCATTTATGAAAAGTGTGTCGAGATTGGGAAAGTCTTTAATGGTCTGTGCCACGAGGATCGGAAGAGAGGCCAGTTCCAATATGTCAAACAGCATGATCGGCTCATTGTAGCAGCTTCAGGAAATACATAAGTTTATTACCTGTCATGTTTCGAGGCCTGTCAGCTCCGAAAGTAGTATTGGTTTTCCTGCTTCGTTTGCTAACCCAGCATAGCCTTCTGCTATCATTTCCGTTCTATCCTTCTAGATAACGAGTCAAAAACCTTTCATTCATCTAAAGTCAGTCTGAAATACTTTATGCTCTTCAACTTTGCTTGCCTTTGAGGCACCCTCGCTGGTTGATCAACAGCTTTTGTTTGTTCGGTTGTTAGATGTTAGATGTTAGACGTTAGACGAGAATACCTTAAAATAGGTAGGTCATACCTTCAGCAGCTCACATGGCGGCGGATGTTGGCATAAATGTGACGCCTTCTACTGCCAACAGAGTTTAGTATGCCAATCGGTGATAGACGTTTGCACGTTTTGTAATCAAGTGAGGGTGAGGTGTGTCCAACAAACTACAGACGGGAAATGGAGGCGGGAAATTGGTATATAAGCGGTACAGTCGGAAGATTAGGCATGGCAGGCGGAAAATGTAGTCTTGATGTGCTTGGCGAACACTCAAGTTAAGAACAACCGTGAATCCTATGAGCACCATCTAATTACAATTTATATTCTGGGCGTTCGCTTATATAATCCATACTATTTTAGAACGTGTGTAGAATTGCTAGAATTCCCCTTCGTTCATGATAACCTGCCTTATTGGATACTCGATATGCAACATTTGTTCTGGTGGCCGACTTGTCTGAAAATGAGGGGAACCATACTGGGAGTATGAGGATACGTAAGTATAGGGAAGTGAGTGCATAAACTATATTGAAAACATATATGGTTAGAGGTTCGAGCGTGCAAAAAGGCAGGGCCATCTTAAGTTAGAATTAGGTAGTGCTGCATGCCAAGCTTTAAATACGCTGAGATAGGAGCAACTGAATTAAATAACAATCTTCTTTTACCTCTTGGTCACTAGCCTGAATATATGATCTCAAGTTCCCTGTGCGGAATTCTAAGGTCAAGTTGCCGCCGCCTGTTAGTTCTTCACAAGAGTCCTTAAGCGCGTTGGTCCAAGGGACCAACCACAGTCATGTTATTATCAAACAAGCCTATACGAGCCTCAATAAAATAGTTAGCTTTAAAAGTTTAACAGTTTATGTACATCTCTGTTCTTGGGATTCAACTTTCAAGAATCCCAAATGAGTTCCGTAGGCATCCGAGAATTGGCCCCTTATTTTAGCAAAAAGAAAGAAATAAAAAGGCAAGAGAAAACCATCCCGATATTGACAAAGGAGCTCTGTGGGAAAGAACCGGGTACCGAACTTTTTATTATTAAGTTGTTTTGATGGGTTTCATACTCATTGGAGGAAAGACTCAGTCCCTCTAAAACTCCTACCTCACTCCTCCCTGTCCTAGGATCGAACCTGTAGTATACTTATTTCCAGGTTTATTGTCGTAGGATCAGTTCGTTATTTACAAACAATAGGGCATAGACATTGGTGGGTGCTGCCACTTGTTTGCTCTTCGCCAAGAAACATCGAGCCTCGGTCACAATCGACGTGGGGGGCAAGCCCGGTTCTATGGCTGAGACAAGTCTCTGTAAATGTTTAAAAGGGAATTGGACATGAGCTGATATGTTCCAAAACTACGACGCTTGGTGACTACAAGCATAACGCAATACAGGCCACTAAGGCCGTGAAGAAGAAATGAGTAATTAGTCTGGAATATTTGGCTATGTCTTAGGAGCCCCAGACTAACCTCCTGGCCTTAGCCATAGAGCCTGTCAAACTATTTTGCACAGAGCTCATATCATAGGAGTGCTGTACGAGAGTCTTAAAACAGGCGTTTTATCGGTACCCACGGCACCAATGTGTCGCTTCAGCGCTTCAACAGCCATGGCCAGTCATGGATATTTCCCCACGAGCACCCAGAGAAGCCTACCCCTCCGGGGGCGTCGTGGTGCTAGTTAGTTAATGAAATATACCAGGTAATGCGCTCGGATGACTCTGGAAACAGCACACCTGTTCTAGATGCCAATACTAATAGATTTTCCTCATATTATCAATCCGCTCGGATAGAGTCGTTGTAGGTCACAGTTCTGACTGCCTGGTAGTTTCAGTATTGATTATTGCTATTGCACGAAGGAGAAGTTCTAATTATCTATACTAGCAAACTTTGCAGGCTGACCTTGTATAGGCAAGGCCAGGGCCTCGGTACTGTGACACTACAGAAGAAGGACTACAACTCCTCAGCGAGTTTTGACCAGAGTATCTGCCCATAAAACTGGATATAATGCGACTATAGCGACCCTAGATGTGGCACGTCGCTAAGTGATGGCGCTCTAGAGGCTTAGTCTTGGTATTAAGGGCGTTCTAATTTACCTGGGTATCTGCGGTTGAGTGCTCTCCGTGAGTTCGCCGCGGTGTTACCGACGTGGTCTGACATAGTCTGGCCTGAACGGACCCTAGCCTCCTAAAAAGTTGACAGCTGCAATCTGCTAATTAGCTTTCAGACTCTTTGATCCCCATCAATATTCTCCCGCAGTAAGAATAGGACTTACCGCTCTAACCGAGTTATCGCAGCTACAGTATGCTTGTTAGGGGCTACGAGCCAACCATCTGGCGCTCGTGGTAAAGAGGACGAAATCCACGTAGCCACGAAGGCTTGATAGCTATAAACTGTTCATTGCCCTAATACGGTTTCATTGCATCGCCGCGTGTCTGGGTTCCCGCCAGATAAGAACTCTTTCATTGCACCTATTCCCAGGTATCTGCCGGGCTGTCGGTCAGCATTGTTCAGTCCCGTGGGTTTCTCGTTTACTAACACAGTCAAGAGGATCTCCGCGAAATCATCGACATCTTCACCCTTCCCACTTTCGAGGAATTTATCAAACGAATAGTTGGCAATGACAAAATGCGGATTCTCCCTCCACGCGCGCTGGAACTCGGACGAAGAACTAGCTTCCCATAAGGAACGGCTAAGTGTCCACCGATGGATGTAAGCCCAAGCGTTGACAGCCTCTGTGTTTACGTTAATTAGCCCATAATCCGAAATAAACCTTGCGAGCCTCTATACTGCTTACCTGTATTCCCCGGCTCTTTCATCAGTTCGTATAGGCCGACGACCGAGTACGCCATATGTACGGTCCTGCGCAGAGACTCGGCGAATATCCATTGCTGGGAGCCGTATACACTTGGTCAGCGGACATCTATACCACAAAGTGAAGATCATTGACACACCTCCCATTCAACCGGTGGCTGCTCTTGTACCAACGCATCCTCTAACCGCGCCAGGTCTCCTAAATTATCACGGATATTGCACAGCTCACCTAGCCATGTTTTGAACAGTGGCATGTCCCTCTCGCCCTGCGCCCGCAATGCGATGTCCCCATCGAAGAGGCGTATGATCTGGTACAAGAAGAGCGCCTGGGCACGTGCGAGTTTCTCAATGGGCGTTGACATGGCACGATGGGTTTCGGCGTCGACGAGTCCGCGCGCACTTCCCTGCAGGGCTCGCATTACCATGGCTGTGTTTGCCGGCGTGCGACTGGCATAGAGCACACAAGTAGTGAAGCACGATATGATACATTGCGGCGTATAACCATGATAGAGATGCCGGTGGAGAAAAGGGGTGGTGTTCTTCGTTGCCATTTCCTCCGTGAAGCCTTTCACGCGATTCGTAATGTAGTATAAGGGGGTCTCGGGATCATAGAGATGCCACACATCTATTTGTGCCTGGAAGCCGTTAGTTAAATGAAAATTGGAGGCGACCGGATGGTTTACTCACACAGGTCGACATCTTCTGGTATCCCCTCATAACTTCTTCGTCGGCTGGGGTAGGTGGGCGTCCTGGGAGATGGCCTCCCTCAGTAGGGACAAGCCACCGATCTGGGACAGGCGAGGCGGCAATGCCTATAAAGTCGAAGAAAGTCTCCATAGAAGTATCGACGCTGGCGGCAGTATCCGGGACAGGCTGGGGTGTAGATTCAACAGCAACGTCGGGACGGAAATCTGTGAGCATATTTCCGACGTAGTCCATATCGAACGACAGGCCTGGGGCAAAGGGAGAATAGGTAGCGCCCCCGAGTGATGGAGCCTCTGTGCAAGGGATTTGTTCCCTGCCATGCCTGTCTGGCCGGCCGGCCACATTGGATTTGCTATAGACGCAGGGGATCCTCTTCTCCACACACCGGGAGCACACCGGCGTCCGCCTGTCGCACCGTCTTTTAGTCTGAACACAGCTGTTGCAGTTCTTCTGCCTTGATGTCGACATACCGGCAGTCGCTGCAGTAGTGGAGCTCACCATTTCTCCAGTCAAATAATCAGTTGCTGTGGATGGAGTATTGAGCTGAGGTTGAGAACAGTATGAGGAAACCCCGGAGGCGGAGTTCGGAAGAGGGATGCTGTGGCAAAGTCCGCACAATCGCCTCCACCCCGGCGCTAAGACCGCAAAACTCCGCCAGCCAAAGTTGCGCCTAGCAATATAAAAAAGCTAAGAGGTTAGATAATATTAGATGGGAGATATTCATAGTAGATGTTAATCATTAGTCACGAGGTAATTGTTGATGTAGAATTGAAAAAAGGGAAACGAAGTTAAGCTAAACCACCCCCTGACGCCCTATGCCCTCACGCCCTATCTGCTACTAATTTACACTATATTCTGTAACTAGTATTTACTATAGAAAATTAACGTCGTGGCTTTTTTAGAAGTAGTGCTATAATATTAATACAGTTTTTAGATTCTGTTTTGTTTTTAGGACAGTTTTTTTCGTACGCTGTACTTTTTTTAAGCATTTTAATACTTTTATTTTTATTTTTATAAACTATATAGTTACGAAGCTTTTTTTTTGCTTGTTAAATATTAGTTATATATATAAATAATTAACTTAATATAACTTTAACTTTTTAATGTACACGTTTTGTTTTTTTTTTTAATTAATACTACGTAATTATAAGTTAAGCTTTTAAACTAGTAATTTTAATACTTATTTTATTTAAAACTTTATTAACTTTAATGTTTATAAGCTTTAAAAAAAATTTATAAAGCTAAGTATTTAATAGTTAATTTTTAGCTATTTTAAAAATGCTTTATATTTTTATAAAATGTTTTTATAAATATACATGCTATAAAAAATAAAAAATCTAATATTTAAAATTATATTTTTTTTATAAGTTATATAGTTAATATTTTTAGTATATTTATATTTTTTAATATAATAAATCTTAATAATAATAGTTTCGATTAATTTTTAAAAAAAGATTTAACTGTTTATTATGCTTTTTTAATAATAATAAAAATTAGTACTAAATTTTTAACTGTATAAAAAACTTTAATTATTTTTAATTTTAAAAGCTTTAATTTAAAGCAATAAAAAACTAACTTTTTTAGTATTAAACGTAGCTTTTTTTTTAACAACTTAAAAATTTTTATATTTAATATTTATATAATATAAAAATAGTAAAGCTTATAAAATACTAGTTATATTTTATTTATTAAATAAAGTTATAAATTTTTTTATTAATATATAAACTATAATTATTATATATTAATACTATTTATTTGTTTTTATAATAATTTTATATATAAAGTTTAAAAATTGTTTTAATTTATTTTATAGTTGTAAAATTATTAGTTTACTTATTAAAACTATAAATAAACTATTAATTATTATATAAGTAGTTATTTCGGTCTAGAAATTACTAATTTTAAATATTAACTTTTTTAAAAATAATTAGCAATAAAAACATTATATTAATACTGTTTATATATTTAATCGTTATAATTTATTTGTTTTTTTAACGTTTTTTTTAAAAACTATGCGTATAATATTTTTAATAACTATAAAATAATTTTTATTAATGTTTTAACTAATACTTATTTTATTAGTATTAAACTAGCGTTTTAAAAAAAATTTAACGATTTTAAAAACTTTTAAACAGTTAAAAAAAAAGTTAATATTATATATAATAACGTTATTTACACGTATATACTTTATAATATATAATTCTATATTTTTAACTAATAAATTTTAGTATAAAAAAAACTAATACTATATAATTTTAAATATATAAAAGTTTTTTTAAGTAATAAAATAATGTTAAGTTATATATTAAAACTTAATTAAAACTAATATAAAGCTTAAATAAGTTTAATTAATAGTTTAAAAAATTAATTTAACTTTAAGAAGTAGTAATAAAGCTTATTAGTATTAATAAGTTTTTTTAAAAGTAGTGTTATATATACGTTTGTTTAATTTTTTATTTAGTATATACTGCTTAAACAAGTGTACTAAAAAAACTGTCCTGTACAGTACTATTCGCGCGTAATTACTAATTAAGTAGAAGCATATTAAAATAAAGAATAAAAAAACGAAAATAATAATATAGAATAGAAAAGAATTAAAGAATAGGAAAAGGTTTAATAGCTTTATATATAACGCGTCAAGTTTTAAATTAATGGGGTAGCGGGGCTGGGGCGTGAGGGCATGGGGCGTCAGGGGGTGGTTTAGCTTAGAGAAGAGGGAACCGTGTTCAACCAGCCGTTTATGGAGATCCTTTGATTATTTTTACACTAGACAGGTCTGGTACTAAATAAAAACTCGGCCGTTGTAGAGGGTTAGTATGACCGAAAGGGTCTCCTGGATAATAGAGCCACCCGTCATGGTTCTCAAGATGGAAATATCTGTTGGGAGATATTGAAATTCAGCTAACCCGACTTTGGACCTTTGCTACATAGTATATCAAATCAATACTGAGCCACCTTTGTGATTCTAAGCCGCAGTTCCATTGAATCTATTGTAAGAAGCTAGTTCCCTGTATGTGTGTGTTAGATGTCTCTTCATCAGGGTGTTGGACCTGAGTAGGCCCCTGTACATATATATATGAAACATTCGAAAGAGAAACAACGGGAAGATGCAGAACCACCGGCCTGTTAGCTAGGGTGATATTAGTTCTTAGGTTCTAAGGGTAAACCTAGGAACAGCTATCAGAATAGGTTGAATAAGCTACCTTAGTCATATAAACGAGCTAGCATACAATATGTTGCAGTATACATATCCAGGGGTACATCGATATACGAGACAACATTATACATACAGTAGAAAATTATAGGGAAGAAACATGTGCCCGCCTTACTGCCACTTCATTTACTTCAACATCACTCGGCATCATTCTCGGCTGAATGTGAATTCACTGCTTATCTAAATATATATTCGGGTGGTTAATTCATGTTCCCCGCTGCTCGTCTCTTGGTGCTGAGTTGCGGCGGAAGGCAGTAGGGATTACCTTGTTGAATGCCTGAAGCGACTGCACATATCATATGCAAGACATGTGCGTGCCAACTCTTTCAGCTGAAACATGGCGTTTCTTTTGCAATACATTGGAAGCATCCGGTAATAGCCATTCTGAGACGAACGAAGGTGTATGACGACATCTGGCTTTGACATCAGCTTACTGCAGCAAACTGCTCTTTGATGTCAAGAAGCTGCTCGGGTAGATAGATCAAATTGATTTCAACGGAAGAGGGTGGCAAAGGAGACGAAACAGAGCGAATGACCATTCCTATAGGAGCATACCACCGCAGCGTGGCTGCTCCGGCACTTCCGATTTGAGGGGGTTACACGCATTATATCCCATGTATACGTCTAAGTTGGTATCTTGGGATCGTCATTGTAGTTTCGGATGAGGCCTTGGGTTTCAAAATGACTAGATAGTTACTGAGGCATGTTATTGTGGCTCGGAGCAGATCCCGTGTGGAGTTTCCCGGGGGAGCGTGGCATTTCCATTGCTCGGATGAGACGGTGTTTTATCTGTGCCGCTGGGGTTTGGAGGCCAAGGTTGATAGTCCATGCAGTACATTAGTCATCCCACATTTGTACGCACGCCTATAGATATGAGCGAATAGAAGCTAATAAGCCATACAGGTGAGAATATATACCGTGGTGACTACTACTACCACGCATGCAGCAGCATGTGCATCAGGATGCTAAATATGCACCATGCCGGCGAAATAGTAGTACTGCTACTAGTAGGATGCGTTGCACGTGGCTTTTCCCCCCCTTCCTTCTCGCCGCCGTATAACATAGGTAGATGAGAAGCGATTCGATCGCACTTTTGTGCACAGCCACTGGGTTCCACAACGGACAAACATCTGACATCTTGTCAGTGGAAGCAACTTGCGGCCGGGGTGACACGCACGAGTAGGATCCCGACGGTACGGGTAAACCGTGCAGTGTTTTGTGCGAGCGAGGAAGCGTGTAGCACCGGTTCTACTTGGTAGCAACAGGAATATGGCCGGCGCTATACCGATGACTATATTGAAATGATAGCAGATGCTAACTGCCAACTTCTAGTCTAGATGTTGCTGTTTCGTCAAGCCAGAAACGAAGGGGCCAGTTTCCCCTTCCTGAGGAGTCTTTTAAGCGCTCTGAGAAACGAAAATGACCGCGTTCTTGTTTGCGGATTCTCTATATGCATTCTCCTATGCCGCATCTAAGCACCTAAGAAACATATGGAAGGTTTATCGGAGTATCGCTTCCTTTGAATTTTACTTTTCGGATCTTGCTTGTGAAGATTTGGATAGAGCATGATTCGTCTCTATCGAGCCAGCGCCGGGTGTACCGAAAAGTGTGCTGAACTTGGATATTGCTGCATTAGGCAAGTGGGTACCTTGCGTGGCCATGGGGTAGGTATATGTAGATAGCACGACGATTTGTGACATGTTCCACCTTGTGGATTTGGAGAAGAATTGATACTTACTGATGCTTTTTGTCAAATCTCAAATGTCATTCCTGTCTGCAGAGAGTTTGTGTACTTCCCCAAGGCGGATGGGTTTGTAGCCCATAGTGATACGAGCATGCCTGTTTGAAAGGGCACAAACATCTATCTAGGTGTGTACACAATATTTTATCTCCCTGATTATCGTCGATTTCCCGCTTTTGCTTTGCCCGGCTAAATGATTGGCATGTGTTTTGTTAAGTTACGCAAGATCGCGCAGTAAGCAGTAATGTCTTGTCCCTGTCGGGCTTTCTCTCGGTTTAGAATACCGACCTGCGGTTTCTGGAAATTGAGAAACGTCATCTTCGGAGTTGGTGGACAAATTGTCCGTGCTTTGATACGAATACCCACGGGGAGCAACAAGGCTATTTAATTTGTATGAGGTTGATATCCCATTGAGCACTGTTTTGGAAAGATAGGGCACAATTGCAGCCAACTGTCGGTTATGTGATCAAAGCCTGGCATTTTCAGCATGTCTATGTTTGAGGGTCCTCGTCTCGTTACCCTTTTGAGGAATTAGAGCTCCTCTATCTTTAAATTCTACGCAAATTAAAGAACAAAGCAAACCTTGGCTTGCGTTGGCCGGGAGCTTGAGTGCTTGAGACAATTTCATTACCTGTTGTGAAGCTCGCATTGATGAAATCAAAAGCTGTTAGCCTTTTTCGTGCATATTGTACTGATGATAACCTTGCAAATGCTGGTGACAATGGTTATTCCCCCTCACCGACCAAGTCCCATGGCTGCTCCACGTGAGAATGCATGACTAGCAGCATGAACAGCCAAGCCGACTGGGAGGGAGTCAATGCTATCCAAAATTTAATAGGCTGGAGACTTGTGATCGCGATTCTGGTTATAGTTGGTGCGTATACCAGCTAGCTGAAATGACATTTTTAGGGCCGCTTGGCTGTGTAGGTCTACCTAGTCTAATGGAACCATCGTTGGGTGGAAAACCTGCTGTTGTTGATGCCTTACCTAGTGAACGTGGTCTTCTCATCATCAGCGGCTGTTCTGATGGCAAAGTTTTTGGCTCGAGAGAGAACTCTGTGTCTTGGTCGCGAAAGTATAAAACTTCCTGACATTAGCCTGTGCCGGAGAGGGCCGAAACATTTGCTGTACCACTGACCAACAACCTGATGGACGGAAATCAGCTCAAATTCCAAGCCGCAACCCAATAACACTGGTAGTATTTTCAAGATCAAGCCTGTTGCTGAAAAAGTAGAATATGACACAAACCACCAGTGGCCAAACAAGTGTGCAGGCGAATCGATATGGCGCTCGTCGTGATGATTCATACTGGACAAAAGATCATAGAGATACTGTACATAGCTAGAGTGTAGATCTTGATGCCAAAGCGAGGCGGCCCAACAACTTCCAAGTACAAGTACTACCAGGGGTTAACACAGCCCCCCTTGGCACCAATATGCGATTTCTTGACCAATCAATGAACTTGCCTGTGGTGCGCCTGGTTTGCCACGACGAGTAATATGTGCTGGGTACTGGCTGGGTATGGCTGGGTACTTGAAAAGGAGGTGGAAATGACAATCAGATGAATAAACTGTCCTATTATAACAGGGCTTGACCAAGACTTATCAGTTAATTAATCGGAAAAATACTCTGCCCCTTGGCACTTCACATATGATGAAGTACCTAGGTACGTTATTGACTTGAAGACGTTCCTTCTCATCAGCAAGCTTTGTTTCTGGAACAAAGTTGTCTGATTAAACGAAGAGGGAGTAAACTTGGAGATTGAACAGCAGGTAATAAGTACTTAGGCAGGTAGCATAATGATATGACAAGTGGTGCACGTTATGGGGAGAAAGAGTTCTGGGGACACGGTTCGGAGCTCCATTCTTGGCCCTTCCAAGCCTACCTAGGTACCTTAGGGCACCTACTTAGGTACCTAGGTAGATTATTTGCTCCGTTGAATCACTAGCAGGGGACCTCACGCTCTGTTTGTACAACAACATACATGTATTCTTGCACGAGCTTTGGAATTTTCCTAGCTACGCATTCTCTTCTGACATCGCTCTCTATTGTACTCTTTTATCCTCCCACGTTATTCATTCTTGAAGAGGGGATATTTACGCTTCCTTATCAATTCAACTTCTTGTGCTCGCCAGACCCCGTTGTTGTCCAGGTGTGGCTCCTCTCTTTCCTCCGGAACGCGATCTCACTGGGTGCAACTCGCAAAACAGACCCCAGAACTAGGAGGCTTACGGAATTGTGTGCATAGCCTCACTCCCTCTACAGCTGCTAGACGACGCCTTTTGCCCCATCGCCCGGCTTGCACACACTCTGTGTTTACAGTTCCCGTACCGCCTTCGCCGAAACATGTCATAGCAGATTATTTTCATGCTGTACGCCGTCGTCGTATTGTTTGCCAGCTTCTCCTTCGCCCACTTCGCCTACGCCCCCAGGTCAAGCGCGAACCGAAGCCGATCGCGATATAACTGTCTCGAAAGCACATGAACACGTTGCCAGGAACCCTCAATTGGCCGCCATACGTCCTAGGTCACCTTAGCGGTACGTAGCAACAATCTGGCTTTAAAGTTGGACTACAAGGTTTCCTTCCGATAACCTGCACGGCTGGATTGTCTAATCCATAGTACGGAAGTATAACCTAAAGGAAATCCTTTTCATAACCCGCTTTATCAATATTGGATTCCCATTTGCTCGTCGATGGCATAGCCGCACCAACGACTAACTCTTCCCCCACCACAAGATTCTGATTATCCTTGACTGTTCCAAACAACAGTCTTGGATTTTTTTATACGTTGAAGTCTATACGGAGCCTGGCGCATCATGTCAGAGTCCCAAGATCACGGTGCCGAAGGCACACCGAAAAGGCCTAGAGCGTAAGTAGACCTTCCGAAGCACTGGGAAATTGCACAAGCTGGCCTATCCTCCCTGAGACTGAGCTCATACTGACCAAAACTATCTACAGGCCTACAATAACAATCGACATAACCAACGATACAGAACCTGCTTCAAACCCCCCTCCCCATTCACCAGTATCGCTTGCCGATGAAACGATAAGTCCTACCACCCTGGCTGCAAGCTGGACATCATCTGAAAGAACGGCGTACCCTCCGGCCTCTCAGCCGCCTAGCTCATCCTCTCACCACGAAATTCGCGCTTCACACTCATTTGACAGCAAAGACAGCCGGCCAACGAGTCCACATAACGTGTCGAACCCCCTGGCTTCGCGTGGGAATGAGAAGGGTCAAGCATTTTTAGCAGTTCCAACAAATTACCGGTCCCGTCAAAATTCCGTGGATAGCGAGGATGGGACACGATCGGTATCCTCACAGGGTGATGCGGTCACGGAGAAAGGTCCTCCTAGGTCAACTCATGACAACGACCAAATAATGAAGGACAAGGATGCCCTGAAGCCCGACCAAGGCCGAGAGGAAGATTTCCAGGTTGAGGATAACCCATTTGCATTTAGCCCTGGTCAGCTCACCAAAATGTTCAACCCCAAGAGCCTATCGGCATTTTATAATCTGGGTGGTCTTCGCGGATTGGAAAAGGGACTTCGCAGCGACCGTGTGACGGGTTTGAGTGTAGATGAGAGACGCCTCAACGGTAAAGTGTCCTTTGAAGAAGCAACTACCCGTGAGTCTTCCAAACTCGTGAACGAGGGAATCGTCAGTCCAGACACACCCATAGCGCGTACGACGACGGGCTCCAAGCATGCGTCCAATGACGCATTTGCGGATCGAAAACGAGTTTTCCGAGACAATCGATTACCCGAAAAGAAGGGCAAAAGTTTCTTACAGTTGGTTTGGATCACCTATAACGATAAGGTCCTCATTCTACTTTCAGTTGCTGCAGTCGTTTCGCTGGCTATCGGTCTCTATCAAACATTTGGGCAAAAGCACACAGCCGACAATCCTGGTGTCGAATGGATCGAAGGTGTAGCTATCATTGTTGCTATTGTCATCGTTGTTTTAGTAGGCTCGTTGAACGATTGGCAAAAGGAGAGGCAATTCGCCCAACTGAACCGAAAAAAGCAGGATCGAGTCGTGAAGGCCATTCGCTCAGGCAAGACTGTCGAAATCTCGGTTTATGACTTGATGGCTGGGGACGTACTTCATCTAGAACCAGGTGATCTGATTCCTGTAGACGGTGTATTAATTCAGGGGTTCAATGTGAAGTGTGACGAATCACAAGCCACGGGAGAGTCGGACGTCTTACGCAAGCGGCCGGCTGACGAGGTAATCGCTGCCATCGAAAGGGGTGAAGACACCAAGAAGCTGGACCCGTTTATCCAGTCAGGCGGCCGGGTCATGGAAGGCTTAGGGACCTTCATGGTTACTTCCACTGGTATCTATTCCAGCTATGGAAGAACTCTAATGTCATTGAATGAGGATCCCGAAATTACACCTCTACAGTCCAAGCTCAACATTGTCGCTGAATACATTGCGAAACTTGGAGGTGCTGCTGGCCTACTCCTGTTCATCGTTCTCTTCATCGAATTCCTTGTCCGCCTTTCCGGGAGCCATGCGACACCATCCGAGAAGGGCCAGCAATTCATCAACATTTTCATCGTCGTGGTCACAATCATCGTCGTTGCAGTTCCGGAAGGACTTCCTCTCGCCGTCACCCTAGCATTGGCTTTTGCCACCACTCGCATGCTCAAGGATAATAATCTGGTGCGCCATTTGAAAGCGTGCGAAGTTATGGGAAATGCGACGACAATCTGCTCGGACAAAACTGGCACGTTGACTCAGAATAAAATGAAGGTCGTTGCAGCAACAATTGGCATGAATCATCAATTTGGAAGCGGTAATCCCGAAGCAATCGAAAATGCTACTATTGACAGGTCTACGACTACGGATATGGCCGAGAAAGAGTTTGCCACATCTCTCGGCGCAAAGGCTCATGAACTACTCCTCAAATCCATTTCATTGAATTCTACAGCGTTCGAAGGAGAGTCGAATGGCGAGGAGACTTTCATTGGGTCTAAGACCGAGACTGCTCTACTACTCTATGCCAGAGATCACATGGGAATGGGACCTGTTAGCGAGGAACGCGCAAATGCCAACATTCTACAAATGATACCTTTCGATTCTGGACGAAAATGCATGGGCGTGGTGGAGCAGCTCGACAACGGCACAGCTCGCCTGTACGTGAAAGGAGCTTCCGAAATCCTCCTGGCCAAGTGCTCTGAAACTCTCTCTGATCCTACTCGGGATCTATCCAAGTCCCCCTTGACAGCCGAAAACACCGAAACCATTAAAGGCCTTATTGAAAGCTATGCTTTGAGGTCTTTGAGAACGATCGGCATCGTCTATCGCGACTTCGAACGATGGCCTCCGCGGAATGCAAAACGCGTCGAAGGCGACGGTAATCAAGTCGCTTTCGAAGATATTTTCCACCGAATGACCTTTGCTGGCATGGTGGGCATTCAAGATCCACTTCGCAGTGGCGTCCCTGAAGCAGTGAAGGACTGCCAAAGAGCCGGCGTTGTTGTTCGTATGGTGACTGGTGACAACAAGCTCACGGCGCAAGCCATCGCAAAGGAGTGTGGCATCTTACAGCCGGACAGTGTGGTTATGGAGGGGCCTGAATTCCGCAATCTCAGCAAGTCGGCACAAAATGAAGTCATTCCACGACTTCGAGTTTTGGCTCGTTCCAGTCCAGAAGACAAGCGCATTCTAGTGCGCCGCCTGAAGGACATGGGAGACGTTGTCGCTGTGACTGGCGACGGTACCAACGATGCTCCCGCACTCAGACTTGCTGATGTTGGGTTTTCTATGGGCATCGCCGGTACCGAAGTAGCAAAGGAAGCCTCTGCTATTATCCTCATGGACGACAACTTTGCCAGTATCGTAAAAGCCCTGAAATGGGGCCGGGCTGTCAACGATGCCGTCAAGAGATTTCTTCAGTTCCAATTGACAGTCAACGTAACAGCAGTAGCGCTCACGTTTGTTACCGCTGTCTCTAGTAGTGACGAGAGCTCTGTGCTGACGGCTGTGCAACTTCTTTGGGTTAATCTCATCATGGACACCCTTGCAGCACTTGCCCTGGCCACTGATCCGCCACAGGACAGCGTAATTGACCGTAAACCGGAACCGAGAAACGCCAGTATCATTTCGATCACCATGTGGAAGATGATTATCGGACAGGCTATATATCAACTCGTAGTCACCTTTGTGTTGTATTATGGCGCCATCGCTATCGGTATTGCAGCACATGAGGACACGACGGGCGCCACTCGACTAGATGGTCTAGTCTTCAACACTTTCGTGTGGATGCAGATCTTTAATCAGTGGAAGTAAGTAGAAGCCATCCAACCGAATACTCAAGATACCAGCTGACCAAAAATAAGCAACCGTCGATTGGACAATAGATTCAACATCCTGGAAGGCATAACAAAAAATTACTTCTTTTTAGCAATTAATGTCATTGTGATCGGTTTGCAGATTCTCATCATCTTCGTTGGTAGCACACCGTTCAACATCTCGTCCCAAAAACCTTCTCAGACTGGACCGCAATGGGCGACCGCAATTATCCTGGGCCTCCTCTCCATTCCCATCGGCATGGCCATTCGTCTTATTCCAGACGACCTTATCAGGAAGTGTATTCCTGAGGTGTTAAAACCCAAGCCTTCGCCACCCGGACTCATGATTTCGGATGAAGAACGATTCAGTGATTACCCCGAAGTGTTTACTGATGTTCGGGATGAACTCGCTTTCCTCAAGAAACTCAAGGGCGGTCGCCTAAACAACCTGAAGTTTGCTGTAAAGCATCCTCGGGAAACATTCGTGTCGAGAATGAGGAGTCCTTCTCACTCTCGATCGAACTCGATGCGCGATCCACAAACCCCGACTCGAGAGGACAGCTTTGTTGCTCCGTCACCGGCTCCTACGCCCGATTCTCGCAGGCGCTCTCGGTCTACGAGATCTCGCTCTAACTCAGCTTTGGGTGCGCCGACGGTGATGGCAGGTATTATTGCTGGCAGCGTGGCTGCCGGTTGGTCCCCTATTGAGAAAAGCGGCGAGCGTGATTTCTCACAAGTACCTCGTCCTTCACCTTCTCCCCTCTCAAACAGGGAAGGTAGCGGGCTTGAAGCGCCGCCTGTCTTGACAGAGGAGCCAATGGAAATTGAAGAATCGGAGGCGAATGGAGACGTGCCCCGGATCCGGGTGCCTCAACCACCTTCACAAAAGTCGTCAAAGTCTCTATCCTAGGCAGTGTGAATGCTTATTTTGTTTTTGTTGAAAATACCCCCCAAAAAACTGCGCCTGGAAGCCGCAATCCCTGATATAATTTGCTCTGGTAAGGCGACTGCAAGCCGCGCTTGACAGTTTTCTACCTCTACGGCTGCCTAGCCTCGGGACAAAGTACCGCTCCGATAATCCACACCACCTGTTATCTATGTGTGAGAAGTATGACACAGCTATATCATGGCCATGCAGGCAAGCACTCCAGAGCAGGCTTCTTTTGGTGCTCGAAATGTGCACGGTTAAGATATCGTCCCCTTCAAGTATGATGGACCTTGCCGTGTCAGAGGCTTTCCTTGCTGGATGCGACTTCACAAGCCAGCCAGCTTTAGTTCGACCTGCTTACGGTCACTCATTAAACAAGCACCCTTGAAGGTCTCGCATTAGACATGACCTTCGAAGCCAGACGGCAACAACAACGACGCTTGTTAATGTTTAGGTGTTTCAGCGAAGGCCTATCAAAACTGCGCATCGTCTTGTACTTCTCTTTTTCTCTTTGTGTGTACAACTTAAACCTAGGAGTAGGTTAGGGGTGAGTGGGCAAACCACGGGGTAAGAAATATCTATAGATACCAATTAGATGGTATTCATAGTAGAAAATTGAAAAGGGAGATAAAGCAGCTGCCAAGGTCTCGGCAGTTCGTAGAGTTTCTGTCCTTGCCCATAAGTAACATCCAATAGCCTAGGTACTGATTACCTGCCTCAGGATTAGAGGGACAGTCAATTTTGCGAATACCTTACTCGATTACCTACTGTGATGCCTTGCAATATCGCAGGCAGGAAATCAGCCCCCTAAATTATGGTAACACAGAGACTTGGCCATCCAGGAAAAAGTTGATTGAGATTTAATCCTGCCATCTTACCCTGTTCTATCCCCGTCACATTGGCATACAGTTTGGCCTCCATGTAACATTTTACAGCCAGAATCCAACAGTAGCAGCAAGCAACGCAAGCTCGCAACCAGAATGCTATGTACCAATATCCAACTAATAATCCTCTGCCCTCCTGTTGTGCAGTTGGTTCGGCGCAGCTATTCGCTCTTGGCGGTCTTGCCTACAACTGTTTAGTGGTGATGGGGTCCTGTCGGTTCCTAGTTTTCCTATGGTATGTTGCTACTGGGGGTGGTACCTTGGCACCGGGATTTAGGCACCTCTACGAAGTATGTGATAAACAGATTCTAGATTTTAGCGACAGTGCATTTCATTCAGGGTTTTAAGTAGACCGCTAAAACGGTTAGCAGGGTGGACGTTTACTGGACGGTATTGCGAAGACAAAGACAAGCACAAGCACAAACACCAAACAAACGCAGCCTCACAGAAACCCTGCGCTGTCCCGTTACCCACCATCAAGGAAAGTCAACGTGTTGTGAGTACTTAAGACTAACAAACTTGGAAGTGTAATGGAGTGCCAGATCCGGGGAGGTGCGGATTTTCTAGTACACTTATCATTAAGTGACTGAACAACTGAGATTCAGGGGTTCCTGAATCAGAATCCTTATTACATACCGGGATTTCGGAGGTTCCTATATCGAGATTTATATCTGTTGGGGGGTTCTAAATTACATGGATAGCTGTAGGTATATATATATATATATATATAGTGGGCACTTTCTCAAGGCTCGTGCACGATGTTCTGCTCTGCCAAGCAAAGGACTTCATACCTAAAATTAGAGAGGCTTGATCCTGGTAGCACATGCCAAGGGAGTATCGCATAGACCAACATGAACTTCTCTCCCCCGAGTAATTGGCATGTTTACAAAGTGAGTTGGAGAAGCGATGGAAACTAGCATTTCTTCTTCTTTATGAGAGAAATCCGTAATTATCCGAATCATGGCAAAATGGGGCTGCAAGGGGTTCTGCATGACTAAGACAGTGGCTGACATGATTAAGACAAGATACGAGCGAAAGAAGGCCTCGAACTGAAGACTGTTATCAAACGATTTTAGCCACATAGACATACATAGGTAGGTGTCTTTTGCCGACCGGTGTGTGATGGACGATGTACTGTAGAGAGATGAAGTAGATCTCCGTTTCGTCTACCAGCATGTCCACATTAAATTAGTAGAGTTCCAAATGCACGACTCAATTATGCGCATAACAGCCGGTGATGGCCGAACAGAGCTGAAAGCCATGATATATGTATTGGTATAGTATTCTTAGTTGACGAGATTCTAATGAAGAACTAGAAAATTGAAGTCGGGAGGTCCCGTTGCCGACCGTGATTATTTTGACAATGGCGAAACCCCTTACCATAAGAGCAGCCCATAACTAGTGTACGTAAGTAGAGTGATGGTAAGTGAGAACAATTACGAAACTCGCGCAGAACCGGAGAGAATGAGTAAGAGGAGACAGAAGCAAGTAATCAGAGGTAAGTAGGTTGATGATGGGTACTATACTACAAAATCTTGATGGCGATGGCGGCACATAATTACTGGAACTAGACACTTGTATTAGCACCCTTGAGGCATAGTACAAGACGATAATAAACTGCGATGGATTTATCTAAACTGGGGGAATATGGTAATTGACCGAAAAGGGAAGAATTGTGCTTTCTTGGCTGCACTGCACTGCACGGTAATTGAATGTGTCATGGTCAGGTCGCCATTCATTTGTATACATAATAGATAGTAGTAGGTAGAGAGGTAGAGGTAGCCTGGGCATGGGCATGGGCATAGGCTGGCTGGTTGGCCCAATCAGCAATTTGCTTCCTTCTTGAACTAGACAACCTCGACCGGAGTCTCACAACTCTCTCAGTTCTTTTTTTCACCTTTCACCCGCTGAGGCGCCTGTCCTCGCCCAGATAATGAAACCCGCTTTACTATTTTCCTGCCAACTCCCCCTTCCCTTCTGTCTATTCACCTATCTCAATTCACACAATCTTCCAACACAACCCCCCCACCTCCGCGTCTCTTTTTCCTCTTCTTCTAATTCTAATAACTCTTACTCCTCTTACCCTTCCCCTTCCCCTTCCAACATCGCTTTACAACTCTAACCGAGTTCAGGTCCTCATCTTTCTATCTATCTATCTACCCTTCTTCTACCTACTTGGTAAGTCAAACTCAACCGGACAAAAAAGACGCGTCGAGAAATAACAACAGCCACTGCCGAACCATCATACAATAATTCACTAGCCACTCTTTCCGACCGTGCTCGACTCGGTATGGTGTACCTTATTACCTAGACTAGATCCCTCGTACTTCTCTCTTATTACCCATTTTCTCGCCACCCATTCTAAGTGCCTATTTACTTTCCTCCTGGAATCCATCAATTTGTCCAACTACTTCTAAACCTCACCATCACTCTCACTCTTTCTTGATGATTCATTCACTTTTATCATCAACACACAACCACAACACAACCACAACCCCAACCTCATCTCAGAGTTTGTGTAGTTTCGCGCGTCCCACATAAAGTGCACTCTAGTAATTCTCTTATTTCATTTTCCTCTTAGCCTTTATTTGCATGTTCCCATCGCCAGCAGCCACCACGATGAGAGGAGCAAAGCAGGCTACCGGCGGTCGCGTCAAGAGGGCCTATACCAAAAGAGCTCGTCCTCAACAACCTTCTCATAGGCCAGCTCCACCAGTTCATATTATGCCGATTGTGGACGATCAGCAAGTCGGACATCTCCCACTTCCTCAACCCATCTACGGCGACGTTTCAGAACTGCAAGACCGGGTTAATGACCTGGGCGACGCTTGGGAAGCCGAGTCCATCTTTGAAGACATTATTGATGACCTCACTCATGACACGTTTCCCCCCGAAGGTAAATTACTTCACTATTACTCTCGAACCTACTCTTGGCGAGACGAAACTTGCGCTTTGCTTAATCGACAGTGATTGCCGTAGTAGGACGAGACAGGCGGGACACATGCGTGCTAACACGTTTGCCAGTTGATGCTTGCACACCCGAGGAAGCCGTTACTTTCCGCCAACAATTGCGCGCAATCGGCCCTAATGAGTTTTGCCATTTGCACATAGACTCTGGTGCTATAACGGCCAAGAAGTTACTCACAGCCTTTGGAATCCGACCTCCGGATTTTCTTGAGGGTCGTCCTGATGACGATTATCTAGGCCTACTTACCCTAGCCATGACCCGGGAGCTGACCAAGAGAGCTAAGATCATGTCGTATAACTCAGTTGACGATGCAGTCTACTTGCTTAAAAAGTCGCGCAACATCGTGGTATTAACGGGAGCCGGAATTTCTACCTCTCTCGGCATCCCCGATTTCCGTTCGAAAGAGACGGGACTCTACTCTCAGCTAGAGAAGCTAGGATTGGGTATTAACGATCCCCAAGATGTCTTCAACATTGACGTGTTTCGTGACGACCCTACCATCTTCTACACAGTGGCCAAGGACATACTCCCAGCCACCAACAAGTTCTCGCCAACCCATGCCTTTATTGCCATGCTGCAGAATCAGGATAAGCTTCTCACCAACTACTCGCAGAACATTGACAACATTGAGGCCAATGCAGGCATCATGCCAGAAAAGCTCGTGCAGTGTCATGGCTCATTCGCAACTGCCAGTTGCCAGCGCTGTGGCCACAGAGTTCGTGGGGACGCTATCTACGACGATATCAGAGCCGGCAAGATCCCGCGGTGCGACAAGTGCATCACGGCCATCAAATCAAGAGGAGCAGGGCCGCTCAAGCGCAAGAGGTCAAGCAATAGCGCCTCGTCCAAGAGATCGCGCCGCAACTTTGATGATTTCGACGATGATGATGATGACGATGGCGCCTATGACATCCCCCAGGCCGGTGTCATGAAGCCAGACATCACCTTCTTCGGCGAGCCTCTGCCCGACGAATTTTCCAAGCGGCTAGTCAAGCACGACCGCAACTTGGTCGACCTCGTCGTCGTCATCGGCACGTCGCTCAAAGTGGCGCCTGTCTCTGAAGTTGTCCCATTTCTACCCTCGCACGTTCCCCAGATCTACGTCTCACGCACGCCAGTCAGTCACATCAACTTTGACATCGATCTCCTCGGCGATTGTGACGTCGTCGTGGCGGAGCTGTGCCGTCGCGCGGGATGGGATCTTAACCACCCGATGGTACCCCCAAATCAAAGAGTCAACATAACGTTAGAGAAGGGCTACAAGAGTCGGCACGTCTTCACGCCTATCGACGATTCGAAGCCAGCACCACCACCCATGCCAACAATAGACGGAAAACAACCACAAGTCAAGAAACGCCGCAATAATCGCAATAGCTCCGCTCGCAAGTCGGGGACTTTGGCGGTTACAGCATAGTACGCTCACGCTCCCACCAACGATTCATTCAATCATTGAATCATGTAATCGAATTCGTTATTGCGAAAGGCGTACGGAGTTTGGTACGCGCCAAGTACCACGTGGTTTTTCTGTCATGCATAGTGTTTTACAGTTTGGCTCTGGCGTTTCTTTCTTCTGCCACGGCCTCTGCTGTGTCAGGACAGGGTCTTGAGGTTTCGGTTCCGGTATTTTTTTCCTTTCCCGCTTGGAGGCGGTGGATCTTCGTTCCCACCACACACAGGTACACGTCTGAAATGATCCACATCGACTGTTTCAGCGCATCAACGATCGCATCCCATAGCACAGTGACACATGTCCGCCTACTTTTGCGCTCCGTCCGCCATAGTGGAGAGTGACTATCATGTGCGGGAATTACGTGTTGCTCGATCAATTTGTACCAACACCAACGATCAGAATTGATTCTTTGATCGGGGACTCTTTTTAAAAGAGATTTTTTCAAAGCTGGGATAGATGAAGTTGTCAGACTCACAGGCATCTCGCCTAGGCGTTCCAGGCTGCCAAAAAAGATTAAAGTAAAAGGCTACAGTGTCTGATTAATCACACGTTAACTGAGAAAGCGGGGCAGAAACATTTCATGTTGTCCTACGGCAATCGCCGAAAGCACAGCACTTTTTAGGGTGAACAAAAAACGAGGAGAGATACGGAAGATGAAGATGACATCGACTTTGCTGTGCAACTACGTTTCAAGTGTCATAATCTCGAATATCCTCCCAAGGCAGGCAAGAGGTGCATCTCGCATGGAATTAACCTGTGAAAGGGAAAGGATCGCGATGACTAGATTAGATCGCGAGTTGTTGTGTGTACACTTAAGAGGGGAGATGCGTTTACTCCATTGTGCAGAAAACGAGGGAGGGGGCCTTTAACAGAAAGACTTCGTAGGGAACCATGCATGCTTTTAAGCTACAAAAAATGGGTCAGTTCGTTGATACTACCTGTGTGATAATGGGAGAAAGAAAGCAGTGTTTTAATGGAATCAATCTAGCAAAAGGTCTAACTACTTTTGAAGTAGGTAATTTGCAGTATTAAAGGTTACCTACCTAGGTACTTTAGAGAAAAACCAAAATCGCGGGGATCCCCGCTGACCACAATAACGATGTATTCGGCAAACTACCTCGCTGACCGACAGTCTTGTTCTTCCAGATGCAGTAACCGGAACTAACTGAAGTAAGTTACTTACTTACTAGTGCTATGCTGTGCTCAGCGCATAATTTTGAGATTTGAGTACTTACTTGTGGCGCCTTTGGGTTTCTTGTTTCCCCCCTCACACTAGGTACCATACCACTTCGTTTAACTTCCTTGCTTGAAGAACGATCGAGGTCTGATTAATGGCAACCAACCTCGTCAACGGTGCCAGAATTTTATCTCTTCACCTCATCCCTTCTCACTCGGTTCTTGGCCAGTTAAATCTTCCTCTTGAAGCTGGATAAGTACGCAGGTAGGGAATGTGGGATGTTTACCAATATGTTCTTACGGACTCGTATCTACCTGTTTTTACGATCAGTTTCGTTTTTTTGAGTATTTTCTAATACTGCTCAACTATTGGGATAGTCCCGAAAAGAGGGTGGCTTCCAAATTTGACCTGTTGATAATCGTTCTTCTTTGGCATCGTGGTCACATAAGGGCCACTGGGAGCTTGGGACCTTGAAGTGAAAGGGTGGATGTGGTTAAGAGTAAAGGAGATATATTAGAGTGGAGGGATATAAGGAAGGCCTGGAGCTTCGCATATAGTTAAGGGTTGATGGGATGTTAATGATGGAAGATTAGTAAGATGATATTGAGTCAGTGCTTACACGTTCACTAGAGTTGACTGGGCTGCTGTGATCTACGTGGGTTTCCCGTATTCTAGAGGTGTAATTTCGTGATATCACGTTAGGCCCTGATGGAAAAAGCAGATGTACTAGTAGAGAAAGGACAACATAGTTTAGTTCGAGACTTCATGTTTGAAGTAAAAATGGTACACATTACTGTAAATGTATGTATTGAGATACAGCCTCGCGAAGCTACTGGCTTATATTCTTTTGCCATTGCTGAATGTAAAGACAACACCAAATAAAATGAGCACTACGTAATGTGCAAAGGAAAGTGCTCGGTAAGGAAAGTCTGAGAGGAACCACTAGCATATCGGAAAACTGGTTCCCAGTCTTTCGAGTTTTGATTGTATGCCAGGGCTGTCAGTTTACTCTGGACAGTCCATAGCCAGCAGGCATTAAGGCTACCTTAGTTTTCAGTTCGCTACATATATAAGAGTATGTCCTGTTTGGTATTTTCTTGCTCTTTCTACTTGTCACGCTATTGTCCCGTAATATTCCCACTCTGTTGAGAGAGCAACAAAACAACAGCCGAGGACACGAAAAGACGGCGTAGATCACTCGATAAATATAGCAGTACAGGAAAAGTTTGCTAAAAACCACAGATAAGGGTTTGGTAAAGTAGTTGTGTAAGGAAGGCATAGATATATATGCTTAACGTAGCTCTTACTTGCTATTGCTGAGTATGAGTATATAGTTAAAAACAGGTCTTGTTTTTAAGTGCTGTCGAAGACATGTCAGATTGAAGAAAAAGGCAGGTGTTTGACTGTGTCTACAGTTATGAAATAATGTACAACAGAGCAAGTTACTGATATTCAGCTATATTTTAGATAGACGTACCAATGAAAGAACAGAGAATAACAGGTTTCTCGTCCTCAACACACAAGGACAACCGGAACATTGTGCACCAATACGTAACAACGACCTCTTCCAAAATGCGAACGGAGCGTTTTCTAGTTCTTACACGTATATTCTGTACACTATTTCAAAGTCCCTCTTCAAGACCGCAGTCTCGTACCTAGTCAGACACGCTTAACACAAAAGTAACGCGTTGTGCTGCTCTAGTCTACGGGTACCTGGCGCTTTCTCCCGAGATTAGTTGGGGTTGCCCACGAATGACTTAGCCTGGTTGTCAATCAAGACCCCATTATGCCTAACCCTTTTCCGATTTTCCGAGATATGGGTGATCTATGTCAAAATATGAAGCCTTCTTTTCATCGAAGCTGTAGTAGTGTAGTGGTTATCATTCTAGCCTTCCAAGCTTGAGACCGGCGTTCGATTCGCCGTTACAGCACAATTATCTGTCATTAATTCAATTTTTTGCAGATATTATCCTCCCTCTGGGGGTTTCAAAACCCCATGTTATTTATTTTGACTTTGGTAGAAAGTCTAATAAGTCGGGGATCTGGATGCTTCCGACAGCCTAAGATCTTCGATCACAAAACATGTTGCTTTATTTAGTGCTGTCTGAAGCCACGGCTTGTTCGGACAGTGTGAAATCTTTTTCTCGTGGGAATTCATCGTTATATTGGCACAAATAGATCGCGTAAACCAAACGTTGGAATCGCTCCATCGGGTTTGTATTGCGCGAGGTAGTAGTATTTCGACCGCCCCCGGCACGGCAAAAGAGACGCGTTATTTCCGATACCCTCCGATGCAAGCGTCTCAGACGGGCTCAAGGAATGGTGCGTCAAGGGAATATGAGGCTAGCTCACGGTGCGAAAAGAAGGACTATCATAGCAAGGTAGTAAGTAGGTGGTACAGGGATCAATAGAGTAAGTAGTCAGTCAATTGATTCCTGAACCTCTCGAGTTGGTTCTAGCGAGCTAGGATAGCGATATTAGCACTCTCAGGGTGTTTGCTTCACAGGAGCCTGACATGCTGTAACCTCCGGATTCTCCTTGCGTCCGCTGCGATATGCTTAAATTTAGTAGTGCTGCTTGTACAGGAAGCCGCTCGCCAATTATCTAAGACTGGCGTTAAAGCTCTCGCGATCGTATCAGGGATCTTGAAGTCGTCTCAGGAGCCGTTACCGATGCGTTCCAGACATTAGGAATTTCAGTCTAGATGCTATAGTTAATTCTTCTGCGGTCAATAGTGCCTACCACCAGATGAAGAGCCTAGACGTAGTCTCTATATGATCTTCTTTACAGCATACCTAACGGAAACTATCCCTTGGCAAAGCTTTGAGAGGCCAGCCATATAAAACCTTCGAAATCGTCGGAAAACTGCATAATTCATTATCGCTTGGCATCAGTGGTTTAGTGGTAAAATCCATCGTTGCCATCGATGGGCCCCGTGTTCGATTCACGGCTGATGCATCAAATTCTTCTTTTTGTTTTTTTGTTTTTTACCAAATTTGAATACTCCTGAGGTACATAAAAAAGTGGTTACTCTGTGCTCCAAACATTTTTTTTGTGATATGAGCCTTTCCGCGTAGTCCATTGTTCAATGCTGCTTAGGATTTGCCAAGCTAATTCCAAGGGAGGGTAGAAGGCCTGAATAAATGTGAAGGCCGTGTACATTCCTTCAACAAGAAAACACTGCTGTAAACAATCTTGACACTAATGAATCAGCTTAATTAGGTTTGGTCAGTACTGGGTATTATCAGTGTAAGCTGACATGAGTTCAAACGGCTACAGCGAGATCCACGGGAAAGCCGTATCGAGGCCTCTGCGCGTCAACTAAGAGCAAGTATATTTATAAAACTATTACATGTGTGTCAATGAGTCCTATATAGGAACAGGCAATAGTGCTCTGCCATTATTGGTCTTTTCCCCATGCGGAAGGAAGCTCAGGTCCAACACCTTGGCGAAGCAGACAACAACAACAAGTAACACATCACCTCCTCCTAAGGCTCGGCTGCTTGCCTGCTTGCCCACTCCTACCGTATGTCGTGAAACCCTCAAGGAGACTGTTCACGACATGAAACTCTGTGGCTTAGAATAAATCTTGCATGGTGCATATGCTAATGATGCTACTAAGCACCTAGTTTTGAAGTCTGTGATAACCTTGTCGAGGAGTCGAGCTAATTAGGTAGGTACCTGCCATCAGTTACTTTTTAATAACTTCTTCGCATGCCGAGGGTTTAACTATATCTTGTCGTGGTAGCTACATTTATGTATCTGAGCTGACTTCTTAGTGCTCCGTTTCCAGGTGTGAAGTCAAAGAACTAGTCTAGCACAGAGCACTTTATTCGCTTTTTCTAGTAAGACATGTTCAGGCAGACTTTATGAAATGGAAAATAAGACTGATAAGTTACTAGAACTTGTGGCTCTGGTCCTTGCTTTGAAATGTTAGGTCTTCTCGAGCGTATCGCAGCTTGTTTACTTTAGGTCGTCGCTAAGAAAGTATGTGCTTGTGCACTCCGTATAGCGGAGCTTTGGTTTTATGCGTTTGAATTTTAATTGTGTTTGAGGTGCTCAATGGTCAGTCTCGGGTGAGCTTCATGATATAGTGGCCTACTGTTGAAGACATTTTATTATAAGTCATGGGTTATGATATTACATATACCGCCATATGGATAGATTAATGAATACTACCGCTTTAACGCGAACGGCTTACCACCAGACCTTTTCGGGCCTTCTCAAAGGGAAAATCCTGAATATCCATAGCTATTACGTTGCCTTTCTGGTTACGTTGGCATCAATGTGAAATAAGTATCATCATAAACCATGTATTCGATTTGGATTCCGATGTCCGGGACGGGCATGGGGTCTGACTTATCAAAATGTGGGACATATAAGTAGTAGTATTTGCTCATAAGTAACCACTATTGAAGGTGATCAGTAAATGATACTTGCCGATAAAAGACGCAAGCGGCGAAGTGAAGAGCCGAACGCAGAAAGCGTACGTGGGATATACTACACAGGGAGAACAGACAGAAGGAAGTCAGACGCGAGGATAGCCTACGACCATGACAGCAACCATGGCAGAGGAGGTCAAGATAACCAAACGTCGAATACTGAAAAGAGTGTGAGGAGGCACTTGCAATAGAGCCCGGAGACCTGCTCTGCTGGTTACATGATCTGATATAGAATATTGTTGTCCCTGACTATAAAACTGACCCTGAACAAGCAATAGACCGAAAGACTCCTCAATAAGTAACTATCATAACTTAATAGAAAATCACAAGTCACGAGCACAGGCCAACATCGATCATATAAAGGAATTAGAAGTTTTATGCTATCTACTCTGGTTTTACAAACTGTGGTTGCAAGGGGGCGAAAGGGGCCGTGATAGTGAATCCATGACCGGCCGTATATGAAGATGGATCTGACCAAGAACCTCTTGCTACCAGTTCGCAGTCATTCCGGTATCAACGTCTCCCAATCAGAATGGTGGTGCATTTGTCATTGCCCGGTTATTGGAACCAGGTAAGGAAAGCCCACTCCGATATGTCCACCTTGGTAACAAATTTATTATTTCCTCCGAATCTCAACATGCGCGTGACACGCCCCCCAACGTGTCGCATTAAACTGCCTCCGCCCAGACCCATTCATCTGACGAGATCGAAAATGGCTGCTCCTAGTGCCCAGCCATAATGATGTTGTAATGTGACCACGCTAAGTCTCTCGAGTGCTTCAGGAGAACATCTTCGGTTAGCGGCAAGTGTAGGATTCGGTCGTTATCCAACTAAAAAAAATAATTAGTAGGATGTCAAGATTTTAAACTGGATGTGACGCCTTACCTCCCCAGCCTGGGCCATACTGGCGACTATCTTGGCGACCTCAGCAGCCATTTCCGTGAGAGCTGCATACTCTACTACGCCGGCATCCGGTGTGTTAGCATGCATTGCGGGTAAGCCCTCGAGCAGACTGTTAATCAACATCTGTGGAGGCTCTTCAGCACGGCGGTGGCAGCCCATGAGCTGCAGGAAGGCTTTATACACCTCGCCACCCACGTTCCAGTCAGGAACATGCGAGTGTCGGCCCTCGAACTGCTGAAGAACATCGGCCAAGGCATCATAGTCTCGTTCGATGATAGTCTTCGGGGCGACTTCTTTGACAAAGGTTTGGTGAGCCTCAGCCCAAGATTCGGCACGAAGTAGGCATTGAACTTCGGCCGTCGCATCTTTCTTCGCACTCCGCATATATAGTGCTTTTGAATGCCAGATCCATTGCGTGGGGATTTTGAAATCCACCGCAAGCTTCCTAAAGGTCGTGGAGTCATCGTTGCCAATCAATGCAGCATGCCGACATAAGTGATCCTGAATGGCTCTGGTCCGTGCCTCTGGATTCGTAAGATGCAATAGGACGAAGACCGCTTCAAGCCAGCTACCCTCATTGGTCAGCTGCGCAGCGAAAGAGATTGTCGCTGCATCGGCTTTCTCGGTGGCATTCTTTCCGAAGGAGACTCGGCCAGTGGAAGTCAACGCCTGTCCCAGCTGCCAACATAGACGGTAATCTAGTGGTGATAGCTGTGAGTTCTCTGGCCGTAGGACCGCTTCCAGGTCAGCCCGACTGTCTGAATACAGCTTCAGGAGACCCCAGAGAAGGTCCTCTCGATCCTCTTTGTGAGGATCGTTCCAGATGCCGGAAATCCCATGCTGGGCAAACCATACATCAGGGCGTAACTCCTTGTCTTGGTCAACATCTTCCTTATATTTTTCGACGGCCTCGGCAATGCCGCTATCCGTCGAGATTGTATACCAAAGTCTCAACCCGAAAGCTTGCTGCCAGTCAAGACCAAATCTCTGGGAGAATGAGAAGGACTCTGTACGATTCTCCGGGGCCCCTCCTTTTGTGCCTTCGCATGCACATACATTGCCACCGAGCATCTCATACAACGCTCGGATTGGTTGCGAGAATTCGGACAGCACATTCGCGTTTCGCCATTCTCTCAGTTGTTCCCTCATATCTTTCCTCACACCGCTATTCGTCCCGATGAGAGAGATCAGGGTGGCGAGGCGAAAATTCTTCCCTTCTAGCAGGTGCTTGCATGCTTCGGCCACGCGATGGCCGGACAGAGCAGCAAATGCTTTCTCCTCATGGGTACCAGCCATGGCAACCGCTTTGTTTGTGCGCTCTTCCACCATAGATTCCCATAATCGGGACAGACTCTCTCGGCGAAGCCTCTCAGAAGCATCCGGATCAGCCTGCAGCTCAATAGGAATCTTGATATTGTCAAATAGAACACTAGCGAGTTCCCAGACAAGTCGCTCGTGTTCGTCAGCTGAGTTCCTGGCCCCACTTGCGACAGAGAAATCCTTGAGGCTCAATCTAGGGTTCAACTCCACAGCTGGAATACCGTCGACCATGTGGACTTGTGCTAGTTTGGAATGCGTGTTGATAGCCTTAGCAGACATCTGGGTAAAAGACGAGTTAGTGGTTAATATAGGTCTTACTCTCTCGTCCTTGAACTTACCTCGTTAGTGAACTTGGCGATCCGAATGTCCTGGGTTTCGGAAACAACACATCCTCTCATGACAGTCATCAACCCATTCTTTCCCGTCATGCGCCCTGATCGCCCAAACGCGGAAGCAGTTGGCGTAGCGGAAAATATCAGGGTACCACCGGGTCCCCAGGTAGGCCGCACTGTATCATGCCAAGTTCGGTCTGTGTAATCCATGTCGCTTTCATCTAGGTGCTTCGTAACTCGTTTGTATGGCCACTAAATTAGAGGAAACTTTTTAGTATATGCATAGACTGAAATTGTATAGTTACACGTCCTGACTCTTGCCTACGCCTCCCGAGAATGATATAAAGTGAAGTCAAAAACAAACCTTGACGCCTTGTGGCCGAACTGAGGCCTGAAGATTTTCTGTGGGAACCTTTGCCTTCTCAAAGAGTGAATTCATCAGATCAATGCTGGTTGCGAAGCCCCGGCCATCCGAGACAATTCTTTTTTTTGTAGGTGATGCCTCACGGACACTATCTCTTGCTGAGCGGTAGTTATCCGCTTCATGTATGCTCTTAAGTAGCGCCCGATCGCGCTTCTGGGGGCTTATCGTTTTGCTGAGCATATCCATCCAGTCGTCACCAGCTGCAACCTGAACTTTCAGTGGCGTTGCTGAGCTCTTGATTGCACGCATCCTTGCCCTCATAATCCCCGCCGGTGTTTCAAGCGCAAGATCTGACTGACTACCATCCAACGACGAGTCTTCGTCGTGCTCCGCGGCGTGATGGTGCCCAAGGTGATCACTCGTATCATCATTCACCTCAGACATCGCATATTCGTCGTCCATAGCACCTTGATCCAAAGGAACAAGGGCATGCGACGCAGAACCCGCGGAGCGATTAGCTAAAAAAGACGACTGGGGTGCGTTGACCTCTGCCATCTCAGACTCATCACTTCTATAGTCATATTCATCTGGCTCGAAAGCGCCTGGAACGGAAGAACGGTTTGCGTTTTGGTTCGGACTATCGTCTCGACCCGAACTAACGGGTGATGCAGATTCGGCTCTATACAGCGCCCCTGTCGAAGATTCGGGTTCAGCGCCCTCCTCTTCGTCTTCGCTGTCGTCTAGGCCATATGTTGTGAAGTGTTCGACGGAGAAAACCCATTCGCCCGTTTCCGGAACGTACTTCTCAAACTTGGTGTCCTTAATCATCTTAAGACGCTCCACATGTTTCGTAATCGAGCTAGATTTGCCTGTTCTAGAGGCACGAGGCCAGGCGTTTAGTAGGCCAATGAGAGCTGGCACGTTCAAACCTTTACCCATCGGAGGCTTCTTCACAGGATTAGGGTAGACTGTTGCTGAGCGGGGTGTCAAGACCACAATGCCACCACACAGAGCGTCAAGATCTATGGAGGTTAGATCGACAGGCACCTTAAATTTGACATAGCCAATGTTCTCGCGCCCGACGGTGAGATCGGCTACTTTCTGGCGTTGAACTCGATTCAAGTTCTGAATCTCGTCTTTGGTTGGAGACATCCAGTATTCCCCTGGCTCGCCGTCACGAGGTGCGCCTTCTGAGTTGCGAACTGCGGGCGAAGCATCTTCATGCTCATGCACAACCGCGAGCTCATTACCCTTGACTTCTTCCATCTCGGGGACTGACGGGGACGTATCAGGTTTGGACCCGTTCACGCCATTCGTATTCTTTGGTCTGACGTATCCGAGCTGCTCTGCGCTTGGAGTCGAACTGGGTGAACCATTCGTGGCGCTTCCGTCTTCGATTGCTCCCACGTTACTGGTGTCGAAACTGACTCGCTTCGTTAATTTGCGAGCAGTGTTCGGGGTTTCCGGGGCTGGCTTGTCTTTGGTGGGCGTGGAGAAGAGATCGCTGCGAAGGTCCTTATTAATGACCAGTTTTTTGACGCTGCCGTTATGATACATTTTTGGTCCTGAACTGGCCGAGAATGCACCAGGCACCAAGACACTATCTTCAATGTTGAAGCTACGTCGCAGATTGCTCGTCGATACGCTCTTGCCAAGGTTACGAGATAAGCTTCCACCTAGCAGCAGATTCTGTGACATTGCGCCAGGGGTGCTGGCGACGCTCGAAGGGCTGTTCGGTGTTCCATACGTGCTGTATGAGAGTCCATAACCGCGTTTCTGGGGCGTGACAAATCGCGACGCCGAAGCAGGATTAAGCTTGTAATAAGGCAGAATTGACGGTCGTCTAGACTGTCTCCTGTTCGTGGGCGTTGCCAACGGTCCAGGGTTCACAACCTCATTACCGCCAAGGTTGCTGAATAAGGACCCATACGCTTGAGGGTCATTGATACTCGCTGTCAATGACGGTGCGTTTGACTGACCGCCTTGGGAATTTCCGAACAGAGAGCTTCCCATCGTGCTGTTCTGCGGCTGCTGCACAGAGGAAGAGCCGAACATAGAACCCTGTTGCTGGGAGTTCGGAGCCCCAAAGATGCCACCGCCTGTTGATTGTGTACTTGTCCCAAAAGCACTCGGCTGTTGACTCTGATTGAGGGATCCGAAGATGCCACCACTTTGTTGTGGTTGTTGCTGCTGAGTTTGATTATTCTGCCCCAGTCCACCGAAAAGTCCACCACTCGTGTTATTGTTTTGTGTGGTGCCAGCACTATTAAAGAGTCCACCAGTGGGTCCTGTGGCAGGCTTAGTATTAAAAAGGCCGCCGGCGGTCTGAGCATTGTTCGATTGGCCAAAACCACTTGCATTATTGGCAGTGTTTCCAAACAGCCCACCGCCAGTGCTCGTGGCGGTGTTGTTATTACCGAACAATCCTCCCGTTCCTGCTGGCTTCGGCTGGTTGAACAGCCCTCCCGTTTGTGGCTGTTGCTGACCTTGTGCGCCGAAGGCATTACTGGTGCCGAATCCACTTGCAGCTTGTTGATTGTTGTTGCTATTGAATAACCCTCCGCCGGTGGTGGCGTTGTTGTTATTGTTGGCATTCCCGAAGAGACCGCCGGCAGGATTGGCATTCGTACTACCAAATGCATTGGTACTGCCGCCGAATCCACTGGTGTTCGTACTGTTGATTCCGAAACTGATGGCCGGTTTATTTTGGGGGTTATTATTGGTGAACAGTCCACCTCCGGTGTTGTTCGTGGCACCGAATGTATTTGTGCCGGTGTTGGTGCCAAAGCCGCTGGTTCCAGAATTTCCGAAAAGCCCCCCGGGTTGAGTAGGCTGTGCTGGCTGTGCTGTTGTGGAATTGCCGAATATACCACCAGTAGTGGCAGACTTGTTTGCGAACAAACCACCGCCAGTATTAGAGCCGAAGGCACCCGTCCCCGTGTTGCTTTGGCCAAATGCTCCTCCTGTCGCGGGACTATTGCCGAAAAGACCTCCTCCTGTCGTATTTGTGGTCGTGCTGCCGAAGCCTGGGGTTGTAGTCGGGTTGGCGGAACCAAAGCTGCCGAAGCCGGATCCGACGCCAAATGTATTGCTTCCTGCGGCACCCCCGTAACGACGACCGGCACCGTAGTCCACAAGTCGTAGTTCTTCTGCTGACCATTTCTTGTAGGGGTCTTGGAACAGGACGTTCTGATATGAGTTCTGTGCATTGCTCGTAGTATTTTCTTTCTCGACCAGAGGCTGGAAGTTGGTCACATTGGCAGTGCCCGGCGGATCGCCCAGAGCCCCCAAGGCCGTGCTGGCTGGATTGTTGGTTGTGTTGCCAAAACTCCCGAATGTTGAGGTGGTACCAGTGTTGGTGTTGCCGCCACCGAAGAGACCACCAGTAGTGCCTGTTGTCGTAGAGCCGAAAGCGGGTTTGGCGGCAGCGCTGCCAAAAAGTGAGGATCCAGTTCCTCCACTGAAAGGACTCGCCGTTGACGCATTGTTGGTATTGGACGAGCCGAAGCCGCCGAAGCCACCGCCAGATGTGGCCGTAGTAGTAGAGCCACCAAACAAGCCGCCACCAGCGGTCGAAGTGGCCCCAAAGCCTGAAGGTTTGGCGCCAAATGCGCCGGTATTGCCGGTGGATCCGAAACCGCCTAAGTTGGTATGTCAGTGTGCTGTTAGACAACTAGGAGAGGAAGCCATATAGAATGTGAAGATCGAGTCGGGGTGGGCAAAACGTACTGGCCGTGTTCGAGCCGAAGCCTGTGGAAGTGCCTCCAGAGCCGAAGAGGCCACCGCCGGTATTGGCTGAGGCACCGAAGCCACCCGCAGGGTTTGCCGTGTTGGTACCAAAGCCTGCGGTGGAATGTATTAGTCAGAGGGAATGGAGGAGGATGTAGGATTTAACTTGGAGAGCGAGACATACCTGTAGCCGTGTTGTTGTTGGTGCTGCCGAAGCCACCAAACCCACTAGAGGTGTTGTTGTTACCGCCAAAGGCGCTGCCGCTGCCGGTACCACTGCCGAAACCGCCGCCGAACGACATGGTGCTAGGTTTTTCTGAGAGAGCTTCTCAGACCAGCAAAAGGAACACGGTCAATGATGAGTTGTCGGTTGGCGCGTCTGACGCGTGAGGGAAGTTGAGGTGATTTGACAATGCTAGGTCGAGGGAGACATGGAAAATGACGTCCGACTTCGTGCTCGTAGACGGATTGTATGAGAATACGGAGTATGGGTGTCGAAGAAGGCGGGCTGTGGTTGTGATGAATGACCGCGCAAAAGAGGACCAGGGGTTGTCGACTTTTTTTTTCCGGGGTTGACTGCTAAGTCAGTACATCAAAAGCCCAGTAGTAAGGAGTCGCGTAAAGAGACAATATTGGATGCGAGCAAGGTGAACTATTGTCGAAAAGATGGGCGGGAATGAAACAAGAAACAATGGGGGTGTCAAGGTAGAAGAAGAAGAGGGATTGGGTGGTGGTCGTGTGAATCGGTGAAGAGAAGTTGGTGCGCTGGTGATGATGTAGCAGCAGCAGCAACAGCAGCAGTTTCACTGCTAAATGGTCACAAGGTCAAAGAGCTCTCGAAGGAGGCAGATTGTTTGCGAATTCCCGCGACGGGGCTAGGGAGGTACAAGTAGACAAATAGAGAAAGACGGGCTGGGCTGGGCTGGGCTGGGGTGAGCTGGCTGCTTGCTTGCTTGCTTGCCGAAAGACACCCTAACAAAATTCTGGTCAAATGGGAAATCGCTGCAGGTGGTGGGGTCTTCTAGAGACGGGGGTTCTAAAGAGTGCTTGTAGGTATAGTGGCCCAAGCTTCAAGCTCTCCACTACAGGTACCTAGGTATGTACACTAACTTCGATCGTTGTCAGATCGTTGTCAGACCGTTGTCAGCCCGTCAACTACTGCCACAGAATTACGAATGCGCCAATCACAGAAACCAAGACAAACAAAAACTGCGGTGGTCGGTCACAACTTGACAGTATCTCGGTACCCGATGGACAGGCTGATAGATACGTACTGCCAGTGCACGGCGGATGCGCGACAGGAATGAAGTCACTATGATAGTTTTGTCGTTCCTCTACGGAGCATCTCGAGCAACAGTTATGTGTGTGTGGAATCTCTGGATAGAGCGAGAAAGGCAAAGTGTTAAAGGGTGATGGGCTGGCCATCTTTTATAGAAGGATTCTTAGCAGTCATGCTGCTTTCCTTTAAGGTTGATTGTTAAGCAAGGCAGACTTGGTGGTTGCTGCCTAATACAGCGCCAACATTGAAACCAATTGCTGCTCTTATTAGTCCGAAACCTTCGTTAGAATAATAGGAAACATCGACAGCTGCTATAATCTGGCCAGCTGGATGAATGTTGAATAACTATATCTGTGGACCTCCACCTACCTACCTAGGTTAGGCGGTGTGCAGAGGCCACTTCGTGGATTGGATTGGGTGTACCTACCTACCGTACCTAAAGGACTTGGACGCGGTAGACTAAGGTGTACCCCGGTAAGACAAATAGACCGACTGGAGGCAGAGGACTGTGGTGGTCCAGAAAAAAACGCGACCCGACAACCCCTGAACACGCGCCGGCTCCCAAATCGCAAAGTCCCCCCGTCCTACTAGCCACTCGTTTCTACCGCATATGGATATATGGATATTCTCACCGATGCGCCAAAACACGCGCTTGAGAATACCTACCTACCTACCTTGCGCTCTAATCCTTCACGATTGCTTCATTCTCCCCCCGACTCTTGAACATATTTCGAAAACAACCGCTATGGACTTTGCTTCATTCGACTTCTTTGAACAACAAAACAGCATCCCCTACGACTACGACGAAACAGTAGTAGCTTGATTTGTGTGCATCCCCAGCCAACTCAATTAATTTGCTGAAGCTTTTTGGCGCGCCCGGCTCTAGTTGCAGCTTCAAACCCACGTCCCCCTCTCTACCTACCTAATTCCATTCTATGCTCTTTATACCTACTTTACAATCACGAAAAACGAGTTGATTGATTGATTAATTGATCGATTTCGCTCTCCATAAGCGATTCTCTTCTCTCCAGCGCTTTGATTCGCATCCCTTTAAACTTGATAGAACGATACATGCGCAACAAGGCTTATATCGTATTGCCTCAATCGACGCTGTCCTGCACAAAGTTCTGCACAATAGCAATTCGACCTGCCGCACTCAGACATACATCCTTCTGCATATCGATCAACCCGAGTCCGGTTGCAGAAATCCCCACATACCTGGAAACGAGTAAAGCGAAAAAGGGCAGCTCCGAGGAGCTGCACTGCACAGAGCAGTTTATATAAGAAAAGACAATGATGGCATCCGGGATGAACAACTATGCCAGCGGTAGCATGAACGAGTACGCTGGGGCAGGTATGCACGGCGCGTCCATAGTACGTTCGGGACCATCGCGGCCGGGTTCGCGCTTCGCCGCGGCAGTGCGGAATCCCGAGCACGCAGAGCCGTGGGATCAGATAAGCGACGAGCACAGAAGTGAGATCAACGATTGTGTAAGTCCTTGTCCAACGAGAGAGACAGAGAGAGTGTGACAGGGATCGAGGACAGGGCGATAAAAAGAAAAACAGAGAAACTAACTTGCGCCCGCGGTAGTTCCACCTCTTCGACATGAACAAAGATGAGCAGCTCGACTTCTCCGAGTTCCGCTACGCTTTACAGGCTCTCGGCTTCAGCAACCTATCGCGGCCCGACCTGATAACAGCCTTCAAATCCACAGCGCACCCCAAACCCAACTGGACACCGCTTCCCTCCATACCGGGCCAGCCGCCACCTTCTACCTCGCCCAGCGTCGTCGACCTAAGATTGTCACGCGAGGGATTCCAGAGCATCGCCGCCAAGTACATCGCCGCGCGAGACCCGCGCGAGGAGCTGCTTAAGACATTCGTGCTGTTTGATAAGGGCACCAAGGGCATAATCACGGTGGACGACCTGCGCACCGTCGTCAAGGAGCTGAACGAAGATGTGCCTGAGAACGAGATCCATAGCATGATTGAGCAGTTCGACGTCGAGGGGAAAGGGGGCGTCAGCCGCGAAGAGTTTGTGGGCATCTTCCTCGATAGGTGACCGGGGGGCTACCCACAAGAGAAAGGAACAGTAGAGCAATAATAGCTCCTCGACGTCGTGGTCCTGAGTGATGTAGCTTCACAGGAGTTCGACTACCAGGGCCCTGGCGTGTGAAGTAATAAGCAACAGGCAGGCCGAGGAGAGGAGACAGCAGAGTGATGTAGAGACCGCTGGAGGCCATAGGTGAGGCTATATTAACTCCTAGTCGGTAAAGCCGCGTCGAGCTGGGTCCGCTTCGCGTGCGCGCAACCTTGCGCATATATATTCACGCCAAAGGTCGAGCAGCGCAGAATCGAACCCCAAGAGAGCTGCAAGCCATGTCGATGATCCTCAACTCACACTACCGCACTCATAGAGGAAGAGCCAGGTCGGTCAAGTGTAGGAACAAGGACCTGGTGAACAAGACAGCGAAAAAGAGAGAGCGAAAGGGCAAAGAGGAGATGATGATGATGAACGAGAGAAACGTTGTATATACCCCCTTTTTTTGCGTATACTAATACTATAATTCAACGCGGAGCCGAAATAGCTTCTTGTCATGTCTAAACACGATATTCTTCTATGTGGTCACATACCCGGTCTTTTCTAACCGTGGTGGTCATTTAAACAGCATAAGGATTTCCATACATCATGGAGCGTACGCAATATTAAATTGGTTACCCTCTCGAGTTGTGATCCTTTCCTCCCTGTTCCCCTTCTATTCCACGGTCTGTATCCATGACGCAGAACAGAACGGATGGAAATTTTGTAGTCTGAATGTAGATGTTGATTGGTAAGTGTGCTGCGCTCCTGTACAACCCGGCATCCTCCATTCATGCCACACTCTCTCTTCCACCCTTTGCGTCTTGCTGCTTTTACACCCTCTGTCTCCTAGGAACTCCACTCGTCGCAAGTAGGTATCAATTGAAATAAGGCACGTCAAAGTAACGGCCGCCTAAGGACGGACCCCCTTCCAACAAGACTAACCCGCCACCGAAACAAAGCTAAAAGGTTGATGGTCCGTAGAGATCCAGTATATGCTGGACACGTGCGGTCCGAGCGACATCCTAGAGGGGCGCCGACTGCGAAAGAAGTAATCAATAGCGCCCAACATGCATTTTTCTGAGCGTAAAGAAGTTAGAATTGGATGAGGTCTTGTCCTTGTTGATTGCCCTGTTGCTGTGGCCGGGCAGCAAATGGATTGTTACCTCCCCCATAGCCATTCATCATCGCAGGACCGGTAGCGGCTGGCATTTGCTGCTGGCCATATGATACTTGAGGCATACCTGTGAACTGCGACCTCAAGAAAGGATTGTTGCCGGTAGCTTCGGCAGTAAGTTTCTGTGCACCAGCACCGGCTGAGTTTACAAATGTACCAGGCGCCGTGTGCTGAGCTGGGATTCGCAGATCACCAGTATTTCCAAATGTATCCATGCCATCGCCACTGGCAAGAAGAGCATTGAGTCTAAGCTCGTGTTCGTTCATCGGCCTCTGAGATTGTTGCTGTTGTTGTGTGGGAGACTGGAATGTAGGCTGGGGAGGAGGTGTGTATGTCTGGAGTGTCTTCTGCTCAGGAAGACTATGAAGGGTATTGAGAGTTGGCATGGATGGAGCTTTGGCGGTCTGGGGGCGGGCGAAGTTATTGGACGCGAAAGGATTGTTCGAGCCGGTTTGCATCGGCTGTATGGGCGACTGGACGCCGAGGTGAGTGTTGTTATTATTGCTAGCCCAGGGGTTGTTGCTCCCTGATTGAGCAACTGGCTCGGGGGATGAGGTTGGTTGTGGGTGGAACGCTTGTTGTGCATAGGGATTATACCCGGTCGGTTGCATCGGGAAGGGTTGCGGCTGGGTTTGCTGTTGCTGACCGTAAGGATCGTACATGCCGGTCGGTTGCTGTCCAAAGCCGTTCGAGTAGCCGTTGTTATTGGGGTATCCGGTATAAGTGTTGTTGGCAAATCCCGTCTGTTGCGGTTGCTGCTGCTGCTGCTGCTGCTGTTGTTGTTGTTGAATGAATTGGTTTTGATCAATCGGGTTTCCAAGCCAATCAACATTATTGCCCTGCTGATAACCCATATTGATACCAGTGGGTTGAGGATGAGAACTCGGTACAGCATCGCCAACGTCAAAAAGCGATGAGGTGTTGCTTTCTTCTAGCTCTCGTCTCCGTCGTTCGTCTTCTTCTCTGCTAAGCTTGATGGCTTTTGCGAGATCGTCGTCGACATCACCAGCACCGGGTTGGCGGCCTTCGCGCTTCCTCCTGTCCTCCTCCTCTTGGTGTTTACTCGCCTCGATCGCTAGTTTGTACTCGGCATCCTCCTCATCGCTGTATCGTCGGGCGGGACGCTGCTGTCGCTGCTGGCTGCCACTGCCCCCGGGAACGGTGGCTGGAGCGAACTCTTCAATGCCGGTAACTCGAGATTTCCATGTTTTCCTATCGCTTCGCTCGGCGCGCAGTCGTTCTTCGTCGAGAATCAAAGCGGTAAGTTCTTTTGCCGCAACACGGACTGCTATCGTTTAGTATCAAACACTTTGTCTGCGCAGAAAACACACGCACCATTCTGACCCACGTCTCGGCCTTCTTCGTCGATGTAGACAAACTCGCGCAATGTCTTGACGATGAAAATGTTCTTCCGGGCCCACGTAACAACCAGTTCGGATCCTTCATGTAGACTGTAGTCGAGAACCTTTAGGGCCTTCAGGACGTGTCTCCAATTCTTGCCTTTGTCGTTCAGTCGTTTGTCAAGCATGTCTACAATGTCGTAGAACTCGGTTGATCTGCGAGATGGTCAGACAAATCGAATTGGACGCTGGGTGCATGGTGTCATGATGACATACGAGTTATACGTCATCTGAGCAATCTCGCTCATCTGAGTACCGGTCGGGCCCCATGGGTCGTTACTTGTCGCTATGGAAAGACACCATTAGCATACCACTTCAATCATTGTATGCAATGGGAAAGAAGTGGCACGGGCGAATGAATGAACGAACCTTCGCGAACTTTGACCTGGACACTGGAGTAGCCCTTGGTGACATTTTTGACACTTCTCATTACCTTGGACATCTTGCCGGTATTGTCTGCGGAAGATGACCAGAAAGGAAAAAGTAGGGAGACAGCAGTCGTAGGTGTGCGTATGATCGGACGTCGTAAGGCGAGGCGTATGCACCCAGAGGTAGTGGTACGATCGCCAGGCGGTCGGTGGGCTGGCGCGATTGAATGCGCAATCCACTGGAGTGGACTAGATCCGTGGTTGGTGAGAGGTCGGGCGCAGTATCTAATGGTCAGGCGACGGATGGATTAGATTGGAACAGGGGACCGTGGGGCAATACAATTGTTGAAGTTGGAAAGGTCTGGCGCCGGGTAGCGAGAGAATATCATGAATCGGGGGACTGGTACTATGCGGATGTGTCGAATCTACAGAGTTGAGGGTTGAGGGTCGAGTGAATGAATGGTAGTTGATGAGGTTTGATCTGGGAAGATAGATGGCTTGATGTGAGGTTGGCAAGGTTGGGAGGGGAGAGACAGCCGAGCGCCAAGCTAGCTATTCCACTGGAAAGGACTGAGCTTGAGAGCGACACAACGTAATGCTTGTCTTGGCATGAAATTCGGCGGTAAATTTGGAATAGCGCGGCTCACCCGTCACCTTTCTGGCTTTCTGGCTTTCTGGCTCTCTGGTTGCGTGTCGCTCGTGTCTTTCCAACCTTGATGCGAGCCCCCCCCCCACGAGTGTACGCACCAGAGTTATTAAATCTATCTTGGGGAATAAAGTCAAGGCCACTGACACCTCTACAAGATTTGAAGGTTGTTATGCCGTGTTTAACGTAGCGAATGAAGGAATGCCACGAATGGCTTGTCATAGAAAATAGAAAGGGAAGAGGGAAAAGGGAAAGTGACGCAGATTATCGTTTGTCCTAATACTAATAATAGGCTCCTTACTTACCAAGGTATAATAGGAGAACGCTAGGTAGGCTAGTAGACTTTATTATGCGGAGGGAGGAGGGGAGCTAGATCAAAGGGCAAGATTGATTTATTTATTAGTCGTGCATTACGACGCGCAAGCCAAGCACAAAGCATCCCATCTTACATAGTAATACCTTAGGTACCGTCTTATACTCCTTACCGCCTGCCTGTAGATAGTAACGAAACATGCCGTGAAACGTGCTGTGTCTTCTCATATTTTTGAACATCAAGTCCCTTTTCAGTGAATAATAGCCTAATACAATACAAGCTACCTAACGATTAGATCAGCAAAGGCGAAGCCTGAATAGGCTCTTCAATAGTGCTGGGTCAACACTGTCACTGGTATAGAGAGTAGGTGTATATATACACACATATATATATACACATGACGTATCGGGTGTATTTTTATCACATGTATTTTATTTCAGAGCCCTTCAGAAATGTCACAGAGCAGAGTCGGTTCGTACTATTTCCATCTAAACTTTACGAAAGGGCTGCGATCTCAAGTTTAACTGCTGCACAAGCTGAGGTAGGTACGTGGATATTGTCATTGGCTCCACGTTTTCTCTTGCGGATTACGGACCGACAAGCGGCTTACTGGACAATGGCCAAGAAGAAGGCTGCGTCGAAAGAGTACCATGGCCACAGGCGCCTACCTTACAGGTCATAGGAGAACTCTGTCAATTATTTGTTGTCCTCGTCGGTTTCACTCCACAAAGTAAGAATTATGGTACCATCTGATTGAGGAATGAAAGGCGACATAAGAGGAGAACACAATCATTAGACAGCTACCTGTCCTTATGAGTGAATCAAAGTGTAATGAATATTCCCTAATTGACCTAAACGCCGATTTACATATCGTATATACACTTGAATCTGCCTCGTGGTCGTCGACCTCGAAACTCCAGAGTGAAGCAACAAAACCATGGTATCATAAACGGAACGGAAACACCCATTTACGTCCCTCTAGGGACCTCGTCCTTTGGCTCCACCTCCATCATATCCAACCACTCTAGAGCGAAGGCGGTCATGATGCGCGCCCAATCGCGGACAGTAGGCATATCGAGATGCGCTCCATCGTCGTCCATCGTATGCCAGACAGTCGGGAACGGCGTCGCAATTAAATGCAATATCGGCACTCCACGGCGCATAAAGGGAATATGGTCGTCCTCAACCATGCCGCGGCCAAATCTCGCAACTTCCTTTTTGGCGTCAGGCAGAAACGGTGCCTTCGGGTCAGACTCGAGCAATTTGAGCTGCCGCATGCGGTGCTCGACGTTGGCCATGGCACGATATGCCCAGTGCGTGGGTAGGAAAGACGACGGCACACTGGGGTTCGCGGACCCGAGAAGGTCCAGGAGCACGAACATGCTGATTTGGTCTAGCGGGTTCTTATAGAACGAGTTAGCCGGGTGGTAGGTATTTTCCCATTGCTCGGCCAGAGCTCTGTATGTCTCGTTAGTCGATTATCTAAAGCTTAATGCCTTAGGTTCGATAGGGAAAATTGAAGAAAAAGTAGATCCGTGTGAAGTAAGGCCTTACCTAGCTCCATAGAGCGAGTCTGTTTCCGTCCACTGCAGGAAAGCTTCCTCTCCATCTAGCAGCAAGATCTGGATGCCCATATCCATAGGGACGGTACCGCCTTCACCCAGCGCAGCCATTTCATCGTGCATCTGCGTAAGGTAGCGGTCGATACTGCGGGCTACGTGCATAAGGATCGCACATGGCACTGCGCTATCCGTAGCCCCGATGAAGCCCTTGGGGGAGATCTTGCTGTCATAATGGGCCACAAGCGTGAGCAGATTGCTCTGTCCCTCTTTAACCCAGGGCGGCTCGCGCTTGAAGAGCAGGTTTTGAAATGGAATTTCGCGATCTCCCGTCGCGGGCGTCTTGCCCGTGGAGTTGAACCATTCGATGCTCCAGCTCGGCAGCTCATTACGGAAAAAGTTAACAAAGTGCTCCTGCACAGCAACCTGCCCCGGTGTGCCCGGCACCCGTGGGATCAAGATGGGCGCCAGTAGCTTGCCGTTATTGATGTCGAAGTCGTCGCCTGCAGACGGTACGAGTTTCAGGAAGTGGTCCGAGAGCTCTGTGTAGGCAAGCGCAGGCGACACAACCCACGATAGTAAGATCAGAGGCTGTAAGAGTAGCGAAATACGCACTAGAAACATGACTAGATCCCCAGCTGCGAACTGGCGCGGGATGCCGGCTTGTGATGGCTGAGGCCAAAAACGCGCCATGCTGCCCTTTTACGTACTACTACCTCGAACCAGCAAGGATAATCATAGTCGACTGACCGGCACAACTTTAATAAGGAAGACAATAGAACGCAATGGTCTCAATTGTGGTTCCCGGTTGAGTTTGCCGATTGTGGTGAATACGTTCGGAGAGGACACGGAAGCTTCAAGTTGAGCCGTGTCGGATGGAATGGGGATGCAAAGGGGTCGGATTTTAATGCCCTGCAAGGCTGAAACCGAGAGAGCTCAGGGGACTGCCAGCGCTGAAATCTCGAACGTTGCAGGGGGTGTTCCACCTGTAATAATTGTAAGCAACCTCCTTACCCTAATGTAAGTCGGTAGATAGGCTGCTACCCCAATTCGGACGAGACGGGTATCTAGCACATCATGCGGATAGGGTATTCATTCATCAATCCCCATTATAAGCAAACTTGAAGCTTCGTATAGTCTATCCATAGGCTTATCATGATCATAACATTGATTTAGTATTAGTACAATATCATCTCTGAAAGCATTGTACAATTCGATTTGTTCTAGGTATCTCTGCTAATCCCTAGCAACCCCTTAACGCCGAGGCTCCTGAGAGCATACCAGAAGCTGCATGGCCCTACCAAGCTATACCTTCTACGCCTCATACGCCTCAAACTCGGAGTGTCTCTCCTAGGTATTACATCATCTCTAAAAATTAGTGCATAGTGCACAAATGATCACTCCTCCTCGCCGGGAGCGTCTACGTCCTCGTACTCCTCAACCTGGTCCATTATAATGTCTTCACCGCCGTCTGGGCCATTGAATCCATTGGATTTGGCCCCATTCGTACTGGAGGCGCTCGACTGGGCAGCGCTTTCTGGGCGTAGGTCACTCTTGATTTCGAATCTGGCCGATATCGTTTCCACTTGCTTGCCCCTCTTCACCTTGGTTTCGTTGACTTGTACTTGGACTGTATCGTGCATCTCGTTCTCTTCATCGGGATCGGTGATGGCTATTGATCCTAGCTTCTGCTTTTGCTTCTCAAGCCAGGCTGGCGGCAGACCAGGACCACTATCGGCATTGCCGTAGTCGCTCTTTTTAGTGCCCTTGGGCCAGCGACCAGGGCCTCTCCCAGTACCACCACTCTTGCGTTTCGATGTATTGGGTTTCTTCTGCGCCGACTTCCGAGCGCTACTAGCACCCGCTGGCCGGCGCGCACGAGGTCGAGGTCGTGCTTGCGCTGGCGTCCGGATGGTAGAAGAAGCACGTGGTAATGTTACTGGTCTCGCAATGCCGGATCCGGCACGAGTCATACCGGGGCGTTTACCAATCGGGGGGAAGACTTGGAATCGGTTGACTGGGATGTTTTCGTACTGTCGCTGCCAGTCATGTTCGCCATCATTAGTTGCAGTAACGCCGTCTGCTGATGCCTGACCGTCGCCTTGCTCGGATGGGTGGAGACTGCCATTCTCCTTGCCGACACCGTAAGTCTTTGCATCTGCCAGTGCTTCTATGGTCACAATGTCATTGGGCTCCGTGGATTCGAGTACAGCCGGTTCAATTTCCAGCGGCGGCTTTTGAGCAAGGCTGTTGACTGCTACAGAGTCATCCGTCCCAACAGCAATGTCAGCGATGACCTCGACAGGTTTCGTTACCTCGTCATCTTCACGAGGAGCAATCGTATTGAGGGCTGGGCCCAGCTCAAAATTTGTTCCGTTACCTCGGCCCATAACATAGGGTGTCCAGGTTAATGCTTGAGGGTTGAGTCTGACGTAATTCTTGGCCTCCCACTTTGCCACCTCCTTATAACAATATGGTAAATCAACGCGGAAGGCATAGATGTGAGTGACTGGGTCTCTCACGAGGAACCGTAGTGCCTCGAGTGCTGAGACCACATCGTCTGGTGTCATACCCGTGTCGTCAGATATTTGCCTGATACTGATACCTCTCTTTTGCGTCTTGTCTCTAGGAACATGCTCGGTCAGGTATTTGCAAAGTATCAGTCTCCAATAGTTGCGGTATGAAACGAGTCCCATATCTGATAGTGGCTTCTCTGGCGAACCACTCTTTTCTTCAACTCTGGTCAGCAGATATGAGAAGTCAATGAGGAGATGACCGTATCCCTTCCGCTGGTGAATTGGCAATGTCAGTATGCAGCTGACGTTGTTCTGACTGCTTGCCCTTTTCTCTTTGGAAAAGTATCCAACGAAATGATAGCCTAGATCGTCATACTCGCACAAGACGTAGAATAAGAAGGGCTCAACATCGTAGTATAGTGTCTTGGAGCCCAGGAAAAGCTTGGCGAGCAAGCATAAGTTTTGACAGTAGACGGGGTTCTTCCGACCATCGACCTCAAAGAACGAGATGGAGCCATGCCGGTAAATTTCATCACCGGGCGGATGCTTAGCAGGGCACTTGAGTTTATGTCTCCACGCTACGTAGTCGGAATTCATGTACTTCAAGCAAAACTCGCAAATATACAGCACACGATTGCGGCTGTATTCTTCAGGGTAAGGTGCTGCATACCAGGTGTCGATCTCCCAACCGCCAAACTCGATGCACTCGATCTGGCTTACAGGGCCAGATGTCTTCTTTGACTTCTTCGTGGGCACATCAGTTTCGGCTTGCATTGCAAGTAGTCGGTTTCTCCATTCTTCTTCCGCCTTCTGCTTGGCCTCGTCAAATCGTCGACGATCATCTTTTGTAGGCAAGGTTTTGGTAGTGTCTGCCTGCTCCTCCGTCAAGATGCCACCGTATGGTTTTCCTTTCAGCTCATCTGTCTCCTTATCATAAAACGAGTAAAATGGCTGTGAGAAACTCGGAGCGAAGAAATGTGCCATTACCGGTGGTTCCGCAGCAGCGGCAACAGTGGTATTGCTTCGTGATGTTACTGCTCGAGAAGGTTGAGAGGTGGTTCGCGCTGCGGAGCGCTTTTTAGCAGACTTCGGTTTTCGCGATAAAACCTGACTAAGCTCGGCGGCGTTCACTCGCATCTTGAGTGTGAGGCTCGAACGCGTTTTCTTGATGACTGAGCACGGCGGCTCTGAATTTGGAACTTTCAGCCTGAGTGATCGTGCAGAGCGTGGGCGAGTTGAGGCCTCCTCGCCGTTGCCCTGGTCTTGTGTTGCGTCACCTTGAATAGACCCATCGGATGTGTTCTTCCGCCGTTTCCGTAGCGACATAACATCCTCCTCCGCCTCCGCGGAAGAGGTCTTTCTCTTCCTTAGTACTCGCGAGCCATCCATAGGGTCTTCATCTAGTACCAATTGATTGAACATTGAGTGCGAGTCTGGCTTACTTGCACCCCGCTGTGGAGGGAGCAGGTCACGAGCAATTTGAGGTGCCGAAGCTCGCCTTGTAGATGTGGGAGATATATCTCCTTGGTTTTCGTCGTCGTCATTCATGTCCACATCGCCTTCAGCATCGACATCGTCATCGGCAGCACCTGCTTCGGAATCGAAATCGGAATCGTTATCGTCGATGCATTCGGGGCATTTCCACTTGGATGCAGCTATTACGACAATTAGCCACAGATTCTTTGGTTCCGGAGTACGGCACTCTGGATGGTCTTACCGGTTCGGTCATTGATTGCATTCTCGTCACCGGCGCATTGCTGGTGTGCTAATTCGTGATGCGTCAGAAAACCGCGACTCCAAAGAACATTCGGATGGAAACGACGTACCATGCTCGCCACAGCCTTTGCATACTAGATCAATCTCGGCCGTCTTAACCAAGCCGCGTCCTGCAACTGTCTTACAGAAGATGCAAATAGGAGGGTCAACGGCGTCGGATTCTTCGTCCCGATTATCGTCCTCCTCTTCCTCATTTTCAACTGCGTCATCCCATTCCGCTACAGAATCTCTATCACTAAAGGCTGAAGCAGAGCTTTCGGACGCCTCACTATCGCTGTCTTCGTCGTCGGTTTCACCTGGTTTTATCTTGACAGCTCCAACGCCCTCGGCTTCATCCTCTTCCTCGTCGTCTTCCTCGTCGCCCTCCACATCCTCCCCACTCAAGTCACTGTCTTCGTTGGCATGGTGCTTCGGCTGAAAGCCGGTCCCCTCCTCTTCTTCGTCTTCTTCTCCTTCGGCATCGATATCAAAGGCTTCATCGTCATCATGGATGTCTTCGCCTTCGCTCTCAGATTCCTCATCTTCGTGATCGGCGTCTTCATAGTTAGCTAGGTCTGGTTCTAGCTCGTCTGGCTGGTTTTCTTGAGAAGGAGGGTCCTGATGAGTCGTCATATCGGCGTCGCCATCCTCTTGGTCATCCTCCTCGTGGTCGTCAAGGTCTTCCCCGTGTCTTGCCGATCCCGGACCTGTGTCAGGATTTAGGGTAATACCACTATTGATCATTGTAGCATCTTGCACAACATCATCCTCTTCGAACTCGGCATCCTCTTCCGAGAGAACGACGCTCTGTTGTAACTCTTCCTCCATAAGCTGTGCATTCGCCATTGTCGCTGTATACTAGCCCCTGTCATGTATTTCAAGTACGATAGGGCGATGGACTAGTGTCATGCGATGGACGTTGGAGACTGCAAGGGAGACAATTTTCGCAACCCTCCAACAGCTTGCGCCGGCTTTACGTCATCCACAATAACAATCGCATGCCACACAAGAGTTCCAAAGGCGAAGGCGTTTCAGTGTAGTTCAAGTGATTCGTATGTATGAGAGTGCTTCGTGTCGTCGGCGATACGCGAGGCATCAGATGTTCTCGGTATGCGCATTGACTCGATATATTCAGCTTGGAGGCAAGGGCAAGACGCGACCGTTCTGCAGACTAGATATGTTATTTCAAGCCGTGTGCAGATGATTGAGGATCAGGGAGAGAATCGGCGCGTCATGCGCTAGAAATAACTGTTTGAGGGTATGTGGTGCGGTATGAAAGTATCTTGAGGCGATGGCCATAGGCAGCTTGGCGATGGTTCTGGGCGGCGACTCGCGAGGCTTGACGTTGGAGGGCGTGATCAGCAGCTGTAATGGTGGTCGCTCCACAATCTGGCCGATATACGCTAAGATAAAAGATAAAGCCCCCTGGCTCTACAAAGGTACCTCGATACCTAGGTACCCACTAAATGAATCTTGCAGAGCTTAGACCACCCCACGCTTCACATTTGATAGCCTCAGGCAATAGCTTTGACTACCTTGGCATCTGCGAACCAATTCATTCAATTGACCTCACTGGAATACCCGACCTAGCTAGTCTATTGCTCCGACAGACTCGGGGTCAACGCTGGTTTTCAACAACGGCTGAACGACACAACTGGTGAGCTCATCACTATATCTCGCTGTCTATCGATTGTTTCCGGTAGCTAATGATCGCTTCTAGCACCGACAGCTACCTACCACGATGCCCGTTCCCTTCGAAGCCTTGATTCCGTATGGAATCATTCTCGCCGTAAGCCCTCCACCGCGACCGAATCAATGGAATGTATGGATTGCTGAAAGCCTACAGATGTTTGGCGCAACAGGCGCGGGATTGTCAAAATTTAGACACTGGCAGAACGGCAATAAGCGACCGCGACGGTCTCTCGATCAATGGGATAGAGTAGGCATTAGAACACACAGATTGCTACCAATCAGATGCTGACGTTCTTCTTAGCAAAGTACGAATCTTGGACGAAGAATTCCATTACCGCGACTGAAACTGACATTGCCAACTCTAGTGATGGACCGAGACCGACGACTGACGGGATTCTTACGAGGACAAAGCGACGCACCCCTCGCACCTGCTGGCTTCGAGCTGAATAATCCTTGGAGAGTGCGTTTTCTTCAGTTGCTACTAAGGAAACAGAGCTGCAGTTACTGACTTGGACATCTACTAGGTTGAGAAGCGAGTGGCGTAGACGAACAAACGATGAGCAATGGGCAGTGCCATAAGAGATTCCCTGTACAACCATCAAATACAGCACCAAATGATATAGATCTTTTTGTTGACCATATGCGTGTTCCGTGGGTATCATCTATCTAGCTCTATATGCCGTCACAAAGGTGCTATCAACGCCAACCAGCAACAAAGCTCTATATCATGATATCCGGCCGGTTCTGGTTCAGCCCGTCTAAAAGCATACAAGCTTGGCACAATCTCTGACTGGACATGTAACCACATTTCTCGCAGTTACCTAGCTTTTGCTTTGGAATAATGGGAAGCGTGTTCCCAGTGTTTTTCGGTGTCCTCTCTTTGTTTGGTATCGGACGACCATGGTTGGAACTGCTATCCTTTGTTATATTGACCTCTGTTTCCAATCCGGCCGCTTCAGCAGCTTCATTTGCTTTAAGCTGCTTCTCCATTGCTGCCATTTCCCCACCCGCTGCTCTGCCGTTCGTTGAACCGCATCCGCTGACATTTTCGTCTTCGTCGACGGGTTGAGGTGAGGATACCTTTCCATTGCAAGCGCAGGTATCTGGGATGGCGCCTGGTACCAACCTAGCCATATCCTCGCCGCTCCGAACGACATCCAGAATGGCACTGGGCCGAACACGTTCTAGATTCTTGATGAGAGCTCTCGCGCTCCCTCGGAAAGCTTCTGGACTGTATATGCATTCTGTACTAAAATAGTCCAGTTTTTTGTGATGCGCATACAGCACGATCTCTTTCTCATACGCGTACTTGAGAGGCTTGCTCCGTTTGACCTCGCTCGCATTGCTACCCGTAACAATGCTTGTGCTCCGTGACAGGCGCGGCAGATCCCCTCGAAGTAAGTTCATGAGAACAGTCTCGGCTACATCATCCGCATTGTGTCCTGTCACAACGTGCTTGATACCGAGCATCTTGGCCCCTCGATCCAATGCCTGTCGTCGAAATACACCGCAGTATGTGCAATTACCTTTCTTCCCAATGGTCTCAACAACCTGGTCCATGGTCCAGCCGTAAAGCTCGTCGTAGCCGACGATTTTCAAGGGCATGTCGTATTGTACCGCGTTTCGCTTGACCGTTTCAAGAGAGTCATCGCGGTAGCCCTTGATCCCCTCGTCGATACTCAGAAGAACCAGATCAACCCCATAATCATGTCTTTCATTTAAGGTTTTCAGCACTGAAGCTAAGACGGTTGAATCTTTGCCACCCGATGCACCGATTGCTACTTTTTCGCCGCGAAAGAACAGCTGAGAGGACTTTATGGTATAGTGAACTTCTTCCTCGAATATTTGAATGAAGCAGCCTTTGCAAAGCTTCTGGTGGTTTTTGGGCCGTTTGATCAGAGCTCGTTGAGTCTTGCAGATTGCGCAGAGTGCGGCTGGCATCTTGGGACGCAAGGTTTGCGAGAAGTTCAGTTCAGCAGCAATGAGACTGGAAGGTCGCCTTAGATAGTAGTTGTGGCTCGTAAGTATGTAGTAAAAGTGACTGGGAAAAAATCACAAATGATCTTTCACAAGCCACTGTATGACTCTTATATTGCTATCGGTGGTGTACTGTAGTGGGATGTAGGTACCTGGATGGATTCAAAGCTGGCAGTGGGGTGAACACAGGAGGTACGAAGGTACCTACGTCCGAGGGGCACCTGGGCTAAGCCACTTCTGGACTGGTCTGATAAGCGGGGCTTAATTGCCGACGATTTACCAGCCCGCACAAATTGCGATAGTTGATTTCCCCAAGCGTGCAACTTTTCTCGAGAAGTTCTTTCCTCCTTGCACCTCTCAACTCGGTCAACTAACTTCACAGCCGTCACGACCTAACGACCAACTCACTCACCATGGTAAGCTGCACCCGACTGCCCATTCCGATGTGCATCGGCACTTGAATATATCTCGAAGAAATATCTCTTTGAGATATGCAATTTCCGCCCGTTGTCTTCGGACACAGGTGAAGAATTGGCTTGAGCTGGTTTCGTCGTGTGCTGGAAATGCCACGTACGGCCTGTCTCTCTAGAGTTCAAGAAAGACTTCAGGAAATGGAACACATTTGCTGATTTCTTCTTTCTCCATGATCAGCCTCCCAAGACCGGTAAGAAGGCGGCGCCGGCCCCCTTCGGCACCAGCAAGAGCTCCAAGAAGGCTCCTAAGGCAAGTGGCTCCTCCAATTTACTTCTCACTTACCGTGACCCTCTCTCTGTGCTAACAGTTTGTTACCAGAACCCTCTCATCGAGAAGCGTAGCCGCAACTTCGGCATTGGCCAGGACATTCAGCCCAAGCGCAACCTTTCGCGCATGGTGAAGTGGCCCGAGTACATCCGTCTCCAGCGTCAGCGCAAGGTTCTTGCCCAGCGCCTAAAGGTTCCTCCTGCGATTGCCCAGTTCCAGTCGACCCTCGACCGTAACACCGCCGCCCAGGTACGTAAATCTAGGCGCACAGAATTTCTGTCCGAGTTCGTCTCTACATCTGAGAATTATGCCTGTCCTCGAGTCGCCTTCAGCTCCCCCACTTAGGAAGAGACGCCACTGACTTACGATACTACAGCTTTTCAAGCTCCTCAACAAGTACAGACCAGAGACCAAGGCTGAGAAGAAGGAGCGATTAGTCAAGGAGGCCACAGCTGTCAAGGATGGTGGCAAGAAGGAGGACGTCAGCAAGAAGCCCTATGCTGTCAAGTACGGTCTCAACCACGTTGTCGGCCTCATTGAGAACAAGAAGACTTCCTTGGTTCTGATTCCCAACGACGTTGACCCTATCGAGTTGGTTGTGTTCTTGCCCGCTCTGTGCCGCAAGTTTGGTGTGCCTTATGCCATTGTGAAGGGCAAGGCAAGACTCGGAACTGTCGTCCACAAGAAGGTTTGTAATCACGTGCCATGGGTATTGCGATGTATTTGCTAATGATAAATAGACTGCCGCTGTTCTTGCCCTTACCGAGGTCCGCTCTGAGGATAAGACTGAGCTCTCCAAGGTCATCAGCGCCATCAAGGAGGGCTACCTAGCCAACACTGAGGCCAGCCGAAAGCAGTGGGGTGGTGGTATCATGGGTGAGAAGGCCAACAAGCGCATTGAGAAGAAGCAGAAGGCCCTTGACCAGGCTATCAAGATTTAAGCATTTGCTTTAAGGTCATAACAGGGTCAGGAGTTCTTAGCTTTGCACAGTTTCGGCGTTGGAGGAGGCAAAATGGAATACCAACTTGTGGATTTGCACGTTACCACTCCACGCTCTGCAGACTATGAATGACAGCCAATGTGAAGTTTACACCGAATGATTGAGACCTATCAATAAGCGTTCCGCTGCCATTCTATCACGTGCAATCTCGTCGATACATCTTCAGGGTACACTGAACCCTGCTCTTGTTCACTCACGCTGCGATTGTTTTACCGGGTTGCATGTTTCGCCTCGCTGTAACACCGATTCGTTCAGCTTTTTGACATATCGTTCTTAGGTCCCCACCATCCAGCCTCGCTATACCTTGGTATGAGAATTAACAAGCAATAAACTCGCATACCAGATAGGTAAAGACAGGTCTATTGGGAGTTCCCTCGTATAATCTCAAACATAGAGACAGGCATGGGTTTCAACATCGCTGTCAATCATTAAAGCTAAAAGTGACTTTGAGGCCTTCAAATCTACCCAGAATGTCTACTCGCCAAGACGGCACCACGGAATTAGCCCGACAAATCGACTATGCTAGTCTTGGCGAGTACAATAGATTTGATGCTGTATATGGCTATGATCTTCAAGCCAAATCAATCGATAGACTTAAGCATATGTGATCTGAGTCTCACTGTGAAGCGACATCCACTGTGCGGTTTTTCCAATCCAGAAGGGTTTATTTGGACCAACGTATCGTGCTTTCGATGATGATGATAATCCACATACGGGGCTTGACCTACCTGGTACTTTTATATTAAAGTATGGATGTGTGGTTTTGCTTCCGCATCGAGCAGGTCGTGCCGATTAATACGAAGCATACTTCTGTCGCCCTAACCGTTGCGGTTCCCGCATTTGCGGATGAAACGTGTCAGAGCTTCTCATCCCATGCAGCCAGTGGTACTGGGAGGATTGTGTGACCTTCAACTGACCCCGGCTGCAGGACATGTAGTAAGATAAGACCTCGGGGTGCAGCGCAGAGAGGATGTCAACTGGTGGTACATATTCTAAAAGCTCAGCTCTTCCTGTATCCGACCTTGAGTTTGCCTACTCTCTTTTTACTGGTAAGCTTTCCTTCTTTCCTAAAGAATCCAAGTGTTCTATAAAGCTTCTAGCCAGTCTATATGCCAACACCCTGTCACAAATACTCTCTTGCATCAAACATTTTGAGCCTACTAGGTTACATTTAACCTCAGCGCTACATTGCATCTCACCCCTTCTAAGCCTGACACTGGCCTCTAGAGCTCAACACTATCAGTTCGATCAATATCTTCTGGGTTGAGGCATTTGCATGGCTGATTTGCAAAAAAAGAAGAAGTAGCAGCGAACTCATCAGTAGACCGCCATACGAGCCGGAGATCCCATCCCGCCCACCTGGACGTTTGTATCTTAGTAACCCCCCGGACACCGGTGCATATCACCTCAACACCAAAAAGCTTACCGCCTGCCTGAGCTTAAGTTTAATCGCTCACCTTTGGCCTTTTTGTGGCGCTACACTTTTCCCCGGTCTTGTCCATTCAGCTTGAACAGGAACAAAGCTTTCTTGGATATTCCTCAACCCCGGGCACTACTAAAAACATGACCCGCCGTGAGTTCACGAACCCCCCCTTCATCACCCCCGGCGATATCCAGTACCCCACGCACGTAAAGGACCCCATATAGATACCAAACGAGGGGGGGCCTGCTCTGTATCCATACAGTCCTCAGAAACACCATCGAGAGATCTTGAAATCTCGATCCACACAAGATCGCAGCTCGCGTTTGCCTAACAAGATGTATGCTTCAGAGGATCCTTTCGCCTATGCGCTGAGTAGCAATCAAGCCTGGGCTGGGTATAAGGGCCACCAGAATCCCGAGTTCTTCTCGAGGCTGGCGTCAGGGCAATCACCCGAAATCCGTGAGTACAGCTTCTCATGTGAACCCATGAGCATTAGTTCGTAATTCGCTACCACTTGGTGGCGAGACAGTTGCCGCATTGCAATGACTGACAGTGGGAACCAACATGTATAGTATGGCTCGGCTGCTCCGACTCACGCTGCCCCGAAACGACGATCCTTGGCCTCCAGCCTGGCGACGTCTTCGTACACCGTAACATTGCCAACATCATCTCACCTACCGACATCAACACCTCTGCCGTCATCGAATACGCAGTTGTGTACCTCAAGGTGAAGCACGTGATACTGTGTGGTCATTCGGCATGCGGTGGCGCCGTGGCAGCTCTCAGCGACGCGCGCGTGGGCGGTGTGCTCGACACCTGGCTGACGCCGCTCAAGGCAGTGCGCAACGCGAACAAGGACGAGCTCAATGCCATCCGAGATGATAAGGCGCGCGCTGTCCGCATTGCCGAGTTGAACGTCGAGGCGGGCGTCGGCGTGCTCATGGCGAACATGAACATCCAGGAGGCGATTCGTGACAGGGGACTCGAAGTCCATGGCACTCTGTTCGACATCGGTTCGGGACGAATCCGCGACCTAGGATTTGGCACAGGCAAGAGCGGCCACAAGAGCGCGCTGGGCGGTAACGGCGACACGGACGTCGTCAGAGGCAATCATGGCATGCTTGTTTTTAGAAGCGACGGCGCCAGTATGCAGGTTCAGTGAAGGATAGGCAGGACGGGATGAGCGCTTCTGGTTCATGACGGGGTTTGTGGGGAGTTTCTACAATGCAATGAATGTGTTGGGATTACAGCAGGTTGATCACCGATCTGGTCGTTTGATGTCAAGCATGTTGGGACATCGGAGCATGACTGGGAGAAATGGAGTTTTTACACAGATCGACTGGGCGATCTGGATTGTCTATTGTACTGTCATGATGCCAGGATTCCTACCTAGGCATAACTAGCAGAACAAGAAAAATGGGATAATATCCACGATTTATCACTCATTGCATTTATCTGCCTCGATTGAGAAATTGAACGACAGCACCTATTTGAACCAGAGGTGTATTTTTGGAGGGCGTACCGAGATTTTAATTTTTCAAGAGAAAGCTCGTGGCAGACTCGTGGAAGACTCGTGCAATGCAACATCAAGAGATGCCCCACCATCACTCACGTCATGCTGAACCCATGAACCCATGATACCTATACTTACTGGTCAATTTCAAATGCTATGGCGGGGTAGCTTTTTCTTTCGCGGCTCACCGATCGGAGCTATCAACCACTTCATAGCGTCGCTTAAACGAGTTGCCAAGTGCAAATTCTTTGCCTTCCAAGGTTTGAGTTCTCGGCGCACGCAAGGGCGATGAACTACTTAGATAGTAGTTAGTTTCGAGATGAGCAGTCAGCACATGTTGCCGCGAGTGCGGATAAGACAGCACAGAAGGTTGTTCCGCTGCCGTCGACTTACCTGCTCCTTTTACTCCTTTTGCGATCCGGACTTTGGTATCTACAGGGATAAAAACTTCGTCCTACCTCTTTCATAAACGTTGAATTCTAACTTGAAGTTAGTTGACTGGTGGTTTATATCGCCTACTGTCATATCTAAGGCTATAATTGTCGAATAAACATCAGTCTATCTTCCTTTCTACGTTGTTACGGAAGCTCAGGTCACATACTAATGACTCCATCCATCTCACCATCGGCTCACAAACGAAGAACAAACTCATTAGCACGTCGTACATTCTTGTCTCGATTTTAGCTTTTGATTTAGTCCTTATTCATTGAATTCTCATAATCAAACGACAAGAGTTAAAATATCATGTCCCTCATCGTCTTATCTAATGAGGTCATCCACGACTTACTCGAGAATTTGACCCGTGAGGAGGCCGAGGGTTTCGCGGATACGCTGAGATGTGCCCTCCACGAATATTCCACGGGCACGCAGGCCATTGACGCAAGTTTCTTCCACCAGCCGGAACGGACCTCTGTCCACTCGAGTTACACCGGCGCGACAACGTTGTTCATGCCCTCCGTTAGTCCCATCGGCCACGGAGTCAAGGGTCAGTCAGAAGAGCTATGAAAAAGAACCCCCAGGAAAACACGATGCAGCTAATACCATCTAATTTTCACAGTCATAACCGTCTCTTCGCCCGATGCTGACCCCAGTCTCCCTACGATCAGACCTACTGGCTCCTTAACGCTATACTCGCCCGAGGGTAGCCCTGTCGGCTTCCTCCACGCGCAAACGCTGACGGCCTTCCGCACGGCACTCGCCTCCTCATGTCTGTTGACTAAGCGTGCAACGGTGCGGACGCTGACCGTCTTCGGCTCCGGCTTGCAGGCGTACTGGCATATCCGGTTGGCGCTCATGCTACGCGGGCATACGATCCGGAATGTCAACATTATCAACCGGCAGTTTAGTGACAACGCCAGGATCATTCTGAGACGTTTCTACAGCGTGCTGAAAGAGGTGAAGGAGCGCGAGGGCTGGGATCAGGCGCAGTTCAGCGTGTTGACTCCGGGCTACGGCGAATACTCCAGGTTGCAGAAGGAACATATCCGCGCCGCTGATGTTATTTATTGTTGCACGCCAAGCACGGAGGAGCTGTTTGACGCTGGTATACTGACAAGCCATGATGGCAGGAAGAAGGGCAGGTTGATCGTCGCTATCGGCAGCTATACCAAGGATATGCGTGAGTTGCCTAAGGAGCTGCTGCTCCAGGCTACGAAACCCCATAAACGTGGCCATCTTCATTACCATAAGCATGCCACGGAAGGAGGTGTGGTCGTAGTCGATACGCTCAATGGTGCGCTAAAGGAATCCGGTGAGGTTGTCGACGCTGGTCTGGAGCCTAAACAGCTCGTTGAGTGAGTCCTTCTTTTCTCTTTCCCCTTTATAACTTCTCCGTTCGGACTCTCGAGCCACCTGTTCCGAGTTCAACTAGCATAGTATATCTCTAGAGATTCTAACTGACACTCTATGCAGACTCGGTGAGCTCGTTATGATTAACCGCCTAGTCAAAGAAGAAAACGACTCCGTGTCTTCTTCACGACCCTCGACAGAGGTAGACTCACTTTCTGAGTCCATCGATACGCTAGACTTCACGTCGACGAACTCGGCCATGTCAACAGTCTACGGGTCCACCAGCAGCGACTCGGGCAGCAAACGATCCTCGTCAAAGAGTCCGGCGCGCACAAGACGCGACAGCAGCAGCAGCAGCACAACCAGAACGGCGAGTCCGAGCGGGCTTCACCTATCGTCTCTCCTGCGCCACCACAAGCGCACAGCGAGCCAACAGTCGCTACCGGGGGATAAGGACTCCCAGAAGCACGACGATCACCTTGCGCGCTGGCTTACGTCCGGCAATGTTATATACAAGAGCGTAGGGCTCGGAGTCATGGATCTCGTTGTTGGGGTCGAGGTCATCAAGCTAGCGAATTTGAAGGGTGTAGGGAACCGTATTGACAATTTCTCCGGGTAGAGCGCGGAGGGGGATCGATGTGACGGCACTGATACCACTCTTCACGATGGTAAGGATGATGAAGTTGGCCTTGGTGTGGACAGTGTTGTTGTTCCCAAGGACGATGGCGAGAGAGAGGCAGACAGCCTGTCTGATCCTCCCGATATGGCCAAAGCCATACCATTGGCCATGATAGCAGCACTGGTGGCATCAGTAGTGGTACTGATGGTGGCGGTAGTGACGGGACCGTTTCTGCTGGCACCAGCGTGTTGTTGAAAGAGGGGTATGAACTTACTGCCTACCTTATCCTCTACCTACGGGTGGAACCTGGGACGATCTTGTCAGGCCCCTTTCCATTGGACAGCTAATTACAAGGAGAGGAGCCAACGTAGATTGGGGAACAAGCAAGCCACCAGCAAGATTCAAGGAGATACGAGACGATGGCCCCAGATACTAGGGACTTCAGGTATTCGGAAAGAGTCCGAGACATGCTTTTGGTCATTGTACCTATATTCAACCCTAGCCTAGCTAGGAGATAAATCTCGTTTGTATCTATACTCTTCGAGATTAGACAAACAAAACAAAAATTTGCTGGAAAAACGCAGAGACATAAAACTTGTGAGCACTTGACATACTTTCTTTTGTTGTTCAAACGTGTGGGTACCTGGTATAATATACGATAGCTACCATGTTAGATGGACACGTGGTAAGCAGTTTTCTTACAAGAAAAATATAGTACTATCACATGTCGAGTGTAGACAACGATGTAAACGAATATGTAATTGTAATATTTATCTCACTAACTACTACCTGCACACCTTTAGTAGTAGGAATCGGCTGATATTAATATATCCTAACGATACACATGACAGATACAAGTTTATCCTCACAGTCGGACTGTCAGGCCTTTTGCCTTTAAGCTCACACGCCTGTAGAAGGCTTGCTAGGTAGTCCTACATCATTCACTCATCACGTTTCGTACTGAACCCGTTTACTCGGCAACCCACACAGCCGCCATGCCCATACCGGTACCAACACACATACTCGTGACACCGACCTTCTCGCCGCGTCTCCTCAGCTCATAGAGCAGGGTGCTGACCTGCCGGGCGCCCGTGCAGCCGAGCGGGTGACCGAACGCGATAGCGCCACCCTTTGGGTTGATCTTCTCCATAGGGAGGCCGAGCTCATTAGCACACCACAGGCACTGAGAAGCAAATGCCTCGTTGATCTCAAAGATATCGACATCATCCTTGGTCAAACCGGTGAGCTCGAAGACCTTGGGGATCGCCTTCCAGGGACCGATTCCCATAAGCAGCGGCTTGACGCCCACAATGGAGGCCGCGACGAACTTGCCCAAGATTGTCTGGCCCAGGCGCTCGGCTGTGCTACGCTTCATCATCAACACGGCGGCGGCGCCGTCGCTGATTTGCGACGCGTTGCCGGCATGGATGCTACCGTCTTTGGCGAAAGCAGGCTTTATCTTGGCAAGAGACTCAGCCGTGATGCCGGGGCGCACGCCGTCGTCTTTCGTCACTGTGACTTCGCGCGCCTCGCCCGACTTCGGGTCCTCAAACTTGACAGTCAAGGGGTGGATCTCCTCATCGAAGAGCCCAGCTGCTTGTGCCTTGCCCGCCTTTTGGTATGAGGAGGCTGCGAAGGCGTCTTGGTCGGTCCGGCTAATGCCGCGGGCCTTTGCCATGTCTTCGGACAAAACACCCATGGGCACTTTGCAGTTCGCGGCCTCGGGGTGGGATTCGAGTAGCTCGGAGAACTCTGTTACGGCCGCGGGACTGGGACGTACATTGTTAGCTCCTCTGATTCTCGATGATAGTATTATAGTGGGAGCCAGAGCGCAGGAAGAGAATCTGGTGGTAAAGAGCTCTAGGGAGGAGGGGGGTCTAGACGAGGAGAACATAACATACCCGTATTGCGTGCTCATACTCTCAACTCCAGCACCGATGCCGACCTCGATCATGCCAGCGCGGATCTGGTGAGCGACGTCGACGCAGGCTTGCAAGCCTGACGAGCACTGACGGTTGAGCGTGCGAACGGCCGTAGACTCGGGGAACCCGGCCACGAGCGCAGCAGCACGCATTTCGGTAGCACCACCACCAGGTGCTAGGACCTCGCCCACGCATACATCTTCCACCAGCGCCGGATCGATATTGGAGCGTGAGATTAGACCCTTCAGCGCACCAACCATCAGATCCGCTGCCGCCGTATCCTTGAATGCGCCCTTACCGCCCTTGGTGAAGGCTGTGCGCAGGCAAGCTGTTATGACGATCTAGGGGGACAATGTCTGGTTAGCTTCTTTGTTTTTGCGATTTTGGAGATATGAGGCTTAATCCACCGCGGAGGACGTGGGAGAGGGGGGTTGTCGGGTGATTACACACATCATCGGGGTTCTTCTGGAGGATCTTGTCCCGAGCGGACTTGGAGCCAGAGATCTGGCTTGAGATCTGTGTTAATCTCTCGAGGGCTGCCATATTGAAGGACTGTCAGTACTCGCTTTTCGTCGTGGGAATTATTGTTGTCTTGTTTCGAGGCTGGAAAAGGCGCAGAATAGGTAGGGTATAGGAATGTGGCAATGAAGAGAAGACTTACCACCCATTTTGTTCCGTCCGTTTATAGTTTCTAGATGGTCCACAAATAAGACAGGGTATAGATCCGCGGGTATTCTAGTGAACAGCTACTCTTCTTCAAGTGGAGGTGTTTGTTACGTCGGTGTAGGAGATCTCGTGGGTTGGATTTTATCATGTTCGTCGAGGGAATGGGTGCTCCTGAACATGACAAAGCCTTGGAATTGTACCTCGGGACTTCCCAGCTTGGTTGGTGCTTGTTGTAGCGCATTGTGGTGGGCTGGCTTCCCCAGGCAGTGCCCAGGTGCGCTAACGCTGATGTCAGAAGGATATCCACCATCCGCCGAGGTACAACAGTTATGGTATCTCATTGGTTAGAAATTAAGGAGCTAGGTTAGTGCTTTCTGCCAGCTCCTTCACATGCCAAAGAACGATAACGCCGAACCGTTACAATTCATCAGCAGGCAATTAATTAATTGCACGTGGCGATTTTATTAATAATAACTTTATACTTAAAACTGGAGGCCCTTTACATTCGTCCCATATCATGTAAACGTACCTAGTAAAAAGTGAGACCCAAATGGCTCCATAGCGGTTCAAAGACCTCTAGACATACAAAATAGTATCTACCGAGGTTAGTGGCTTATCACCATCTCATTCATGTACGTCGAGGGAGGATATAGTCTAAACAGACTGATATCTTGCGGAGAGAAACAAGCATATTTCTAAGATAACGACTAATGGCTCGTGGCTTATTCATTTCCTATGTAATTACGAGATCTTGTGTGTCACTCTTCTCTATCAATACTCATACGTACAATACACGTAGCAGAAACTTAGTGTTTCACTCTTTAAGTCCCAGGCATCGTCCACTCTATGACAGTCATACTGGATTTAAGTGCGTCTTTAAAATCATCGTATACAAACCTTCACGTGTAAAATAATTCCTCCGAGTATGAAAGGACTAAGCAAACAAACCCCTACACAGTTCTCTACGAACCAGATCTTCTATAGATGACAACACCGTTGTTGACCTACAAATCGTCAAGAAGCTGCACTTTTTCGAGGTGGCAACATAAACTGCCGAATGCCTTTCAGCCTAGAATCTACTAACAAGGACTCGCAGTAACGTGGCTGGCCTCTTGTCCTTGATCTGCGCAATGCGCGTATTTTACACTAATAGCCTAGTCCTCAGCAAGAGAAATCATTGAAAATCAAGCATGATAAAGGAGATCGAATCAAATGATCAGTCAAGCACACGCCGCTCAGAAGTCAGCCGTGACATGATTAGCAATTTCTTACGTCTAATATTCTTACATCCTTCCTAGTATTACCTCGAGCGTGGTAGAATTAGGAGCCTAGTTGTCAGGTCTCTCATGCACTACCTAGTAAGAGTGTTGCATAACTACAAATATGCGCAAATATGCGTGGACATCCATAATGATAGCCCCTTTTCCTTTTATTTTCTTTGCTGCTTCACGCAAAGATTAGGTTCTATACATACATTGTCTACTACGTGATATAGATCTGCGCCAATCTCCATAGCATCATCGTACAATATCAGCTCTATGGTCTGATGAGCTACTGGGTGTTTGCTAGGCTCAAAGAGCTCCTTCAAACTCCATACGTAATGGTGAATCCTTCATGCGGCCGGTTGTAACACAAGGCGTCACTAGCCAACCCGGTCAAGTTGCACAACCCAATGGTCAAGGTGCCTTACTGGTCAAGGCTGACTTCGTTGGTGTTGCACTCCCTGCTGCGGCCCGCTAATCGTCTTCGTGATTTCCAAAGCCAAGAAGTTGCCAACGCATTCTGTTCCACTGGCCAGCTCCGTATTCTCCTATAGTTACTGGTCTCCTCTTCGAGAACCCTCCGTTCTACATTTTATATTTGTCCGGTTACATGTATTGTGTTACGGGGACGCTATCTCATGTATGCGGCCTTAGATCGACAGCTTGTGTCAAAACAACTTCATTTAATTCTCTACGGACGGATCCGAACTACAGTCTAAGGCCTTATTCCCGAGATATACAAAGAAAACATGAATTACACCAACCAACCACCTGAACGAATTGTTAGCTTTCCGCATGAATCACTTCTCAGTACCATATTGTATACGAAAGCTGACTCTGACCTCAAGCCAACCGTCACAGAGAAAGGTCTTGCTACCAGCGGGCCCGCCTTCTTCGCCGCAGCCGAAGCGGACGGCCCAAACGTTGGGAATATTTATACTATGAGGCATGTCCCGGCTGACTATGCCACGCTACCCACGAAATTAGTTAAAGCCGTAAAGTTTGCCACCGGCTACGAGTCCGAAGAGCTGTTCCGAATCGGCTACATACTACTGATGGTGCAGGAGTGGAAGACGTATGCCCTTGCCGATCTGGCACACGTCGTCTCCAGCGATTGGGACATGCCAACAAGTGACCTTGACCTGATTGACCGCGTTCGGGACATGATGGCCTTGCCCTGCAGACTCGCAGAGGTACTCAGCCAAGCCAAGTTTACGGACTTTGTCAAGCACGTCAATAAACCTCTCGAGGTGAGAAGCTTTCTGAGACGACTTGAGCATCTCAAGACGCTTCCGCGGGACCCTGATCGCACCCCAATACTCCCAATCTCGGACTTCAAGGTGATATTGTGTGCCGAGATATGGTGCACGTGGGCACACGAGAACCGGAGTCCTTTGCCATCTAAAGTGGAGTTTGTTGAGTTATTCGGGCCCGAGATAGCAGTAGCGATTACGATATTTGTGAGACGATTCGCGAAAGGTATGGTGTCTCGGTTCTTAGATTGCTATTTTCAGAGTATTGACAAGCGCAATAGCTTTAACTTGTCCGGAATTCCAGGGCTACATTCTTCAGTGGTATGGGTTTGACGTACTAATCCCTACTATGATCAACGAGTTGATTGATCTCGTCGAGGAACCTTAGTGTATTCGCCAGTAGCCGAGAGTGAGGAGATCAAGACTGGAAATGAAGACATAAATGCAGACAGTTGCAGAGAGAAATGTAGGGAGGTGGCCTTGCTGACTTCTTAGATCCCAGCTCAGTTGGTATTTGGCATGGCTCAAGACTGAATTACAGTGGTGAAATATAGGTTGCAACTAAATGCCCTAGATAGAGTCGATATCAAGCTCTACCCTTTCTCTCTTTCGGCATAGCACCTTGGTGGCCGGATTCACCCTCTGGTTAAATCCAAAATATGTCGTACTGATATCTGTCCCTGGTGCCAACTTCCAGTCGTATTTCATCAACATATGACAGAGAGCAACCTTTACCTCGTTCGCAGCGAAGAAACGACCTGGACATGCATGCTCCCCGTGCCCCCAGCCCAAATGGTCGACACTGGTCGTCACTAATTGCGCTAAATGGTCTTTGCCAGACTGTGATCGTAACTTGAGAAAGCGGTCGGCCTTCCATTCCTCTGGGTTTTGGTAGACGGCTGGGTCTACCATTCGATGTGTGTCAATATGAATACGAGAGCCCTTTTTGACAACAGTACCGTCTGACAATACTGTGTCCGCGTCAACGGAACGGCGTATCCCTGTGAATTCAAACATCAATCAGCTTTTTAGAGATACTATCGCGGCGTTTTCGTTATCCTGACGTACCGGAAAAGAATGGCTTAATACGCTGACTTTCCTTAATGACACTATCGAGCAGTTTCATATTATAAAGAGACGATTTCTTCCACCCGTCGGCCCTCAGCACATTGGCAATCTCGTCTCGGATGGGTTGCATAGCCTCTGGGTGCTGGATAAGGTCGACTATAACTTGCTGGACTAGGTCTGTCGTTGTCTGGATCGCCACGACGGACATCGTCAGCTGGATCGTCGCCACATCGTAATTGCAGTTGCGGTCCTTTGATTCTTGGTGGATCCAATCTAGCGCATCATTGAAATACGGTATCGGTTGTCCAGCTACCAAAGCAGCCTGCCTCGCCTCCTCTCTCTTCGCAATGACCGGATCTATCACCCCCCTTGCTCTTGTGCGGTGGCTCCGAACTCGTACGCATGCCGGGAAGAGCCAGGCAATATATCGCCGAAGTCTCACGGGATATCTTTGGAGTATGGTGACTGCCTCGAATAGATCAACTGTGTAATTCACCATGATATGCAGCCAGTCTTTATTTCGACAGAGCTCATGTCCTAGGAATACCCGAGCCGACATGCGGGCAATTATATCGCGGATAGTAGGCGAGAGTGTGACCTCGTGCCATTCTACTGGAATTAATTCGTGCAATATGAATAACTTGGCAATATGAGTCACTTACCAGCAGATTCTCCCATGTTTATAGACGCAGCAAGCGCGGCTTCCACGGATAGCGGTGCGGTGATGTTCGCTATAATGATTAGCAACGGGAGCTGTAATACTATGTATGGATTTGGACTTACCAAGTAACTTGGTCAATTGTTTCCTAGCTATGATTTGCACCAGTTCACCCTCATTTCCAAACGTTGCAAGAGGTTCAAAGCCTGGGATTTCCATCATACGTTCCTGTGTAACAGAACGTTCAATCAGCCGGCGGAGTAAGTGCCATAAGGCCAACAGTAGATACACACCTGAGCAAATGTTCCCATGAAGCTGAGGTTTGGGTCGTTGCGAACATCATCTCCCCACTCCGAGTTGAGCATCACAACTTCCCCATACTCAGTCGTCATGCGGTATGGCTGGTTGGGATACAGTTTCCTGGATTCCTGCAGGAGAGCCTTTGCCGAGGACAGGAATTTATGCTGCACGACATGTGATTATTAGAGACACGATCTATATCAGATCTTTCATTGTAAGACCTACCTTGGCTTTAGCACTGGAGAAGAAGCTGGGAGGGTTAACGTAGGGCAGCTTCTTCACACTGGGGTGGGTTGTGTCCCATGAGTACGCAACTACCATGACCAGAACGGTGGCAAGGACATAAGAAACTGGATAGGCAAAAGCCCGTGAGCTCCAGTCCTCCTCCAAAGAGGGGAAGCCAAAATGGAAAGCGGGTGTCTCGTTGACGTTCATGTCTGCGGACTAAATCTCAAGCAGATATTCTTCCAAGGTAGGGTGAATGTACATTGGATTTCAAGTACAAGATAAAAAGTGAGTTTATATCTGTCTCTCAAACGGATCATCGTTGAAAGAGGTCCTTAGCAGACGAGAGGGTTTCCCCTGTAGGATTCTGCCGACCCTCCGGCCACCGGGGCCCTGTGACCGACCCTGTGACCGACCTTCTACGCCTAGATTTTCCATCTGCATGAGAACAGGTGGATCCCCATCCATAAAAGATGGACCCCGCAGCCATGAACGTCACCCGTTTTCTGGTGTTGACGGGGTCGGAGTGTCGGATGGTCGTCCCCTCGCGCAGTATCGCGACTTCAATAGAAGACGTTACTGTTCATTACTACAACTGCAATCTTATTGGCGCTTTTCATCATGTACGTCATGAGCGCTTAAACATTTATCTTGACCTCATTCGTCGGTTACTGGTTCTCGTCAATCGCGAAGGCGCGAACACGCGAAATGCATCTGCATCGGAGCTTTATTTGTCAGGCCTTACGTGACCGCAATGCCTGCTGGAACGTTATAGGGGTATATTTATTAGGTATTGAAAGGGATCTGAGGCTTGGAACCCTCCTACTTGGTTCATGAGAAGTCTAAAGCCAGTAACATTGAACTCCTGAGTCTTTACTCCTGGACCACTTTTTACCTGGACTGTTCACTGCAAAGAGTCGCTGATAGGAGGATTTGCTAGATAACTTGACTGGAGTGACCATAGTGTGATGGAAGAACTTCAATGCGAATGGCGGTCGTCCGAATGGCCGGCAAAGGCCATCGTTAAGCGGAATGCGTTTTGGGGTTGTGAGTATATGATGGGGCGAATGGGAGTACAATCCCTTGATCGACTGATTCAAGCTCAAAGCCGGACAAAGACAAGTATCGAGAGTCGGAGGGCTCCATGAGAGCTGATTTCTTGCTCTCGGCATCCCCTCTAGTCGAATTCTATTCGAGTCTAATCGTAACCATTCTGATAAGTCAGCCCATGCAACATCGCGAGCTGAACGACGAAGAACTAATCAAAGGGCTTTCACATGGGCTTCGGCGATTTGATTCCTCCTTTCGTACGCTGCCAACACTCAGTATCTAGAAAGCTGATGGGCAGGACAACTCAATTTAGTCTTGAACTCCGCGAGAAGATTCGTGACACTAATCTATGCAGTTCTTAGGGTATTCGTACCACAGGATGGCGAATCCGTCGTCAACAGAAGACGCTCCTAGAAGTTACGGTCAACAAGCAGCCCAGCCAAAGATTGACAGAATAGATGCGGAATCTCTCGTCATTGGCGTATGCAAGATCGATATAAACGATCGTAAGGGATGTGGAGTGTTAAGCTGCAATTTAACGGCGCAGGTGGGTTTCAAAGCGGCCGCCCGAACCCTGAGTATGCAAACGACATCAAACCCAACAAATCCTATCCCATCCGGTATTGATCGCCCAGGACGCTTCCCAAAAGGTGAAGCCGGCAGCCATTAGATCATCAAGCTGGCTCAATATGGCAGAAACTACCACTGCTTACTAGGGGTCTTCATCACTTCTGGCGGTGTACAATACGGGATTGAGCGCCTACTGCGCGGTAACCTGCCGCCCCGCGACCAATGGCGTGGATGTGCAAATGACTTTGCGGTACGCTTGCATCTTTCATGTAAACATAATCAAGTCTACAAAATGGGGTTTCTTTACCTCCTTTGATCACTGCGAACTATTTACGCGTCAATCAGCCAACGCAATGGAGATCATCGAGCAAGGCGAGAGATGTGGGATAGAGTAGGCGATGATAACCTCCGGTTTGATCACATACTTCTCATTGTCAAATGCGGCAATGAATATTTCTTTACCAAGCGCTCGGAGCGGCTGCGACTATATCCTAGATCGAAACCAGTTACTGGAATTTGTCGTGATACGTTCGGAGAAGATATGGCCTATTCACTATGAAAATCTGACTCAAGCGCCGCCGGAAGTCATTAAACACACCCATGTCAAGAAGTCGAGTCTGCTGAATTATGAACCGACGTCTTCTAATCATTCTTCGACTCCATGGACTCGCAAGGAGGCTTAGTCTATACCACACCGGAGGCATCATTATATCGATATCAAAATACAGTCGCTTCGAATAGTTGGCGGTTGTGAGGCTTGATGCTCGCGGTAGGAGCGCCGGGATGAGTTCCTCGCTATGCCTAAATATCATCCAGTATACCAACCGTCAGGTAATTTGAACGGGGCGAAGCACGAACTGCAAGGGATGATGTAAAACCTCATCTCATTATGACATAATGTATGAAAGAGGTGAAGAGCTCACTGTCTACATAGTGAGATCGTAGTCCAACCAATTGATGAGGTTAGCCATTCTATTAGACCCCACTTCTTCCTCCGCGGTACACAGCTTACTCCATAGGCCTCCTAAAAAGGCCACTTTTCACAATAACATGGTTTCGTGGTGTAGTTGGTTATCACGTCAGTCTAACACACTGAAGGTCTCCGGTTCAAGTCCGGGCGGAATCAGAATTATCTTTTGTACCTTTTAGTGTGTGATAATAATCTGTTATTCTTTTTTGTCCTAGTAAAATGCTCGCCTAGCATAAAAAGTGGTTTTGAGGCGGTTAGCAAAAGTGGAAACTGAACCGGACCTCACGGTTAACTGATTGCGTGATTTCACGTGACTAGCCTATAGATTGTCAGTTTGGATAAGGCTAGAGAAGCAAACAGGCGGCAAAAACGTTTGTAGAGCGGAAAGTAAGTATAAGCTGAATTAGGAGCATTGTTCCAACGAAGATCAGCTTTTGTCCTGGGAATTCTTGATACGCAATGACTGCTGCCCCTGCACTACGGCCCTTGGCCCGAGCCCCGGTCAAAGTGCTTTCCAGAAGATATGCGACGTCGATACCAGCAAAGGCACATCATCACGTTGTCATTGTTGGAGGCGGAACAGCCGGTGTGACTGCAGCCGCACAGCTGCAGCGCTCTCTAGGGCTCGAGAAGAAGGATATTGCCATTCTAGACCCGGCACAAACACACCACTACCAGGTGAGTAGCCGAATATTGTTTCTATTATAGCTATGAGCTCATTCTGACTCTTACCACAGCCCGGGTGGACGCTTGTTGGCTCTGGTCTAAAGTCTCTGGACGATGTCAAGAGACCCCTGTCCCATGTTATTCCAGAAGGAGTGAAGCACTACCCCTTACAGATTTCTACCTTCGACCCGGAGAATAATGCCGTCAAGACGGCAGAGGGGGTTGATGTCTCGTACGACTACTTGGTCGTTGCGCCAGGTCTAGAGACCAACTTTGCTGGTATCTCCGGCCTTCAGGAAGCACTACAGGATCCTGCTAGTCAGGTATCATCCATTTACTCAGAGAAGACCGTCGAACAGGTCTGGCGGAATATCCAGACTTTCAAGAAGGGCCCGGCCATTTTCACCCAGCCTGCAGGCATCATAAAATGCGCCGGCGCACCTCAGAAGATCATGTGGATGGCGCTTTCACAGTGGAAACGGGATGGCGTACGAGATAACATCGGTATAACTTTTGCCACCGGTGCTGCTTGTAAGATACCAAGCTCTCTCTTGAATTAATTTGTGTATTCTGACCAGAACAAAGCGATGTTTGCTGTTCCGAAGTACTCGCAGGTTTTGGACGCCTTGCGGAGAGAGCGCAACGTCGAAGGCCTGTTTCAACACAACCTCGTCGCGGTAGACGCAAAGAAGAAAGTGGCGACCTTTAAGAACTTGGCCGAAGGTGCCTCTGTGCAGAGAGAATTCGGGTTCCTACATGTGGTGCCTCCGCAGAAGCCGTGGGATTGGGTCGCTAAGTCGAAAATTGGTAAGCCCAGACATGTTCTACTGCATAATATGCCGCGCGGGTATGTATCGCCAAAGAATCCAACTGACATATTCTCCTGTAGCTGACTCAGCCGGCTGGGTTGACGTCGACAAGTCCACTACTCAGCACAATAAGTACAAGAACATCTTCTCCATAGGCGACGCGTCGAGTCTGCCGAATAGCAAGACGGCCGCTGCGATCACAGCGCAGGTCCCCGTCATGATCGACAACCTCCTGGCAACAATAGCCGGCAAGCAAGCGAAGGCAGCATACGATGGTTATGCGAGCTGCCCACTTCTGACAGGCCACAATGAGCTCATGCTCTGCGAGTTCAAGTACGGCGGTGTGCCTAAGGAGACATTCGCTGATATCCTGGGCGGCCAAGAAACTCCTAGGGCAGCATTCTACTACCTGAAGAAGAATATTTTCGTAAGTATCTCCATATCAGAGCCATTCGACATACAGCTATAGCCGTTTTGAAGCTAACACAAGATTTAGCCCTACGTATACTTCAATCACTTTATTGCTGGCTCGTGGTATGGCCCCAACCACTTTATCCGTCCGGATACGAGTCAACCATGAAGAGGGATTGTATATGAAGAATGGAGTGTCACGGCAGGAAAAAACGGCGCCCGACGTGATATACTCGAGATGAGTATCAAAAATTGACGCTGATGTATAGATCAACGCATAGCATAGCACAAGGAGCAGTCGCCCGCACTATTGTAACTGTAGAGATGGATGTAAAATACAAGCCCATGAGACTACACCCCCTACTCCACTCAATAACTCGCGAGTGGGATAGTATCAATATCACGACAAGCACCGCAATATAGCAAATTGCTTCATGACAAGACCTTCTATCAACCTCTGCATGACGGTTTCCTCATAACTCATGATCACTTCTAACCCGCCATCTTCCCCGCAGATACTCGGCACCCGCGGCAGCACGATCGGGGCCCTCTCCTGCCTCATCTTCGGTAGCCGGACCGCCTCACACCGACCAACGGCATCACCCCAGTGGAGCTCGTAGACGCCTTGGTCGGCCCATGACACGACTGATGCCCCGCTCCCTCCTACCTCGTACCTAGGCGGCCCTAGGATAAGAGGCGCTTCTGTATTTATGTCCGGGTGCGCCTCGAGGTACGCCAGCACACGGCGCACGGCGGCGTCGTCGATTTCTTGCATAGACCGCCTGATTGCGAGCGCGGTTTTTGCGAGTACTGGGATGTTGATGGAGTTTAAGGGTGGCTCCGGTTTCACGGGGTTTGGGTTGGACTGGGCGCGGGAGATGAGACACACGTCCTCATGTAGCACTTTCGCGGTCGTCATCAGAAACGCGGCGCCTAGGAAGTCTCGGGGAAGTGGTGGACGCAACACAGAACGAAATTGGACGGGGAACGACAACGTGCTGGTCCGTGCGTCTGAGACATTTTTCTCGGGATCGAGGACTTCGGCTTCAATGACCGCGCTCCATAGCAGTGCCGACAAGATATCGCTTGTCGAGACCCATACTCCAGACTCTCGCGACGCAAGATGCGCGTTCACAGCGTCTTTAAGAGTCCACAGGCGGTGCTGAGGAAAGAAGAAGATAGCCGTTTGGTAGTCCTTTCGCCTCGTCCCTGCTACTTGCCCTGCCTGTGATTTGCGCGCGATTTCGTCGACTGTCATGTGATGTAGAAGATGCGGCATAGGTGCGGAATCGGAGGGTCTGGACGAAGTCGCGAAGAGAGGGCTCAGATCCATCCAGCTCGCGTTGAACCCAATCTCCCGCGAGGAGCCATCGCGACAGTGCGAGGCCCAGATCTTCAGAATCGCACCGAAGCCTGTGATGTCCGTCACACTGTGATGTACCGCCACGCACAGGATCAGTCCGCCCTTGGCCAGCGACGCGCGGGCGAGGAATACTGCCGGTGGATCCGGGTACGGCGGCAGAGTGTCCGGCGGCAGAGTGTCCGGCGGGATTATGCCGGGGGCTGAAAAGGCCGCGGGTGGGAAATTCTCAGCTTTTAGTGTGGCGTAGTCGATGGAAGAAGAGAGATCTTGCCACGAGAAGATGTCCTCAAGGCTCTGGCTTGGTGTGCTTACCGCGACCCCTGACTTGTCGCTAATGACTCGCGAGAGAATGTATGGGACGTCCTGAGCTAGCCCGGATAACCCGCGCGATAGGGTATTGACAGCTTGTGTGTTCGTTGTCGGGAAGCAGTATATATGGCGCACGTAGGCACGTGGCATGAATCCCTCTAGGGGAGAGAGGCGCATCGAGCGTGATGGTGTTGCGGGAGATGTCATCGTTCCGGCCTACGCGGTATCAATATTAATTGTCCTTCTCTTATGAAAATTCAAGTCTCATATCATCCAGCCCATGAAGGTGTGCTCGATTTCATCAGGACAGCCACCTTATCTCGCCTAAAATTTATGCCCAAGTATTCAGGGATGAATTAGCCTATGTGTGCGCCGCCTCTTGGTGATCTGTTTGTCAATCTGCGATATCGTATTATCCTGTGGAATCTACATCCAGGTGCGAGATGCACTCGCATTCAAAATCTCGAACCCCATGCTAAATAGACGCCTCGTAAGCCAAGTTGGGCAGGTGTCAGACCGGCACTTTCAGTGGCAAAGGCCCGCAGTCAGACGCATAAATCCACGGCATCCTAACACCAACTTCCAAGTACGGCCCCGATGCCGGATCAGTAGGGAATCCGAATAACTTGTTAGAAGAACGGGGCTTGTTGGCCATGCTCAGCCATTTGAAAACATTTCCTGGTTAATTCTCAACTGGACGGATGTTAACTACCCCCTGCTTTATTATCAAATTATATAATCAACAAATTAACAAAAGACAGTAAAAACCTGAGCCCTGTACAGCAGTATACTACTCGTATCCTGTGCCCAAAAGAAGAGAGTGGGAAAACCAAGGATTATACGGAAGAACTTTATGCGATCTATCTGATGCGAACGAAATCGGCTAGGTCTTTTGCTTTGTGATCTAGTATACTTCCGAGTGGTGTGCAGGCTCTCTTCAAATATTGTTATACCGCATTGCTTTGATCATAACAGCCACTTAAGTATGCTTGGGATAGGCCACTTCCTCAGCAAGTCCCATAATCTTAGAGTGTATAGCCCTGTCGCTCCTAATTGGCTAATTTGAGAGCAACTGTCAGCATTAGGAATACAGCTAGTGTCTCGAGACACGTATATAAGAACAGTCAAGTCTCTTCTATTCCTCTCGAAAACATACACGCCTTCATTCTCTCATTAGACAGTTGAACCTTACAGGAGTGACTGACAGCCCACGAAAACTTGACTACTACTACCATCACGATCATGACGACCACCTCCGAGCCCAAGGTTGCTGTAAGTAATATGGCCATCAAGGATCTCACACGAGTGACAAAACTAAAGATTATATAGACGACCGATCAGCAACAACATATCCCAGAGACCCTACGCTGGCGTCCATTGCCTGCTCCCCTTACAGAGGATACATCTCCGCTCCCCACCGTTATGAAGACGCCGGACATCCCCGTGCCATGCCGGCGATGTCTACAAGACAGCCAAGTCGGCGATGAGATGTTGCTTCTATCCTATGACCCCTTCCTCGGCGATAGCCCCTATCGATGCGCCTCGCCCATCTTCGTCCATTCGAAGCCGTCATGCAAGCTTGCGATCTTCCCGACATCGGGCGGATTACTCCCCGAGCAGCAACGAACGAGGCTCTTGTCTGTCCGTGCTTATGACAGAGAGCATATGATGAATGGCGCGGAGGTCGTGAACGGAGACCGTCTGCTGGAGACATGCGAGCGGTTGTTGGGTGAAGATACCTTGGCTGAATATTGCCATGTTCACTATGGCGGGCCCGGCTGCTTTGCTGTCCGAGTTGAGAAGGCATCATTGGGATATTAGAAGATTATAAACTGGGGTGTTATCTCTAGGTGCAGTATCCTTAAGCTAGATCTCTAGATGTTTAGAAGGATGACGAGTTGGTGACTCGTGGGCATCAGCTCAAGAATGTCAAACCACCAATTCGCTAAACATATTGGATCTATGACTGCTACCAATTCTTAAGTTTTGTGAATCAAGTTGCCGGGCTCAACAAGTTCAATACCGAAGGATCCACGTAATCCGATGAATGACTATCCTCCCTAGGTTCAATAAACTCAATGTTCGTTCCCGAGAATTGATCCGCGTCCAAATCGCAATCATTAAGCCATTCCAGGGATTGGTTCTCGCCTAAACTTATGCAACCAGGATCTGAGTCGAAAGCGTCTGGGAGCCAGCTACACGTAGTCGGATCAAAATCCGCACTACTGTCGACTGGAGCAAAATGCACGAGATCAGTGGTATTACCAAAGTCGACGACATTAGGCGTAGGATAAGAAATTGCCGCAACAGGAGTCGTAGCAACAGAACTCTGTCCCGTATTCCCTTGTCTAACAGTCGCCGCATACGCACCGGGCGTCGTGCCCATGACTTGCTTGAATAAGCCATGGAAATAGCGAGGCGACAAACCCACATGCGCCGCGAGGTCTAACAGCTGGACGTCTCCTCTGCGTTGACGCACATACTCACACGCAATTTCAACTTGTTTCTCTGCAGAAGACTCGTGGCTAGAGTCCGTAGGCCGACAGCGCCGGCAGGCCCGGAACCCGGCCGCTGCTGCACTGGCTGCAGAATCGAAGAACCGTACATTCGCGCGACGCGGGCGTCGTGATGGACAGCTCGTTCGGCAGAAAATGCCGGTTGAGAGAACACCGTACAGAAAATCCGTCGTGGGTGTATGCGCGAGGACGAGCCGCCACCGGGTCTCGTCGGTAGCGGATGAGGTGGGATGCACTGACTTGGCGTGCTTGTTGCGCGGGATGGCGACCGCATTACTTTCGGCCATTTCTATGTGCTGGTTTCGATGTTTATAAGTTCACAGATTAAGCATGGACATGTGATTGTTGTAGATTTGAGATGACATCGCGAAAAGTCGATGAAGCCAGGAACTTCTAGACTACACTTTCAGTTACCCGAGGCGGACGGGAAGTGGCTTCTGATTGGTCACTTTGGCAGCAACCACCACGCACTAGCTTCCTAGGCTTTAATAGGGCGGCAGTGATGTTTCAAACAGTTCAACAGCACAATAGTATAGGTCTGGAACAGAACGACCCTTTACTATAAAGATTGGTATTTTCTAGTTTATATATGTAAAATTTGTAATCGATCAGGTGTTATTCGGTTATGTTGCTGCGTATTCAAGCAACAGACTTTTCAGCTTTTATTAGGGCTATGTGGTTTTTGATCAACTCGACTTCTGACAGGAATTCAGGTATTCACAACTTTTGGTATCATGCCAAGTTCGGCCAACTCTCCAATAACATGCAAAATAGATTCGGCCGAGTCCGTAAACCCAAAGAACCCATGCTTTCGGACTTTTGCCTCGCTGAGAACCAAGGGCCACGAAGTAAAAATGCAGGAGTCAAGGAAGCCAAATACACGATCCGGATCAGCTAGTTCTTTATTTGCTATGTTATTCTTCTCTGCAACTTCACGCCAAGCCGTGGCAACCTCTTCCCGGTGAGCCCATTCCGTAAACGTGAACCTGAACCGCGTCGTGGCCGGTGGACCCCAGCCCCGTGGCGGCGGTGAGAATGGCGAGGTGAACTCACGGTATTGGGCGTCCGGTTCCGTTGCAGGACCCGTCCAGGGCATATTGAAATGTGCCGCGAGCTTTGGCCAGAACTTGCCCCAAGTGAATGATGAGCCATCCAGGGCGTTGAAGCTTTCATTAGCAGCCCCTTCCGTAAGAACAGCCCATTCCGCGAGGTGGCAGTTCATCATTGCCGTGGAAATCGTCGCGAGGACATCCCAACAGCTCAGGTCGGCAGGGTAAATCAACGGTTGCCCTAGGTGCTTTTGCACCGTAGCGTAGACGGCGAGTGGGTGAACGACATTCATGGCGGCGTCTCGGACCGCGCCGGGGATCCAGGAAGGAAGAGCTATAAGAAATCAAGAGTTAGAAATTACCGTTTGTAGTAAAAAATCGGCTCGTTTTTTGAGTGTTTCGGGAGTATGCAGGAGCATATTGCACATGGGAGCAAAATCTTTGCTAAAATGGGAAATAAAAGACTCAGGATGTCGTACTAGTGTTCCATCCACAGCCGTGGTGTCTCGCGCAAAACGCCTTGAGTATATCCTCCTGGGGGTAGTAGAAATTTGGCTCCAACAAGACGCGCGGGTCGGTTTCCTCTTGCGGTACTGTCGTTGGCCCGAGATGTATTCCGTAGTACTTGGCACCGAGCTGGAGCAAGACGCGCTTAGGGATAATGTCGGCACGCTCAATACCTCTAAGGAAGTTTTTGAGTAGTTGTTCTATTACCATGTTCAGTCTGTATTCGGTAAATCTAGTCATCAGGGCAGGATTACTGTTGACATTGACCAGGTCCTCTGTTGCGCTCCATATGGATTTTCCTTTTTCTGGCGTCGGCTGTATGTAGGCAAAGAAGAAGACGTAGTCGGCTTTGATCCCCTTGTGTTTCAGCTGCTTCGCAATGACCACTGGATCATGGAGAAGATCCAGAGAGACGTGTTCTACATGTGTTGGGAACTCATTTTGCGGTGGCTTGCGGGATAGAGCATATATCTTGCTCCAACGATTGGGATCTTTGCACAAAACCCGTAACTGCAGAAGTCAGTAAATAGTGTAGGGTCATTCTAAGAAGACCCATGATGTAATTACCATGTGCGTGCCGGATATGCCATTGGCACCAGTCACAATCGCCGTGAATCCGTTGAGTGATTCAGGAAAAGTAGGCAGACCGTGGAAGATGCCATCAGAATGGATGGTTAGCGGAGTCGAAGTAGAAGCCATTGTGGTACGGAGAGAATTTTCTTTGAATAGTTGACAGCGGGAACAGTACATTGAATAATAACGCTTGAGATGGCGATTGGTTTGGCATATATATATACACATGTACGCGCGGGGTATACAACCCTGCATGTGGTTCATGAGAATGACTCGGCAGTGTCATCATGACGTTCACTGGTTGTAGCTACCAAACTTAATGCGACTAACGCACGCGTACTTTCTTGCAGGCAGTACCTACCTCACGGAAGATTCCACATTGACTGCTTGTTCTAGATGTTGCCGGCCTTGTGTGTTGAGTCAGAAGGTGCCTACTGGGTAGTTACGTAGTACCTACCTACGGCAAGTAGGTTGTACCTATGCAACAACGTCCCGACCGTTTCCATTACCTGTCAAGCACTGAAAACTTTGATCTACCTACCTTACCTACATAACAACCAACTACAGCTACTACTGCTATTACTTCTACTACCTGCGAGTCATCCAAAGAACCTAGGTAGCTTATTTCACATACTTAACCATAGTATAATCGACTATTTAACTTAAGCAATATCTCCAATAGCCTTAGCTATATCAATAGTGGCTGGAGACCAATAGAGCTCATCGTCAGCTCGTGAGTCCTGCTCAATAATGCCAGTCACGATCCCTAACTGGACACCGGGACGCGGCATTCCCGTATCCGCTGAGATTCCCATAATGGATGAATATAGGCATAGGCTTCTTTGCGCCTTTCATGGAAGCCAGTCATACTACGAACTCTGGCACTGCCTGCGTTGTATAATTAGCCAAGAAAGCTTCACCAACTCAGTCATAGAGACACAGGCAACAGTGGAAGCTGTCCGCCGAGATCACGAGAGACAATGGACCATGTTGTTTCTCCTTCAAATCATCCCACGAGGGATGATGAGCGCCCTTTTACTCGGCACGGTTGCAGTCGAGTACCATCCATCCAGAGGCCAAGAGATGAGGCTGCGCCATTATGACGGTGATGGCCCCGGTGTCTACGTCGCACAGATAAGCGTTGAAGGGCGTCAAGGACGTGGCCTCAATCGCCGCGAGATGACGGCCCTCGTAGATGTACTGCTACAGTACGTACAAGCCTTTGACAACTTTAAAAGATATATCAAAGAGAGCTCCGAGCCAGTCTCGCAAGAGGAACATTTCCTTGACAAACAAGCAGAGTCCATCGACGGACAGTTTGGTAAAAAGCCAGGAACTGCACATAAATTACAGCCTCGCTTCATCAGTGGTGAGCCTGCACGCAAACGAGTATGTGAGCTAATTTCCATGCTTCAGCGTAGGTGTATAGTTTGCCGCGATCAAGAGAATGACGACGGCGAGGCTTGGCAAGTATCTTTACCTTCTATGGTCGGTTGTGCTGATAATATTAGTGAACGCATCCCAGCACATCATCCTGACTCAACAAACAAGAGCTCAATGAGTTATACAACGTATACGTTCGCCCTTGTAACTTGCGCGTTGATGGAGCTCGGGCTTAAACCTGAGGTCACGACCGTACCCGTGCTCCGTATCTACGATGCCGGCCAGCTCCCAGCTGCTGAAATGTTGGTGACTCTTCTTGCCTCCTCACTTGTGACCCAGGATGGCTATAATGTCGTGCAGGGAGGTAACAAGCCAGGAAAACTCTTGCGAGTAGACGATCGCGAGTATGTTATGGCGCGGTGTCCCTACCTCCGCGAGAACCAGGAAAAGACAATTAAAGAACTGCATCGTCGTCAGCAGTTTCTAGAACTCAAAGATAAAGTCCAGGCCGAGTTCATCGAGCTGAGCAATGATCTCAAACGCGTTGATGATGAACTGGACGAACTTCAACCCGTAGACGAGAATACTCGTCAGGCTATCAGGGATATGAAGCGCCAAGTCGTAAACTTGCAACATGATAATCTGACACGTGCTGAGAACCACAAGATGTTCGAGAACGCAGCGGAATCATGAAGAGACAACCGAACCAGCTCCGGCTTGAGGATAGATTGATTATCTGTCAGCTTAGTATATAACAACTACCCCACAAAGGTGAATATATCAGCTATAATAGCTATATATAGATGCTCTTGCAACAAATTTCAGGCCTTGAGAGGTGTAGGAATCAAATGGCTGCTCTACTGAGCCCATCACTATCTACTATCCAGCTGCGGTAATCTTTTTATTCACGCCATGAGACCCGTATATCTACCAGATATGTAGCAAGGGATAGCATACTGCGGGCTGTTACCAATATTGCGATAATCCTAGCCCACGTTAACTAGAGTCGCTTCTCCTCGTACTGGCTGCCCTTCGAAAAACTGTTCCTTGCCGAGACCGTACGGAACTTGGCTGTGAGAGTTAACAGCTGACGTTGGGTTTGCGATGATTGTATATTTAGTTTACAAAATATTATGTTAAATTAGATTAAGTTAATTTTCCTTTGAAATGGTGCGTGTGTTGGTCTCGTGAGCTCAGCTAACCCACCCTTGCGCAGGCTAGCTCTACACACAATTACACACTTAGCTATCATTATCAGTATTCATAACTAGAAGCCCATATTAGGCTCAATGAGGTACTGATGTCTCCGAATTCGAAAAACGAAAACTGGTTCCTGGAATATTGGGTGCCTGGCGACCGATTGTGTGGCCTATGTATGCTGTATTATCCCTACGTACCACACTACACTATTAATATATACAATAATAACCTGCATCTATTTCAATACTGGTTGTAGAAAACACTACGGAGATTCGAATACAGCACCTTTGACTGTGTAAGTTAACCTTTCACTAAAGTTTGAGGGTCTTCATGACCAGCGGAACGAGCGATGTTTCTTAAATATGATAATTATTTCAAAATTTAAAATAATTATCATATAAAAGCTCAACCAAAATTTATTTAACAATTAAAAACATTTTTCCGTTATATTATATAAACAATATAAATTAACAAAATAAATCTGTGCTGGTTTGTTTGGCTTTATAAAATAACTTTGTATCTTAATTATTTCAAAATTTGAAATAATTATTATGCTAAAAAATCCAAATAAAATTACTTAAGACTTGCATCAGCGCTCTAAATGGCTGGGTCACCCTCTCCAAGAACAGCTAGCCTTATGTTTACCCTGGTAGCTCGTATTCTACTAGACGCCCGTCAAACGTATAGAGCGTAGTGCCAATGGGGGGTTGCTACAGTTGACCTTTTACCCTCTGATAATTGTGCTGCGTCCGTGGTGGAGGTGCTGCGATGCGGCAAGCCCTAGTTATGTAGCGGTTGTAAAGTACCAGTGTTTAACGCGTTGGTGTGGGTTAAGGACGGCTGTGCAGAGTGAATGAGGCAATATCGTAACGTACTATACGACTGAAACCTGCCCCCCTGCCGAGAGTTGGGTGATACGTTTGACTCTGTATGCCTCCGCGACGCTGTATTAGACCTATCCTCCGCATGTTTGGGTGGCAAGTAGTACGTGTATACTTCTGGTTGGCCTGTGATAACTGTAGCAGAGCGTATATCGGACCCTGGCAGTATGACAGCCTGGTTTGAGGCACTATCCAGGAGCGGCATTGTAACTGCCGGAGAAGCTACTTGGAATTAAATATGGGCTGAGGTATGTACTTAGTTGGCTTCTAGGCTCTTGGCTATGTAGTGTGAGAGGTATATTCTCCGCAAGGATTTTGATTGAGAAGCGTCGAGGCTTCGCCCGAGAACTAGAGAGGCATAGGCTAGGCTATTGGAGGATTCGAAGACTATCTATGGCGGCGACGGTGACGGTGACGAGGGGGCGTTGGCGATGGCGGTGCTTTCCCCTTGGGCCCAAGGCACTTAGAGAAGGTTATTGTGTCAGGTTGCAATGTAGCAAGTACCCCCTTTTGGAGTTTTGAGAGATTTAGGAATTATGGCAGATTTTCACTGGCATGGGAGCATCCTTTCTAGGACAATTTACAAGCATTGAAAATTAGCAACATATACCCCCATGAAGTAACAACATATTTACTCACTCACTCATTCCTTAACCAACTTATTTTTATTCACTTATTCATGCGTTCGTTTGTGATAATCGTTTGTTACATGGCAGCTAGTTGATAGATCTAGGCGAGATGCACCCTAGGCTATTATATCACGCTCATTATCTAGAGATTACAAATGGCAGCACGCTACTTGAAAGATTCTGTATTTGATGGTCAAGTAGATTGAACTGACATGTTAACTTCAATGGTCAACCTGCACAGCTCACCGTAGGATGTGTGGTACGCTGCTTCTTTATTGTCGTGGCCGGTATGAGTCATATCATGGTGGCCGGCCACGGATAGGCCTGGACCACCTGCTACTGCTTTGATCATGATCAATTCTTTAATCGCTGCGACGATGCGCACGTTGTTATCTGAAAGCTTGGAATGACGACGGAGGTGTTACTCCTGTCAATGTAGACGGCAGCCTTCTGTTGTTGCTTACACCGTCACCACCATGCGCAGGTTGGTGATTATCATCGCCCCGAGTGCCACCTCTGTTGAAAGCCTCCGCGCTTTCTTCTGCTAGACGTCGCAACAGTAGGTAACCTCCATCAACAGTTTCATGTAAGTCGGCCTCACGACGTTTTGTAGGATGCGGAGATCCTGCTGTGTTGTCTGCTTGTCGTTTTGAGCTGAGGCTAGCTTTTAGCGGCAACGTTACTGCTGCCCCTATACCGGCAGATGTAGATGCTTCGGATGTATTCGTACGGGCGATGTCTGACGCGTTGACTCTGGGCGGACATTGTATGGCAATTGCCCCTGCTAGTTTTGCAACTGCTGTTGCTTGAGCCTCTAATAGGCTCGCAGCGGCCGGTGCAGGTGCATGTGCTGATGCTTGTGCGGGTGCGCGTGGAGTAATTGGGGTTGGCGTCCTAGGCCGAGTTGGTACGCTTGCTGCATTTGAAACTGCAGACGGCGTGTCTGTAGCAGCGGGTGCGGGCATCAGCTGGTCGCTTGCCGGTTGCTGAACAGTCTCGAACAGATCGCTAGGCGGCGGCAGCCTGAAGACTCTGCGTAGGTTGGCCGTATAGTAATTACGATCAAAGCCCTCGGTCTCCGAACGAAGTATCTCTGGGAAAAGATGATCCTCTGCTTCGTGCGGCTTACACTTGGCGTAGAAGAGGAAGCACTTCGTATTCGCCTTTCCGATACGGCTTTCCCAATCCCCCGACCAGTTGGTCTCGGGCATAATCGGCTCGCCAAGGAGCGTGTAAGTTCTGACCGAAGCTCTCTTGTCTTGATCGCCATGCTGGAAAACGCAAGCGATAAGACTGTAGGTCTGCTCGGTAGTTCGAGGCTCTATAGGAGAACTATCCGGACTTGCGAGTTCCTCTTCTGAGAATCTGGTGCCTTGGAGGCGAAAAGAGCGGATCTCTTTGAAGCCTGGTAGCTCAGCATCGCCTTGTTCCGGTTCGTACATTACCCGGAAAACAAGTGGAAAATTGCAACCAACCAAGATCTCATCAAACTTTCGGCCGGAGCGAGGTTTTCGCGGCTGGAACGGAGAGCCCACGAAATCTACTATGCTTGTCAGCCCAGTAAATCTGCGCGAGTCATAGTTTTTGCGAAAGTATCGGCTCTCATTGTCAGATGAGTTGAATTTAACCCACTCATCTCGACCATCGCATTTCATCACCATCATGTCCTGTGCTGTACGCATTGGTGGTGCATCCCAGAAGCTCGTCATGGCCTCGTGATGAAGGATTGTTTCGAAGGAGGGGTCTTTGTCAATGCATAGATCCCTCCCCAGTTGTTCGAGAACGACTTTGAGGAGAAGAGGGTCGTCATGTTTGATTGGCTCGAGGTGTTTCCAAGACAGCTGCAAGAGCGCACTGTTTCCGTCGGTGCGTGATAGCAGCGAGGATCCGTCGTATGCGTATATGCGCCTCAAGACAACCATCATCTCGCTCAGTCCGACCAGCGTTCCGGCTACGGTCTTTGGTTGTTCTTGGTGTTGCCATCTAGGTAGACTGGGCCAGTAGTACGCGAAAGCGTATGTCATCTCGTTTGAGTGAACGCTCCTCAAGTCTTGAAGAGTGCTCGGATTTGATATATTCAAGAACAGTTCATCGGTTTGGTTCGTGAGCTGTTCATTCTGTTCCGCAAGACATTCGACCTGCGGCTTCAATCTATGGGCCTCTTCATTGGACCTCGTTAGTTCCTCAGTAGCGTCTTTGTACTTACTTACTATATTCTGCAATTTATTCTGCGGTTCTCTCTTGTCCTTTACTTCCATGCCACTTTCAGAGAGTATAGAAAGTAACCTATGCGAGAATTCGGCCTCGCCCGAATCTAGTATCGTTTGAGGATTTTGATTGGCAAGTGTCGGCCTAGACGCACGTTGGCTGTCTCTGAGCGCTTGGATATTGTCGCTCATTGCTTGCACTTTGGCCCTTTCAGCCCTTAGGGTTTCAAGAAGCTGGCTATACTCGTTTATTGAGTATGCGGCCGTGGACTCGTGGTAGCCTACGAGTGTAGCTCGATCCTCACCGTCAATTACGAGTTTGCGGAGTTCTTCTCGTACTGTCGCGCAGGCGGCCTCCGTTTAACGAAGATCGGAAAGTGTCTTGGCAGGGGTTCTCAGACCTGCTGGCCATGAACCGTTTGGCTTGTTATTATGTGTCATTACACAGGTACGGTTGTCGGTGGTCTCAATATGACCGTTAAAACTTGAATCACGTATGACCAATATCAATGTCGTATCTAGTATGAAGTGGTATGTTTTCTGTTCTCGGCGATGCGGTTTATACTCAAATATGCTAATTGGAGTTATGAAGAGGAAGATGGAGGGTCCTCGCCCCATCTGCCTGACTGCTACCCATCGGATGTGAAGATTCCAAAGAAGGAAACTACACTTAGGTACATATTGGGTCGAAATTGCCTTGGGCCTTCCCCGTCCGACACAGTCAACGCCATGACCGAATCGAATGGGGAAGGAGCCACCCCAGACACCTCCCCTATACAATTTTCATCCACTTAGGAGGTAATTGAGGACCACCGTAAGGTCGAGACACACACTGAACCCTCCTTGAAGCAGACCACCTATAGTGGACGCAGGCATCTGCTACCCCTGAACGGACACCAGGGTTTACTGCACTAGAATCCGCCCATCCGCGGCCCAGGTTATGGTCCCCCTTTACTGCCCCCTCGAATCGAACACTGGGGTTTATTAGACGCTGGCGATCCTGACTCCGGCCCTTACTCGAACCCAAAACCGCAAGAACGTGAACAGACAGCATATTCTTGCTGCTGAATAAGATGTTGCCGCGCTTTCTACCTCGAACTAGATACCAAGGTCTATTGCAGTCAAATCAATCAAGCACCGTGTCCCATTCGCCGCGCAATTCATTAATGAGGCCGTCGACGTGCCACCCAGCCGCCTTAACGCTATCAAGGCATGTAATTATATTATTCCGCTGAGATGCGTGCGTCATTTGCCGTGCCACAAGTGCGAAAGCTGCTATCAACACAGGATCCCAACAGTGCGTATGTTCAGGCTCACTGTTGATGGCAATGCCACAAACTCGTCGAGCATGCCAGAGACGTGACGTTTGCGGTGTGTTCGCCTCTGAACTCCCGTACCGTTCATCGAGGGAGACTGACTGCGGCCTATTGGATAAAAGCAAGAGCATAGTGGTGTGATAGAGTGCGTTGGAGGATATGCCGGCCCCGCTGCTAAATATGACTGTGGGAAAGGTGGCTTCGAGGCTATCGACTTCCATCAGTGGCTGAAGAGCCAGAGGACGATTCGTGTGCCAAGCGCATAGCTCGTCCATAAGTTCTTTCCACTTAGCCGCAGGAGATGTGTGCGAGAGGGGCGATGCAACTGGTTGGTGCGGCCCTGCATCATCATCCGCTTGGGGCACAGGGAAAGATATATTCATCACATCAACAAGAAGCTTTAGGGAGCGAAGAGAAGCATATGATATCTGTTGTGACTGATCGGCGCTTGTCTCATCGCCCTTTGACTGATTTAGAATTTGGCAAATGAATTCTGGAATTAAGACAGGTGCCCTCTGATTCATGAGACAATATGCGACCTCTTCATCAATGCCATGTTGATTAGCCTGTGAACAATATGGTGTGGGTATATAATAAAGAGAAATCGCACCCATCTCCCAAACGAAATATGACGTACCAAGTCTTAAGATCAACGTAAGAAATGCGAACCATATTTGCCGTTCAGCTGTGACAAGGAAGTTAAATTTACGAAAGTAGAGAAAAGCTCCGCCTCCATGAAAGCTCGGCTCCCATGTATCCGGAATAGCGTCGACGAAAAGTAGTGTCCTAGCCAAAACGAAGCAAGCAATCATTCGGAGGGCTGAAAAGGGGGATTCTGTGCCGGGTGGGTTCATCATAGACTGAAGGTGGAAGATACCGACGCTACGGCGTGTTACGATCTCTATTGGACGACCGGAAAATACGGCTGAGAGTTGTAATAGTCCTTCTAGCACGCATGGCGAAGCCATAGCCAGCCGAGTGACAGACTGGCCAAACGTTTGCTGTTGATCATAAACGTCTAGCTGCAAAATGAGACGAGCCTAGAGTCAGAACAGTGCCTTCAATTTGGGATTGCCACTGACCCAAGGAGCGACACGGTGGTTGTAGTACTTCAACAACCCAATTTCAGCACTTGAGAGTGAACTCCGTCCGACTAGAGGCCAACTCTGACCTGACTCTGGACTAGGAGGACTCGGTGGCACATTAGCTGATGAACTTCCACTGCCAGGATATTCCCCATCCGTTGAAATAGAAGGGTTATCATTGGTTTTTCTTTGATCGGGACCGTCGCCAAGAACGAACTAAAATTTGATTAAAGGACGAGTTGTTGCTGCTATAGGACCTAATAGTCTTACCTCTATTGAAGGATACGTAAAAGCCTTTGAAGCACAAATCGGCTTTGAATCTACATCGTCAGACAAAGTCCAAGAGTTTTTATCTCTAAAAGACACATGCGTAATGTACTTGCACACGGCACCGACATCAGTGCAGCGCTTGCACCGAGGCTTTCCTTCGTCACCTGGGACGCCTCAATCTGTCAGCTGACGTTTAGACATATAGGTCTAAAATCGGTACCAGCTGAAAACAGGCTTACACTTGCGACGCTGTGCGCGGCACCGTTCGCAGCCGGTTCGGGTACGCCTATGGCGTTGCTTGAACCTGGGTGGTGGCTCCTCGTCACCAGCGGCGAAAGTAGACGACTCTGGCATTATAACTACTCATGAAAAGAGTATACAAGAAAGTAGGCCCATACGACTGGGTGCAATGCTCAAAACCGTCTATTCTATAGTTGAATTGATTGTAGAGCATATAATTCGTACTGATAACGTTTGATGTGGTGTGTTCTGGAATGGGCAGCTAGATCCGCTCTCTCTCTCATGCGGCTAATAAGTACAATTCAGGTGAGCGTCCCTATTCCCTCTCTGTAATCTTTGTCAGCTTAATGCGGATCTAATTGCCTTTCCTAGCCCAAGTGCGGATAGCACTGCCGTACTTGGCGATGGGTCTGTATTGACCGCACTAGCTTTGAAATCGATCTACCACTACAATCGTTCTGAAGGCTCATAATAGCGTTTTCTTCCCACCATCTGATCGAGCTCCTCAATGATATATAAGAGTCTGCTAAGTCAGTCGTTCATACTTTGTTAGGAACCATGAATCCTCAGCCCATAACTCATATTTCTCATTTGAATCCGTCGAGATGGTCGACCAAGTTGATATACCGAAAACCATGAAGGCATGGGTCGCTTTCGGAGCCGGGGAACTCAAGGATGTCCTTGCAATGAAGTCCGACTGGCCGACTCCTGCGACACCAAGAGCGGGAGAAATCATGATCAGGGTTTCTTACGTAGCAATCAATCCTGGCGACCCCAAAATGATCGTGAAACCGATCCCGTTCAGAAAGACCGCCATTGCAGGTATGGATTTCGTCGGAGAAGTCATCCAGGTTGGACCTGCGTCTCCCACGTCAGCTGCGACCCTGCGTGTCGGAATGGCTGTTGCTGGCACTATACCGATGATTAGCATCTTGCGTGGCGTTGGCTCACTAGCTGAGTACCTAGTTGTTCCCGCACATGCTGTCGTAGAAAAACCGAATGGCCTCGAGGAGTCTATCGCGGCAGGCCTCCTAGGAATTGTTGGACAGACAAGCATTGTATTGTTGCGCGCTGCCAACTTACACAAAGGAGATAGGGTCCTTGTAAATGGCGCGAGCGGTGGAGTAGGCTCTGTCTTGATCCAAATGCTTCACGGGATGGACGTACACATCACAGGTATCTGCTCGGCAAAAAACGAACCCCTTGTTCGTAGGCTCGGTGCTGAAGAGGTACGTTTATCTCAACGTTAGAAATCGACTTCAACCACTTTCCCCTATAGTCCTCCCGCATCTAACATCCCTTCTCACAGGTTGTGGATTATACCGTATACGAAAATCTCTACGATCACCTCTCTTCTCTTGCTACACCCATCGGAAGTAGACCTTTTGACGCCATCATTGACCTTGTAGGAGATGATACGCTGTACTATCGTTCTCCGGATTATCTAAAGGTTGACGGGAAATTTCACAGCATTGCACGAGGCCCTTTGGGCTTCATCACTGAGTTCAAGTTCAACCACTGGCCTGTCATGCTTGGAGGAGTGCCCCGGGTGTTCTCAGCCGTCTTCAGCAATCCAGCTGGATCTTCGGCTCAGGAAGTTGTAAACTGGTTCAACAAGGGTTGTATCAAGGAGATCCCCGTTGATTCGGTTTTCAAGCTGGACGATGTCTTACAGGTAATATCATATCTTTTTGGAATTGACTCTGGTACCTTTCGCTAACGATTTCATGAAGGCATTTGAGAGATTAGCGACTCAGAGGGTAGTTGGGAAGATATTGATAAAGGTGAGATAAAAGGAGTCCAGAAAATGTCGAACTTGGAAAGCGAAAGCTCAGCCGGTGAAGTAAGTGTGATTGAGTTCATAGAAGTCAAGAAGATTAGGCACTAAACACTTATATTATTCGGTTTTTTAAGATTGAACCTACTAGAGAACAGGAACCCGAACACAATGTTTAACAATTAGCGCCCTTAAATAAGCGACAGGGCAATGAAGCACACGCGCGCAACTCTATTTACTGCAGTAATTACAACCCCACCATCTATTAGGTTGAACCCTTCTTAGTACAAATATCCTCTCGTATCAATGGCAATGATACCCCCGGGGACAACAATAGACCCATTGATAGGCACGGCGGCACCGCCAAACGTAGAAACATACAGAATATGTTCATCTGCGGTCGTCCGCCCGAACGCGACCGACGAGTCGCCAGGAACGGTCAGCTCTCCTACTCCGCCGACGGCGGTTTCGGCCTTAGGCGTGCGGTGCTCATCGATGGTGTAGATGTCATTGTCGAAGTTGGTCGCGGCCCAGATGCCGCCTTGCGCGTCGAACGTAAAGTCGTCCACAAACGACGCTGAGGGGATTGTCGCTACCTGCTCAACCGGCGCGCCGGACGCAGGATACCCCTGCGCATCGAGCGCTACGCGGAAAATTGCGAGGCGGTTGGAATTCGACCAGTACACATGCCCCTGGTGCACCTTGATTCCGTTGGCCGCGAAGGCCGAATCAAGTCCGCCCGACGAAGACCCGCGCATCGGTAGAAATTGCGTCTCGGAGACGTTCAGCGCTACAGTGTAGACACCCGTGCGCGTGTCGATGCGGTAGATCAGCCCCTGCGCGCTGTCGGTGGCAAGCACAGCGTGTTGGGCGGGCGCTGGGAGACTCGCCACGCTATTCAGAAACCCGGCATCGGGTATCGCGACGATCTTGCGCACCGACGGGGCATCCCGCGTACGGAAGGCGATTTCCCAAACGGCCTGCGTGCCCGCGATCTGCTTCCCGATATCAGAGTACCGGCCCGAGGCGATGATAAAAGTGTCTGGTACGTTCCCCTCGGTGATGCCAGTTAGACCGGTCGCGTTGTCGAAGGTGTGGACGAGAGTAAGCTCCGATTCGGCTGTGATGGGCTGGCGGACTGTCCACAGTGATGCGTTGGGGTACAGCATCGTCGCAAGCAAGTCACCGTTCTTCCGGACGGCTATGTTTTCCAAGCATGTTCGGGTCTCGTTGAACTGCGCGATGGTTTTCGTGGATAAGGAGCGGCTCAGTATCTGACTGCTCGATAACGGTATAGCGAGGGAGTGCGCTACAAAGGTTGCCACCAGGGCGAGTGTAGTGGTACGTGATGGGAGAAGCATGCTACTTATATGGTGAAGAAATTCTTAAGTGCTTGAGGCCGGAAAAATGTCTGGGCAGAATCACTCCAGTAGATGGAGGCTCGGAGTACCTTGGCTTTTGAGTCCCAGATTTCATCTTCAAAAATTCGAACGCAGGAGATTTCCACTGTTTTATACTCGATCTTTAACTTCATGGAAACCAACAGTGATCAAGGGATGATGCATGATTTTTTCAAAACTCCCTTCAATAAGCATACCTCATACAAAAGAGGCGCACACGAAAACACCGACGCATGCTGTTCGCTCACCGGGCCGATCCGATCACGTTGCGCTAGCTACATATTCACCAGAGCAACTTCTGTATCTGTAATCGTTAATCTATAACTATAAGCAAAAGCAAAATACCGGCGATACTACTCAAGAGTTACGCCGGGGTAAAACTCCACTAGATTCAATTAAAAATATGTAAATCAAAGCTAAAATTATTTGTTATATTTGAAATATTATTGTATGGCATATGAGAGGGATATACCGCCGTGCTGCCGGGTTCGAGCTGTTCTTCAAAAAAGGCCTTGCCGCTAGTTCAACGAGACCTTTTGTGTAATTCATAGCGGTTAAGCAACACGCTTATGTGCGACTTCTCTGATCACTGTAGTAAGCTCAACAAGGCGGTATGGAATCAAAACAAGCGCATTGGTCGTAAAGTAACGTCCCGGGTTCGATGGGCGACCAGCGCTCTGTAGCCGCTTGCGTAGTTTGTCATATACATGGGCCAACCGGGCCAGCCCGTTGACTCCCGAACCATAAGCTTGGCTGCCGTGGGACTGCCGATCCGGCACATTAACCTAGCACCGAGGTTCCCTTGAAATGCCGAGTGTCGTCATTTTATGCAGAGGCCACAAAAAGATGGGCAACCCGACAGCGCCATTCTAACAGCACTGCATGAGAGACAACTCGACTTAGTAAAAGCCGATAATGGGCCGCTTCCACTTGTAGCCCCCATTATCTAAAGTCCTATCTAGAGTTACAGATATGTAAACAGCATTGGAGATTTCTAGAGCGACTTACGGCATAACAGGAGGTGTACATAAACGAGCAAAATAAAGTCAGTCATCCAAATTTACGACCTTTTCTGACAGATCTGGCCCGACAGCACTATTGTTGCACATGTACGAATTGCTTGCTATAAAGTAACAGTAACTCATCTTCCTTAATACCTGACCACGCCCCGTGATCCACCAGCATGCATACTTCAAATAATACAAGCCATTTTAAGAGCGTCCGCGACCTCTTGTGCGGAACTATGTTCAAAATGCCAGAGCTTCTGGATACTATCTCGCACTAGATATTGTCGGTTATATGAGGATACTCCTTATCTAGAAGTTTTTGCTGAAGTTCTTTTACCCTGATCAAACCAGGTGGGACTGCCCATTCTGTTATCTCGCATAATACAGTGCTAAGTAGAAATAGCTCCATTGCAACTGTGCTTTATGCTCAATGTAGTATTCTAGATCCTGGCGGAGGTGTAGAGAGTTGAAGTCGCATTTAAAAGAATGGCTGCGCCACTGCGCTTGTCCCTGTCTGGCTGAAGGGACCCCTTGTCGGGCTGAGAACCCCGCCCATTTCCACGAAGCGAACGATGAGGTAGATTTGGATATATAGGCCCTTCATGTGTTTGCTTGACCCCAATCAAATTCCACAAAACTTCTTTTCCGACTTTGTCCAAGTCCGCTGCCCACCTGCGGCGCCGCGACGGACATGACAGTGGATCCGGGATTCGGGGCCGGGTCTCACAAATGCCTTCGGCGAGAAACCCGGGCTGGCATTTGGGCCGCTCTCCGGGATCACTCGTTCGTTATTCTCCACTTGATTTTCACAGTCACCTTCGGTCTTATCATTCTCTACGTCGTCGACGGCAGCGAAGTTGGCCTCGGAGGATTTGTCTCCGACGAGCGCAGCGGCGCACCGAGGATCACGCAGCCCCTGGTCAGCGCCTTGATTTCGCTAGGCTTGGTGGCAATCAGGGGGTTGTCCATCAGCTTTCTGGCCACCATCGGGTGGCAGATGGCTCTCACGATACTAACGCAAGAGGGCGTGACATTGCGGGACCTGATAGGAATGATTAAGTATCGTATTGCGCCTTGGCGCCGTGGAAGCAGAGGTCTGTCAGCGATACTGTGGCTTGTCTTTCTTCTCTCCATTCCCGCGCAAATCGCATCACCGCTCCTGACGAGCGCCATCAAATGGGTGCCAATCGTCATTCCTATCGAGTCCGGGCTTACTGTTTTTATTGCCCAGCCGGGCCCGACCAGTCCAAAATGGGCCCAGCACAACATGTTTGATAACAACCGGGATTACGAAATCTTCGGCGCTCTGGGTGTGTCTTCTTTCGCATCGCCTATCTCGTTCGAGCCCAATGGTTCGGCTCAAGGGGACTATTGTGCTCCAATCCGGGCGAGATTCGACGGCTTAGACGCCCTAGTTATCAACAGCACCTTGGAGACAATCACAGTCCCGTACCTTAGGATTAATAGCTTGAAGTGGGTGACATCCGCAGAGGAAATCGAGCAAGATTTCGATAAGCTGCAGATGATAAAGAAGGGCCCGGCCCCGACTTTGGTTTTTGGTAACGCCGATCGTATAGGCAATAACCCGTTCTGGGCGGGAACCGACGCGGGCCGTCTGGTCCTCGATAATGATAAAGTCTGGGGTCCAGCTACCTTGGATGCAGACAACAACTCATACCTATATCCCAGTCCAATTATCCGCGAGGATGAGCATTGGGTAGTTCTTGCAACGGCATTCGATGCTGACAGTCCACCTCCGTCGACACCCGAGTTCGGACAGATAGAAAATGTCTATCAGGACTGCGACTCTGATACCAGACAGTGTTACGCGTATGCGCGTATGAACTACACAGCGGGAGCTCTAGAATGTCGTGACTGCCCCATCGTTCTCGACAACTTTGTTGAATCAATAGCTCCATGCACCTCTCGACAACCGCTGATGCCGCTGCCAGATCCTCTTGTCGACTTGTCCCTAGCAATGATTTCCGAGTTGCTGTTCTATCTCAAGGCCGCCAACACGACCGAGGCGCCTTCGTGGGAAAATATCGATGCCTACACGAGGGGAATGATCTCGGTGGCTTACCAGGCGAGCTGGAATTCTCTCACCAGCTACTTTTCTCGTGGTGTGAGCACGGAGCCGTCCGCTGTACGCTTCACCATCCCACAGGCAGCCTTGAGGGCTGAAATCGACAAAACCAGGACGGTAACGTGGATCATACTGAACGTGGCTTTGACGGTTTCCTCGATAGTCGTGGTTGTTGTCCGATCATATTACGGCGGGATAGTTGTAAAAGATGCGGCGGTCACGGCCTTGATGCTGGACACTACAGACATCACCTTGAATAATGATACGGGACTGTGCAATGCTACTGAGTTACGCGGAAACGACAGAGATTTGCGGGTACGCTTAGAGGTTGCGAGGAATGAAGATCACTATACTCACCCAAAGTTGGTCAGAGATATAAGTGGGATGAAATCACGAAACGGATATAAAGCTGTTGCACCAAATGATGCTACGGAAGTTTCCGTTTAACGTATTATAGATGCGCTAAGCTTTTTTTGTTTTGTTTTTTGCGACATATGTACTATACATATTGCTGTTGACGTCCCGCCTGAAATACAAGTAGGTCGACTCTATTGTACGGGCATATCTTAACCAGAGTGCTTATTAGATAAGCTTCCAACAGCTCGATCGATACTTTAAAAGCGAGCTGCTCGCTCGGTATTCAGTTCCAAGTCCGCTAGTATGGCACTGGATCCAGAAGAGATCTTGAGCATATATCGAACACACGAACCATGTAAAAAGAGAAATGCAAAAGGAAGTCCTGAGAAGTTAAGTTCATCACTAATTTAGATTAGGGGAAGAAAACCTCTTTGACATTCTATAAGGAGGAGTATGCAGGAGTGAGCCCTAGGAGTCAATCTATTATTAAGTTAGAGAAAACACCTTCACCTTCTCTGGCATTCTACGTTAGATAATCAAAAATGGGACCGTCGACTTACCTGCGGATGTGCCTCTTCACTCTTCTAGAAAACTTGGTAATTGCATATGAAACAATCGCGAGGTTATTCCAACCCTTGAATCGACTCGAATGCTCATGTTGACGGTCAGCAGTCCAGAAATCGACTTTGATATTGTCTATATGGCCTCTCGCTTGTATTAGGGCGAGGTGTCCGCTAGTGACTGCTGAGCTGTGAGCTACAATCTGCATCTTGCTCGGGGAGAAATATGCTGGTATTGGCGAGTCCTCGGCCCACGCTATCTGTGAATAGATTTGAAGAAATTCAGCTCGCTGCGGATGTGCGGCATCACAACGGGCATGAGCATTTTGATACAAGATCCTTGTGATGACTTCCGCTCGAATAGGTGACTCTGCGATGTCAACAAAGCCCTCGTTGTCGTGTTTCTCCTCTTCATTGCAACCTCCAGGACACACCTGCATCCACTGAGCTTCTAAAGGTTCTGATCCTGTAGAAAGAGTAATATCCATCGGGGGAGAAGACGAACAGTCTATGGTGAATGGAGTATTAGAGGTGCCTGGCCTTGACCCAATTGCTGCTAGCCGGTTGTATTCTGCGCAGTTTACATGTCGAAAGATTGTCCGATATGTACGTTGCGTGGTCGAGAATACACCTCCCTCTGGCGCGATCTGAAAGTCGAGTCGTGAGTTAGCCTCCTCCCACTCTGGATTCGTAATTTGCAGACGATTCTCCAAGTCAAGCCCATTCCTTCTTGTCTCGTCGGCTTGCGAATACAGAGCCATGGTGCCTATCAGGATGTTGCAATGGGCGATTAACTAACAAGGGGCTATGTGGTGTGAGTCCAGCTATTAAATGCGTATAAGGGTCTTGTAATGACTTTCACATTAGGGGGTGACAGTACAGGATTATCACGGCTTTATCTATTCAATTGTACTCTACGGTCTTTACTTAATGTGTCCAAACATTCCTATTGTTCTCATGCTCGAATCGTTTCAGACTCTGCACCTTGGAAGCCTCGGGGGTTACTATCAGGTTACGAATATTCTAGTATCGATTCATCAAAGGAATTGTCTTCCTTTTGAGACGTTGTTGCCTGTGTTCTTTGTTGCTGATGGCTGCACATCACGTATGCAGAGGGGATATGAGCAATTTCCCAGGTGACAGCTGCTAGGTGCTCGCATAGTCGCCGGTAACACATATTCCCACAGGCGCTTATTGCGATATATTGTTCCATCCCATGATATACACAGTCTTCATTATCTGGGGCGCCCCTGCGGCAACATCTTCTCGCAGTAGCTAGGAGCTGATTGCTCACAACTCTGGCATTTGCTCCGAACAACTCGTGTTAGTGCAGAAAATAAAAAAGAAGTGACTATATTGAAGGTCATATTCCGCATACGTCATGGAAATGACCAAGATATTCATACAGGCGACATTCAAGGAGCTGAAGGAGCTGTCTAGTGAATATAGCAAGTCTCCTATTTTTACAGGTAGGGTGAGTAAGCGAAGTAACTGCCTTTGTTCACAGAGGATTGCACTGAGCTAAATCGTTACTAGGTAATTGTTGAAATCTTTCGTAGCTTTTTCATTCGTCCAGAAAAGTATGGGCGTCGGAAAAGTGGTTTGAGAGCGCTTTGCCAAGCACAAAGACAGGTAGTTCTGTCGACTCGAAGGTCACTCGGGAATTGAAAGCTAGGAGAATTGAAAGCCTCCTCAAGCCTCGTAAACTAGCAGAACATGTAGTCTAAACAGTTGCAGGTCGTCAAAAAGCAGACTGCATCGTGCTAGAAGCCTGGATTTACAGCTCCTATTCTTCCAGCTACACATTCAAACACCGCCGGGCCCAATCAGAAGCCAATAAGTAGAGGGATTCTATCAGCAATCCACTTGATACTCAGAATAGCTGGCATTCGTCCATATATGCAAAGGCCCACAAACTGCCAACGAGTCCTTGCCGCTAGCATTGCCCAATTTGGAGGATCTACGAGGTTGGGAATCTTGCCAAGCATTTAGACCCAACCCTTCACCAATAAAGCAGTGCCAGCAGAGCTATAGGCGTGTTGACCGACAGGAACGTCTAATGCGCGCGATAGATAAACGCAGTCGTTTTATAGGCGGTCTGCAGGCAATAGTGGAAATTGAGCGCGAAAAAAAAGGTTTGGCTTCAGATCCGGCGACCACTGAGAGAGCACCTCACCGCTTCCTAGGGGCTATTTTACGGTGAAGACGCGATTCCGTGTTATGAAACAATTCAATAGGCCCGGAGGCGGGCCCGATGAGGGTGAACTGTTGCCGGCGCTCGTCTATAAATAGTGTACGAAATCCCACACCCTGATGGGATTTTGGAAGACCAGAGGCCTAGCCTTGAACCGACCAACACCTTTTTAACCAACTTTCCCAACCAACTTTCCAACCCAACCCCAACAGCCCAGCAAAATGGACGCTTTCAGCTCTGTCATCGCTGTTGTCATGGCCACCGTAGCCTCTATCTCGGTCGGTTCCATCGTCGGGGGAAAGGTAAGGCTATATTCGTTACTCTGTCTATTCATTCGCATTATGAGAAGAGAACCGATTCTAACCCAGTTTCATTAGGCATTTGGCTCTTCGTTCAGTGCCCGGAGTAGCAGTATGAGCTCGTGACCCGCGGCCTTTGTGGCGGAGGCTCGAAGGACATTCGCGGAGTCCCGAAGCGGCACAAAGCGAATGTCAGCGGAGGTGGCAGGGGTCGGATGAAGATGGGCTCCCAAACCACACACCAACAGTTATGAGCAATCAAAAAACGGGGATGGCGGAATCGGACGGGATGGCTTTTCAGGTTCCGGAGCAAGACAATCAGGTTATGAGCACGATGATTCGGAGGACGGCGGATTCGATCGGGATGGCTCGGCTTCCGGAGCATCCATATGTTATGAGCATCACCCAGCGCTCTCTGTCTCGCGCAAGAGCTTCATGATACCCCCCAACTAGCTTGTAGCCCACCGAAGATTAGCTACCGAAGGTGACTGCAAGCGAGTTAGCAGCCTCCACAGGAATATATTTTCTATGTCTGTTCACTCTAGCCTGTTTTCACTTTGTATTGTGAAGTCTTGTTACTTATGCGGGACTTGGTTCATGATCTACTCATTCACCTAGCTCGACTCTGTGATTATGAAATATGTCTAGCAATACTGGGGGCAATAATTGATCTGTGCACCCAATATTTAATGCCTAAGTCAAGCTGCTATGTATCGCCGAGTAAGATTCATCGAGACTGATTATACGTCTGCTCCACGCTTGCTTTCTCCCTCTTCAGGTACTCCTTCAGCGTGTGTAGCGGCACGCCCCATTTCTTCACCTCGTTCATATTAATAAACCTAAACAAATTTCGGGAGACGAACTGGCCTTCCAGAAAAGGATTTTCCTTGATCTTTACCAAGATCTCTTCGTCGGTCAAGTAATGACCCTTGAGCTGCCGGCCCGTAGCCTCAGATAGGGTTTCCAAAATCTCCTGAACTGTGTGCTTCTCAGACGCGACCTCGATCTCCTGCTGGTGGAATTTGGTAGGGTCCTTGAAGGCGGCGATGGAAAGCGCGGCAAGGTCGTGCTCGTCAATGGATGCGATCACCGTGTCGGGTCTGAACGCCGTGGTGAATGTACCGGTATCCACGAGGCCACTATACATGAAGACCTTAGGAGCAAGCCAGTTGGCCATGAAGCTTGCAGGTCGCAGGATGGTGTATGCCTCGAACCCCGCCGCGCGGGTTGCGTCCTCGACCGTCTTCTTATTCCCAAGAAATTGCGCGAGCAGACCGTCGGGTTTGTAGTTATCAAAGAGCTCGGGGGTATTCACGCCGACGCCGCTTGAGTGGATGGCGTGCTTGACGCCTGCGGCCTTCGCGATGGCAAGGATGTTCTTGCCCTGTCGCGCATCGGCCTCCAAGTCCGTGAAACTGGGCATGAGATTCAGGAATAGGCCGTCACAGCCGGCCATAGCATCTCGCAGTACGTCTTGATTGTCCCAATCTCCAGGGAAGACTTTCACTCCTGCAGATGCAAGCTCTTTCGCCGCAGGAGAGGCAAGGTTTCGGGTCGTTGTATGGACATTCCAGCCAATCTTAATTAGATCAAGCGCTAATGCCTTGCCAATGGTGCCGGTGGCCGCAACGACGAAGATCGTAGGTGACATGGTCGGAATTATAATTCGACGGCGGTTGGTATGTTGTCAGAGTATTTAACTCTAGAAACGAGATGCGACAATGCTGGAAAGTGATGATGGACGAGACTGGACTGGTTCTAGCATATTGTGAAAACGAGGTAAACACGTCTTATTTATTAGGCATGCTCAGCTTTGGGGCATCGTCATGTTCTTTCAGCTTTTCTTGAAGGATGCCCATGTGGTGAATCGATTACAAATGAATTTGGCGGTCTTCCGCCCTGAGCAAGGGGGCGGCCATAACCCCTGAATTACTGCCTCTTACTGTTTACTCGTAACACTACCAAATGAACCAACAACCTGTGCACTTGCTTGGTCACGAAATTAAACGGCGTTTGCTTCATTATAGCCTGTTGGCCGTATGCACAGTCACACATGATATGCATGTGTATCATTACGGCCATGTTGGGCCAGGTGCTATCGCCAATTTTCAAATGGATTGCCTCTGTACTTCATCCAGTAAATGCCAGAACGTCAGAGTATTCGAATTGCCTATGGCTTTCCCTTTAAGACTACATGTAACAAAGCGGCTATAGGGTTGTTCTTCCTATTGGTCACAAGGTACATTGTAGCACGAATGTGTCTTTTCTTTTTCTTGTGTTAATAAATTCATCTGCCACTAGTCTGCCTATGTAAGGCATCCGAGCAGCCTATTCAAAAGTTATGCCTTGCGCTATGCGGTAGCACCCGTAAGCGTCACGGTATAGTCAAGTCCCGCTTGTACATCGCTCCCAAGACTGAAGGGGTCGTATTGAATGAGTGCCGCCGGAGTGTTAACGACAACGAGGCTCGCCTCCTCGCTAGCGGTCATAGCTGTTGACCCGGAGCCGTTGGGGAGATCGACATACCGCGTCGCGCCGGAGCTCGTATTGCGGACTGCCAATGTCGCCGTGAAGGCTTTGCTGGCAGTGACCTTGGCTGTCACGGTGACGGCGCCCGACTTCTTGAGCGGGATGACTACGATAGTCAGAGTCAATAGTTATTTCTCTAGGGATCCTCCTCACCATATCTCATAAGTCACATGCTGCACTCCCAAGACCAAAACCTGGCCCGCGAAGCAGAGTCTTACTCTTCTAAGTGATAGGTGGGATAACAAAAGACTTAGAAAACTGCTTACTGTTGGCACCCAGGTATCGCGGTTGCCTCGCGCTCTTGACTTTATAGGTTCCGGCGCTACCCTGGGCGTCGAGATTTGCGTAGTTGATGCTGCTGCGTTGCTGCAGGAAGACCTGCTGAGCCGTTGCGTGCCCAATATCAACGTATGCCATGCGCGCCCAATAGCGCGCGACAACCTGTTGGGCCGTATTGCTTGTAGCGATGCGATCGAGCGAATGTAGCGGCGTCTCATTGCTTTTCTTGCTGTACTGGCGGATCATCTCTCTCAGAGCCGTCTGGCCAAGCCCGGAAAAGCCATCCGGATTTGCCGTGAGATACGCCAAAAAGGGCCAGGCTTCGTAGTAGTTGCCCGTGTTGACAGAGCCATCGACAAGGACTTGGAACGAGTCGCCGATGACCTTCTGCAGGTTGATCTCGGTGGCCGTGGCAGACTGTCCGTGTGCAGATCGCGCGCTTGCGCACAGCGTCGACGTCTTGTAAGTGTCGGCGATCCAGTTCGCGACTGTCTCCCACCACTGCAACAGTCGGGGTCAGTAAGTGCCTTCTTGAGCGAGGTTTGTAAGGTTTCAGAAGCATGCAAAATTCGTAAGACATGATTTTAGCCAGAACAGGAGCCTTTTCGCTCTTGAAAATGACTAGAATGGGAGAAAACAACACCGAGCATTACTTACTGCGCCCGTCCGCGTCTGGTCGACCCAGTAGCGCTCGGTGTACGTCAACCCATGGCCCCATTCATGTACAACAACGCCCGGGACAGCGATGTAGTCTTGTTGTACCTCGAGCCAAGCCATGCCGGTCGTGGCATCGCTATGCATGACGCCTGCGGCACCCGGAAGGCTCGCGACTGAGTAAATGTTAACTTTGGTGTATGGTCCATTATCGTTGTCCGAATTGTACGACAGGCCTGACGAGCGCCAGCCGAGCGCACCGACGAAACAGTCGTAAGCGCCCTCAAGCATGTTTAGCGATGCCGTCGCCTTGCTGCCGGTTGCACCATATACACGGAAGTGTGCTGAGTCGGTATAGGTGCTTCCGCCGGGCCCGATATTGGGGTTCGCCGTGAACGTGGCGGGCGGTGCCGCGGCGATAAGGGTGCCCGTTGCAGCCTGGTTGAGGGGCACCGCGGCGCTGCGAACCGCATGGAGAAGCACCATGGCCATAGCCGATGAGGTCGTTTTAGACGGCATATTGACGGTGATAGCGTTGCCTAACTGAGGCTTAGTTCGGGCGTGCACACCACGACATGGCTCTACGGTGCGCACCTAGAATATACCATTATATAAAAGAGCTCCGGGAAATTCTTCCAAGATTGCCGTCTTCGTAGAGTTCTTGATGCGACCCTCGTAGGCCGACTACTGCCCCAGATGAACCATGCCGTCCGTCCTTCATTCTGAGTACGTTGTTAAGGCAGATGATAAAATCCTTGGCTGATACGGAGGTGCCTATAGTAGTTGTACGGTAGTGGTGGAATTATCCTACCTACTAGATTTGGTAGTCAACTTCTCGCCTATTCCGTGCCAAAAGAGGTCAATAGTATAATTGGTGCGGGTGAAATTGAAACCTACCAAGACTTTGTGTTGTATGGAATTGATTGCCTCGTATGTTTGATTGAAGGAGAATCGAGGGAGCGCTTTTAATTAAAGGGGAATTCAGACCGGAAATTGAGGAACAAGATCTTTTGCCCATTCCAATGTAGATATAGATCCGGGGTCTGATTCTTGTTATCTTCAAAACAAGGGCTAGTATTTCCATCATCATCGACGAGCACGGGCACACCTCTCCCCATACTCCATGTACTCAACAACTGAAATCACACTTTCCACGAGTAGACTAACCTAACTACGCTGTTCTCAAACCTCTCGCCGTCAGCCCGCTTTTTGAGGGCCTCTCAGAGATACATCAACGTTCCCGCAAGCTCGTCGCCGACAAGATGAAAGAGCGCCTCCGGTAGTAGCCCAAATTAATCGAGGGGTTAGGTCAAGAGAACGAGATCTACATCAGCTTCAATATCTTTCAGGTGTTCAAAGCTAAGATGCATCGTTTCGGCTTCTGTTATGGTAAAGAGGCACCAGAACAATACATGAGTACAGAAGTCCTAGGGTAAGTAGGAAGGGTACTAACAAGAAATCCGAAGGAAAACAACTCCGAATGCATACTGACGTCCCTAGATAACTGGCCTTCTGGGCTAGGCCATGTAGGATCTGATCCCGCCTCATCTTCAGGGCAGCGTCCAGATCAGCCAAGACTGCTTGATCTATACATAGCTCTTCCTTCTGCTTGTAACTGGTCTAGTCGAGTATAATATCGTTTGGCTTCACATTTAAACGAGGGTTATGATTGATACAGTATGATGGAGGCAGTCTTACTGCGGCTAACCTAGATGAACTTAGCTGTTGTCGTGAAGTGCCTTTAATCCCTCGTAGACTTTTCGTAGGATAAATTTCCATCCTTTCAATGTGACAGGAGTGCCACTTTTGATGAATTCCAGAAGGCGATTATCGTAGACTGCATAAATGAATAGAGATCCCTCTATACCTTCGTCAATATGAGTTCAGAGGCTTAGGGCGTTCACAAACTCCTTCTTCAGCTCTTTGGTCAACTCGAAGACAGACTTAGATATGGGCTTTGAAACGAAGATCTCGTCCTCGGATCTAGCATTGCTCATGCCTTTATTAGTCTCGAGCTGTCTAATAGGTGAGGTTTTGGGGGGACTAGGTGTAATACTGACTTGACAAGGCAGGTGTCATACTCTCGATTCTTCAGATCAGTCTACAGTACATTCAGCTTCATATACGTACGACTAGAACGGCCGATAATCTTTTTGATATTTTGGTGCTGTGACACCTTTAGAAGATTGTGGAAGTGAAGTACATTTCATGCGCATATGAAGCAAAGAGGTGTTACTCGAGGGCACCGCCGGTCGCGAGACAGACCAACTTTGTGATCCGTTATTAGCCTTATTCAATTGGCAAATGCTTTCGTCACAGTAGCCTAACAAGGTGCTCTGCCTGCTGCGTCACTATGCTTAGCCAGTGTTAAAAAGCAATTCGATGCAGGTTGGAGAGGGCACATGAAGTTGGGGTGTTAGGGTATTTACGTATTAGCTATTTGTGAAAAGATGGTGTGTCGGATTCAGTCTTGCGGCTCTGAACTGTGCCATTCTACAGCATACTTAGCACGCTATGATTTATTGGCTAGCAGGTTAGAACCACTCAAGATTTAGTCCAACTGGCAATTTATACGCGAAGACTGCACGCAGGTACTGCGTCGTAAATATCTATGATATTTTATTGTAGCTCTCAGAACCCTACATCAGTCTCAGTGGGATCAGCAACTGACTAGAAACGATAATAGTTTTGTTGTCGGTTAGTGTTTTGGCGACAGACCAAGCAGCAGTCCGAAGTAGCTTTGGCAGTAAGTAACCTTTTGGTTATTGATAGAACGCATCCACCGACGGAAAGATTCTAACCTGAGACTAATAAGTGACAGGAAGCTGAAACATAAAAGTTAGAAAACGGGTTGAGCTAATTTCCTTCTTGCATTCTTAGTTTCGTAGAATCATCTCTAAAGCAGTGTCGCAACTATCATCCCTGGAGGCTGGGTTGCGGACTTGGCGGAGCTCCGCCAGACCTGGCTCTACCTAACGAAGACTGTAAGACTTTAGCAGCATTATTGTTAGTAATTAATCTGACTGCTGGTGGAATTCCGACAGCGCCCATCGTTGGGGACACTGCAGGTACCGAGGAAGAACGAACGGAAATTATCAGCAGTGATGAATCAATCTTCTGAGCCGACTCAATAGTATGAACAAGTAGTCTAGAGCTCAAAAGATTTCAGTCGTGACCAGCATGCCTCAATCTCTTTCAATCATAGAGCGTGGCAATCCGCCGCCCAGGCGGAAATCCGTACGTGGCCCATTTCTTACCTTCAACATTCGACGCCTTCCGATATCCTAAGAGTATGGGGAAGTCCTCATTCACCACACCCATTCTCTGTCCTCCGCAAATTCTGTTACTGAAATAGTCGCTGCAGTGCGCTGCGTGCATCAAAGCGAAACGGCGGTGCGATCTTCGCCAGCCATCATGCTTGCGCTGTTCGCAGAGGAAAATCGACTGCTGCTATCCTCCACGTGTTGAAGCCACAAGCAGGAAGCACAGCGATGCGGCTTCCTGCCCGGCGCAGATGAGCTCAAGCGTACAGTCACAACAGCTGATGAAAGAGCCTTTGCCCGAGATGGCCCCCTGGGAAACAAGCTTTGACTTCAATATGGACCTGAGCCCTTCGTATCACCCATCGTGCCCGACTTTCCCGACCTTCTCGTTCAACGAGCCAACTTTCGAAGACCTAAACTTCCTCGATGAGATAGTGAGTGTGGATGATACTTCGCATGCCATAGTGCCACCAACGCCAGGTCCAACATCAGCGATAGAAGACCCAATGCCCATGGTTTTACGATCGCCCAATGCTAGCCTGACGAGGATGCAATTGCTTCGTGCAGCTTCAGAGTTGATAGAGAAACGCCTGCGCTACGCCATCGATACGTTCAAGCATGCGCCAGAGAAGATGGTTCTTGAAGGTGGGACGCCTTGGAGTCATCCGGCATTATACCACGACTCTATGCCTGGTTTCTTGGAGGGTATGCAAAAACTGATTTCTTTATGCCACAAAAATAATTTCAAGGGTTCTACGATCTTAAAAGCACAGAGAATTGAATGTCAAGGCAAAATATCGCAGTAAGCTAACATGAAGAAAGATGCCCTCGCAGCCTGCGGTCTTCACAGGGCAAAGAACACAATCAACACTTCCCTGATCCAACGCGTCATAGAACTGCGCTATCAGAAGCTTCTCGCCGCTCCGATTCCCACGCTGAGCGCACAGGACGTAATGGCACGCACACATGCGCTACTTCTGTACCAGATCATGCTTTTCTTCAACGACTCGCCCGCCGCGCGTGCTCTCGCCGGGGAGACGATATCGGCCCTAGCTGATTCGGCCATGGCGCTCATGCAATTTGTGCACCACGAACCCGAGGACGAAGAAAACGACAACAGCTCCAACCCATCGCGCAACATCCCTCTGTATCCGCTGACGGCGGCTCGCGCGCTCTACGCCGACTGGACGTTCCAGGAATCGGTGCGACGGACTATGCTGATGTCTTTCCTATTCGTACAGCTCCAGTGCGTTATGCGCGCCGACTTCTCTAACCCCATCACACAACTACACCCCCCCATCACCACCGACTGTTTGTCTGCTCCGTCCCTGGAGGCGTCAGCCATAGCCGCGATAAAGCTCGCGCTGCAAAAGTCCCGATCCGACGATCCGACGCGTTGTGACTCCCGACTGCTGCTCTGTCAAAGTCTTACGCTGTCGGCGCACCTGTGGCGCGCAAGAGATCCGGTCGAGTTCGCCGTCGCGTGGCGGGAGAAGAAGCATTTAGTCGCCGAGCCCTGGAATATCTGGAAGCGCCTAGAGAGCGCGCAGCCAGACGACGTCGATGAGTTGGGCCGCATACTCATGTGCGCCGGCGTCGGCATTGAGGAGACTAAGGGGTGGTTTGCGGCGAAAGGCGGGACAATGTGACTTTGATTTTCTTGCGCATTTTCATTTTAAACGGTGATGGATTTGGGATGAGCGGTATGGGAAGGCTTGCTCGGCTGGGTCTTTTTCCTCTTCTTCGTTATCTCTTAGACATGTTATATACCCAGCTTGTTACAAATACCAACCAAGCAATTTCGGACCTCTGGTATTCTTGGTATAGAAATGAATGCCAACGCAGATAAAACTAATAAGTTATGTTCATCGCGAACAGAATATGAGGGTTCTCCTCTCAGCGGCTCCAGACTATCGGATCTCATGTCTTTTGTTTAATCAAGATCTGCAACAAATAGACGCTTCAACCGTTCGTCAAGAGGAATTTAAACAGTCCATCTCTCATAATTCTCATGGTATTTTGTTTGAGCGTCACTGCTGCCAGCTAAGTAACTTCTTTCTTCTAGCGATACAAATACCTGCAATACATAGGTGATAATAGCACCGGCGTATATTTCCCCGGTCCGAAACGCTCCAAGAGTCTCCGGTATGTGTAGAATGATACGAGAGAAATGTATCCAAGAACAGAGGGGTATCACATAAAAAAAACGTCGCTAGCTAATGTCAACACAAAACTACTCCTAATCTTTCAAGCAGACGTGACAGAAAGTCTAAGCACCGCCTACGCCACCATCTTCTAGACTCTCGTCCCATCCGCCAGTCGAGAGCAGCCATTCACCGACCCTCTCCTTCACACCTCGCATGCCGTCGCCAAGCGCACCGTCCCACTGATCCTGGACGACGCGGACTTTCTCCTTGAGATCGTCCGTCAGCCGCTCGCGCTCGCCTCTTCGCTCATCCTCCACAGCACGGGCATCTCGGCCCTCGGCCTCGTTGACCTTGGCATGCGCACTGACCACCGCCTCCTTGACCTCGTGCAGGAGACACAGGAGATTCGTCTGGGATTCGATGAACTGATACGTGCTCTTCTCCGCATGCAGCAACAGGCTGTAGAGATACTGCAGGGGGTGCTGGTGATACGCGGGGTTCTCCTCAAACTCGGCAGGCGGGATCTGGATGCGGAAATACGCGTCGATGACGGTCGGGATCTTGTCGAGCAGACGCTTGAGCGGTGGCGCGATGTCCCAGAATGCATTCAGCTGCATGTCGACGCCGCGCGTCACGTTCTCCTCCACTACGTCTCGGAACTCGCGCGTTCGCTGCAGCACCTCGCCCACGTACGCCGCCTGACGCTTACCTGCATCCTCGGCGAAGAAAGCCTCTGCGTTGCGGAGCTTCTCCTCGTTGCCTGATAGCCGGTACGGCGTGACGACCATCTCGCGGTAGCGATCATTACGGTCGCTCAGCAGGTTGTAGAGCTCGCGGTGTAGGGCCTCGCGTGCCTCGAAGATCCACTTGAGCAACGTGAGCTTCTCGAGCAGTTCGGGTTGCTCGTCGCCTTCTTCCTGCGGCATATTAGGATTGGGCGCCTGCGTCTCGACGAAGAGCCGCGACCGCAGCTCGTCAAAGAGCGAGGTGGCCTTGGCGATGCGGCCGGTGAGGAGCTCGTTCAATGGCATGACGACGGCATTTTGGAACTTGTCAAATTCTTTCCTCTCTAGATCTTTTGACTGCGCCTTTTCGGAATTTTGCGTGTCGGCCTCGATCGCTGCGGCCTCGGCATACGACATATTCCCGGAGCTGATTTCTTGTTGTAGGTTCACACGCAGTGCTTGCCGCCTTGCTGAGGCTGCTTCTGCGGCTTCGTCGCGTGCCTTTTGGCTGTCTTGCGCAAACCCTTGTTTGGTTGCCTCGACCTCACTTAGATCACTAACCGTTCGCACGAGAGCCCGGATAGAGGTTAGTTCCGGATGATTATTGTTCACAGCGGGATGATGCCGTGGGTAAGGGGGAGGCAACGTCACCAGACGGGAAACGTCGAGGTGAGATGGGCTCGGTGTATTCGGTGCTGATGACGCAATAGACAGGAGCGACTGGCGAAATGGGTGAGATGCCTTTGTCGAGTCTGATTCATGCCAGCCAACTTTTTCAGGGGGGTATTCATCCGCAAGATATCCCTCACTTGATGCAGAAGGGCCGGATGCACTCCCGGATGCATCCTGCCACTGTAATGCTTCTCTCGCCTCTTTCGGTACACCCATGTATTTAGACTCCCGCTTCGACCTCTCTATCCGGCTGCCGTCGCCGCCCATTGAATCCGACTCCCACCACCGACTTGCAGGCCTACCTCGGGAATCCGCCTCGTCGCGTGCGCTCACACTCATACTAAGAATAGGCGAGAGCGATGGCATATACTGATTTGAAGTCCAATTTGTGTTGATCGGAGGCGGTCCGCTGGGCGACATGGGAAGATTGGCGGACGTCGGCGCAGAGCTTGGTTGCGGTTCGCGGAAGAGGGAGCTCATAGAGTTCCGATTCGATTTACTTTCGGACATCTGAGGCGTCCAGTCGCTCATTTGTGAGCTGCTCGAATCTCGCCGAACCTTCATGGGGCGGAAGAGATCTCTTGTGAGATCAAAAATCTCGGAGCCCATGGCGCCAATGGCCGATGAGTATCTCTCACGTCTCAATCTCGACTCGTTGACAACAAAATCAGCGAACAGCTTCACACGGTCAGCATCGGTCTTTGCAGAAGCTTCTTTCTCAGCGAACACTTGGAGGCGCTCAATTGTCCCTTGACAGAACTGTTGAGCGGTCTGGCTCACTACTACCTGTTTGGTCAACGGCTGAGAGGCGAGGGGAGTAGAAGCGACACTATTGATCGAGTTGTAGATCTCTGGCCGGGCGTGAGATGAACTTGAGGCCGATCGGCTTTGCGGTGGTGGAGTGGGCAGGGCTCTCGGGGCCAGGACATGGCCTGCTTCCGCGCCAAGGAATGGTTTATGCGGCCGTGGAGAGAAAGGAGGTGTGGGCGACTCTGCTGGTAATCCCGCCGAGGCTCGGGGTGTTGAGTGACGAGAATCAGCGTTATCATCGGGAGACTTGGCCAGTTCAAGCACCATCTTTCCTCCACTTCGTGGCGTTCCTCGATGTACAGAAAATCGATGAGAAAGGTTGGAACCTTGGGGAACGACTATGTCTGATAATTGTTGCGGATTCGTGCTTGATTCGGCCCTCTGGTGTCTGGGTCGGCTTTCGTTGCGTCGTTCCCGTAGTGACTTTTCACCTCGAACCGCGCCAGTTCTATTTAGACCGCCACTGTTGGGGCTTGCACCTGTAGCAGACTCTGGAACACCTTGCACCTGGTTATTGCCCAAATCAGAAGTCTGAATACTCAACTCGGGTTGATTCGGTGTCGTAGCACGCTGCTGTGGGCGTTCTTCCTCAACCCAGTTAGCTGGCGTAGGGGGCACAGGTCCTAAGGCTGTAACTCCTCCAGGTGGTGGTCGCCTTGTCGGCGGGGAGGCGATAGGAGGGTTCGTACTATTTGGTCGGTTGAGGCTTTGGGACCGAGACTGCTGCGCAGTAGGAGGAGGCCCAGGTGGTGGGGGTGGAAGCGGCATAGCTGGGTCCCATCTTGACTGTGACGTTGACCGAGATCGAGCAGAGATGGGTGTCTCTACGGCACTCGCAGAAGCAGCTCTGCGGGCAGTCGGTGGTAATACTGGCACAACATTCTCAACCGGGTCCATGGCCGGGGGAACATGGATCATCAATGTCTGAGGCCTGGGCATCGGAGCCAATGATCGGGTGTCCGGGCTAGGAGTGGAATCCGTCTGATCCCGATCCCTCCGTCTTGTGAGGGACGACAGACCGAATCGCCTCTCGCGAGAAGCTCTTCGTTCTGTCGAACCTGGCGGTGGTGGGAAGTTCTGAGGAGCAATTGGTTCTGGCGACGGTCTGTGGGCACTCAAGGATGGTATACGAGCAGCAGATGTATTGGCTGGGGGGGTTTCATAATGTGTAGTAGCAGGTCGTTGACTACGTGGAGGGGAATATGGAGGCGGAGGTGCTGCAGCAGCGACTTTTACACACAAGTAAATACTATGTTGGTATATCATGGAAGGGCACAGATGCTTACCTGGCGTGTCACGGAAAGCGGGCTGTGCAGGGTATTGATGCGTCCTCTCTGGACCGACGACGGGCGAAGGAATCCATTCTTGAGGATTATATCGCTGTATCGCGCTGGCTGGTGTTAAGCCGCCGAACGTATGGGGTGAGCTAACTGACAGGGCAGATTGAGGCGTATTCAGCTGGTTGTGATAACCCAGTGTCGACGTCAATAATGGGTTGAGAGTCTGACGAAGGCGAGATGTGGTATCACGAGTGCTGGTCATTATTACTGATGAGGGCCGTCAATTTTAACGGCCAGCAGAAATCGAAGAGCTCCGCTTCGGTGACGCGAAAAGCGTAGGACAGGACCTCGTTCGTGATTGTCGACAACGTCGTCGTTACTGTCGCACTTCCTGTTCACGCCTCTGCTCGCCTTGCCTTCGCAATTCCCTTCAACCTCAGTACGAGAGAACAACTTTGTCGCCAGCCGCGCCCATGATCCGACGATATTCAAATACGTGAGTTGGGTGGCACTGAAGGACCAGATGATTTAAAGTCGATGGGCGACGGCGACTGTGTTACGGCGGGAGAGAGACTTTGTGCCGATTGAAGACAGATGCAATAGATGAAAAGGAGAGCAACAACTGGCCGTAGTGGTCAACGAGTGGGGGGGAAATCTAGTCTCTTGGCAGATCTGGGATGCATTAAAACCTCCTGCATTAACTGGTGTGGGCGTTGCAGGGGGAGCCAGTCCGATTATGGACTTGAGGCCGTGGTAATGAATAGGGAGAGGTTGGGATATTCTTCGGCTTATACTGCTGCTGTACAAGCTCTGCCTGCTATAAACAGAACAGAAGTTATCCAATAGCAGCTCTCTCCGCCTGCGGCCTGCCTATTCAGGTCGACCTTGTGTAAAGATATTTGGCCAGTATCGAGATGCGACGCGAGACTTCGCTGTTGTGGTATGCAATTATCATGTGTGCGCATGAACTCGAATTTACAACTCTCCACGTAGCATTCAAACACTCGTGAAGACCAGCAGCTCTCTGAGTCGCCGGCTCTTTTTCCCTGTCTGCAGCTTGATCAGCCAAAATGGACCCCCAACCACACTTTACGGCGACCGAAAAGAGCGAAATCCAGAATGCATGAATGATTGAAGGGACGCGGGAAGAAAATCAACGAACGGGTGTGGCAGTTTGCCTTGTATAATTCCATGCCGACGATTGGACGTTTTGGTAGCGGGTCCCGGTCTATATTTGCATTCTTAAGGCCTGATTCCAGTCTGATTGGCTTGTCTCTTTAGACTCCCCATACCCCTCGTCGTGTCTGGCGCTTACAGCATTGGGTGACAAAAATGATATTCGTGCAGGGAGATACTACACCACTACACCCTCTTCAAGTGCCTTCGCCATTCGGGATCGAGTGTAACTGATCCACCCTGTGCTCTCTTTCAACGCCAGCCAAGTCTTGTTTGCCGGTACTACCTTTGATGCTCAGCTGAATACAATTTACTCCAACGTCTTTTCACTACCCCCAACTCTATCAAGGTATAATTGTTATACTGAATGCCACACAAACATCCTCATAAGCTGTCAAGCCCGACGATCGCCTGCGTGTCAGACTGATTGCCGTCCGGGCCGCTGCAGAGCTACCCACCTCTACTAAGATAATCAATAAACACATTCATTCATAGGCTACTACATATCTACGAGGCTTTTAAAGGCAGAGCTGTCAGCCCCATGTGATGGCTAGCCCAATGTGATCACGTTAAGGCTTACAGTAAGCTGAAAAGGTTGCTTTACATATACTTATATTTCGGAATATGATACTATCAAGACTGGAAGGGGAAAGGAGATGTGATAGAATGGATGAATAATAATAAATAATATACTTGAACCCCGCGATTCAACATCTGACAATCGGCAACGCTAGCCTTCCGGTAAGTGGGCTACGTGTAAAAATAGAACAAAGTGTGACGAAGGGCCGATCTAGAAAGGCATGTCGGTCGAATCCTTCGCTGCAACGCGGTCAGGGCATTAAACCAACATCAGATCATGATACTCGCAGACCGCTCACAGCATATTTGCTTGACTGTCGCCCATCTAGCCCTTGAAGCGACATAAAAATACAGCAAAGTGAGGCGAGACAGGGGATTCGGGAATCTTCGCATCTGTCTGGCATCCTGCAGTATCCAGCAACGAAAATAGAAACCCGCGTGGAGCTTTCTTCCTAGAATGACCGGCAGCCCGTCACGAGCCGACCGCTCGGGTCCGCTGCTGGCGGACCACCAGCAACACAGTCACCTCGCAGGCATGCATAATGAACCAAACTTTGAGAATCGCCTCGCCTAGGTTGCTACCGAATGAATGCCCAATTTAGGCAGTCATTCTAAATGTAGACGTCGAGCTATTAAATAGACATTATCACCTTATCAATCCTGTCATTTTGTTGCTATACTTTACTCAGTGTTAGTGATAGAGCTCCTGGTTCGAGCAATGTCAATTGCAAAGCGGCATGTCAAGCACCTAATCTTGGTAGCAGTATACGATTGGCGGTGTGGCAGCCCACATGACAATCAACAAGCTTAGAACCCACCTAAACATTAGAGCAATCTAAAACCGGAGAGGACTCGAGACTTGCTTTCTGTGTTAGTGTTCGTCCTGTTACGATGTATGAGGAATAGGCGGGTGCTAGACACTTACCGAGTAACTGCTCATATCGAAGCGCTTGGAAAAAGCCGAGAGGAACAGCATAAGTATAAGAATAGAACAAGCTGCCAGGTCCAGTTTGACGGCTTTAATGAATCGGCAAATCAATTTGAATAGAATAATTCATTGGACAGTCGACGATAGCCTACCACTACGCGTATAATTATGCCAGCGTTCCATCATCTGAAAATAAGTCATTCCAAGTGGATTATCGTGAATAGTGAAGAGGCTAAAAGAAGCATCATATGCAGTTACTGCATCAAGACTCGCGGGCCGCCCTCAAAGCTAGAAGTATTGTGGCTTACATATTTGGAAGACAGCCTTTAGAATCATGTGATTCATGTCTAAGTATATCAAGGTCCCGTAGAAATGGTGTACTTCACTTTAGCGGAACATATATGCGCTTTGTCAGAGCCCTAATCGAGCTCCTTAGTCTGCCTTAGACGCCAAGGCATTCTAGAAGAGCAGGCCTAGATCTGCGGTCCTCATCTGCAAGCACTCGTAAGCAACTGTGCAACTGTGTAAGCTGCCACACACCTAAATTGTATAGCAGTCTACTCACCTAGCAGCATATACCACTTATTTAATTTACCAATACAGCTATATTATTACGTATATTTTAAAAATAAGATGTGCGCACACTAATATTTAATAACTATACTATGATAGATGAACAATTGCCCCATACCAAATGCTCGTCAGCTTAGGGAACGGCTAACTCGATTGGCGAATGAACTAGAGCATCTGAGCTCACGTTGGGGCCCGGTCCTCCGAGACAATCATGCGGAAATATGGGAGCCCAGCACCTCAGCTTTTATGAAGCCCCGATTCTGGATCTCCCGTAGTCAGGCAGCAGTGACTGAGTTAGACTCACTCTCGCCAGACACAAGGCAAAAGAGTCTTGAACCATCACTAAACCCCATGTGGATTCTTATTGCCTCAAAATCGTCCAGCAATGGCAACGAGGTAGGTTGGATCAAAGTCTGGCCGTCAAAGTTGGTAATGTGTCTGCCTCTCAAGTTATAGCAGTCACAATTAACAATCGTAGATGCTTTATCGCAAATATTGGCTCTGAAGACTACCATAGATTTGACAAGATGAGTAGTGAATGGACAGTTTCGTATGATATCAAACGATTGGTTGATGAGAAACTAATATGCCACATCGAACTTCAGCTGCCGGACAACGCTATCCTCTGTATCGACCAAAGGGCGCGACGTAACGGTGGGAAGTTTGAGTTCCCCGTAGCAATCTCCCATGACCTTCGCCAGATCACACTTCTTAAGCACCTTGTTCGGATTCATCGCTCGCCCCTAGGTGTTCCACGGCAAAAGTTCTCGGTGTAATGCCTTGAGATTAGCGAACCCACTACCCAGGAACTTGATGGTACAGACTCAGTATCTTCTTCGTAGTATCATTTAATATTCTCTCCTACTGCCCAATATATTGCCGTAATAAAAGGGCCGTCGAAGCCTGGACAAGGTATGTCATACCGCCCAAGAAAGGTGCTTGTATTGGAAGATCGCAGCGATGTTTGGGAGAAGCCAGCATTCGAAATTATCGCAGCTGAGGATTTAATAATCTCGCCACGCATTCAGACCCGATTCTTTGCTTTCTATCCCACCCAGCCTGCCTTGGTTATTGCGTTACTGGGCGAAACAAACCTATGGGTTTTCAGACATCTAGCTATGTGTATCGCCAGAACGCTTAGGTATATCCTTTAACGTGACCTTAAACAGTTCGTTGGGTCAAAATGCCTGTTGGGGCGCCATTGGACAACCTAGCGTTCTCGACTTGTGGAAACCATCTTCACGGTATCGTATGCGGACCAGTACGTGGGCAGCTGCGACTGATAAACATTCGTGAATACTTTGAAGAGAGAAAAGCCTTAACTTCGAGTGGTCAGGAGCATGACACGAAGGCGCAAAAGGATTGTCAAAACGAACAACTCCCCTTAACCCGAGCAACGAAAGCGGGTGGAATTCTACCCACGGAGTCCATCGCATTCGATAACGTAGAAGGCCGCTCCCAGATATCAATGCTGCGGCACCTGAATGACGAGGGTACCGTAATCCTCCAGAAATTTTGAGATGACGGCGTCATTCAGTTTCAATGTCTGACAAGGACTCCCCAGTCGTTTACCTTAGAAAGAGTTACGCGACTCTCGTCAGCAAGCTCAATGCATCTGGGGGTGAACCGGTCCAGCTGGTGATCAACAAAAGTATGGAGGATACTTATAGCTGCGATCTTAAACCAGATATGAGACTGCCTTTGCTCGTATCCAGAGACGCAGAGTCAATTCCTAATTGGACGAGCAAGCACCAGTTAACGTTGGAGTTTCCAGAAGAGGACCCTGAATCCCAACGGAGGCGGATTGGCTAGGCTCTAGGTGGCGAAATAGAAGAGAGCTCTTGTAGTACTAGCATGCATTCTATTCAGGGCACAAGAGGCATATCTATGGACTGTTTCTGTGCCGGCTCTACCGCCCGACTTATAGGTTATGGTACCCTCATCACGCCCTGAAACGGACCTCCACCCTGGCAACGAGGAGCTCAGTGTGGTGCCCGCAATTCGGCGTCGTGAGGTTGTGAAGCTGCGTTGTAGATAGTTCACTCTCGCTGCTGTGCACGACTGCGTAGTCGACTAAAAAGAAGCCCATAGTAGACGTAGTTCTGAAGAAAGTCTGCATCAGCCGTGAATCGAACACGGGGCCCATCGATGGCAACGATGGATTTTACCACTAAACCACTGATGCTATGATGCTGTAACTATGTGAGTTGTTCCCAAAAAGCACTTACAGTGGGCAGAATAGGGCTCCGCACATTAAATGATTTGAACAAAAAAGAAGGGCAAAAAAGGGCTCAACCGGGATTTGAACCCGGGGCCTCCTGCATTCATGTGTAACCCAAAGCAGGAATCATACCACTAGACCATTGAGCCGATTATTTGATGTCTGAAACTCACGATGTTTTGACCTATGACCAAGCAAGAATAGGCCCAGCGAAATGGAGCGCTGATTTACTATGTTTCTTTAGATCACTGCCCTTTATGTTCAGCGGAGTCTTGTCCATCTTCGTGCATAGAACCGGGAGTTCTCCCCGTCGTCCTCTAAACAATCTAGGACACTTCGGCGGGCGATCGAAAGGCTAGCTAGGGCAGCGGAAGTAGACCATAAATTCTGCATTAAAGAGGTAGAGTGGGACAGCAATGTATAGGAGCTACTTGACAGCGACCAGTTCTGCAGAATCAGAAAATCGATGCTCTTGCAGTAGACCAGACACGACGTCCGAGGTATCAAAAAACCCAACGATGTTTGATGTAAAAGGTTACTTAAGGCCTTTGAAGGCGCTGTAATGAGTTTATCCTCTGGGCTACATAGATTGGAGTGGATGGTATAGAGAGGCATGCCACTCTCTTTTGCAAGGAGGACGATACTAGGTCCTCGGGAGTAAATTTTGAGCTGACGATAAGCTCCCCAACTCAGACCACTTAAGTTTCTATACTGAAGGCCAAGTACGCTGATAATAGTCCAGTGTCAACATAGACAAGATAGTAAGAGCTATTAATGCTGATCAAGTTCAAGTAATCTCTAAGATGTGTGATGGGCTTCACCCAAAGTCTAGTGATGAAGGCTTTATGGAGTTTAGGCTAACTCCCAAAGACATGTTCATAGCAAAAGACTATTATTACTAATAAGAAGTCGAGTCATCAGTGGTGTGCTGAAGGCTACGTTTGTCATGTCTGGGTTTTTGAGATTCCCGAGATCGGCGGCTAGTGATCTGGAAGGAAACACTATACACGAGGAAGAGGCTCATTATTCAGCATAGTAAAGTCTGAAATTATTAATTCACTTTCTATCCCGATTCCTTCCCTAGCTCGAATATCGGGGGTATTTGCTTTTCGATTCCTAGCAACCCTGACTAATGTCAAGCGTACCGCTAGTCTTGACATCATGAAGAAGACCCTTCAACTTCGTAGATTTTGATGGAAGGAATTGTACTGGTGGGCCTTGGCAAGTGGACTCAAAACTCTTCAGATATCCATTCCCGGCGCTGTCGGTCGCGGCACCCATACCACACATCAACGTCATAGATACTAGTAGATGCCACTATTACTCTGATCGAAACGAAGGGACATTAATAAGCACAAGGGATAATTACCATCCTAGCATGACATACCAAAGAGATAAAATTAGGCTCGGCCTAAAGTTGATACGAGGAGGTGCCTTTTGCTGCCTCGAAATTCTTTGAATCTCTTTTGCACATTCAGCACTGACTTAACTCCTCACTTTGAACATTATCTAGCACACTAATAGTGTCCTATAACACTATGGCACCCAAACGTATTCCCGCACCCGACGTGGACCCGTCCCCCTTGGGGCAGCCATTGCATTTTGATTTCAGTGGCAAGACCGCCCCTAACCGTTTCCTCAAGGGGGCAATGACAGAGCGCTTGTCATCATGGGATCCCAAGGACTTCCAGAAAAGTGGCGTTCCGTCAAAAGAACTTGTCAATCTGTATCGGCGATGGGGAGAAGGTGGCATAGGTTTGATATTAACGGGCAACGTCATGTTATACTACGACCAGCTCGAGGCTCCCGGCAATCCCATTATCCCGAAAGACGCTCCCTTCTCTGGTGAGCGTTTCGAGAGGTTCAAGGACATTGCCACACAGTCCAAGGCACACGGGAGCCTTATTGTCGCCCAACTGTCTCATCCTGGCCGACAGGTTCCGGACTATGTTCAACCACATCCCGTCTCGGCTAGCGATGTTCAGCTGGAAGGAAATGTACTGGGCATGACGTTTGGCAAACCACGAGCTATGGATAAGAGTGACATCAAGGATGTAGTTGGTCGGTTTGCCTATGCCGCCGAGTATTTACACAAGGCTGGGTATGACGGAGTTCAGCTCCACGGCGCCCAGTGAGTATCTATCCCCCCATCACATACGATAGATGATTCGTTTCTCAACTGATATATCGCAGTGGATATCTCATCGCACAGTTCTTGTCACCGACGACAAACAAAAGAACCGATGAGTATGGTGGCTCGCTATTGAACCGAGCTCGCATCATTTTCGAGATTGTGGATGAGATTCGCAAGCGCGTGAAGGACGAGTCCTTCATCATCGGTATTAAGCTCAACAGTGTGGAGTTCCAGAACGGAGGCTTTACGCCGGAAGACTGCCGGGACCTCTGTATTGAGCTCGAGAAGAATCGGATGGACTTTGTTGAGCTCTCTGGAGGCACGTACCAAGAGTTAGGGTTTGCGCACAAGCGGGAATCCACCAAGAAGCGCGAGGCTTTCTTCATCGAATTCGCCGAAATGATAGTCCCGCAGCTGAAAAAGACGAAGGTTTATGTCACTGGTGGGCTGCGTACAACGGCTGCGATGGTCGAGGCGCTCAAGACGGTGCACGGTATTGGTCTGGCTCGACCGGTCACGCATGAGTTTGATTTGGCTAAGAAGCTGCTCGAGGGCAAAGCCAAAAGCGCTATCGACTGCTGCATAGATGAGCAAGACTTTGGAATGACCAACATTGCTGCTGGTACTCAGTAAGTTCTCCATTTTCTCTTGTTACGACCTCCCCGCCTCGCCTAGGAACTACGTTCTAGTCGCCTGATGTAATTGGGCTAACCTTGAGTGCTCTGTATCAGGATGCGATTGGTTGGTAAAGATAAAGAGCCATTGGACCTGAGTAGACCGGATCATATGGAGACATTTAACAAGGCTTTGGAACAATTCCAGAAAGACATGGCGAACAATGCGGACGGATCGAAATTCGGCTACATGGATGTTAATGGTGTCAAACTCGAGCCTTACGGGACAGCTTATGCGGCACCATCAAGCTAGACTATGGTATATGCTTAGACTTATTCTTTAGAATTTATTAGAAATAAGACATAGCTGCTTCACCGATGATGAAGTCATACCAAAGCTCGTAAAGGAGGACGTGTAGTGAAGTGACTAGAGGGTGAATATATTGGATGAAGGAATCTGACTGAGAGTCGCTGTATTTATCCATTATACTAAACATTGAGAGTGAGATTGTCTTTGAAGATGCCATTTTGATCAAGCCATTTCCACATGGGCTTGATCGGCTGTTATACGGCAGCATGATTGTACAGGTAGCTGTGCGAGGTGAGACATGAACACTGAACACTGAACATTAAACAAACAGTGCTGATCAAATCACCTCCTGAGACCGGTGCAAACAAGTATGCTCTAGCGGGCCGATGTTGAGCCGACAAGACCTGCCAGCACCTGTAGCTAGTGGAACCGGACGGCTGGGTGGTTCCCCCTCCCTCCACCCAGCCTCCACTGCAGGTGAGAGCTTAAATTGCAGTTTTACACAGAGAATTTCTAGATCTTTCGGTGACATACACCACAGTTTTCAAACTTCAAAAGAGGCTGTTGGCTTGTGAGCCCTCCATGCCGCAACTCTTCCATCACCATCACCACTTGCCTATCACGCTTACCGGATGATAACCGAGTAGCTACTTCGTCTCACCTCGTCCCGTCCATCTGTCATTCATTGCATTGGTATGTACATGTCTTTGTTCATCTTGTATTTCTCCATCTGGAATTTGGCTTAGCTTATGCTATGCTATGCTCCTTGCTCTCCCCGGTTTCCCCAATTTCCAATGACGCGTTTCTCCTGATGATTCAACCAGCTGGCACCAGTCATAGAGCGACTTGTACTCCCTTTCTTTGATGACCAATATGCTGAGGTCCTTTGAGGCCGTAATCTGATCCAAAACGCTTATTCTGTTTCTCTTCAATCTGGCCTGTTCGGCACGCACGCTCTGTTTACACATCGACGGTTGCTGACATGGATACCCACTTTGCAGCATCTTCTCTAATTACCCCTTCTCGAATATCACGACTGCCGCTTGCGTCACAATGGCCCTTCACAACCCCAACAACTGGCATTGGGTCAGCAAGAATACCTCGCAGTGGGCCCAGGATTGGTTTCAGGAGAACCTGACCCAGCTCTCGGCCCAAGATGGGGAGGTTACAGCTAAGATCAGCAAGGTGCTCAGCATGGACGGTGACGTGGATGTCAGTCAACGAAAAGGAAAGGTCATTACCATCTTTGATGTGAAGCTCGTGCTCGAGTACTCTGGTACGTTCCGAAGCTCCTAGGCCTACCTCAATCTTGTTCCCACGTCTGACCCGTCTCAGGATCTGCACCGGAAGCGGAAGATGTGTCGGGAACCATCACCGTACCTGAAGTTGCTCACGATACGGAAGATGACGAGTTCGTCGTATGTGTTTACCGTTACTCTGTACACCCACACCTCCTCTAACCATGGCATAGTTTGACATTGATATCCATTCCGAGTCCAAGGAAAAGCAGCCTGTTAAGGACCTGATCCGAGCCAAGCTAGTGCCGCAACTGCGCCAGGAGTTTTTAAAACTTGCTCCTGCGCTGATTACTGAGCATGGCAAGGACATCCAGCACACTGCCGGTTCCAATCCTTCGAGTGGGTTTTCTACACCTAAGTACCATGTGCCTACTGGCACCGCAACCCCAAAGTCAGACGCTGCGTCTGGCACCCAAAAGAACGCAGGCAGCAATGTCAACACTACAACTTTGTCAGAGCAAGAGGAATTCAGAACCACCGCTGCAGAGCTGTACCAGACCTTCACCGACCCGCAGAGACTCGCTGCTTTCACCCGCGCCCCTCCAAAGAAATTTGATGGCGCCAAGGTAGGCGGTGGCTGGGAGTTGTTCGATGGAAATGTTGCTGGCGAATATAAGGAGCTACAAGAGCCTACCAGAATCGTACAGACCTGGCGTTTGAAGCAGTGGCCGACCGGTCATTACTCTCAGCAGATCATTAACTTCGATCAGAATGACGTCGATGGCGTGACAGTCATGCGTGTCGAATGGATCGGTGTTCCTGTCGGGCAAGAAGAGGTTACCAAGCGGAACTGGGACGAGTACTACATCAGGTCCATTAAGAAAACTTTTGGGTAAGATTTGTCGCATTTTCTCGTTACGCGTTAATGGAATCTGCCAGGCTAACGTTATTCCAGATTCGGAACAATCCTATAGACTCAACTTGGACTAGGGCACCTCTGTGTTGTCGGGTTTCATGGCGCATTGGGTGAGGGTGCTTGAAGGTAGCCTCATGGACATTACGCCTCTGATGTAAACTTACATGTCAACGGAAAGAGGTGCGGCTTGGGTCGGTTCTAGCCATAAAAACACTAAAATCTTGAGTGCAAACTTTAAGAGATTACGAAGTGACGCGAATTAATACGAAGAAATGCCTTCAGATCATACCAAATTATTCAGCACAAATTGATATGACAAACTACAATTACGTGGCTATTCTACGCACTAATTTGTTCTTATGTACGACAGGTGAAAGCATCTACACATGTGTTTGATATTGAAAGCATGGCCTCTTGAATTAGCTGTCCCTATTATCCTAACAAACATTTTAAGCTGGATATTTTGGAATGGATTTGGAATCATTGATTTCCAGGAAGCGGTATTTGGTTGATCAAGAGCTCTCCCTGCCTACACCCTAAAATTCAATAGAAAGCTGAGTTGACGGATTGTGCTTAATTTTCGCTCTCCAATTTTTAGCTCAGAATTAATATTTTGATCTCACGCCTCATGTGTCTCCTTGATGCCGACGACATGTCCAGTGCTCGTGACTTCAACCTTGACCTTCCTAGTGCTATACTTACGCGGGTTCGGTGCTTCAAAGATCTCGCCTAGTTCTTCTAGCGTCTTGCCTGCCGTCTCTACGAAGAAGAAGTAGATGATGATCATCTCGATGACGATCCAGCCGATGTAAACGATCTGGACGTAGGTTAGTATTAGGCTCTAGGCTGTTTAAGACGGGGGCTGAGGGGTTGATTGAGGGTAAGGAAGTTCCAGACGGGGAGCTGCCAAATTCGGGGTTGAAACGTACTACAGAGACATTAGTTAGCTGATCTTGAGCGTTGTGAATATGTAAATGGTAGAGATTAGACTGACCATATAATCTCCATTGAATCACCTTGATACCGACACTGATACCGTAAGTGTTGACGATTATAGCAATATTCAAGAACAGGAAATTGAGACCGGATCCCTTGGCGCGTGTCCGGTTGTCGAGACATTCAACGGCGTACAGAGTCTGCAAGGGTGTGAAACCCCACGCGAAGCAGATTCCGAATAAGTAAATCGACACGATAGTGCCGTACGACAGACTAGGGTGAGTGGCCGTCTCAGCGGTGAAGGCCGTGAGGAGGATGTAGAAGACGCAGGAGCCGCCTAGGCCCCATAACATCATCGGTCGACGACCTAGCTTGTCAAGACATGTCGCTCCGTATATGGCTGCAATGATCGAGAAGATCGGGTTAATGGCGTTGATGAGTAGTTGCGTGTTTGTGTTAGTGATGCCGGCTGCTGCGACCATCTCGGGCTATATGGCGGGTTAGGTCTCTCTGTCTACTGACTTTATTGGGGGTCAAAGGGTGATGGTTTACCAAGAAATATGATACCACGTTGTTACCACCTTTTTTTATAGCCTGGTTAGTACGATTTGAATTTTTTCCACTGAGGAAGCGGGATTACTCACTCCATTGCCCACTGATGCAGCAGCCGTTAGTAAAAGTATCTATTAAGTGAGGACGTGGAGAGAGTGAGAATGACTATGGGATTTACTCACATGAAGGACATCCCAATGACCATAGCTAAACGGTAACGAGCAGCTCTCGTGTTGACTAACTCACGGAAATCCCACCAGGGATTGGTATTCTTGCTCCCCTGATATTCCTCGACGATTTCGCGGTACTGAAGCTGGACTAACGGGGAGTTTGGATCACCCTCGCCGTGGTACTTCGCAAAGATGGCTAGTGCCTCCTCTGCTCTACTCAATTGTTAGTCACCGTATTCGCCCACTGGTTGAACTCTGGGGCAACGCTGGCTTTTACCTATCGTGGTGGATCAACCACCTTGGACTCTCGGGAAAGAACATGATACAAGCGAGCACGACGGCCGGGAGCGCAGCCTGGACGACGGTAGGGGTCCTCCATGCCCAAGAATTCTTGATATTCCTGCAGGTGGTTAGTTATGGTGCGTATTGTTCGAGGTTGGAAGTGCATTTTACAAGTTCGTTCCGTAGGTGGTCCAACCGGCGAGGATATTTCCTAGCCACCAGAAGTTGTTGTACCTAGCGAAACGTTAGCAGTGCTTCAAACCTATCTTAGATATCGCAGGAATTTATCTCATACATTCCAGCCATAGTGCCTCGATAAGCCGGATGAGCCAGTTCTACAGTATACGCGGGTCCAGCCGCCGAAGCGATGGAAGCTCCAAATCCGAGTACGAATCTACCTGCAATGAATTGCCCGAGGTGGTTGGCGGAACCCTGTATAGCCGTGCCAACTAATACGATGGAGCAGCCGACGAAGATACACCATCGTCGACCCCAACCATCTGCGAATAGGCCGCAGACTACAAGGGCAGATTAGAGCTATGACACGAACGCCCACCCTCACTATGTTGCACTACGGCTTACATGGGAAACTCGCGATCTGGCCTATCTGATAGATGATGAAGATGATACCCGTAGTTGAACCTGCTCCATCCAACCCAAAAGTCTCCTGGTAGGGTTTCATGGCGTTGATAGCGCCCATCAGGGAGCTGTCGAAACCGTTCATGGTCGAGACAAGATACCCAATACCCATAATCACGTATAGTCGGAGCATACTTGGCGAGAGGAGCTTCGGTTTCTGCTCGGCGACAGCGGCTGCCAGGGCCACCGAGGCGGCGTTGATCTCGCGAGTCTCTTCATGAAGTTTCTCATCGGTGACTGAGTCCATTTGCTTCAGGTAGTTCTCCGCGGTGGGCGCCATGGCGATCGATAGCTCTTCAGCGATGGACCTTGAGGAAATCAATGGCAGACCTGAAGCTATCTAGTGACGACCACGTAAAAGAAACCGACAGAACAAAACTTGCGATGGTTACACGAGAGAGGGGGCATCGCTTTTGCTTATAACTTGCTCGGTCAATCACACTCCGAATGCACGTCTATCAACACCCCGGCACATGATCAACAAGACATGGCAGCCCGGTGGGATGGATCTTTGGTTACTAGACGCATGTCTTCGGCGGTATAAGGCCAAAAGCAGGATTGCACGATCTTGGGGTGTGAAGGGAGGCGGGGATGTTGGGGAAATCTAGGCAAAGATGCCCGCGCGCATGACCTTGGCAAAAGGGCTGGACGACGACTATTGGATATTAGGGGTAGACAAAGGGCAGATTGACTGCGCTGCAACCCTCTTCATATTCCAATTGCAACACTGCAATATTGGATCTCGACCGTCTTCTATGCAAGTTCGGTTGATAGAACCATGTACTTCGTAACAATCCAATGTCAATGTAAATTATAAAGATGAGCAGGGGTTTGTGGGTTAAGAAGTGTACTTATTGGTCCCCATTAAGCAATTTCACCCTCGGTTTCGGAACAATACATCGTGAGTTTGGTTAGAAGATAGCAGGCAACATAGAAAACCTATCAGTGGCTTGGCCGAGAGTGAAAGCCGGGGTTGACATCAAGACGAAGATATAATAATAAAAGCAGTCTGCTAGTCTACAATTTCCCGCAGTTCTGGTTTCGCATTAGTCCGAGAAAAGAAGTCTCCGATACATGTGCAGTTTAGCCATTGAATTTCAAGTGCGGCAAGATCCGAAGGTAGAGTTCGTGAGTTTCGATAATTGAAGGAAGTCGTTTACCGTAAACTACCTTTCACATGCATGTCTATGTGTATTACGCTTGGCAGTGAGAGAGGGCACTAGCCACACTACCATAAGTGGCTTAGCCTAAACAGCGCGCAGGCGGGCCAATTAGAGACGATTTTAGTACCCCAGCTTCAGTGACGTAGTACCTAGGTTAGGGGGTTGGTGCGCGGGTACTATCCGCTCAACTCCAACCTTCACACTTTCATCGACAGGCTGCCTACTACTGGGCGTCTCAACAATATCTGACGGATGTTGTGCCTCAGACAGTCTGCTTGATGAGTGATTGCTGTCGGCTGCCTCGTATTCCACCTAGTCATTCGTACTGCTAGATTTAAAACCAGTTGTCTCACAGTTCACTCGTTTAGCGTTTACACCCCTCATTAAACGGCTATATACAATCATTGATTTTCTCTTACCACTTCACTACTTCATGAATTGCTTCAGACGCATAATAATATCAAATATATATCGAAGGCTCAGGCGATCTCAACATCTACCTGGGTGTTTAAGTCACTATTAGGGCTACCTGCTGGCCCGTCTGTTCTTGTTGTTTGTCCCTGCTAATCATCATGGCTTCATCCTCTGAGTTGCTCCGACGCCGTAAGGGAAACGGCAGAGATATTCGTCCTCACACTCATCTACATGTGGATTTGCAGATCACTAGCCCCGATTTGAACGCTGAAGCATCAAGCCATTTCGACACAGCCACTTCAGAAGTCAAGCCTGACCACCTCCCTGATTGGAGCAACCTTAAGATTATCCATCGAAACACATTGTCACCTCGAAGCCATTTTCATCTATATGATACTGAGGAGAATGCTCTCTCAGGCGATGTTAGCAAATCTCGGGCAGCCTTGCTTTCCGGCACATGGGGTTTTCATCTGTCAACAGGCCCCTTCAAAGGGCCTCGCGATTTCTATAAGCCAGATTTCGATCACACTGACTGGAAACTAATCCAGGTCCCAGGCATGTGGCAATGTCAGGGCTTCGGGAAAGGGCCTCAGTATACTAACGTGAACTACCCTTTTCCGGTAAACCCACCACATGTACCTTACGACGACAATGAGTGTGGTCGTTACATTACGCGTTTTGAAGTGCCCGACCGCCTGAAAGACGGTAGCCAATGGAGGCTTCGATTCGAAGGCGTCGACGCTGCTTTCGCGGTTTGGGTGAATGGTCGAGAAGTTGGCTACTCTCAAGGCTCTCGAAACCCCAGCGAGTTCGATGTATCTGACTTTCTTCAACTTAATGACGAGAATACACTGTGTGTCGAGGTTTATCAGCGATGTGACGGAAGCTACATTGAAGATCAAGTCAGTATGACCTAACAGACTTAGATAACAAATTTACTAACCTACTTCCCTACATGATAGGACCAGTGGTGGCTGAGCGGAATATTTAGAGACGTTTGGCTTCATTCATTTCCTTCGTCTCATTTTGAAGACTTTCATATTCAAACTCTCCTCGATGATGATTATCGAGATGCAGACCTAGTCGTGCATTTCAAAGTAAACAAGCCGGGTGAGACGGTCTCATTGAAGCTTCTCGACCTCGAAGGCGAAATTGTCATCGAGAGAGAACACGGTGTAGACACAGGCATCGGAAAGTTCGAACACCGCTTGAGTAACCCGGAAAAATGGACGGCAGAAACGCCGTACCTTTACACGCTTATCCTCCGCCTCGGAGATGTATGTGTTGCCCAGAAAGTTGGGTTTCGCCGGACAGAACTCATTCATGGCGTGTTCTGTGTCAATGGAAACCCCATTAAGATACGCGGGGTCAATCGCCACGAGCACAATGCGGAATCCGGCAGAACCGTTCCCTACAGATCACTCCTGCAAGACCTTGCGACAATGAAGAGTTTTGGCATCAACGCGATTCGGACGTGCCACTATATCAACGACCCCAAGTTCTACGACCTCACAGATGAGCTAGGATTCTGGGTGCTGGATGAAGCGGATCTGGAGTGTCATGGGTTCGGCGAAGTGGGTGGCGATCCTGCAAGCTACCTCTCGGATAACCCCGATTGGAGGGAAGCATACGTGGATCGCGCATTGCAAATGGTGATGCGTGACAAGAATCACCCCTCCGTCATCATGTGGTCTCTTGGAAACGAGGCTTTCTATGGAAGGAATCATCAAGCCATGTACGACGAAATTAAAAAGATCGATACAACGCGGTTGATCCACTACGAGGCTGACCAAGAGGCTCAGACCGCTGATATTTTTAGTCGAATGTACACTCCTGTCGATGAGATGATCAAATACGCCGAGGAGAAAGAGTGGAAGAAGCCGTTCGTTATGTGCGAGTTCGTCCATGCCATGGGCAACGGCCCTGGTGCAATTCAGGAGTATATAGAGGCATTCTATAAATACCCAAGGCTCATGGGCGGGTTCGTCTGGGAATGGGCGAACCATGGCCTGCTCACTGAGACAAAAGATGGACAGAAGTTTTATGGATACGGAGGTGATTTTGGCGACGACCCGAACGATTACAATTTCGTAATGGACGGCCTGTGCGATTCTCAACATTTCCCTGGCCCCGGACTATCAGAATACAGCAAAGCAATTGAACCCGTTCAAGTCCTTAGTATCGATGGCAACCAGGTAAAGATTGTCAACCGCTACGACTTCCTTACTCTAGACCATCTTGAATGCTATTGGGAGGTCATCTCTGATAGGCAACAATACATTGGACGACAGATTCCTATCCCACCGGGTGTCAAGCCGCATACTGAAACAACCGTGACTCTTGGTGGGATGCCAATGACGTTCTCCACGGAGGCTTGGCTGCAATTGAACTTCACCACACGGTCTGACTCGAAATGGACATCCCCTAGTCATGTCGTAGCCCGTGGGCAGGTGCAGCTCACGCCTCCCAGATCATTATACCAGCTCACAACGCTATCGGCGCCACCCTTAAGCCGCCCATACATCCAACGCAAAGACGGCTCCATCTACGCCACCATCGCAAGCGGCATGACATTCGGCTTCGACACAGGCGCTGGGACGCTATTCTCGCTAACACATGCCTCTGACCCAAAACTTAATCTCATCACCATCCCTTTTACTCTGGACTTTTACCGCGCTCTGACAGACAACGACCGCGGGGGACCCTTCGGAAAACAGTGGCTCGACGGCCGCGTACACCAGACCCGGAACCACTTCACCCAGATCCGGATCGACGAGACAGATACGACCTGCACAATCGAAGTCAAGGGCCGCGTGGCGCCGCCGGTCCTCGCCTGGTCCGTCGACACGACGACAACATATACTGTGACCTCGACGCACTGCAGCGTGCGAGTTCAGGCCCGCCCCCAAGGCCGTCTCCTCCCGGAGACGTTCGCACGCTTCGGTCTGACGTTCGGACTGCGCAACATCCGCATCGTAGAGTGGTTCGGGCGCGGCCCGCAAGAGTCGTACGCGGACAAGAAGCAGTCACAGTTCATCAATACATGGGGATGGGCTGCAAATTCCATGTTCCACGAGTACGAGTTCCCGCAAGACGCGGGGAACCGGACCGACGTACGCTGGGTCGAGCTGCGCGAGCGCTGGGGTGGCGACGAGGACGGCCGCCTGTTGCGCGCGCGCTTCGGGGATCACGAGGGCGCCAGTTTCAGCGTCATGCCGTATACCACGAAAGACATCGACGAGTGTACGCATCCGCATGAGCTGCGCGCGCGGAAGCGCGAAGATCATATTGTTCGCTTGGATTGGTTTCATCATGGATTAGGCACGGGGAGCTGTGGGCCCGCGACGCTGCCCAAGTACCAGCTGAGGACGGATCGCGAGTTTGATGTCGAGCTGCTGCTTGATTAGGTAGACTACCTACATAGTCGTATCACTAGACAAGTATTATGCTTCCAGTCTCGATAAGTTTCAACTCAGCAAGTGGGTCAGTAGACTCCAGTACGTTCTGACTCGAGTGAATACAATAAACGGGTATTGCGTTATTTTCAGTAACAATCCGCCCGGTTAGCTCAATCGGTAGAGCGTGAGACTCTTAATCTCAAGGTTGCGGGTGAGTAGTTTTCAAACACGAAGTTCCATGAAAAAATACTAATCCTTCATAGGTTCGACCCCCGCATTGGGCTCAATTCCTGATGCCTCCCAGGTGAACTAGGAGCAGCAACCTTTTTATTCTTATTTATTTTTATTTCTCTTTTCTTCCTTGCCCCCCGGGTGCAAGGAAGGGCTACACTACAATGTTCTGGCATTTGCCATAGACATAGCTATGGACTGTCGCCCAATCCTCAGCGTATATCGTCCAAAGTAATGAAAATTTGTGCTAGACACGTTAGAGTCTACCGGCATCCAAACAAGTAGGTAGCAGAATAAATGAGGCACCTAGCTACAAAATGCGCGCACCTCCACTTATAACCAGAACAAGAACAAACTTACACCACATTGAACTTGATACAAAAAATATGAAAAGATATGTACATATTATTTACCTGTTGAAGCTTATAAGAGCAGTTGTTCCTTATTTATTTCAATGCTTGTAAGTGGGCCATACTTTGTTGGAAGCAGGGAAGAATCGTATGCTAGACACATTGGGGTCTGGCGGAGAGAAGAGTGTTCATCGTCCAAAAGTGATGCTAATGATTCCAATGCTAACTAAGACTATGTATGATAACCTTGGATTACAGTCAAATAGAACAATGTATGGCACACCCCTTCCCTCTTCCAATCAAGCACCAGTCCCTTATTCTTCTGTCATTCGTACTGCCAGCATCCAATGCTGTGTCCCGTTTTGGTCAAGGCCAATCCACCGATGTCGGTACAGTCAATCAAACTGAAGCCTGCGGTCTTGGCATATAGTACAAAGCTCGCTCCGGTTCCTTTCATCTCGTCCGGTATGTCAGGGCATAGGGTGAGGCCGTGGTGGCCTTTCCCGTCATCAAAGTAGACCACGTCTTGTGTCGTTGGTACATGGAGATTCGATGAGCTCGTCGTGTGATGCCAACCATCCGTTATTGAGCCGGGAGGCATGTATGCTGAATGCGGAATTGTGAACTTGACCTGTCCGTCGGTTTGGACGTAAATCTGTTGACCTCCGGGCACCTCAACCTGAGAAATGAAGGAGGATGTTAGTCATACCCACCAAGGACAAACGGAGGCTGTGTGAGGAGTATGGTATGCTACAAATAAGAAACATAGTTGATAGAGGGCGGGGAGGATGAAAATAAAATTGAACCCAAAATATCGTTTGACAAGGAGGTCATTACACACCATCAGAGCTTCCATGTTCTGGGATACTAGTGTGCCCATAACATTAGGACAACTGGATGCTGGGTTGAGGGGACAGTAGGTTGATGGGCCCGAGAGTCCGGAATAGAAACCTTCCTTGGCAGCATTGAGCTGTGCTCCGTTGACCCCGGAGCAAGGTGTTGCCCAAGCCGAGATCGAAAACCCGTCTGCTGAGACGGGAGCAGCGGTCGCCAGAAACCAAAGGAAATACATCTTGTTATGGTTTGCCAGATTACGGTCCGTGAAGTGTGTGGCCTGGGTTGAAGAGAGCGTATATCATGGAGCTCGAAGACGTCAGAGTAATGTGGCGTTGGGATGAGTGAGGTGGGAGGATCTCCTTACTATATAGGTAGTATGCTCCCTCCACTTGCCCTATACGTTTGCTCCCTCTTGCCAGTTTCGCATGCCTACCTCCTCATGAATAATTATGTTGTTCTTTCCGACCGTTGGCGTATGTCACTCGAAGGAACTACCCCGTGACAAGGTGGTCGGTACAAGGTGCCTGCCTACCCTATCCCTTGGCGGTCGTAAGTGAGCAAAAAGGGACCCGAACCTTTGTGTCGTGTACTATAGTATTTGATGTAGAAAAGGGGGGTTTTTTTGGTCCATATAAATTTAAATACCTGGGGAATGAGAAATGCGTGCGTACCTATGCCTGCTTCGAGTTGTTGGTGACACAAAATTTGAATAGGAAAGCAACAGAACTATCAAGAGAACAAAACAAAAAATCCAGTCACGAACACCTCACCTTCCTGCCAATGTGCAACGCAAAAATAGGCATAAACTCAGAAGTTCTACCCCTCTGAACTCCATCCATTCTCTCCTCTTCTTCCACACACATCTCAGAAAGGCGTCCGCATTCTACCAACAGCCATCTCTGCCTCATATTAGGAGGCATACCAACCATTTTTCTTACTCTTCATTCACCAAAATATATCTCTCCTTATCAGCAAGATGTCTGAAATTCCCGAGTCATCTCGGACTGGCGTTTCTAAGCCGCCGCAACCACCCCAGCTCTATGCTTGGGCTGTCATCTTGGAAGATGAAGACGAAGCTGAACTATCTCCACTACGATTTCCTCGATTCATCTGCATAGCAGAGAAGGAACCCAAGAGCCCAGTTCTAATCCGCACTCTGGTTACCGCAAGTTGCGCTGTTGAAATCGACCAGAAGCTATGTATCATTGCTGCCGACTTACCCCTGGCCGTGCCTCGAACTGTACCAGGGAGAAAGGAGATCCATAACGAGGGTTTCGAAAATCCAGATTACTACGATAGGGTCCCTTTCAAAGCGTGTTTGAAAGTCGGCCGTGTGGTCTTGCCACAAAAGGATGAGCTTCAAAACAAAATTATCCTGATCGACCCTGACACCGCATTCTCCCCGGTTGCCGACTACGCAGGTTCCGTACCATCTTCGTTCGAAATCGATAGCGACTGTTCCAAAAAGATAGAAGAGACAATCTCTGCTGCTCGTACGGCGTGCTGGCTCGGCGAGAAGCATCCAAGCCGCGAAAAATTCGTGGTTAACAGTATTATTAGCCTGTGTGGGAGACACGAATGTGACGGAATGAAGCCTTATATGAAATGGAAAATAGAACCGCGCGCCGTCCAGCCGTATGAGCCATTGAAGCTCCATTTTCTGGAGCATGAATACCAATCCGTTTCTGTGAAGCTTCCTGCCAAGACTCGGTACACCGGGGTCCTTGTACTGAACAAAGATGGCAAGGCTATCGGAATTACTTACTCTATGGACCCAGAAACGGAGGACAGACCCGAGCTATGGTACCACCCTGAGGGATGGGACGAGAAAGACAAATGGAGCGATTATGCGCGCTCGGCATTTTCTCATAATGTCGAGGCTATGTGCCAGATGGAGAAAGCGTCGCTATCGCCACGATCGTTTGTTGTCGGGATTCTGTTGTTCAGCGACAACTTTGATACGGTGTCGGTCAAGAGAAGCTTTGGGACGGTAGTGGCCGAGGAGCTTGGAACTTTTGTGATTAATGAAGATAAAAAACAAGGCAAGAAAGGCGATGAAGAAGGCAAAGCAGTCTGGATTACTCGTGTTTGGGTTGCTCTGAAACGAACAGAACAGAGGGACTAGAGGGACAAGATGGCCTGACTGGAGCGGTGGAATGGTTTCCTTTTCAGCAACACATTGAAGGTGGTTATACACAGATTTCCTGTCAATTGGTGACATGGGGTTTCAGGAGATTATTAAATCCAAAATAGGTCATTCTACCTAGCTTCTGTTCCACCGTGATGTCCAGTACATTGTAGCCTCACCCAAACCCGACCACGCTTTTGACATCTAAAGTATGGTTGCCGGTATCGATTAGTAAAATGTGTTCTGCCACTTGAGGTGTGCATCCATGATTTATGCGTCTGTGTTTCACTGCACATGGGAGCTCATGAACGTCTCATCAACATAACTTTCGGGCGCCAGTCACCGGATGCATGGGAAATGGCCTGAGGACCTGGGCTGTATAGCATAATGTGCCGACAATTGAGCTTCCGAGTGTCGGTAGCGGGTACATGAAAACCCGGGTTTGAATGTGGGTAGGGTATCACGATGTACCGAAGGGTTTGTAACTCTTTGTCTTTGAGAATGATGGTTCCTCGAAGTATATAAAATGCACGTGCATCCGCGCAGGTGATTCGAGGTGTGCAAACAACAGCTCGAGAGAACAAAGAAAATCAAGTGATCAATTACATTCTACTGCGTAAATATGAGAAGACATATAGTTAGGGGTCTCTGCCCGTCCCGATCCTTTTGGTTTCTTCACACTTTCCACATCACACCGAGTTACTGCCTACCTATACAACTACAGATTCCATACACGCCATACCGAAAAGCTACGCCTATTTCTGCAGTCGCCATGTCATCTCAGGCCACACAACGCCGGTCCAAGACCAAAAGCTCTGTTCGAGGCCAAGACTCATCCCCATTGTATGCTTGGGTTATAGCCCCCGCAGAAGAAGATATCGATATACAGTCATTCCTTCGCTTCCCTCTCCGAATCTGTCATGCCACCGTCAAGCCCAGTGACGGTGTGTATTATGAGTCAATATGCACTGCTGGTTGTGCTCTCAATGTAGCTGGGAGGCTATACGTGGTGGCCCCTCCTGTCCCGCCAGTTCCTAGCTCCGCTGGTGAAGCCGAGCAACAGCAAAGGGTAAAGATCAGGGATTCTGTGCTACTTGGTAGAGTGGTATCGGATATTAAGAGGAGGGACCTTATGATCATTGAGGTGGCCGATATCTTCCGAGAATGTGAATCCTCGATACCAATCAAGGACAACTGGATAACGCGCAACCCTGGGGATACCCTTTACTGTTCTGCAAACGTTGTCGTAATGAAGACAGTTGATACCAGACCAGGGCGACAAGCAGGCCAATCGAGCTCTGAAAGAGTCCAGCAACCCCATGCTACCGCCAATATTGCTCTCGAGCTTCGACGCGAGCCCTCGGATGACTCGTACAATCGCTCTCCCAAACACTGGAGTTGGCATCCTGGTATTGTACAAAAATTAGGACACCTACGACGGAGGGACGCAGGCTCTCTAGTAGTGAGCAATGACAATGCTGCAATTGGCATTGCTCACCACGTGATAATTGGCCCAGGATTCAACGTCGCCGATAGCGTGCCGTTCAATGAGGAGTTTTTGGCTTATATCGCCAACCTCTCACCGGCGTCCCAAAGTTTGGGAGAGACGCAAGGCCAAGCCAGTGACTCTCGCGTTTGGATGTGCCTTGAGCGCCGCCACGATGCAGGCCAAGAGAAGGTGGAGATGGCCGAGCCGAGCAAGGCGTTGAAACAATAGCTCCGAGGTATGATTGCCACTCGTTCAATCAAGTTTACGCTTACTGAGAAATCTCAGACTATCTCCCCATGAGGACATCACTGACATCCTCCTCGCCTTCATCACAATGAACGAGCACAGGAACTATCAAGTTACCGATCCACGGAGTTACCCATTCGTCAACGACTGGCTTCTTCCACACCTTATGCAACGTTAAGTACTGGCTTCAAGTGGCAGATGGCCCTCATTCGAGTGGGACTTGACGGTGGCGGCAACGAAGTGGTTAATAGCGATCCCTTGACCAAGCCAGCCCGCTTCTTCCCCGTATCCCATGGTTACTGGGAGGGTGGCACATGCAAGCTTTGAGCAGGCTTGTCGGCTATTGGCTATAGACAGGACGGAGGGTGCATCGACCATGGCGTTATGGAAAACCGAATACACAACAGCTGGAAAAAGAAGAAAAAGAAAAAATATTAGGGCAACTTTTGCGCAAACTGGTTTATGGATGGAGGATTTTCTTTTGGGTGTCTTTGGTGGGAGGTATATCCCTTTCTGTTTTCTCTTTACTTCTTACGCCTCTCGCCCTCCTTTTTGGATTTATTTTTCAGGCTGGGAAGCGGTTCAGCACCCCGATGCCCGTTACACTCCTTAATAATTATATCCTTATGTACCAGTGGGTAACCGATGATTTCGGGTGACATGTTCAAAGAGTATAATGTGACATTCCTTCAGGTTACTCTATGAGCTGGGGTGGAGTATATGATCGTAAAATACTCGCTCTGACTCTATGTTGGCGACTGGTAGAACACGCTCGCAACCATATAGAGAACCAAGGAGCTGTTGGTCAACAATTTCAGGCTGCATATGACCCAACTAGGACATGACATTCAGCTCATTTCCCCCCTCCAATGTCAGAGAGACAACCCTGCAATCCAGGAGTGTCTTATGCTTGTTGTTTCGTCGTCGACTGCCAAGCAAAAACCACCATGATTACCTATACGTTTCCACTAGCTCATTTACATCTGCTCTCCGTTTCTTCTAACATCGTAATAGCCGCATACGATGCTCTAGTGACTGGACGGACATCGGCGCTATGCCTTAGACTCCTAAGGACTCCCATGCCCGCATGCCGACGATAAAGCAGCAGATTTGTCTTAGCTCCGTTATAAAAAGTGCGGACTTCACTGTAACTCTTAGGACGGCCTCGAGGTCCCACGAAGTGATAATTTCTCATCGACTGCGGGGATTATCCCCAGAAGGTAAACTAATCCTATTCCTGGAAGGAGGAAACTGGTTCGCTTCGAAGCGGTTGCGCACCGGCTGTCTTTGGCTGACACCCAAACACAACGTCCGCAAAGTGCTTCGAATGCGTAGGGGCCCCCTCTACATGAGGGCTATGTTGAAAAAATCTCTTGGCCGTTTATCGATAGCTAGATGTCAGAAGAGTAGGGTAAATCCGAGCACCATCTCTCTGCCAAGTCACGTTCTCGACATCGCTGTATGTGCAAACAATCCCATGCAAACCAAGTGGACCAGAAGGTGTACAAAGGGGCCACCCAACACGGCATCTTCTTTATTATGGAGCTGTGCTCCATTTCGAATGCGCGTTATTGCTCGATGGCAAGGCCATATATGATATGACCCCAATGCAATGGCCAGCCATCGCGTGGTGCTGTTGAGATCCGGTTCAGCAAGAACAATAAGGCAGATCATGCTCGAAGCTAACAAGAGCCCCCCGTACTGCCTTAAAATAAGTCTGGCCGCCGGCGTACAGCCTGGGAGTTGCCCTTCAGGGTTGAAAATGAAGGATATGCCTGCAGCAGTCTCGACAATTGCGTGTATGGCAAAGGCCAGCTTTTCTGAATGCATCTTTCTACCCGAATACCAGCTTGATTAGTCCTGGGCGAATTGAAGAAGCTGTGACAGGGTTTTCTCCACTGTCCACTAAGAGGAAGACAACTGTGTACCCTACAGACTGACTCGTTCTCAGAGGGTCAAGATAGAATTACCTTAGCCGACGTGCTGAGCTCAATTCTATGGAGTGGAAGTTACTCGCGCATTGGCGGTATAGTGCGAGACAGTTGTTTGCATGCGAAGTGATGCTGCAGCTTTCATGCAGTGTTCAAGGTTGTTGGAGAGTGTGCGCCCCTTTCCTAATCCGATAAGCGATGGCTGCGATCGGCTATAACCGAGGCTGGCTTTTAGTGATGGCTTCTAGTCTAGTGTGCATAGTAACACTCTGATACCCCTGATGTGGTTATCTACTTTCGAGTTAGCTTGTCGCAGAACCAGTAGGTTTTTCTCTAATGGCTGAGAGCATGAGAAATCTGATACGATCTATAATTCCAAAGTCAGCGGCATTTCACAGAACTCAATTCCTGTTTCGGTAATATGTCGGCCCGACATGGAAAATACGTCATTCCATACACGATGTTTCCGTCCCACTGCATGTGGTAATTGAGGCTCTCCCTTGCATCTGCATCTGCATCTGCATCTGCATCTGCGCTTCCTTCTTTACTACATACAAACACATACAAACATCAAACATCACACTGAAGCACACTATGAAGATGGCCTCCAGTATCCATCCGTACTCAATATTTCCACGAGTTCTGCACTTGTCGACGGCCCCATGTGAATTCTACTGTCTGTACTCCCCCTGATTTAATCACGGAAGCTTGGTTTGCAACCGACGTGAAACACGTGGCTTAGTTCGCTGTAGCTTACGCCGCGGCCTCAACGGTTTTATCTAACCTCTTTCCACCAACATTTCCTAATTCTGACAATGTGAACCGTTACCGTTTTACGGTACCTGCCGAGAGATGGGGCAGGTCTGATCGCCAAGTCGGACCTGCATACAAGTACGATGTCCAACCACATAAGCGAAACATGCAAGTCAAGTCGTCATAGACCTATCAATCCATGGGATCACACCGCTTTCGAGTAACACCACTCCGCCTCATCCTTCGTCTCGACGATGATGCCTGCATGTCCTACAGCCACTGTTTAACGGCCTGAACCTTCCCGCCCTGCTGGATCTTGTCATCCTAGTCGCACTTTGTTTGTTTTACCACCAACCTTATCAAGTGCCCCTGAGCCATTGTCTGAAACAACTTATGTCATCTCCCAACGACAAGAGACACTACTTCTCAGACGAGTGCACGCGACCGCTTCAATAACCTCTACTTGTAAGACAAACTTGTCGCCGTCGCAAGAAACCACTACAACGCTCCTTTCGCTACCAAACAGCCCGCGTCATGGCAACCAACAGCACCTTTGGGGAGTTGGACCTCTCCATCATTGGACTAGGAGCTCAATACCCGCCAAATAAGCTGAAGTCGGACGCTGTAGCCAAACTGGCTGCCCGGTTCCATCCAGAGTCATCCGCGTGAGCTTCAACCACAAAATCATAAACGTGGAGCCACATACTAACATGAACGTGCTTCGTCAGGATGGAAAAGGTCCTCTCCATCAACAAATTTACAGGTATCGAGACTCGCTCCTCAATCGGGACATCAGAGCACCCGCTTGTCAACAACGCCGCGCCCCCGTCCATAGCGGACCTGCACACGACATTCATGACCGACGGTGTCCCGCTTGCTGTGGCTGCGGCACGAAAAGCAATGGCAGAGGCGCGCATAGACGCAACACAAATCACACACGTGGTCTCGACGACGTGTACCGACAGCGCGAACCCGGGGTTTGATCACTTTGTCGCCAAGGAACTAGGTCTTTCGTCGAGTGTGGAGAAGGTGCTTCTTCATGGTGTTGGCTGCGCAGGTGGACTGGCCACGTTACGCACAGCGGCAAATCTCGCGCTCGGGCATCGGTTTCGCGGTCGTCCGGCGCGTATCCTGTGTGTCGCGCTCGAAGTAAGCACGACGTTGGTGCGTAGCGAGCTTGAGAGCATCGACAAATTCCAAGAAACGCGGATCGGGATTTGCCTGTTCTCAGACTGTGCGAGTGCCGTGGTCTTAAGTAACGGGGTCGGAGAGGCCACCGCGGAACCCGTGTACGAGCTATTAGGCTGGGATCACAGGACTGTGCCGGACACAGAGAGCGATCTAGGATTCGATGTTGATCCCTTGGGCTGGAAAGTTGTACTCTCGCCGCGTGTGCCAAAGCTGACGGAGCAGGGACTCGCCCCGGCTTTCGCAGATCTGATGGCAAGCGTAGAGCCCCATTTGCCTAAAACGTACCGAGAGGCGCCGGATTTTGACTGGGCGATGCATCCTGGCGGCCTAACAATCCTAACGAATGCAGAGAGGACCCTGAAGATATCGCCGGAGCATATGCGCGCTAGCTACCATCGATACATAGAGCACGGGAACTCAAGCTCTGCGACCATATTTAGCGTAATGGATCACTTGCGTAGTAAAGAGATGGATTCCCACGCACCCGATGGGCGGGTCAAGGATTACGTGGTTGGATGCGCATTTGGTCCTGGAATTACGGTAGAGATGTGCATGTTGAAGCGTAATATGGGTCCGCGTGGAGTACAGACACCACCAGAGACAGACAGCGAGGCGAGCAGGAGTGAAGGAGATGAGGAAGACGATAAGGACTGGGCCAGCCTTGACGGAGGTAGGGAGACACATTCTGGAGCAACTGCGTCCCCCTCAGAAGAAAACCGAGATGTGACGACTGCTATGAAACTTGAAGAAGGATTCATAAATGAAGCATTAGCGAGCGTTGAATTAGACTAGAATAGATCTGCTTTCGAGGCTTGGATTGCGTCAGGCGCCACATAATACATCTATCATTGTATGAATAATATGTATCGACTGATTAACAAAGGCCACAAATAGAGTTATGATTGCATGGCGTTGTGATTGATATAAAATAACGTGAGATTAACCTGTTGCAATACATAGTATGGTCAAATCTCCGGGCGTGGTTAAGTAAGATGATTAATATCGCCAATCGTAAACACTTTCTTGTTGACGCTTCTCTCCTTATTCACTCACGTAATCTTGTCTTGATCTCACAGCGCGTTTTAACGAAGTAAGGCGTTGCTCCAAATCTTTATAAGATTCGACATCTAGTCTTTAGGACGATATATTCAGTATAGAGGGTTGTCAACACAGGGCATAATCTCGATGATCAGAGTTCTGAACCCCCATTAAGAGGCGAAACACTAATCGCGACGGTCTGATTCATCGCGCCACCCCGGTATGCGTACGTGAAAGTCCAGCCGGACCCGGCCCCGCCGTGCTCGCCTTTGTTGTTGACGACGACGATCCCGCTCTGCACGGCGGGGTACTTCCTTACCATGCGCCGGACGGCGTCTTCGGCCGCCTCTTGGGGTGTCATGCCTAACCGCAGGTTCTCGACGGCCTGGTAGCAGGGTAGGAAACGCATCATGATGTCGCCATCTCCCGTAGCACCACAGCCGCCCACGTCGTCATCGACGTACGACCCACTGCCCGTGATCGGGCCGTCGCCCACGCGGCCAGGCACCTTCCGGCCCGCGCCGTTGGTCGACGTCCCAGCGGCCATGGTGCCGGCACTATGCAGGGCGATCATGGAGATAGTGTCGTGACCCTCGGGCGTGTTGTGTATCTGCAGCTGAGAGCTCGAGTTTAGAGGTAGGGGCGTATATGGCCCGCACGACGTAGACGGGTCAGGAGTCACGTTGAGGCGGTAGTTGGGCTGGCAACCCCCTGCTTTCCAGTCTGCGCACGAGGCCAATGAGTCCGCGGTCGTGAGATTCTCGGCTGTAAACCCGTTGCTGATGGCGAAGTTGGTCGCTAATTCACCCGCGAGCATGGTGTGCGTTGTGTGCTCTAGCACGGCGCGCGCAACGCCTATCGCGTTTTTTATGTGCCGGAGGGCCGCGACGCTGCCGGATTTCATGGTCGTGCCGTCCATGATCATGGCGTCGAGGGTTGTCTATGGGGTTGGAATTAGTCTTTTTGAGAAACCTTCATGCTGTGGTGTTTTCACATCGTCGATCTCTCTCTCTCCGACCCCAACAGTTTCTGTTCCTACTCACTCTCACTCACCTCGCAGTTTTCGTCCGGCGAACCACCGTAGCCGACGCTGCCATCACACTGGTTCGCTTCACAGGTGCTGCATCCCAACTCGACGGCGTCTAACGCCGATGTTTGCGAGTTGAGTAAGGAAAGGTATGCCGCATCAGTGGCTGCTATGAATGGGCCGCCCCATGTGTTGATCACCATAGGTAGACCCGGTGAGTTGCTCTCACTATCATTCGCATGAGCCAGAGCGGTTGGGAGTATGAATGTGGATGCGACGAATGAGCCCAGGCCAAAGCCGAAGCCACGGAGTAGCGCCATCGTGAATAGTACCAACATGAAGATCGTTAGCGAAATGAGGCGCCATTGCCTCATGAGGGGTTCATTTCCTTCGCCTTCGGCAGGTGTGGTCCGACTTCTCCATGGTCGCATTGTGGCGGATACGGTGCCTGTGGTTTATTGATAAGATGCATCATGCATGTCTGCGGTATTGGGTTGATCGGGAGGCCAGGAGGCCAAGAGGTCGTCGAGGTGCTATAGGTTGCATAGGTATACCTACCTAGGTAGGCACCTGGTACGGATATAGGTATAGGGGTCCCTGTAGCATGTGCCTACGGGCCGACGCTAACCCGCCATGACAGCTCCCGAGGTCGTACAGAGCTACTAGCACGCTGTCACACTATATGCTGTACATACAGTACAAGTATCCCCGCATTCAACCCTAACAGGGAGTACTTTTTTGCTCAACTTGTTATCAACATCCTTGTTCTGTGCTGCTGCTGCTGCTTCTGTGCTTAGACAAGGGCCTATTACGCCAAGTATTTGATCACCTGTCAATATCAAATTACCTACGCAGCCGTCGTGCCCGTATTCCGCTTCAATCATGGCAGAGTCACAGGGGCGTATCCAACAATGAGCGTGATGTTGTTCTGCTTCTGTCAGCAAAATTGGTGTTCAAAAAGTTCTATCGGCGTTGATTCAAATACATATATCTTCTTGCTACGTGAGAGTCAATTACTGAGAAGCACCAGAGATTGTCTTATTCGACCCCATGATATTTACCCACGAGACAGGCTTTCCCGTTATCCTTAGAGGCTCTGTAGCGTCAACTGCAAGGGGCCGATTCAAAGTATAGGTTAGACATGGGACGAGTCGTAAGAACCCAAGACATTTGACGGACGGGATATATACAGCATACCGGTACTTCAACCTTTGGTCAAATTCTTGGCCCTGGATAGTGCGTCTGGCGATGATGCAGACCCTCCACAGATCTTCGGACGGCATGACCACAAAGCTGAAAAGCTAGTGACGATGGTACCTGCATTGGACCCGGCGAATTGGCTCAGAAAGTCAGGGGCTTTGAAGCGTATACTTTCTTTTGGTTGGGCGTGCTTTTGCCCAATCTGGCTAACTTTTCGATGTTCTAGCCACCACTATCGGTTTTGGGGTAGCAATGCTAAGAAAAAGGGTCCAGAAACAACGCCATCTCATCAAACTTGCATTAATATACCACTACACTAAGCCCAAATCCGACAAGGCAAGTTCTTCAGGTCGCGGCTGAGACCCCCTTTGGGCTGCTCTGGCCTGCTATCATTCCTTTTGTGAATCCTTTTGGCCGTATGACGGGCATGTCTGCGGTTCTAGACGTGCATGTCGCGTCATGAATGTCGACGTGTTTCCACTATGTCCATCATATTGATAAATGTATGGTATGGCGGCCTGCTACTAGTGGTGTGCAGCTCCGGGAGAGGCGTCCACGTCGCTTTTCAATAAATACCCATCGTTGCCCCTATAGGCTGGCAATGTAGTTGGGGTTTTTGACGTTGCTCTGTTCTGTCTTTACCGTCGGCTACCTCCTTGCTTTCAAGATGCGCCTCGCTAGCATCGTCGGGCTTGTTGTGCCTTTTGCTTTGGCAGAGAAGTTGGTTATTCCAGCAGTGGAGGAAGCCGTCAGTTTGCAATTGGCCGAGTTCAGCAAATACTACGTTGATGCGGCCAACAAGACCTTAGATCCCCCAGCTACCCACGATACTCGAGATCTTGAGGAACGGCAAACTGCCGGAAGCTATTGGTATGAGACTATAGCTCATCAAGGCATCTCGGCTTTCAATGCCAATCCCACAACCTACAAGGTCTACCGAAATGTGAAAGACTACGGCGCCACAGGGTACAGAAACATCCCTAAATTCAAGAAAGTGAATGTAACTAACACAAACCAGCGATGGGCATACGGATGATACTCTTGCAATCCAACGGGCTATTAGTGATGGTAACAGATGCGCTCCCGGAGCTTGCGCTTCCAGCAGTACAACCAATGCAGTCGTATATTTCCCCTCTGGTACCTACATCGTCTCTTCGTCCATTGTGAGCTACTACGCAACGAACCTAGTTGGAAACCCCAATGATCTGCCTGTTTTGAAGGCAACCTCCGTTTTCAACGGATTCGGTGTCATCGATGGAGCTCAGTACCAGTCAAACGGCGGGTTGCCCTACGGTGCTACCAACATCTTCTGGCGACAGGTCAAGAACTTCATTATCGACACGACCGCAATCCCTGCGACGAATGCTGCGACTGGAATTCACTGGCCGACGGCTCAGGCCACGAGCTTACAAAACATCATCTTCAAGATGTCTAGCAACGCAGGGACGCAGCACCAGGGTCTCTTCATTGAGGACGGCTCTGGCGGTTTCATGAACGACCTTGTCTTCTACGGCGGCTTGTACGGAGCGGTATTCGGTAATCAGCAGTTTACCGTCCGTAATCTCACGTTTTACGATGCCGTTACTGCTATCAACCAGATCTGGAACTGGGGCTGGACATTTCAGAGCATTTCCGTAAACAACTGTACAGTCGGCCTTGACATGGCGACACGTGATGCCGCCAGTAAGGAAAGCGTGGGCTCTGCAACCCTTTTCGACAGCTCCTTCACCAACACGAAGATCGCCTTCAACGTGTCCAGAAATGCGAATTCGTCGCCGCCTACAGGCGGTAGCTTAGCCATTGAGAATGTCTCGCTCCAGAATGTCGACACTGCAATCCAGTATGGACCAACCAAAGCAAAGCTTCTCGCTGGGACGACCGGCTCAACCACCATAGCTAGCTGGGTAAACGGACATGTTTACCACCCCAACGGACCGAACAAGATCGCCGGTACCCAGACGGCGTTTGCTCGGCCCGCCTCGCTCCTGAGCGGTGGTAAATACTATCAAAGGTCGAAGCCCTCGTACGCCGATCTGGCTTCGTCATCATTCTCTTCCGTGCGAGCTGGTGGCGCCATGGGCGACGGACATACGGATGACACCGCGGCCCTGCAGAACGTGATAACTGCTGCAGTCGCGTCAGGCAAGGTCGTGTATTTCGATGCGGGTACCTATAAAGTAACCTCGACGCTTGTCATCCCACCTATGAGTAAGATCGTCGGCGAAGGCTACCCTGTGATCATGTCGAGTGGCTCGTTCTTCAATAATGTCAATACTCCGAAGGCCGTTGTGCAAGTTGGCAACCAAGGACAATCCGGCACTGTGGAATGGAGCGATATGATGGTTTCTACACAGGGGCCACAAGCCGGCGCGGTCCTCATCCAGTGGAACCTAGCGTCTCCTTCCGGCTCACCAAGCGGGATGTGGGATGTGCACACACGTATAGGAGGAACAACAGGCTCGAACCTGTCGTACGCCAACTGCCCCGCAACCCCGTCTTCGACCACGGTGAACAACGACTGCAGGTCAGGTAATATCGCCATGCACGTCACGAGCTCGGCTAGCAACCTCTACATGGAAAACGTGTGGCTTTGGACTGCCGATCACGACATAGATGATGCCACCTTGAGCCAGATCACCGTGTACGCGGGGCGCGGCCTGCTCGTCGAGTCGAAGGTGGGCAATATTTGGCTCGTTGGCACCTCCGTGGAGCACCACGCACGCTACCAGTACCAGTTCCTCAATACGCAGAACATCTACGCAGGCCAGATACAGACTGAGACGCCCTACTACCAACCCAACCCGTCCGGAAGGTCTCCCTTTCCGCTCAATGCTACCAGTGACCCTAACTTTGACGTATCGTGCCCGAAGGCCACGGCAGCCGACAACTGCGCTGAAGCCTGGGGCCTCAGCGTCAAGGCCAGCAAGAATGTGCTTATTTACGGTGCTGGGTAAGTGTTTTCATCGTTTCCCTCGGCAATTGTGTTTCCGTTGTTGTAGAAGGGTCGCAAACTAACAGGTAATAACAACAGACTCTACTCATTCTACAGCAACTTCAACACGTCATGTTCCGACACGGGTTCAAGCACTCTCTGCCAGCAGGGTATGGTGATTTATGACGCGGCCAACACGACGAATTTCCGGATCTACGGTCTAAACACGGTTGGGTCCTATGGCATGATATACAAGGACACCGTGAGGATAGCGACGTACGACTACAACCTCAACGTCTTCCCGAGTAACATCATATCATTCAACAACGCAGTCTGAACCTGAAACCTCGAGAAAACAGAAACCAATGTAGAAACAGCGTTACAAAGTATTGATACTCTAATATAAATAATCGAATGTTCAATTTGGTTTATTCTTTCCCTTCACTTCTCAAGCGAACTATGCGCACGCCATGCTAAGATACCAGCATTTTCTAGTCTTGTCAACCCAGGTCGTGCCCTTTACGCTCTAACAAAATCTGGCCCGTCTGTTCTTTAGCATGAATCCTACTTCTGGGAAGTTCTTCATGTCCTTGCTATTTGTATTCCTAGTTTCTTCTCACAACATATCTTTCCACAGCAGCATTGCTTAACTGTAGTTTTACCTTATGCGTACTACATAAGTATTGACCTAGGCGAGAGTCTACTAGCTACTCGTCTCGATAACACAATCCGGGAGTTTACATAGTGTAAGTAGTTATTAATTGCCTTTATCGTTGACATCATCATCCAGGACAAGCTCCATTTGAAGTAAAGGGTTGGGTACTTTGCGGAGGTAATACTGTTGCCAAACACCCTCAGGAGGGGATATAAAGGTAACGAAGAACAAGACAGTATAGATAATAAATCGGTTTACTAGGCGAAACCTGCTTCTTTTACACAACGTTGTGAATTCATGAACTATTGGTCGCAAGGCAGTTGCTTAGCCAATGCATCGTAGCCCACTGGCATTTCTTCACATACCCGGGTTTCAAACTATTCAGCACGGAAATTTTCGAAATTCTCAAGTTTAAGATACTAGAACTTAAGTAACGCAACGATTTATTCATGCCTTTATAAACAAACCGTTATCCTGCTTGCTCATCACTTCACTCCATGCCCGAGGGGTTCCAGTCCGTCCGAGTCTCCCGTCCGGTGCCCTACCCAAGACACAGGTAGGCTGGACTTGCGCCACCAGGGATGACGGGAGTTCTTCATTCTCTACAGAACAGCGCAACCACCCTATCCGACCCACCATCTCTGCAGCTAGGTACTCAGAAGAGCATTGGTTTCCCGTCCGTCCCATCCTATCCCATCCCAGCTACCTACTGTCTAGGCGGCGGTTATCTTTTCCCTCCACATCCTCCACGCTGAAACGGATTAGCCGGATCATAGACGTGCTTAGCTTTTCCGGGAAAGTGTTCCTCTCCCCACGTCCCCGGCGGCGGCGGAGGAGTCGGGATCCGATCGATAGGATTCTGCCGAGTACCAAAACCAGAAGCAACGCTACCACCACCAGAGCCACTACCAGAATCAGGCGCAGGCGGGCTGAAAGTTTGAGGCTGAGGTGGAAAGTCTCCTGCCCGAGATCGAGACCGAGGTCGAGGTTGAGGTTGAGGAGGAGGTGACGGGCCAAAGACGCCTCCGTCTCCGCCTCCGCCTACACCACCCCACTCTTCCTCGACTTCTCTCTCGTACTCTCGCTGTCTCGCGACGTGTTCGGCCTGGGCTTCCCTTCGCGCCTCGGGATTCCAGTAGGCGTCCGGGTCGCCGTATAGAGCTGGGTCCTCTGCGGACTCCCATGGTTCAGGTGCCCCCCGTGGGTTATCTGGCATCCAAGTGGAAGGAGTCGCACGTGGTGGGTTATTTGGCCTAAGAGTGGAAGTGGGAGAAGATTGGTTTTTGGGTTTGGGTTTGGGAATGTGGTAAGTCCAAGGAGGATCGGGTCTTCCCCAACCCTCCGGAACCTCGTCGAAGCTGCCGTCCGGGTCGTAATCGGGATTATAAGGACGAGGATTAGTGTGCCGGTTGTACTGGCGCGGAGGAGGACTAGGATGAGGATTGGTGCAGCAGTTGTGCTGGCGCGGAGGAACAGGAGGATCAGTGTACCAGTTGTACTGGCGCTGAAGAGAAGGGGGATTGCTAGCAGTAGTAGGAGTAGGCTGGTAGGACCAGTCGTACGCCTGGCGTTTGGATGGGTTGCTCAGTGTCTCAAATGCTGCCTGGATCTGTTGTACGTAATTTCTCTGTTAGTAGCTTGTCTAAGATTGATCTCTTTTTGCTGAATTTTATTTATTTATTTTTATTCTTTGAGGGAAGGGGGAGGGTCGCATTGTGTAAGTGATGGGACCGGTGACTGAAAGTTTCGCCAAACAAGGCAGGCAGGAAATAATGTAATCGACGAGAGAGGAAAAAGAATCATAGCATAGAAGAAGAGGAGGAAGAAGAAAATACGGATCGCGTTTACCTTCTGGAACATTGCAGTCGCCGCTTCCTCGTTGCCTGGATTCTTGTCCGGGTGGTGGATGCGCGCAAGACGTCGGTACGCGATGTTGATATCTTGATCGGAAACGCCCTGGGCTACCTCGAGGACAGCATAGTAATCTGGAGTTGTCGAAGAAGGAGGCATGGTGACAGATGACCAATGAAGCTATTGAGGTTTGGTATGCCTTGGAGCTGGACGACCAGAGATGAGCTTCAGAACCGTGAGGTATGAGCAAAGAAAAACAAAATTGGGTGGCCAGGTAGAAGGCAATGCTTCTTTAATTAGAGACAGAAATCGTATGCTCGTGATGCGTAGAATGTCTGGATGTCTGAATGCCTTGTCAATGCGTTGAAGCGTAAATAGACCATGAGGAGAAAGATACAAGGCAGGCTTTAAACGTTGCCTTAGGTAGGTAGGCGGTTGCTACTTGAGCGAAGAAATGCTATTACGGCGCAACATTGTTAGTAGCTTTCTCTGCGTTGTAAAAGGTGGGCGACGGCAACGTTGAAGCCCACGCGATGGAAAGACCAAAAATGAGTTGTTATATCTATGTCTAGCGTGGTCTTTTCCTCTTTCATGTAGCATTCTCTTTCGTGTAGAATGCTTGCGATCATCAAGGATACATATGTAAAGGATAGCTAAATTGCTGCTTGCATAATTGTCTCGTTACAGCGTAATCACTCTTAAAAGCCCTGTCTTGCTTGAAATGCAATTTGATAATACACTGCTATTAAGGCCGTAGTTTGAATTTTGCCACGATGTCGTTGGCGGTGGTACACCGGCCCATGCATTGACTGTGGGACACAAGACGTTGATATCCAAGCGCGCCTCGCCGGTGCAATGATCCCCCCTCCCCAATTGCGCATGGTCAAGACTACATTAGTCCTCACGCGCCCGCTGGGGCAGCTTGCTCCAGTAGGTAGAGTCTCCTCAAAGTTTCCTTCCATTCATCTAACGTGATCCACCTCTTCTCCTTACTCACGCTTGCAGGTAATGGCAGGCAGCCCCTTGGCATGTCCTTGAAGCGCTCTCCATCCCACTTTGGAACCTCGAAAAACTTGTGGTCCTTCTTGCACCTGAGCCCTTTCACCTTGAGCTGGTCATTCACGAGCAAGGTATGGCACTGACGGTTTAGCTGGACATTCCCAACACAGTCGGCGCAGGTATACAGTGGCTCATCCATCACGGCCCACCCTTTGTCGCACCCATCACAGATGACGAACAACGGTGGCTCCCAAGGTGTGTCGTCTGAAGTGGGTTCCACGATATCCGTGGAAATCCTTGGTAGCTGGGGCGGAGGCGTTGCGGGTTTCTCGATGCCTTTCGGTGCGTCCCCGTTTTGAGCCTGCACGCTTCCTCTACCACTATTCCCCGACGGGGAGCTTTCCTTCCCATTCGTATCCAGAGACGTATTGGAATGTACCTGAGTAACGCCGCCACTCAACATACTGTCTATTGCCTCTGGCGGAAAAAATCTCGTCTTGCTCGGAGAAATGGGCGTTGTAACCCACTCTTCCCACCTGGATTGAGCGTGAGCCTGGATTGCATTGCGCATTGCCCAGGCAATACTGCTATTCTTCTCATCTTCAATAGTAGCGAAGAGCTTTGCTAGTAGCCAATATGCATAGTCGTCATTTTCTACCGATGACGTTTGTTAGTATGAGTTTGTAGATGAGACCGTTTAGCTAGCCAAGTTTGAGCAACGCACCTGTGTCTGTGTCCGAGAGGAGTTCTAGCCCGGCGCGCACTATCCCCCCAATCCAACGCTTCGCTGGTCCAGACTTTATCTGACGTTTATAGTCGAAGCGGATGATGCAGCAGATCGTTGTGATGTTCTCCCAGGCATCCATCCCATCGCTCACATCTGGTAATAAAGCGGATATGGAGTCTCCCAGGGACTGAATCTTCTCCTCGGAAGTGTTAGGGCGGAAGGCCTTGTCGAGGTAGATCTGGGCCAACAACTCTGTTATTTCGTATATCCTCGTCTGCGGGAGTGTGTCACTCGGGTGAGCTCGAATGGACTCGAGGGCGGCGACGCGAGCATTAATCACAGAGTTCTCGTCCACAGTACCACTGGTAAGTTCCAACGTTCTTGCAAACGCGTCTCGGAGCAAGAATAAAAGGTCGTAAGCCTGCTGCTTATGACCAACATCTTCAGCTATCGTGAAGAACATTTCAATTGCATCCCACCGGTCTGTTGCATCTGCCGCCTGTGCGAGCATGTCAGAGTCATTGTCAACAAGGTCCTTGATGAAACCATTGACAAGCTCGTCAAAGTAACCATCCCAAATATTACTTGTCCGATTGAGGGTCTCGATAAATGCGATAAACTCGCCCCATTGCTGGTGTTCCTGGTAACGGCCTAGGACTTTGCCATACGCGACAAAGTGCACATAATCGTATCCCAAACTTTCGCGGTGGGTACGGGCCGCAGAGGAGAAGTCGCCGACCTCCCAGAGTTTATTGCCCAAGTCCAGTGTAATCCTGGCGAGGAGTGAAGTGTTCGCAGAGTCGTGCATCCAGGTGTCTTCTTGGGCACGAATATCATCAATGGCACTCTTCGCGCGTGTGAGGAGTTCGAGGCCATACTCCTTGCTAGTAGCCGGTCGGCTAGAAACAAAATGACATGCATGCCAGTTCCGCGGGTTCAGTTCGAGAGCTTTTTTCGCTCGGCGCTGGGAGATCTCATTTTTTTCGTCTTCATTGTCACATAATTGGAACGCCTGAAGAGCTCCATGGATCTCCCAAAGAGACTCCTGGGCTGCAGTGGACTTGCTGTCGACTAGTTCCCCAGAAACCCAAGCCTCGATCTCTTCGAGTTTACTTGATGGGAATGTGTCACTTTCCCATTTTTTGTATTCCTCCGAACTGCTGTCTCGGTAGCCAGCTGGGTCACTTGGCATTTCAGTCTGTCCCTCGAGCTTGGAAGAGAAGTCAGCCTGGATGATACTACCTCAACAACGTGTGAAACCTTACCCTAGCTAGGAATCCTTGAAGGAAACAAAACGCAGCTAAGAAATGGCGTTTGAGAAACTCCACTCGAAGGAACAGATGTGTTGCCATGCGCCTTGCGGCATGCGATAGGATAGTCTGGTGTAGATTCGACGTAGGCGCTTTGACAGCAGCCACAAAGTTCTGGCCCACATCATCTGTAATATATTTCGTGACCGAAGAGTCCGCGAACCAGCTAGTACAACAGATGTCAGTACTTGGTATTTAAGGCAGTTTTACGGATCGTAGCTAAATTCGTGTTGATAATGAGGCTTCTGCGGATTGTGTACGTACCGAGCAATCTCATTAACACCAGCGAAAGAGTACACCCACTCCACTCGAGACTCGCGTAGGTTGGTGGCTTCGCCCTGATTCCAAGTTTTCATACTAACATTAACATCTGGGTACAAAAGTTAGCCTTCGACGTTCAGGAATATGGGCAGGTCCGCCATCCCTCTCGCACCGTGGGACTATCAGGTAGAATCAACAGTTGATAATATTCTCAGTAAGCATCTTTCTCGTGACTAGTTATCCTGGCTGATGCAGGACGGTCTGGAGCAGAGGAAGCGCGGGGCAACGGCGTTTCGCTCTCATATGCTTCAACGGTAACAATGGAAAAGGACAAATTCTCTTACCGAAGGGCCAGAATAGCGAGTCAATGCCAACATCATCTGTAAAGAGCCGTACTAGCAAAGGCCCTACCTGTCCTTTGAGTTCTCGATCGGCTACAGATAAGTCAACAGCCTGTAAGTGCCCTAAGAGCCAGTACATAGCGTATTGGCGTAAGGCCTCCTTTCTCCTCAGTTCTTCATCAGTTAGTATTACTAGACAAGTGAATGCGATTCTAATATCTGCATTTTCGGGATCGAGATGGATATATTCTTTGAATCTGGCGCCAAGCTTTTGTTGGAAGAAGTCGTCAAATTCGAAGCGCTTGTAAAGATCCTCGGGGCAGACGTTGCCTAAGAAATGTTTAACGATGTTGATCTCCGACTCCTGAATGACTTGCGACCGCGATGGCGTTTGGCCATCAAAATGGATATCCTGTTGCTGCCCTTGGGTGGGTATCTGGCTCCTTATCTCAGAATTACGCCAGTCAACTACGCCGGAATCTGTGACGCTAAATATCGGGTATTTCTCTATAAGCTTCTGCGAGAGCGGAAGTAGAGAGATGGTCGTAAGTGTAACGGGCTCTTCACTTATGCTAGATGCTATCAGTGAAGTGGATGTTTGCTGCCGCGTTACTGGCGGCGGTTGTTGGGTGCTTCGGAGCGCGAATGAAGGTCCTCGGTGCTTGACAGAGAGAATTGCATCCATTGTGTCGACGTCAAAGAATCGACGGCCTGAGTCAATCCAAAGAATAATCTCATTAATCTCTCGGATCTCCTTGATAGTGCGAGTGTTATTGAGACGGTGGAGTTCAGCTTTGATCTGATCCATGCGAGGCTTACCAGCCTCTGTCAAGACTTCTCTAATGTCTTCAATGAGATCTACCTTGGTGAGGGCAGCAAGACTCGTGTTCAGTTTGAAATAGTCGCCAGCACACTTATCTTGGAGCTCATCCTTGATGACTTGTCGCCACTCAGATATCCCTTGTCTGCTAGTGTCTCGCAACATCGGCATATTATCCATCTGAGATATGATGTACTTTTCAACATCCTCCCTATTGCGACTCGTGATTGGAATGTTCGCATAACCTACACCATCCGCTTGGCCAAGGCAGCTTGTAATCAGTTCGGGTCTCCCGGTCAAAAAGACTCGTACTTTCGCGTGGTAAGCCGACCTAGAATATCTTTGAAGCAGTGGCACGAGTTCCGCATCGAGGCCGTCAATGAAAAGGTAGAATGTGTTGCTGGCGTTCTGAAGTTCTTTATTGTGAAAGAAGAGTTGATCCCAGCGATCGAGTGCTCCGTCGAAATGGCTAGCTCGTTCTACCGCCAAAGCCACCGATTTGGTCATCGCCTCATATGATGTAGCGAGCTGCCAAAGCAAAGCTCTCGATACCCGCTCGAGAGTAGTGCTTTCATCTTCGTCATCTGGCTTTCGCTTGTCGCCATCGGCAAAGTAGTAGACCGCCACCACACGAGACGAAGGTGCCTCCGAGCCCAGCCGCCTAATTGACTTGATTGTATTGGCCATCACTGCAGATAATACCATGTTAGATATCATTTACACGAACAACTATGGGGCCATGGCTGCCTGCGCAAGGAAACTTACTTGACGTCTTCCCGGTGCCGCCCGTACCGCTGAGAACGAGGATCGACTCGTCCGGGTCTTGCGCTGTAGCCCAGCGGGAGAAGGTGTCATCTGTTTTCCACCATGTGCCGGTCCCATCAACGAGTTGGTTCAGACGAGTATCAAATGCTCGCTGCCAAGCGGGTACAGGCTCCCCATCAGTGTCAAGTGCCGTTCCGGGGAAGCCTAGGGCCTTTGCTATAGAACGACGCCATTTTTTTGCATCGTCCTCACGTTTCATCTCTTTCTGCGACTCGAGAATCAACTTAACCTCTCCAGCATTGTCACTAACGAGCCTATACGTTTGAGCGCTGACCAGCAGCGATTCTTTCGAATTGAGCCTTTCCATCATACCTAATAAATCTTGAATTCCGTCATCATGGAGTAATAGCTGCTTCGTGAACCACAGAAATTTGTTGTGCTTCCTCCGCAGCTTGATCGTGCGGTCGCAGATCTCAACGAAAAGTCTCAGGTTTTGAGATGCGAGGCGAGTTAACTTGGAGTCCATTCGGCCCTGGTAGGATTGTAGTCGTTCAAAGAACTCGACACACTTCTCTAAGAGCTCGGCGAGATTCGCGAGCGTCGCCTCGAAACCCTGCCATTCTTGAATGACGAAGGCCAAAGCACTGTAGCACAAGCCTGCTGGAGCGAAGACCTATCGATCTATGTCAATCCTCAATACTTGACTGAAGGGGCAGAAACGTTACTTACGGTGGAAGCGCCACAAGCGACAATCCCACCTACTGTGCTGATGCACTGCAAAGTCATGGCGACGGTGTGTTTGAAAGCGGCATGTTCTTCCGACTTTTTCATATCCGTCTTCTGCGCACCGTCGATATACCCGAGAACATCCTCGATACTCAATGTCTGCCGCACCTTTTTAGGATCACCGCCCGCTAGCTCTATCACCTTGGCATGAACCTCTTTCCAAATAGCCTCAATTTCTTTCTGGTCTGCCGAGTCCATCTTACCAGGCTCAGAGCTGGTGTTCAACCCATTGTTTGAGGACTGCAAAGTAGTTGGCGGCATCTCGACCGAGATGTTGTTGAGGAAAGTGACTCTCGATTATGTAATGGAACTCGTCTCGTCTTAGCGGGTGACACAACGACAACTTGTTATTAGAATGTTAATACATCATGCGAAGCCTTCGTCGAGCGGGTCTTTTCAAAGATAAAACTCCCATAGTAGCCGAGAGCCGATGTATTAATAGACCACTGAAATTAGGCCCCAATATTTTTGCCAGGCAAAGATACCCAACATAACCAACATAACATAACCAATATAACCAACAACAGCCAACACAGCCAGCCATATTCCACGCTGTTAGCTAAACGGTTTCTGTCACGATGATTGGTGGCTCTAGTACCCTAAGACTTAGAAGGATCGTGGTGCTGTGAGCTTACGGGTTTGGGGTCAGTGTTGAAACTCCACTGTACCCCGTTGCCTCCTTCGCGAGCTGGTAATGCTAGTCTAAAGTATACATGGGGGTAACTTATAGTCTTCTTACTTCTAACATTGGAGTTTGGATGGCTCCCATACTCAATTCATCAGACTGACTATCTAGATAGTCAAGGCTAAACTTATTTGACTATAGAACATGGAAGGATGCCTAGATAAATCCTATATATTATTAGTCTATATGGGTAAGTGGCTTCGTCGCATGAGAGCTGGAATAGGTACATACTATGTACACCTGCGCCCCATCACAACAACCTTACTTAAGCGCAAGGCCTTGAAACCAACAATGTACGTGCATGGCAAGGTTGTTTCATATACTTGAAAATCCGAGTCGATCCAACCCGTGGACATGGGATCAATGATACCTTTCAGCTCGTTAGTGATACTGCACAAACCAATAATGGCTGTCTTCCGTCCAATCCGGGCATGTATAGCATGGCTCGTGCCATGCGGGCATAGCTGTACGCTAAGGTTGGTATGATCGTGGGGTTACTTCATATAGCCATTCTTTAATCTTATTCGCGACAGAGTCTCATCTATAGGTAGGCCTCACACCTCACCACACGAAGGCGGCATGGGCGAGGCCTGTCTTCGAAAATGATGGGCACACGATGCTTGAAATATTGATATATGGTCGTAATGTGATTAATGAATTGGCAGCCTTAGTTGGCCACGCTCTTGTAAGTCGTAACCCCTGATGAGCTGAACCACCATCATAACCGTTCCCATTCCTCTAGCACTTAATAACGGGTACGTTTCCAGGTGCGTTATACGCTTTGCCGCCGTTATCAGGCTGGCCCATCGTCCCGTAGATGTTGATCACGATACTCGGGTCGTTCTGCTTGTAAGCGCCCGGGAAGCTGACTGTCGAGCTGGGCGTGAACGTGCCACTGCCGCTAATCTTCAACTGTGCGCACGACATCTGCCGAAAGGATTCAATAGTCAGTTGACCGCTGTTCATGAATCATAACAGCATTGAGCTCCGAGGTTCCCGCGTGAAGGAACCGGGAAAGATTTATTTGGGGTACTCACATAGAATTGCGCCCCCATGTTAGACTTGGCCGAGTGCAGAGCCAGGATCTCAACACGCATCAGGTAGTCGCCCGGTGCGATGCATTGCGGCATCTGGAACTTGGTCCACCCTTGATTCGAGATCATGTTGTCGACACCCCATTTCTTAGTCGAAGGGTTGAACGTGTCCTCCCAGATCTTTAATCCGAAATCAGACGTTAGCAATTAACCTACTGTTAATAGTAGCAATCGCGCTCATTCTGCGAGGGTTTCGGGAGTTACAGGGGTAGAAAATCCCTGAATAGGCAAGCTACCAAGACACGCCAGAAAGAGAAATAAAAGACTCTAGAATGCTAACCTTGAACCAACTCAGCCCCGTCTTGCTTGCCGACGCAGCATTGTCGACCTTCGCGAGCCAAGCAGTGATTGGCCCCTTGTGCGATGGCGCGATCGGGTTGTCGGGGTCGTTGGCAGACTGCGCACCACCGATTACGTGGCCGAAGTAGGCGCCGATGTTGTCTCCCGCCTTGACGTTGATGACCTGGCTAGAAGTTCTACCCTGCTTCTGGCAGATGATATCTTGCGATGTCACGTCGTAGACAGGATTGTTGTCGTTCGGAGCACGCAGACCGACCAGTGAGCCTTGTTTCTGGTCATTGACTGAGACTTCCTGAGAGTTTGGGTCAGCAGGCAAGCAACTCCCGTTGGCAGTCTGTTCCTCGATGACATACTTGGAAGATACAGTGGGCCTCGGCTGAGATGGCAAACGCCAAAGCCGCAACACAGGAGAACTTCATTTCTATTTAAGTTAGATACGGCCCTTGGCGGTTATCGTGATGTTTTGTATGCCGGTATAGACCACCAACCACCCACTTCCAAATTCGGTGGTGACGCCCGGCCATTTATAGAGAGGCATTTGTCGCGGTGTCTACCAAGCTCTATCTGGGAGTTTGAACGCATATAGGCCCCGCAGGCGAATGCATGACACGAATCAAGCGATCTGCCGAAGGACGGAGCTGGATTATATGATGCTATATCGGTCGGGCCTTCTTTTCTACATCTACGAAGTCCTACTCGCCTCAACAAGGTATTAACAGCACCTACGGGCCCTGTCTGTTTCGGTCGAGCATAAGGGGTCGGCCCGGGAGAGCGAGGCAATTTATCCGGATATTTGGAAAGCTGCACGTTCACTCGCCGTTCATGTCGTGTGACATAATAAACCTGGGGGAGCACTACCGGCACGTTCCAGGGCAAACATGATTGGGTCGAGCACTATCCACAGATGACCGCACACGAGATCCTAATAGATTAGCTTAGCCGAGTGCGTTGTGGTGATATGATGCTGATTGGTGTACATAGACGGGGTAGTTTCACATAGGTATATGTAGAGAAAATCCGGGGAGCAGCTATATAGAGCGGGATGGAAATGAAGTATTGCGCATACTGAGCTGAATCGTTCACGCGGCTCCCTGCCTTATTGTTAATATGTTCTTCTGGCCTTGGGCTACTGCGCGAACTCACTTTGCCGTGCTAGCATACAAGCATGGTGTATTCTTGAAATAGAGAGATTTTATTATAATTACATCAGCAACATCACCACTCTTGTCTGTGTTTCTTGTAAAGCTTCTCCTATCATACTTCGTCGCATGTTAAGATACTCCGGCAACAATGTCCCGTGTCTGTCAACACTTCGAGCACCCCTAGCGGCAGCGGGCTTGTTCGTAGATATGTTAGATTGAGTTCAGAGCTAGGATTTGCTGCAATTTATCGACTAGAGACTGTATATTATGACTTGGTAACCTGAACAATGTACGATTCCGGCTAGTCGGAAAGGCCTGGAATATCAAGCGCCTTGGTTGTAGCAGGCAAACACGTAACTATGTCGTGATACTTTCTATAATGCAAGCATGTCAGTCGAATATAGCTGACATGTCAGCAATAACTACTATATTTCCTAGATATTTTATTACTCAAGTACCCCATGTCGTCGACCTATCCCATCCAGGATGTAGGAGCCATAGCACAAAGAAACCCACAGCCGACTATTTGTGGCAATGAGACTGCAATGCTCAAAAAGCAGCCCTCCGCCACTGAAATCACAAGTGTTAGAAATCAACTCATCGTAAACCTACTGGAGTATCCTTATATTTTAACACGATTCCTATGGTCTTTACGGTGCATTGTCAGAACTATCGCGAACAAATATGTTGCGTTCATGACTTATTCAGAGAAGGGTTATTGCTAGCAGTCCCTCTATGAGTGTGTCTGATACTGGTATCTCCATCCTCCACCTTTGTTAAGGCAGCGAACAAGAAGCATTCAGCCCCCGCAACTAACATAGTATCCTATGCAGCCCCAAAATCTTTGTTCTTTTTATTATAATCATTTCGACTTATTGACTCATAGACAGTATGCTAATAGTAGATAATTAGTAACAATATTAAGTCCATTCGCAGTCACGAAAAGTGAAACGAAAAAAATCTAGACCGCAATAAACTAAGGGAGTAAGAGTCGACCGTGATTTTGCTAATATATATAACGCTTCCTAAAGACTTGTACATAAAGATCTATATTATACTGCTTATTTCTTCTATGCGGTATTTTAAATAGGAGTTAAATTTAATTATATATGTTAGGTGCTTTTTAATCAGGGTGTTGGGCTAAGCTTCCACATATAAAAAATCCAATAATGGCGTGGTACCATTCCCCTTTCCCACAGATAACCAATTAAGACGCATCTAACATCCTCAAGAATACCTCCTCTAAAGTGTTCCCACAACAAATACGCCTGAGAGGGTCGGATGTGTGTTGTGAGTAGCTTTATATATGTAACTAACAGGAAGGGAAAAGAAAGGCATAGACTCTCAAAACATAATAATAATGATGCAAAGAAGTATAAATCTACAGTTGAAAATTCATGAACCTATACCTCTTTGCAACTTAAACCCACCTCTCCATACACGCAGAGCTACGATGATGTGACAAGGGGTATTTCCTAGCATACAATCATAATATTCACAACACAGCTCGAGGCCAACTATGGAGAACTCTATGTAGCCCAGGTATAGATATAGGTGGCACGCACATTTGAGACTAAGCTAATGCTGCTAAGGATTCTGCGCGAGTAAAGACACGAGCCCAGGCGCTTCAACTAAGAATACTGGCTATCGAACTGGCAAAGTTTAGGATAGACCATTATCGCATAGCTAGTATATCCTGCTACTAACAATCGAAAGTGCAGATCACCTACCAAGCGGCCATCCATTCGTAATAAGGGCAACATACTATCAATTTAACTCTAACCACAGCCAGAAGCACCGGAGGCGAACACCATTATTTTCTCAAGGCCGCCATCGCCAACCCGGATGCTTCCACTCGAGACTCTCAATCTCCGTCTGCGTCAGATCCTGCAGCTCGGTCTCGACATTCCTTTTTTCCCTCCTCTTATTATCCCACGTCATCCATAGCAGCTGGAGGGTCGAAGCGACGAGAATGAGGCTCGCCGCCGCGAGGTTCAGGCCGTTGCCGATCGGATAGTCGGGCCCGTCGAAGGGCAGGTACGACCACGTGGCGATGAGGCCGCCGATGTTCCCGTACATGACGTTCGTACCAATGGCGATACTGCGGCTCGTGTCGCTGACGACCACCGCCGAGGCCTGGGCATTAGCCAGCGGACCCAAAGCGAAGCAACTGATGGCAGACAAGAATGATGCCGCATAACGGACGCGCGCCTCGTGGCTGGCTAGGAACAGGATGTAGCCGACCATCGTGAAAGGGGCAGTGGCGATGATGAATATCGATCGCCGGTCGAAGCGCCAGCTGCAAAACGAGAACGCCAGCACGAAGACGGCGCCTAGCACGTATGGCGGGACGGTGAACAGCTGCTTCTCGATTGTCGTCTTCTTCGGATAGATGGTGCTGACGATGGTCGGCGTGAAGAACGCGAGGCCCTGCACCGTGATGTTGTTGAGCAGGAAAATGAAGGCTGTCGACTGCACCATGGGATTCCAGAAGCCGAGCCACAACTTCTTCCTGTCGGGCGTGTCGAGCACGCTGGCTTGCGCCACGCGCTCTGACTTGACGCGCGCGATGGCGAGGTCCTTCTCCTCCTGCGTAAGCCATCGCGCAGTCTCCGGACGATCTGTCAAGGTGAAGAAGGAGATGATGGATAACCCGATCGTGATGATCCCCTCGATGCCGAAGATCATGCGCCACGAGTGCAGGCTCCCAAAGTGGTCCAAAGTAAGGATACCCGATGCTAGCAGACCGCCAAAGGCACCTGCCAGGGGCGCCATGACGATGAACAGCGACAATCGGAAGGCCAGCTCCGATCTACGGTACCAGCGAGACAAGTAATATGAAATGCCTATTCGTCTTTTTAGCTACGATATCATCTATGCTACCCACTACCCCTTATTTGAGAAAAGCTTGCTTACCTGGCATCATCCCCGCCTCGAAGATACCGAGCACAAATCGAACGCCGCAGGCGGCAGCACGGTTGGTGACGAAAGCTGTTCCCAACGAAGCGATGCCGAAGCCGAGTGAGATGGAGGGTATGAACCAGCCGGGACCGATCCATTTACACGCGAGGTTGGAAGGGATCTCAAAGACGATGTAACTGATATAGAAGATGGACAAGACCGTGTTGTAGTCGTACCCTTCCAAACCTAGGTCTTTCTCAAAACCAGCCAGACGGGCATTGCCTGTATTCTTCCGTCAGGAAAATCCACATAAGCAGTGAGACTGTAGGCAACCATACCAACGTTTGCTCGGTCAATGAAGCAGAACAAGTACAGCAACGAAACGGTGGGCACGACCATGTAGTCGAGTTTATTCCGCAACTTTCTCTCAGCCTCGGGGTCGAATTTGACGAGAGATTCACCATGGCTGCAAAGTATAAGCTCATCTGTTTTGGTACAGATAGGTCTCCAGCCTTGCTTACTTGTCTGTCGCGACAATACCTCTCTCCGCAGCCCCATGAACGTTGTGTTCAACTCGCTTCTCTGTATATGTGGAGGGTGCGTTATTCGAAGTCTCTGCCTGCGCTTTGGCGCTGGAGCCGCGGTTGAAAACACCTGCTACGGCCATACTGAGCGAGGGTTCGCTGGACTAGTGTAATGAGACCCAATGTCGTAAAGAACTTGAGAAGCTCGGTTGCAAGGAATGATTCAACTACAAATATCACATAAATAGCGACTTAGTAGACGGGTTTGCCCCCACAAACCGCATGTAGGTGCTCTTGTTGTACTGGTAATCCTGGCGTACGCGTGGAGGAATGTCCCTTTTTGGCTTAAAGATAGCGCCTCAACTTCTGAAAACGCTGCGTGATAGGTCTAGAGTTGATTACCTAGTTCATAAATTTGTCAGGAGATATCGATGAACTGGGGGGCCGGCCGGGATAGACATCCGGGATTCGAGTTGGGGTTGGAAGGAATTTGGAGGAGTATGGGGAAGCCCCGCTCAGACAGAGCATCGGAACGGATGAAGATGAGAAAATGCACAACGGGAACACAGACAATGTGTTACTTGGATCACGGGACACGATACCAGTTGTAGCCTTTGCTAACCGTTACCGCGCTCGAAAACGTTGAACAGCTTACGATATCGGAAGTAACTCATGCATCCAATAAATTTGTTAAAAACAGCCATGATATTGGATTATATGAGGCGTATCAATGTTGACGGGTTGAAACAAGGTTCGGCAGTAAGTATCGGGATGAGCTGTTCTCCGATTCCATTTGCAACCGAGGTCAACAAGAGATAGATGAGGACAGAGGCTCTGTCTGTCGTTTCAAGATCAACTAGGTCAGTAACTGTATACCGAGTACTTGGAGCTTGGAAAATAGTCTGTGATCTTGGCACCAGCTCGGTATTGTGTACGGTAGTTGTTGACTTCTCCATCAGCTCCACCCCCGTTTCTTTGAAACCCAACCTAGTAGACACAGCTGCTAACTAGTATTCGATAAGCATCCACATCTCCACCATTCATAACGACTAGCTAGATCAATTCCAAGTTACGACAATGGAAAGCCAGCTTCTGCAGGACATCCGACTCAAGATGACCTTCCCAATAGACGTGGCTCTACGCCACTTACAAGCGATGGGGGCGTGTTGGCCATATGTAACCTTCCGAAGCTCTTCATTTAAGAGTAAGCACAATCGACGCAAATGTTTTCTAAACAGCTAGACAGACTTCACTCAGCGTAGTTAATTCCTTGGCTGTTAGTTATGGTGACTAGCCAAGACAGACTAGGATAGTAATGAGTCGTCCATGCCACGTCCTGCGGCCGTTAATGAATAGCCTCAAGTAGTCGGTCATATATGTGCTCCCGCATAGCCAAGGCTAGGGTATTCATACTTCCGTCGACGAGGTTAGGCTGATTTTATGTAGCGTGCTTCTACTCGTGAGCCCTCAGAGGTCGGTGGGTGGTTGTTCACTAGGCGGTTCATCAATAATCTGGAAGACACCCGACGGGAAAGTATCATTAGCATCTGTAGGGTTATCCAACTTCCTTGGGCGCTCAGGTTTCCTCCAGTCTAGGATCTCGACATTCGGATATCATCTTATCCAGTGTTGAATCCATTGCTTGCCTAACCCCCGATCGGCGCGCTGCTTCTGAAGGACGCGCTCGGCAAGCGAAAAGAGCTCATCCAAGCGCTCCTTAAGCAAACGCCCAATCCGCGAGGAGGCTTTCTTGTTGCAGTATCAAACGGCTGAGCTCACCCTTCAGGTTGCGCGGCGTGCGTCCCCGTTCCCGCGCGTTGAGACTGCTAGCCGGTACGCTGAACTGACGCGCAGCTTCGCTGATGCTTGATACGGTGCTCTGCTGTATCGCGGCTAGGGCCTTCCGCATGTCGGCCTCGCTCCACGCGTGTCGCGTTGCTAAGTACCTAGCCTCACCTCCTTTAAGTGGAGGCATACTGGGCCGCTTGTCGCCTAGGCCTTCGGAGAGCGTTGACTTGGGTACGCTATACGTTATAGATGTTTTCCGTATTCGACATGCCTCCCTCGCCGACTGCACGTATGGCAGAAACCGTATCCCCTTCTGTCTACGAGCGATACTTGAATCCATTTCGTGGGTTTCCTAGTAGCGACGAAGGTGGTATGTAGTTGGACATACTGGTTTCAGATGGTCCTTCACCCATTATTGTATTGTGTGGATTGACGTCAGCCATCCTTCACCAACGGCTACTAAAAACTTAGAGATAAAACCATATGTTTGAAACAAAGAAGTAGGTATGTTGATGAGAAGGTGTCCGAAATTTACTCAAGTGGTGAGATAGGAAAAATGCGGGGTCAAAGCGCATCTTTTGAGGAATTAGTCTTGGACACCTCCAATTGAACCTTCGTACCCCTTTCTCAGCCACGCCAACAAAAATAGTATCACACTGGCTGTTCCAAATGCGTCTTATTTGACCTAGTATCTCGTACTGTTTCACGATATAGCTCAGCGCCAGTTGTATCCGTATTGCTTGCTGCGATTCCATGTCGCATACTTTTTAAACTCCTCGATGCCAATGCCAACGTGCTGTCGTTATCTACAAGGGTAGGTTGCCATGTCCAGTCACACCCACATGCTGTAATCATGGTTCTTCGATAAAGAGTTATTACTCCATCATGATAAATCGGCAACCTTTGCTAAGCTTCCCGATCCCCGGCTGCTGAAAATGCTCATTATCCCAAATCCAACGTAGAAAAGCGCCAGGGGGTAGGCCACCAGCGCTCTCATTTGCCTCATTCTACCCACTGCGCAGAACATACCACTGGCGCTGGTTGCGCACCATAAAATGGCCGCGCTTGTCAGGAGGTATCCAAACAGTCCATCCATAGGCATCATGATGCCAACCAAACTGACCAGTACGAGTGGTAGAAGGCAATATCCGAGTACACTTGCGCTCCTTGCGAATGTTAACGTACTACTGAGATGGCCCTTCGGATCGTCATGACCTCCTGCACTTGAACCGCCGGGATAGCCCGAGCCTGGTTGGTACGCTGGTGCCGCATGTGAGGGTGATGGAGAGTCTGGTCCATCGGGAGACATTAGCGACAAAATAGTGTGTAACGCAATGGACCCCATCAACGCCAATCCGTATATGTAGCCAAAGTGTACCTTGCCGCTGAGAAGCAAGAATGTGCCGAAAAGGAGGAAAAATAGTATGGGACCGGCGAGGTCAGAGTCGTCCATGATGTGCTGGTCGATGCGCGCAAATGGATTAAGAACGGCAAAAGTCTACAGCCAAAGTTAGTACGCTTCAGACAAGATATCGGGTGTCTTTTTCTCAGATCGCACCTTCATTTGAATATGACCCCAGTTAACTCCTAATTCTTCTAATAACGGGGGCTCTCCCTCGTAGCCTTCGGTTGAGAAGGCAGCAAGCCAACCTGTCCGTAGTCCACCATGCTCGCCCATGCGCCCGCTCACACCTGGTGCGCCGCCAAAGCCTCCATAGTTTCCAGGACCTGGTGGTGGCGCACTATAGCCGTATGATTGCGGTGCTGCTCCTTGCGGGGGAATACCAGGAGAGTAAGATGATGGATAAAATTGTAGGTTTTGAGCGGGAGCACCGCCGCCGTACTGGTTCGCAGGAGGTGCTCCGTAATATTGCGACATCGTGTAGCCGATCCGAGGATTGCTTCACTTGGGCTAGTGTGTAGGCGGTCAAGGCAGAGCTCAGCTGCAACTAGCGGAGTCTAGAGAGTAAAAAGAGTCCAGAGATCGATGGATCAGGTACCGAATAAACCGAGCAGAAGCGTAAACAAGTAGGCTTAGAACAATCAACAGGCGACAAGTTATCTTGGTGGGCTTGTAGGAGCTAGATCAATGCCTAGGCAGACATTTGGGCTAGGTAAATATCATCAACTTCAAATGTGTCTTCACCGATTGTGGCGCTCAATCCTGACAATGATGAAATGTGTGTGCACCTGCTTGGGTTGGAGGCTAAGAGCTTCCCCTGCATCAAGGCGGGCATAGGCGGGCTAGGTTTATGGTACTAGCTTTGTGGCTAGAACACGTGGCTGGTCTTGTGGCTGAGGCACAACCCCGGCCATTCGGAGGAACCCCACTCGGCCCACTCAAAAAGTCCCCATGTTACTGGCAGACCCACCGATGGACCCAATGCAAATCGATAAGCTTTTGACTGCTTCTACCAATCTTGCCAATTAATTGACTGGAATCGACCCAGACAATTTTTAGTCGCGACGCATCTCTCCTCGCCCAACAAGTCGACCTCGACCCTTACCTCCGCATACAAAGCTCGCATCCGGTGACTTTTTAATCCATACTCCCCGCCCTCACTGTCATAGACCGGTGGGACCGATCATATAGAGATGGTGAGTTCCTTTTCGTCTATATCCTCCATTTCGATGTTTCTACGGAATTCCCCGAAATATCGCAAGTCTGGGATTCCGGTCTCAAAACCAAAAGCTGACCGTATTCCTGCTAGGCGCATCGAATTATAACACAAATAGTCGTCACCGGCAGTCGAGTCCTCGGTCGCGCGTTTGGCGAGGCCTACAGGCAAGCCCAAGCGTCATCCAACTATGCGCGAGCGCAAGCCAAGATAAACCCCAACGCTCCCACGGCCCGAGGCGGGTCGGGTGGCATGACCCTCGACGAAGCCTGCAAAATCCTCAACGTCAAGCCGCCACAGGGTGGTCAAGCGAACATGGAGGAGGTCATGGAGCGGTTCAAGAAGCTCTTCGACACGAACGATCCGCAGAATGGTGGTAGCTTCTACCTGCAAAGTAAGATTCTAAGAGCAAGGGAGCGGATAGAAGCAGAGATACGGCCGGCCATGGAGAAAGCTGCACAAGAGACAGAGATTAAAGAGGGTTTCAAGCCAAAGGTGTATAAGGATCGGTAGTAATGCGAAAGGCGAAGGATGGCGAAGCTGGTTGCCCGGTTAACGAGACCGGTGACATCTAGGTTGCTGGGCTCATTGCCACTGAGCAGGGGGCGCCGTTGGGGGTTTACGAATTCAACCGCTGGGATAGCATCTTCACTCGACTGCTGCATGGCCCGGCGTTTCTTGGTTTTTCTATTGTTTATGGGGATATCAAACGACAGCATAGATAAGAGGGTTACCTACTGTACACTATAGACGATGTACAATATATTTGTAAAATTTGTTCAATTTCAACCTATCAGCTCTAAGTTCTATGACTTCACTGCGCGACGTAGGATCATTACTGTCTATAGACGACATTAATTATGGGATACATTCTAGCACTCACTCATATTAGCCACTCTGCTAGAGCAGTTGTATGGCAGGGCACGTCGGTGCCTCTGGATGACTTTCGCCCTTGGAATGGCCTAGTTACCTATCTATCAATATACCTGACTGTATCATATAAATAACAGACTCGTTTCCAACAAGTTGAGCGAGTGAAGTTGCTGCAGTGCCCATTCTACTTTATAGTGTCTCCGGAGTAAGGAGATGCCTTGCCCACTTGTTTTTCGCAAGTTAATAGTTCGAATCCAGTTGATTGGTCTTTTTTTCTCTCTTGCTCTTTTTATGTTGTTATTCTTTTCACACTATCTATTTGTTATCTTCATCCCATTTATAAGTAGTAACGGGGTACCCTAGCATCTAAGGGATATTCGCAGCGATTTCGCTCTCTCATGCCAGACGCTGGTTGTACCATCTCTCCGTCCCAGTACACTTGAATCAACATTTCATCTCTTAAAACTTCAAGTAGGTGCCCAAGAACGCACTTTAAGCCATCATACTAGTACTAAGATCTCTACGCATTTGGCTACGTATTAACATGTATGCGCCAGACGTTTTGGTTTCTATGAAATTCTTCCCTGCCAGGTCTTATGACAGGTTCAAGTAAAAGATAGCAAAGAGCATCCCTAACTCTCAACTTCCACGAGATAGTAATCCCGAAATGACCCATCAACTCCCAGAATGACCCCCGGCCTCCATCCACCCCCCCTGCTCTCTCAAAAACGCCTCTTTCCTCCTCCGATATCCCTCATGAGCCTTACACCTCATCCAAACTTCGCGAAACACCATGCTCGCCCGCTCTTTCTCCGCCTTATCCGCATGATCCTCGCTCTTAGGCAACTCTTCGCGCATCGTACTCTTTCCCTTGCCATTCACGTACTTGTATTTGCGCCCACCGGCATGGTTCGCGTACCGCTTCGCGCGTGTCATGCCCATCTGTATGAACTTGCGCGCCATATCCATCCCGACAAAATCGTCCTGTTCGCAGAACTCCTGGAACCTCGCCCAGAGATCCGCTGCGCTCTTGCGGGCGATGGGGACGGTGCGGAAGCGCCAGCAGGGGAGCAGGGAGGATTTGTACGGTTCGAAGGTCAGCACGCCTTGTTCGCCACGCCCGATGCGGTAGCTGAGCCATTGGGCCCGTGGTATGGTTTGCTTTAGCGGACTTGGTGTTTTTGTTGGTTTAGACGTCATGGTATTGTGTGTTTGCTTGGGTTTTGGTTGCTTTTTCATGGTGGTAAATATTGGAATGGATGGAAGGTTGATTGCAGTTTGTGTAGGTAGATATCATGAGTGCATGATGTCATTGTGTCTTTAAAGTTGAAAGATACTTCCACCCACACCTACAACATGACATGTCCTTTCAGCATGAAAACCCAATATATACGATTGCCACAGTATGCACGGACTCCCTCTCAACGTCGGCTTAAGCTCTCAAGTGTTTCATTCGTTAGCACACTTCCGCTCGCATACTTAAGGGAGCGAGCACTTCGTGATTGAGCTACATCGAGCGTAAAACTGAATATTAATTGGAAAGTATTCTTTACCTCCTTTCAACTTTTTGAATAAACGTTTACAATACAGTATATTCTCAGTAGTAGTCGCGCGGTCTTGCTGGAGTCCTAAGCACAAGATATGAGTATTGGCACACAGCTAATAACGATTTGTACACATACGATCTACTTGAATATCTCCTTATTTCCTCGCCTTTTGTATACTAATAGACACTACCTATATTTCCACACGCTTCAATTGGTTATTCATTTACATGCTCGTCTAGACTAATAACGTCTTACAGGCTGGCGTAAGGGGACCTAGCCCACTTGCAAGATTAGACCTCTATAATAACTCCACGGCGTTGTTTGCAAGTAGCGCAAACAAATTATGCGTCAACTCGTTCGAATTGAGTGAGGTCGAGCAGCACCATCATTGGGTGGAATCCATATATTAGGTTAGTGTCAAGGAATGCTGTTTCCAGGGCGTCTGAAGGTGGTACAGTGTCCGGCGAAGATGCGACCTGGACGTAATAATCGAAAAGATCGGGAATGCCCATTCGGATAATATCCCAAAAGCGTACAACCCAGTTATTCTGTTGTGCACAATGATATACCGGCGCCGAAACTGGAACTAAACCACCCCACACGTGGCTCCCACTGGCGAATTTCTGGGCAACGCCGTCGCAGTACTCTATGAAAGGCACCCTTGCTTCTTGATTTTTCTCTTTTAAATCTCTCCATTGGTGTAAAAATTGAAGAACTGGGATCTCGGTGTCGACCCCTTCCCTCAACATGAAGTCGATCATTCGACCTCCAATATGGTGTGGGCGCATATGATCCTGGTGAAGAAGAGTTTGAAAAATATATTGCCATGTGCTTTGGCTTTGAATGTTACAGAAGAAGAAGATTTTGTTGTCGCTGCTGCCCGTGTTGTCCTTCGGCTTGGGCTCACCTTGAGAGGAAAGGCAAACTCTCAGCCCATCATCCCGATCGGCGGTATCTAAGTCTCTCATACCCAAAGGAATGTCGTCTGAGTCTTCTTTATCGGAGGTGTTGCTTATCCAATCGTTATGATCGTCCATTGGCTTATTCCAATCGTAACCCTGAGCCGACAGGCAGCGCCACATTTGAAACAACCGAGTTTCTGGTTTGTGTACCCCACGCTGTTTAGTTAAAGACAACGACCTCTTATGGAATGAAGCTGGAAACAACCTATAGGTTTGGGAAAGCAGTTGGACAACCACCCCATGTTCCGGTGTGAATTTCCAGTCCCAGAACTCGTAGAAATGTACTGATAATGCAAGACAGAGGCCCAGGCTATTCCATTGACAGCGAGGAATAGGCTTGAGTTGGAATATCTTCGTTGCCTCGCGGTATCTTTGCCGCATGATGGGGCCTAAAGAGTCGAGGGCTTGAAATGTGCGAACTAAGATTTTTGAATCCGCTGAAAGCAGGAGGAAAAGTAATTCTTGTAGGTAATTCCACAACGAATAGGGTAACATGACAGGAAAATTGTCAGATGCTCTGGCGAAGAAGTCTATAGGGAATGCGGCCTTGAGCATTACGAAGAAAGTCTGAAATATGCAATCTGGTATGTTGAAGTCGGCTATATGCGGTTGCATTATACTTTGGATTTCTGGCTTTCGCAAAAACTCCGAGATAGACCTATGAATGAGCTGAACACGGTATTGATTAAAGGGCACCCTGCCGTCCGGATCCCAGCGTGGACTGACAATTTCGAGGAATCCCTTACAATGGCCATAAATCATTCTTCTGGCCAATGACATGCGATGCTGAACCTTGTCGGAGTTGTAAACATGCACCGGCTTTCGGAGGGCGGACGCTTTATCCTTGTAGTATTCGCCTAGAAACGACCACATCACCAAGGGCATGGATGTTAGATAAATTGGAGAGAACGTTAACCGTTTTGTCTGCATGAACTGCACTAATGAAACAGCACGGAATGCCCATTCCCGGTCGTGCCTATGAATGGAGCCAAGGAGATGCGAAAACAGTTGCTCTAACTCAGGCGGACAATCGTCGAGCTTTTGAAGCAAGTGTGGAAGGCTGTTACCAGAAAGCAGGCCATCCACAACCACACGAAGGACGAGAGAAACCCACAAGAAGACACCTTCCGCCTTCTGTGCGATACTCATCTTGATACTCGATCTTTCGAAGTGGTCAAACTGGAGGAATTCCTGATGGGGATCAAGACGCCCTGAGATCAGGAGGTCTATGTCGTGTCTAGTTACCTCATGAAGGCGCAGTCTCGGGCAGTTACTGAATGCTTTATCAAATATGTTCCATTCCCGGCTTGATACCAATATCTTGAGAGATGCCGGGCAGCGCTCTACCCACTGGAAGAGTGTTCGCACGAGATCGGTCAGATCATCATCAAACTCGTCAAGGCCATCAATAAGCAGCACGATTTTGTGAGACGAGCTGTTGCGTGTAGACTCGAGGATATTATCGAAAGCTTGTTGAACATCTTGATGGTTTAGGAAGGTTTGGGCTTGGTGAGGCGGTATGGCACCTTTCCATAAATCTGGGAAGGCTATCGGAATAAGTTCTTGAGAACTACTCAAGAGAGAGTGAACCAAACCGCGATGGAGACCGGGAAACCTTTTCTGGGATAAGGTTCCTGGAGCCCAAATGAAGAATGTACCGAGAGTCACTTTCGAACCCCCAGCCCACACCTTTAGGTAATCGAGAAACTGTGGCTGACCGCAAAGATATTTCATGAGAACGGATTTCCCCGATCCTGGTTTGCCGCAAACATGAAAAACTCCACTCTCCTTTTGCAGCCAATTGATTAGGAGCTTCCTTGCTTCTAGCCCCTGCTCAGTATATCGATTAGGCAACAATGAAGGTGAGTCCGCCTTGTCTTTGCGACTTGAGGTTTCAATTTCGTCCAAGGGCAAAGCCTCGTCCAGGAGCCAGTCGAACGTACAGAAGCGAGCTGGGCTAATATCGTCGTACCTTTCGTACATTCCAGGGAACCGTAGAATGCTCAGTATATTCTCTTGTTGAGCCGTGACAATGGCTTTGTCAAATCGATCTATGAGATCAATTACCCTGCTCGTAGTGCATTGTGCATCTATTAAAGCAGAACGAATTTTATCAACAGTGGACTTCAAGCCTCGGAAGCCCATATCTAGGCCGTGTTCGTTCCGAATCACTTGGTTCAGTCCGTCGAGGGTCTCCTGTCTTTATCCCGTGTTAACGTACTTCTTGTTGAATCACAGCCTTATCGTCTTGGAGTATGAAGAACCAGGTAGGACCAGGATTTGCTACTACTCACCTAGCAAGGCTGCTTAGCTGCAAAAGGATATGGCCTTTACAACGCTCAAGTTTCGCTTCGAGGTCAGCTATCTCCTTAGCCCGGTGCCTGTTCTTGATGGCAGTCCATGTGCGGTTAATATATGAGTTGGGGGTTTGGGCCTTGAAAGACCCTAGTAGTTCGAGGAGTTCGTTTGAAAGGCTAAGGGACTCGCAAGATAAGTTTGTAAGCATCCGTTGCTCTTCAGTAGGGTTATGCGCTGGTATCTGGTGTCCAAGAGTATGGACAATAGCTTTCAGTCGATACGTGCTTTGTTCGAGCGCGGCGTTAGGCATGCCTTGGTTTTCTTTTAGGTGCTTGGCCTCTCGGACAATAGTCAACCCATATTGGATAAACTGGAGGATATTGGCAGCAACCCCCAGGGCAGCAATGCTTTCCATGTTCGGAGGATAGGATCTGCCCGTAGTATTATATGTTTACCTAGTCAGACAGCAAGGTTTTGGTTGCGAATGTTACTAGAAAAACGATCTAGAGAAGAATCTGGGGCAACAGTAACTACTCGAGTACGAAGCGTGCGGGGTTTCTCTACTCATATTGAGGCTGTAAAGTCGTACTTTCCTGCGCATAGCCGTACAAACCTGCGGGTGAGCCAATCAGGATGAATCACCTATGTGAGTATCCGGGTAGGGTTAGAAACATGACACCATCCGATCGCTCTCCACAGCCTCAAAGTCTGTGCAAGGTATACTATCCGACTTATTCAGGGCATACTGAAAGATGTATACGTCAATGACTCATAATTCGTTGATTTGAGGCCTTGGTTGTTTGACAAGTCTCAGGTATGGGTGGCTCAGTAATACCTATACAGTGTCCTAATAGGATACAAGGTAGGACGAGCATCAAATAAGCGTGCTTCGCAAACCAGTATACCGACCAATCCAAGTCCAAACCCTGCAATAATTATCTGAACCCTTATCTATCTATTGCTGCTTGTAAAGCTGTCCACGACAGTCAAATAGAAGGCATTCGACCGCACCGCATCAGAGTTCGTAGCCTTCAACTTATAACAGCCAGACACGTCAGGGACGGAGATGGTCGCGTGGCCATCAACATCAGTGTACTGGCCGCCGAAACTGACACCCTCCTGCGGATTTCCACTTATGGTATCGGTAACGGTAATAGTTACGGTACCACTGCCAACCTCAGCAACAGCGTACTCGGGCGTGACTTTAAGAAAGGCGACCTTGTTAAAGGCATTAAACGCAAAGAGCGTCTCATCGCCGTTGCCAACCTCAAACTGGCAACCGCCCGTGGGCGTGAACTGACCATTGACCAGAATGCCCCAGAAGTCGTCGCTTGTCTGTGGTGAGGCACTGATGCTTGTGATGAAGTAGTCCTCAAACGATTCGGAGTATGTTCCGTCGTAGCTGAAGCTGGAGAGCTGCGCCGCAGCGTCAAGTTGATTCGTAGGAGTGGTTCCGGGGTTGGGATTGGCACCGCCGTTGGTCCCGTCGCAGTCGTGTGTGCCGCCTGACAGCGTGGATAATTCCCGTGGACCGGCTACGATGCAACCTTCGAAGATAGTACCCTCGTCGTCATTGCCCTCAATGCGCAGACGGGCATTGGATGATGGTGTCGGCACAGTTGACGGGCACGTCACGGAACCTGAGATAGAGGCCGTCGGGTATTCGGTGAGGGTGATACCACAGGTGATTGTGTTACTGGGACATTTCTTGGGGACACTTACCGCAGCTGGAGTGGCTGCGGCTGAAGTGGCAAGCAGGAGCAACTGAATAAATTGCATTATTGATGGTTTTACCAGCGAGAGAATTTGGTGTAATACCTGGTAGACCTGCCCGATTTATCAAGCGAGAGACGTAACGTGATGTGATAGAGAACAACTCCGAAGAAAAGTCCAAAGATAGCTGGTTGAGGGCAATGTCTATATATACCATCTCTATTTGTCTAAATTCGGTAAAGCCTCGTTATACGCTTTCTCAGCTATAGAGTCTTGACAGAAGTGCGCTGTTCGCTCTCCGTGATCAAGGCTTCCTCATAGGGCGGACGTGTTTACTCGCTAACACCTAATCGTGGCGTCATCTATATTGGCTCAGCTCCTTGGCTAGCTTAGATTACTTCGCGGAGGCGTTATACGTGCGGCCTTGAACAGTAATTCTGGACCGATCTTGTCCACTCAACCAAGCCACAACTTCCTCTTTGGGATTCGTACGGTAGTGTTCAACAACATTATAGTCCGCTCCACAGCGCATTCTGGTGAGGGCAGATACAACGTGTCTCGCGTGGGTAAGATTAAATCAGATCTCGACCCCCTAATGCAGGTACCAAGATCGTGGCAAATCATAACGAAGCAAAGGAAATAGTGAAGCCGAGGCGAGGCTTTCCACCAAGCCTGGAACATATCTCGAGCCTATCCGATAGTCCCTAGCCTAGGGAGCCGACCCGGGAGATTGCTGGTAAGCCTGCCGATAACATACGTACCGCTAGGGAGGCGTGAAGAGAGCAGTACTCTGAGAGCACGGAATTAGACGGGAATACCAAGAACGCTGACAAGTAGCTCAACACATCGCCGGAAGAAATATATTTGTTCTATTAGATAGGTTGCTGTATTTGCAACCGTTTACCAGAACGAGATACTTGGCTTTAAGACTTGGAGGTGGTGGGAAATCAGTTTTCTCCTCATAGTTTAGTAGAAACGAATGAAGTCTTAATTACATCCACCCTCACATCAACAGCAACAACGCTGGGCACCTCTTTGGTAGACCTGTTAGTACTGAACGGATAGTGAATAATGGCGCAAATTTCTTTGAAAATGATGGAATCCCAGTATTTTTACTTCACAGTGCAGTCAATTACTTTTAAGGCTTTACTAAATCTAGTAATCTAAGTTGTATGTGAATACATCTAAAATTATCTAACAATTTTTGGCTACCTCTCTACCGAGTGAATTGACCATGAGACGAACTTGAAATTCTGATAAAACTATAACAGTACTCGTAAAGGCCGACGATTCTCGAAACTTAATAGGCTTGATGGCAAGGTTTTTCGGGGAGTAAAAAATACCTCATATCCTCCGCTTCACCAATCCTCTGAAGAAATCGAAGCTGTTTTCATCACTCTGTAGAGCCCACATCTTGCCAGTCGGCTTATCGTCCCTGCCGAGCTCTTCAGCCTTGAGCATACCCCAGTCGGTGGTGATTCCGACGATACGGGCTTTGACCCCTCCCTCGGCCTCGAGGGTAACAATTTGCCGGCCGTGCAGCCAGTGATCGTAGTAGGAACGTTCCATTTCCTTTGTGAAACCGTAACGGACAAAGGCCTTATACAGCGATTCTAGCCGCGTCAGGATGTGGGCAGTGAGCCTCTCGATTCTGAAAGGCGGTAAATGTGGCGGCAGAAGGGCATCGAGAGATGTTGTGGGCCGCCCATTTGTTGTATTGATGCCAATACCTAGCACGATCTGATATGATCCTGACGAATAGGCACAGTTTGATAATATGCCACCGATTTTGACGTACGTTGGCGGAGAGGTAGGATTGCGAGGGTCTCGGGCATAGATGTCATTGGGCCACTTCAGCTTCACTGGTAGCTCGTCGTATCCTTTATCGTAAGTTTTGATGGCTTGGACAATGGCAACTGCAGCCAAATATTGAATAAATACGACAGGACGACTCGCTGCTAGGTGTCCAGGGTGGTTGATCACCGTAGACATGATTAAACAGCCCGCAGGTGAGACCCAGACATTGGTACCGCGACCCCGTCCAGCCACTTGGGTAGTGGCTGTGAGTGTGAAACCGGAGGGAAGCTTAGAAAGAAGCTTGAAGTTCTTTTCTAGGATTGTGTTGGTGCTAGTCACAACCTCGCCGTACATTAGGAAATTACCCCATTCTTCTGCATCGGTGTCCGTTTGACGATACTCTCTAAGACTCGAAAAGAATGCGTGATGGTTGAAATAGGGGGTCGCTTTGGCCTCGGGCCATGCACGCTCATAAGTGACAATGCGCTTGACGACCGTCGTGTAATCAATCAAAGCTTCATCAGTCGAACTAGATGAAGTGGTAAGCTCGCCTGTAATGTCATTGCGAGGGAGTGAATCCCTTAATTTGTTCATGGACCATCTCGTTTCGGGTTTTTCCAAATGAAAGGTATCATGCTCTGCCCTGATGTATTCTTCTCCGTCCTCCTTGCTAATGATATCCTCCCAAGAATATAGCATATCATCGACGCTGCCGCTGACGATAGAGGACAAATGAAGACGAGACAGGGAAGGCACACCTGATGACTCCTGGTTAACCTCGAGGCCAAGCTTCGTTAGACAAGCTTTTAAGAAACTTATTCTATCACCGTCATTCGCTCGGAGAGAAGATATCAACTCATCGTAGCCGTCAACGTCATGATGGGGGCTGAGGTTGACGGCAGCGAATTCTGGATGAGGGCCAGTAAGAAGAGCAGCACCCTGGCCAACTCTGCAGTATACTACTGCTGCGTTTTCAATGCCCCCGTCCACATCAATCTCATCGCTATAGCGAGCCAAGATTTCTACGTCGTTGTTTGGGTCGTTGACGTCGACGAACACGCCGCCGCCGTTGTAATAAGATGTGACAATCTCGGGCACTACACCTGCGCCCTTGAATGCATCTTTCGTAACATTAATCCGCACCGCCCTGGCCCCTCTCTCGCTATTGTACTGGAAGCCCTTGAAAGCGCAACCTCGACATGTACCGGGAAAGAAGGCAAGTTCTCTTGATCCGATGACTTCCATGGGTTTATTGCTAACCTCGAACTCGCATTTCTTAGATCCATAGTAGGCGCCGGCGCAGAAGCCGATATATTTTCCACCGCGCCGCACATATTGAGAAATGATGTAGTTTCCCTCGCCGTTCAATACCCGGCAGTATCCCAGATCAGCTCCGCCCGGGAAAACCAATAGTGCACACGATGGAGCCCATGGCTCTTTGAGTAAGACGGTTTCGGTGATAGGTATGACGGCGTAGTTAGGTGACAGTAGACGTCGCAGCGAATAGATTGCGTGCTTAACGCTTTCGACTGTTGTCCCCGTGCCGTTATACACGAGGACATTCAGTTTGCGGGACGCCATCACTGGCTCTCCGATGAATTGGCTATGGTCTCGGACTGAAGTGGAGTGTTGGAGTAAAGAAATAGCGCAGCATCCGGAATCCAAGGAGAGGGATATATGGCCGAGCATTGTCGGACTTACACCGCCTGCAACTCGACGGAGGTCCCAACCATAAGCCCACTAAAGCAAGCGCCGCCGGACACCCGCTCCAACCAAAAGCTTCCCACGACAACCTGAACCAGCCTGCAGACCAGCCACATCAACATCCAAGATGACAAAGAAAGAAGATATACCGGTAGCTCAGCAGAGTTCTACCACAACACAGCAACTGAACGATGATGAACCCGATGAGTGGTATAGATCCCCACCCTTTGCATATCTGTTCACAAAGCTGACATGACCGTTTTTGTGTCATAGGGACAAGAGAATCTTCAGCACGGGTTGCGCCGGTATGCCAATTTGAGAATTCGTGGCGAGGCTTCTCTCCGGATTAACCAACTTAAACTGACCATTTTATCAAAAAGACGAAAACGCCAAGTTGACGGATTGCTACTATGAGAAGAAAGATTGGCGCGCCTGCAAGAAAGAGGTATGCTCCCGAGCCATTGAAAACCCGCCATTGATGGAAGCTTCCTAGAGGTACTGATCATGGCAGATGGAAATCTTCCGGGCGTGTTGGAAGAAACACGACAACGATGAGAGGACATCTACTAAAGACGCATGACCACGATAAAGGCAGACGGACTGCATAGAAAGAAGGAAAGCGTCATAATTGGTACCTAACCTCCTCCCTCATATCCCCCTGTATTTGTAGCTTTTGTATCAGAGGATTATTCAAGCGGTTATGGGTCGGAAGTAATTCAGCCTGCTTATAAACTCACAGCTAATTATACTTCTCGAAAGAGTGAAACTGTATCTAGCTTCAGTTCCTCTAAGGTTCATAGAGTGCGCTGACAGAAACAGGAAGTCCACTGGCGTCCATTGCAGACACTTGAGCCGCCGCTGCAAAGTAGCGGGAGTTGGACAGGGGTATATATAGGTACCTAAGGATCCACCAATAATGAACCACCTGGGTAGGACCTCACGCCTGTGAAATTTCCACAAGCTTCAAGCTCCCTTTCCAATCAACACATAGTCTACATATCATATCACCACCATCCCCCAAAGATACCAGCTTCTCTTACGACCAACCATGGCCTCACGCACAATGTTCCCGCTGCGAGCAGCTAGACGACGTATATGTATCGTATCCCGTGTCTCAATAGCACCAACCCCATGCACAGCGCGAACCGTAGTATCAACATCGAAAGCAAAACTATACCCACAGTCCTCAACCTCAACCTCGAAATCCTCACCCTCCTCCTCCTCCAACAACAACAACAACAACAACAGCAGCACACCACCGCCCTTCCCTCCACGCTCGCCCGCAAAGCCAACCGCAGCCTCACGCAAGCCTATACCCGCCGTATCAGGGGAGCCTCTACCTGACGCGCCTTCTTCATCCGCCACTCCAAACAACAATGGGCGCAACAGCGACGCCGCAACAACTAACGACAATGGAACAACACCGATCGACTGGTCAAATTCCTATCACGGTCTCGGTACATCAGCTTTCGCGCCCGATACGGCCGCCATCCTGCAAGCCCGTCTAGACCCCGACGACATCGAGGTGAAGCCCGACGGCATCATCTACCTGCCCGAGATCAAGTACCGGCGCATTCTGAACGCCGCCTTCGGGCCGGGTGGCTGGGGACTGGCCCCGCGGGGCGAGCTGATGGTGCAGGATCGGCTCGTGACGAGGGAATATGCGCTAGTGGTTCACGGCCGGTGAGTTTTTTTTTCCCCTTCTCCCCTCTTCTCCTTCCCCGAAACACCCCATAAGGTTTTCCCATGTAAACTGACGAATTCGCCGGGAGGATAGATTCGTAGGTCAGGCGCGCGGTGAGCAACAGTACTTCAGCGAGGACGGCGTATCGACGGCGGCCGAGGGGTGCAAGTCGAACGCCTTAATGCGGTGCTGCAAGGACCTGGGCATCGCGTCGGAGCTGTGGGATCCGCGCTTCATCCGTCGCTTCATGAAGGAACACGCCGTCCAGCAGTGGGTCGAGCACATCACCACTAAGAAGAAGAAGCAGATCTGGCTGCGCAAGGACGACGAGGTCCGCTACCCATTTAAGAAGTCGTAGCTTGTGACTCTCTCTCATCAAGCGATCGAGCAAAACGGTACAGTAGGAAAGAGTAAAGTAAAGAGAAGGCTGTATGATATACGGTGTACGTGTATAAACATCAAAAGCATTATATCAAGAGGTGGGTGGGATATACCCAAGAGGATGCATGTATACTTCGGTCTGATCAAGGCATAACAGTCACCAGCGGCACATATACGATCCTATTATGTCACTTCTGAATAGCGCCAGCACAATGGAAGGGTCATAGACGAGGAAGCTCAAGGATAGAATAATGATACAAGTCGCCCAAACGAGGTGCGACTCCCAGCTCCAAAATCCGGCGCGCCAAATCTTGATGAGATGAGAATAATGCGCTGTCTTGTCCTACCCCTCGCAGGGCTTCGTCTAGCAGTTGATGTCCCTTGACGCCACCCAATGACCCGTGGTTCAGTAATTTCATAACTCCTTTCGCCAATTCGGTAGTCAGTTCCGCAGTTGCGAGACCTATTCCTGCTGATAACCTGTGCTTTGGCCTTCGGCAGGGTTGCCAGTCGCACCCCAGCCCCAAAATCCCCATCCGCCTTTCGCAGCGGCTCCAGCATCTTCTTCGTTATGACCTCTTCTGCGAAGACTACCGTCGTCTTCTTCTGTTCCGCTCGGCGTGTCGATCTTCTCGAAGTCGACTTCGCTCCGACTCTTGCTCAGCCCACTGCCTATGCTATACCCACTCGGCGGGCGCGACGGCTCCTGTCCATCTAGGCTGATGCTGCCAGGCTTCCGGGCCTGCTCGGCCGCCCTGCGTTGCTCCTCGTTTTGTTGCAACTGCGCCGCCTCGTTGTCAAGTGCACCCATCATAAACGCAAGCCGTTCCCGCTGCGCAGCGATAAAGGTCATCTTCTCCTGCGCCCCACCGATGTTCTCAGGTATTAGGCTCTTGCTAGCCAGCATTTCGCTCTTGGCGGTTGACGATCGAGCCCCCGCAGCCGCACTAACAGCGCCCGCTAGCAAGTTGTAGAAGTCATGACCAGCAGTCCCAGCATTATTAGCGGCCCACTGAGCAGCCGGCACGCTGAACCTAGCGAGCAGCGCCTGCGTGTAGCCCTGGGGTGCCGCCGTAGCTCTGGTCTCTTCCTGAGCCTCGGTCGGCGGCAAGTTAAAGACGCGCGTGCGTATCAGCTCGATGGCCTGCTTTAGATATCGGACGCCGGCAGCCTTGAACCTATCGTGGGCGCTGGCAATGAAGTCTTCGATGGCGAGTTCGTTTTCTTCGAGGTAAGGGTGGAGATAGCCCTCGTACAAGACGCGCGCGCCTTGCGTCGACGGTAGCACCAGCCATAGCAAGAACCCCAGTCGTATCCACGAGTAGAAGGGGACCCAGGCGAGGATAAACTCGGTCCAGGACTCAACGAGGAGGGCGCATGATAGCACCGACCAGTACATGAGCCATGGTGTCAGTTGCGCCGGATCAGACGTCTTGAGCGCTTTGTACGAGGCGAACAGTGGGAAGAGAAAGGAGGCTATGGAGCTGCGAGACGGATAGCCTGGTCAGTATGCTCAGGAATTCGATGTGGTGCCATGAAGCTTCTAAAGGTCCGCTTACGCAAAAAAGTGTGCTATGATGTTAAACATGGTCACGGCTATCCCTATTATTGTACCTGGATAGATGTCGCACAGAGAAGTGAAATCTGGGTTTCGGTTTGGTAGGGTCCAACTATTACAAAGACTCGTTGAGGATAGTTCCCGCTGGCTCTGTTGCAAACACGCGAAGAGGTTGTGGTCGGAGCGAGGACGATGAGATGTGTCTAGGAGCCTGATATGGGATTGGTATCTTAGGCATAGATGCCTTAACAAAGGTGTCACTCAGGTCACAAAGAGAGAATCTAGAGGATGCCTAATTTAGGCCAGTAGGTAAGTGAAAAGAAAGTAGTAGGACGAGTGCGGACTTCGTGGGACATAGGAATGAGAATTGGGAGCGGGCGATGTTGGAGGTATGACGAAGGCCATAGCGTTTCCATGTCAGTGTAAGCGGATGACCCCTCGACCCCACTGTTGGGACTACCCAATGCAGCAGGCAGCTGTATTAGCTGTATCAGCTGTATCAGCTGTGCTGTACTGTGCTGGTCAATTGTCAGGCGCAAACGGAGCCAGCCGTGGGGAACTGGGGGCTGGTGCTTATTCATGAATCACGCGGGGCTCTCGTGGGGCGGCTCTCCAGTACACAGGGCGGGGTTTCCAGTGTCCACTTGTAAGTGCTAAGGCTACCTGATAAGTACAGTTGGTCTGCCAGAAGACAACTATCTATATCTGACAGCAAAAATGCAGGTGCTGCACGGATATTTCTATTCGAATTAAATACGGCTGGCATGACGAGGAGAAGCGACTTGTCACTTAATTATATATACCATTAAAGCAGCGTCTGTCAAGATTTCAGCTTCTACGCTGACCACGGTACAGCTGGCTTCGACTGATTCTGACTATCATGTCTCAGCATCTTAAATGTGGAGTACTGAGCTGATATATATATATGTCTCTCTCTGTATCACTCCCGAAGGCCTCAAAGTTATTAGATTGTAACGCACCGATGAAGCTAGCCCGAACGTCATAGAATGGTGTCTTGACTACTCTTTGGTCAAGTTGGCCTTGATCGGGATCCCGAGACCTAGGGTCAGTTCAAGCAAAAGCAATCACGCCTTCTCCGTAGCGGCCATAGTGACGAGAACAGGTCATCTTCCTAGGTAATGGTAAGTCTACTGCATCATAGAGGCCACGTTGAACACGACATCGATTTCAAGGATGACACATATAGATTATACCGACACATAGGCTACAACAATAGCAATATTGAACCCCTGGACACGAAAGGGTTTGCCAAGTCATTGAGATAGTGCGCCGGTTCTGGTTAGGTAGGCTTCCCCAACTACAAGTACCTAATTATAGAACCCTCCTGCTGCATCTATATCCACCTGATTTTTCTGAGGTTAGAAAGGGGTTCATCTGGACAAGCGCAGTCTCTTGTGCATTGCTTGTGCCACCACGGTTGCGCTGTATGCTGACTCAAAAGGAACAACGGCGAGGAAATGGGGCAAAACGAGATAGTCAGATCCAGGGATCTTCATACCGAAGATAGAACACTTACGAACCCCGGCTTCGCCCACGCGCGTTATCAAACGTACGACTATTCTTATATCAAGGCGTCTAAATGGCGCCTTAAGGAGTGAGATCACTATCTAATAAACGATGGAGAATGTGCTTTCTGCTTCACCATCACCGATCTTGGCTGCGCCGGGCTCTACTCGTCTCTCCCATTGGTTTTAGAAGGGCCGACGAATACATCCTCGACAGTCCTCAGCCAGGTTCTGCTCCTGAAGGAAACAGGGCAAGTTGCAAGACGACCTCTGTCATGAGAGCTTTCCCTTCGGAAATACCAACCTTCCGTGTACGAGCAAGAAAGGGTTTCTTTGTTCGACCATTCGAAGATGAAGATGACATTCATTGTCAAGAATCCAGAGCGTCATCTCACTATTTAGATCAAACTTCTTCAATCACAAGTCGCTCGGGCTGACATCGTACTGACCGATGAACCTTGCGATTCCATGGTTATCGCAACTTCTTACTCCGAGAGTCCGAGTTCCTTCTACTTCAATCAGAAGATTGTCGCGATGAAGGCAATATGGTCGTTCACCTTCGCGGGAAAGACTCGCATTTTCGGCTCTGAAACCTCACTTGGTCTATTACATTAGGAATGTGGTATATGGACAAGCGATAATACGCACTACTAGGCTGCAGCTCAAGGGTACCAAGATGGACACAAGATCAGCATCAATCTAGGATAGCTCTAGCTAGAGCTGTGCCGTATTTGGCTGTGCTACAGCTTTCGGTCGTACCTGCTAGCAACTATTCCTTAGGGATTCATCAAGCATCGCGTCGAAGGCCTTGGGATTGTGCTTCACCACGGTATGGGTTTATCACGGAGAGCATATATATCGTCAATGCCGACAATGCATCAACGGTTCCTTTATTGCGTCACAGGGTTGCATCTGGGAAGGATGATAGGCACTCTGATGCCAAAGAATGCATTGTTCGGTTTAGCGAGATATTAGACGGTGCCTATCAAGCATTCCAACTCCGACATATTCATTAATCGTCTTTGTAGTGTATGCGCTCATCGCTGCAGCATCTGGAGCATTAGGCGTATTAGCACACATGGTGAGCTTTGCTGTGGCGTTCTATGTTAGCCCAAACTATTCCCGCGGCGCTGGTACTGTTTTACACAGGTAATCTCATCTTACGGCTCCTCAATCAAGCCGCTCGCCCCAAGCCACCGGGGCTGCGCCAAAAGAAAAGTGGCCCAAAGGCCCGTCAAGGCCGTCTAATATGCAAGAACTTCCATTTGTACCACAGGAGATCGGCCAGTCAAAAGGCTTTTGCGATACTATGTAGTTGCGAGTATGTGAGCCTCAGACCTACCGAAAAGACGTTCTATACGCTTTCAACGTTTCTCCCACCCAGGTCCAAGAATAACTGGGGCAAGTAATGACTACCTAAGTAGATGCATAGGAATAGATAGGTTATTATACTGATCTCTTTCTGGTCAACCGCCCTTAGCCCTGATCGGTTGTGCCTAGTTCTTCTCAGTGAGCTGGCACATAGCATCACTCAACACGTGAAGAATCCCTTCTTAGAGTCGCAACTTGTATAGGGAAGCTATTTTCGGATCCTAAAACTTCTAGTCCTAGAGGCTCCTATACCAATTACTCTTCATTTCTAAATAATATAGATCAGCGTTAATAAGGTGAAACCCAGCACTTGTTTGTGCCGACGTGGCTTCAAAAAGATGATTGACTATATGGATCATGTGATCACCAGGCAGAGAGGTAGAGTGATCGTCGAGGAACAGTTCGTGAAAATAGTTTGTACACATAATTCCTCGAAAGGTATTATAATACTGAACGGTGTCCTAGAATACAAGCTTATAGGAGCAACTAGAATCAGGGTATCTTTTCGGTCGCTCAACCAGCCTACTAATATGTTCTGTGCATGCCATCGCAATTGGAGCCATACAAACATATCAATGTATGCTACGGAGAAGGACTCCTCACTTCGGTATTATGGTATGTAGGCATATTGTAAGCAACAACTTTATTAGTCATAATTTTTTTGGGGTATTCTGATTCGAACTATGACGCTGGACGTGTGTGTATGAACGCATTTACCTGATCACGATTTCCTCTCCGCCCTGAAAAACTTAATAGGCCATCCCTTCGGTCTGCTTGGCGCCTTCACACCCTGGAAACCAGCTCACTCGATCTTGGATGTATTGCTCAGTCTTTGGCCGTAGCTTCGTCTGTCCAGATAACCAAAGTCAGCGATTTTGTTCTCGACAAAGGTTTCAATATCTCGAGAGAAAGCAGGAGAATACGCCAACAGGCAACTCTGGAAAGAAACCAGTAATTCTTACCTCAGCTAGGTTGAAGTCATCAACAGTGCCAAGACGCAGGATCTTGACGCCGGTAATCCTCTCGCTGGTCCGATACATAAGGGTCCCGCATGTCTGGCAGAACCAGTTGGTCATATTCTTCCCCGAGCCAATGGTGGTTGCCTGGCTGAAAGTCTTGAGGTTCTCGCGGCCCCTGAGATGTTTGACGTGTTCGTCTTGGACGATGATGTTGGATGCAAACATTGATGCGGTGATCTTGCGACAGTCCGAACAGTTACAGATGAAGACGTCCACTAGACCTGGGGCTTCAGTCGGCTGGAAAATGCGTCAGTGCATATGTCATGTCGAAAGTGAGCAGCCAGGACCTACCAGAGCTAGTTGCACAGTACCACAGAAGCATGTCGCCGTCGCTTCTGTGTCTTTAGACCAGCCATCCTGTTTAAGGCTGTTGTTGGAAGGGATGTATGGTTTGGTTCTGTCCGCAGTCGATGCCATATTGTTGATTCTGTTCACTGGGTGATTGGTCTAAATAAAAGTTCGGTTTCTGGAGCGTCTTGATCCTAGAACGTGTCTACAACCTAGAGTCGTGGATGTCGCACTTTTATAGACACGGGCCTAGAGGGCCAAACTCGTAGTTGTACTCTCATCTGGCTATTATGTTGTCAGCCGATGTTGTCATGCAACGTCATGAATAAGCCCAAGGGTTGTATTCGTTGCCGCGCCGCAACCCCACAGGCTTGGTGCTCATGCAGAAGTGTTCAGACCACAGATTCGGTCGTCTCTGACTTACTACATGGTGCTGAGTCAGGACTTTTTGGGGCACCAACTCCGCGACTCCGCGACTCCGAAACCCAGAGGCATTTGATATCATGTATTTACGATGTAGTTGACTCTCTCGCAGATCTATTAAACGTTCCATGCACTGGGAGAATTATTCTTCCATGTTCAGATTGATTGTGAATGAATGTTGAGGCAGCTGACTAGATTCAACATTACCTCAGCCAACTTCCGGGTATCATCTTTTGCCCGAACCATTGTATAGGACTTGCTACTTAACTTAGACGTAGAGATAATAACAACATATGCAGGAATTAGTATCAAGAGCGAATACAGGGCAGGCTTGCATGTGTTTTCAATGCATGTCTCTGTACGCATCCACATTCATTCTAACCCCAAGGCCTAGTCACGACAAATAGCTGCCCAAGCTCGATATATCTAATACGATTGAAGGTTTCTTTTCAATCTCAGCCAATAAACCTCAGTTCTCAAAGATTATTGTGCTCATAACGATTGTGGCCGCTGTTCGCCTAACCTGCGTGACACTAGTACGGTGTCACAAATTATTCGAAGTAAGTGTACTAGAAAAGAACATGTTGCCATACAGTCGAGTAAGCTTACTCCCACCAAACATTCTGGGTCAGTATAAAGGATAGCAAGTCTAACAATCGGCAACTTTGCAACCCCTTGGATGACACTCGTTTCTTTGTAAAGACTATGTCAGTTAAGACGGGGTAGGTTGAGATTCTCGAGTACCACGAGCTGTGGCTCTTTCTGGACATGCGTCGAATAGCGACCGCTTGGTCTGGTAGAGACTAGAGCTAGTTAAATAGGTAGAATCACGACAATTCTAGTCCATAACGTACTTTTGTTTCACGTTCACGCTTAGTCTCTCAGACTTCAGTATTGGCACTGAAACCGTTCAAGTTGACACCACCCTGTCAATAAGTACAAGGTAAAGAAGAATCTTGCCATAGACAGGACTAATTGAATTAATTTATATTTCTTCAAGAATCCGATGATGTCCTTGGTTACCGGACAGTTTTAAAATCAGTTATGGGACACATTGTACTTCGGCACAGAACAGTCTGTACTCATTACGAGTTTTCTATACTTCTCACCTGATCTTAATACCTAACAGCTAAAGAATTTGTATACAGGTATGCTGGCGTGGGGGGCTTTACAAAGGCTAACAGTAACAGACACGTACCAAACAGCTTCATCAGATGACTTACGTTTTATACAGCTTCATGATGAACAATTGGAAATTCACTCGGCTTTCGTTTAGACACTCACAGAACCCACGCCGTTTGACGCAATCAGCGGGCGTGGGGTACTTTTACGCTGTATTGGGTGGGTTTCTGCAGTATGAGTGAGTATAAACCTGACGACCTTTACGACATTTGCATGACATGACTTAAAATGGAGACTCATCCTTAACCCAAAGCGAAAGTCCATAAGATATCCCACTCTCGAAGTTGACCATAGACGCTTAGTATGTGACGTCCTAGAGTGTTGGCCCATACGTCTAGTGATATCGTCAACTGCAGTAACCATAAGAATTGTTAATACAGCAAACTTGCATGCGGGTTGTACAGCTCAACCCCAGGGAAATCAGATATCTTCAACAAAAGTAAGATATGAAGCGATTCACAGCGAAATTACCAGGACAGACGTACTGCGAGTCGCAATGCCCAATCTACTCTTGTATCTCCAAATCAATAGTCAGTCTTCATGTCATAGTCTATATCCCTTGGATTTATACTCCCTTATTACAGATGTGTGGATGATCTGAATTATTTAAGCAGTGCTAAGTCCCAGGTTGTCAAGCGGCATTAACCGGGAAAATGGCTCTGTTGCGGAAGCGACTATTTCCGCAGGAGAAAGTCGGATGCGTGAAAAACGGCGTTGAGCTGTTGCCGTTCAATGCACATGAGATACAGCTACAGCATAGTCAAGACTCAGATGCACACCGTTTGCATTACTGTCGGTAAGAGCATCCTTTACCAGGTTGGTTAGATACACCGCCTTTTTCATCCCAACGTGAGCGATATTACACTAGCATCCTCGGGACTCGCCTCGCTGAAGAATAACAAAAGCAGTGTGCTGGATCCGGGGTAGGTAGTTCATACGGGAAATTGTTGTCATCTTGCATTTGCTGGGCCAAGTTGACGGGGATCCCCAGGCGAGCAAGCAGCGATCTCGTCCCGGAAGCCACGGTATGCCCGATTAGCGTGAAATGAGACCTTATAAGCGAGATAGGCACGATGTCTGATCGCACATATGCTCTAGTGTATACCCTCCGCGCCTGTATGGAGTTTCCTATATCGTCGTCACAAGCTTCGCTTCCCTCCTTTCAAGAGTAAAGACACAATTCTAAGATTTCAAGGTGCTGTGCAATGCAGATAAACTGTCAGCATTAGTTATACTTCGTACTTATCCAGCCGAAACCCGGCCTGTGCGTTGGCATTATCCTCCGGAAACATCCGTCGGAGATTTTGGTTCGTATCTGCCGAATATGATGCAGGCGGGTTACATGCGCGGTTTAGACTGCCGCAAGTAAGCAGACGAGATGGCTTCGAAAAGGTAGACCTCTGTGACCTCCAAAAAACTTAATCTCATCGCCAAATGACTATTCCCTGTCTCGCACGCGGGGAGAACGTGGGCCAAGGCTGCAAATTTGTTAATCAACAGCATAGTCCACGTGGTTGTGATGAATAATTGACCGCTGTCTAGCTCACGGCTATCCGTGCACTTTAGAGAGGCGAAGCACATGCAACGAGCAAGGTGGTGATATCTTTGTTATGCGAAGAGTGTTATCGGGATTGGTTATTCGAAGTAATTACCTATAAGTTGGTAGCAAGATCAGAGAATGGGGAAGTTAGGGGAGTCTTGATCACTCGCCACGAGTACCTAGGTGTGCAAATCGACGTAGCGCGACACGGTCTGTTTAGTTGAAGAAACGTACTCTACATTGAGATTTTCCCGAGGCGTTGAAACTGAGAGGCCCGGCTTGAGGTTGGTGAATATGAAAGTGCTCACAATGAATCCTTCACGAGGGCTGTAATTTTACCTGTTCAAGCATTATGCACTTATAAGTACCGGTAGCCGTCGTAAATGGACAAGCCCACCCATGGATATCTTTATCGCTACAATAGCCGGCGATCGGCTGTAGGATCTCCGACAATATCGGTTATGCTAGTCTTGATGGTGTCTGGATTGGGAACAATGGGACGAACGGGACAGAAGAAACGGGACGAAGGGTCAAGAACCCCAGATCCTGCCCACTAGAGTACCTATAACCCAGAGTAGAATCCCAGGTGAGCAGTTAGTTATAGATTGATCTTCGAGACCTGGTCAACAAGGACAAGGCCATGGCCCATGAGACGAAATCGTTACACTACTGCATTTGACTGGAACCGGTCCACCTAGCGAGGAGTAACACCCGGACATTTTTTGTTGGAAGCGAACGCACGTTGAGTGATACATGCATGCATGGCTGAGGATCAAGACCGCTTGACCGAGATCCTGGACAAACGGTCATCCAACGGCCATCGAGGTCAGGTTGCGTTACGAGAGGAAAGCTTGGCGAAGCACCCCCAGAAGGTAGGTAGCTAGTTTTCAACCGTCGGTTCAAAGGGAGTGTAGGTACAAGCACCACGCGCAAGCGAGATGGTTCTCGAAAAGTGCTATACTGTCTCGATGTTGACGAGTTATAGGCGTCGATGCATCCGAATCAACCTGGAAACAATACATACAATGGTTCTTGGTGAGCTGGATATGGAAGATCTCGAACCATGAGAATACCGTCTCTGGACAAGACAGATCAGACCACCATCTATCTACATAGACGAGGGCGGGGTAAATATTCCTATATTCCTGCCTTGTCAATTATTTCCGAGGTAGTCGTCCTCTGTCAGAAGGATTAATTAATTCTAAGCAACTGAGAGAATTTATGCGTTGGATATATTACAAGTCGACACATTGACGACGACGATCAGGACGGGTATGATGGAGAGAGAGATGCCGAGTTAAGTAGAAAACTAGAAGAATGATGAACTAAAATTGAAGGGCTGCACTGTTCACTAATACACCTGCCTAGGCCTTGCGGAATGCCCGCCATAAGCAACCTTGGAACACTGTAGCAGGATACGCTAGGGTCAGTTCACGTGTTATACCCGGCAGATCGTACAATGGCTTTTTTCATTCCATTATGCTTTATTAACCTCATTCTCATTCTCATCCTCATTCATCCCATGCTTTTGCTAATCAGCATCGTCATCGTCATCGTCAATATGACAATGCTATCGTCCGAGCGTAAGCGAGTTTTGCCTATTCATCACCCCGTTACCGATAATCCTTGCTTGCGCGACATGCAATTCGACCGTAGTGTTGATGTGAGTGCATACTATATTGTTTGCCGTACCACACCCCCTTTTACATCTCCCCGGAATACACCCCACTGGCAGGTAGGTTCCGAGAACCCCTGGCCGCTGGCCGCTGGCATGTCATGTGTCCCTTGTGTAGCATGTGCATGGGGGAGTTGATGAAACCCGTGTGCTGTTTTCCTCCAATGTACCAGCCAACATAATGTATGCAGTCATGTCTAACGGCCGGCTCAAACCGCCACTACCTGCCTCGGGACGAACTGTATACATGTGGCCACAGAATCGGCTCTTTTTGGTACTCTGCGGCTCTGCTTCAAAAGTGCGTATCCTTGTTCGGCAGGCCGATGATGTTGTGGCAGTACTTTGAGCTCGTCACTCACTGTACGTTCATCTCCAATGACGCGACCTCCTGGACTTCACCTTCAACTAGGAGAAAGCGATTAAGATCAGCTTATCCAGGCAGCCAATTACAAAGGAGCCGTCTAGATGTTGACAATTAAGTGGCTCTGAAATAGCACAGGCTTAGTGTCGAGGACTATATGGCATTGCCTGCCAATGCTGCCTCAAAATGGGCAAGCCTGTCTGAAGAAACAAGATTAGCATACAATAAGTACCTGCTTTTTGTTGTCATGGCGTTTCATTCTCGGCCCGTCAAATGCCTGCTCTTCTTGAACCTCAATGGGCTCGCTCGGAAGGGAGTGGCCAACCTACGAGAACCATTATAGCCCCCCTGGAAAGTAATTCCCGGGACGAGTTCTTTGTCTTCGCTGACGTAACGACAGTCCTGTCAAAGAGGTGGCAGCCACGCAAAGCTCCATATCTCACGATCATCGCTCGGTCGTCGAGTTCAGATCGTCTCTCTCACTCACTTCTTTATGACTTGGATGACTGCGAAACTGCCGCCTCGGCCCTGCTTTGGTATGGTGCCAAGGCTTTTGACAGCTGCCAATTACATGTAGAGATGACCCTCAAGAGTCTCTACGATTTAGCTCTTCTTTTAGTTTTCTTCAAGAGCTCACATGCTGTAGGTGGGCGGCAGCTTCGGCCCCGTCCATTAGACAGGGTTCCCTGCATCGAGTTATCTCATTTGCCTTTTTTTTTAAAGCCCCTTACCATAATAGTCACCCATGTTAGTCTTGGACATTGGGTTTACTGTGATGAACTGCGCTAATCATTCCGGCAGGGCTCTATTCATTATTGCTAATTAACAATCCTCTCATCTACTGCTACCTAGTTCCTACTCTAAAATAGATACTATAAGCTGTCGTGCCTCTACAACGTCGTAATCAACTGCCAGATGGCGCCCAGCCTCCGCATGAGCTGCCGTAATTAACCCGAGGATGGCTTGAAGGTTTTCTTGGTCAATGTTGCAGTAACACGCCCCGTTAGTCCATTCATACTAAGCAATGCATTTTGAAGAACAACAAAAGGTGAAACGCATAATAGCATTCTGTAGCCGTGTACGTATCCATAGGGCTTGTAAGTCACTTCAAAGATCAGGAAATAACGTTACTTCAGGGATGTACCTGTACTGTGCTCGTGATAACTCGATTATTATAATATTCTTTATCTGCATGTCCGAATCATACAGCGGTGCCCAAGGGCTTTAGCGCTAGGGACGGCTCCATTAGTCGTATCCCAATTCCTGTCTGTATCTGGCTGGGATGGGTCTTCCCGTGTTGGCATTGCCGTCATGCCGTTCTAGGCAAGGATCCGGATGTTAGACTATCCAGTGCTCTTATGTAGGACAATGTCGATGATAGAGCCCGCTGTAGAGAATTTACAAGTTTGTGACGCGGAGAGCATCAATGCCCTCGACTTTCGCCCGCACAGACAAACAGGGCCAAAACCCATGTAGACGTGTATGGCCCCTCGTAAAAGGTACTGCTGTACCCTTAGAGGATCGATAAAGTCATACCCCTGTCTTTGCTGCTCCTCGATACCTAGTCCAGACATCCGTAAGCGGTCTGCTTAGAAGTACTACGCTGCCAGGTACTCGTCCCGTCTCACCCCTGTTCCCTGATGTATGTATACCAGAGCATCCCACCATAGCTTGACATGAGTGATCGACGCCAAGTAGCGACTATCGACCTGGCCAGGAGTGGAATATTGCAGGTACAAGATCTGTACCGTCTGCGAGGAGACCAGGGTACTCAACGTTGCCTACTACTGTACACTGGACTCTCAGAACTGACCCTTGAGGGTTAAGTGACATGACCCGCTGGTACGATCGCCTAGACCAGGTTAATTCACGTTCTTATCACCTCTGTGATTTGTGTTGGGATTCATTATTCTTCGTAGCTATAGCTGTGGTCGGACCATTATAATACTCTGCGTATACTTCTGCCATGCGTCCCCAGACTAGGATATCCATAATACAAGTACCGACCCATGACAGGGCAGAAGACTGACATATCCTTCTCCACTCGTCTGGATAGCTGGTTAGCTATCTATCCGTCCTGCTGCCGCGTTGCCGCCCACTTCGACATCTTTACTTCAACGCGACGCTATACTGCTGCGAAAAACAGTCACGATCGGTTCAACTTGTTTGCTCGCGAAGATATACTGCCACCGAGGAAGCCACAAGAAGCTTAGTAAAAGACAGTGTATTCGACTGCAACAGGTCTTGAGCTTGTTATTACCGAGTTCCAACAGCTTGGACCCAGGCGCCAGTCAAAGCATTGTTACAAGCCCTCATCCTCACTGACTACGTCGAATTTCCGCGCCGCTCCACGTTCGTACTGCTGGGGTCGAAAACTACTGTTACTATCGATCTGTGGCCGGCTTGTGACACACGTCCCCAGATCGATCCGCCTTTTCACTTCTCAAAAACCACAGCGCTGGCCCTAGCTGTGTCCACAGTGGTCAAGGCCAGAGGGGAGACGAGGATCAGTCCCAGAGGAAGTCGAAGACACTTCAGCAACTTCTATTCGTCCAACCGCCCTGTAAGGCAAGAGAGTAGCAGTTTGGATGCCATTCTCGCTGCAGAAGTAAGCAAGCACCGAAAACTGAGCCTCGGTCTCTTGCTCAACTTCCTTCAAGAGTGGACATGCAGATCTGATATGCCTCCGAATAGACAGCTAGGTCTCACAGCTGCTAATACACTCTACAGCTCCGGTTGACAAGGAAACCCCACCAGACCCCCCCAGCCGAGGCGTTTATACGTCGATAGTTGGCTCCAAGTCTAACAGACGATACTAGAACGGGCATTACCTAGCTGCGATCTGCACCCGTGGACACGGCGATTACCAAATCCATCTGTCAAGCACAATATAGGATCATTAAACGACCCAGAACGATCAACTCCTCGCGTTGAAACAGTACACAACGTCGACTCTCAGCCGTCCAGGGGGAAGACACGAATCGCACGAGGCTGTACCACGCCTCACGGCCGTTGGTTCCAGACCTGCAAACTTTTCCCTGGAAGGGTGCTTTGTCCTCTTGTCTTCTGCTATTAGGAGTCAGACCTGTGTCTTTTAGGACACTTCCTCCTGGGTTGGGTTTGGTTCTCGCTTGGTCTGTACCACGTTCCGGCCTTCGATGGGATTACCTCGTGGTATCTCAGAGAGACGGATTAGGAACAGGAGAGTGGTCTGGTACAAATTAAGCGGTAGATCCTGAACGTTTTGGAAGAAAAGGGGTGGAGTACTCTTGAGCCCACCACACGCGACTTCCCATCCATAAATCTTCGAGAGGGACGACAGATCCTTTCGACACTGTAGCAACGGTTTCCACAGAAGGGAAGATACATTTACTGCATATTTAACTTCGCTCTTTCTCATCAGGGCGGATTAACAATTGTGGCCTCGGCTCAATACTCTTGATACGATATTTTTTATTTAGTGCAGTCAACAGGATGGCGTACCCACAACCTCCGTGGGGACATATTTCCCATTATGTGCCAATGATGAACTCAGCGATGCCGAATCTACCTGCCTCTCAGGCGCAACCACATCCACAAGAACAAAGCAACAAACAGTACGTCACCTCGATTCTCTTTAGCTCTGGGCCGTCTTGAGGTTTTGCTAACAAGGGACTAGATTAGAAAAGTACACGCTTTCATTTATGCAGCAACCATTACATGCAAAAGCCGCAAATGGGAAGGACAAAGGTGAGAGCCGTCCACGCCATACCAGCCTGGAACTCTGTCTGATCTGCGCGAATGACAAAAGACCGAAGACCGGTAGATCCTCCACCAATTCTGAAGTTAGAAGTTGCGTCGGACCAAGACCCTGACGGAGTATATAAACAAAGTAAGTTTGGACAAATTCCTTGAGAGTTCCGCTTAGCACTAATATCATTTCTAGGCCCATATCTTATTGTTGTTGCGTATCTTGAGTATGGTCCTGGCCAAGATCATAGCCCAGATTCGATGCCACCTGCAAACTTGATGTCGGGCACAATGGTCTCGTCGCTACATCGACTTAAAGACCCTGGTGATCAAGAAGGCGCATTCTTCGTCTTCGGCGACTTGACAATCCGGCGTGAGGGAACTTATTGCCTGAGGTTTGACCTACTGCAGATGGAGTTTGGCGTCAGCTCAGACCCCGATTCGTTAGTCACCGTCACGTCAGTAACGAGCAATCCTTTTCGAGTCTACTCGCAAAAGAATTTTCCAAAACAGCAGAAGAACGAGTCCACATTCCTGACCCGGTCCTTCAGTGACCAAGGCGTTCGACTTCGTGTAAGAAAAGATTCCCGACTAAGCCTCAATCGAAAAAGAACGAGTGACAAAGTCATCGAGAAGTTCGACCGGAAAAGGCTAGCCGTGGACTCAAATGGGCAGGGGCGGAGAGCTTCGACTCAACACAGGTCATCACTAGATGCCTCGGATCAGTATTACGAAGGGGATCTGTTCGCAAACGAGCCGGGAAGTAAACGACATCGAACAGGATCTGGACCGTTGCAGGTTGGAACCCATACAGCAACAGACAATGGCCTTGAAACACGCCCCTGGGGCCCCTATCAGCCGGGTACCAGCTCGTCTTTTGCAAATCAGGCATCTATGGGCTCAATCAGCACTGGACCACCGACCTCCGCATCGATGGGTGCTCCTCAGATGCCCCCGCCAACCACAAGGCTTGATACTCATTTTACCTCTCTCCACACGGGCTCAAGCATGTACCATTCACCGGTGGGGGAGCGCCAATCGCCCGTCACTCCCTCGCCAATACACCAATCGCCGTTTGGCAGCGCTGGATCGCAGAACTCTTCTATGGCATATCTATATGGGTCGAATATAGGCCAGAATAGCAGCGCGCAGCCATTGAATCTCGCACCCGTCGGATCTCACACGCAAAGCGCAATGAGCACCCCTCGCTTGGCGAACTCATCGCCCCGGCCACATACTCACCCAGCAGGTGCAACATCTCCAATGGGGATGAATATGTATGCATCAGCATCACAAGCGTCCGGGCCGCCGCAACCTCGCCAAGTTTCGTACAACACACCTACATATCACGGATTACAGAATGCGTTCGATCACAGCACTTTACATGAGCATGGGATGAATACACCCTTGACAGGAAACATGCCGCCTGAAAGCTTGAAAGGGCCCTATGGGGACGTCTTTAACGGAGTATCCGCGAAATCCGAGTAAAGAAAACTAGAGCTCCGAGCAACCACTGCAAGAAAATTGATGTGATAGCCAAGTCCAACCACAGAACGCGAGTATCCGGCTGACGATGGCTGCCGATCATGAAATAAGCCACAAAACCCCCCCATCAGCACTAATGACATCGTTCGAAACGACTTATTCGATATTATATTTGGAACCGGGATTAGTCTTCTAAGATTGAAGTATAAAAAAAGGGCAAACGAGATTCGCATTCTACAGTTTTTTTTTGTTGTTTTTTTTTCCCGCGTACTCGGAGGTTGAGATGCATTGTTCTGGAAGAAAGATACCCCACGGCGGTCATTCTGTTTTGCGCACCACTACTACCCAACTACCTGTTGCACTTCTATTCCTTATCAAGGCACGAAAGAACGAAATATTTAATACTACCTATTGAAGTGTGTGTATCCTAGTGAGAGTTCACGCTCAAACAACCCTATGTTAATAGGGTCTAGTCTTCTGCTAGTAGTGCTGAGATCTTCCACTATTGATATTGCGTGGCTGGCTTATGCGCTCAGCCCAGAAATTAATAAGTAAGCTGCCACGACCATTCACATACGAATACAGAACATGCTCGAAGAAGGTACATGTAGGTGAAGTGCATAGATTACCAATTGTGTACCTGAGTTCTTTAGAGACTTACTTGACTTGTGCAGCACTACTACCGGTAGACTAGGAACGAGCCAGAGGCAGGCAGTGAATGGAACTTGTGGAGCGCCGAGACGTCCCTACGAACTTCGTTCTGCATTGTCAGCGGGGAACTAGCCATTGCGTGACTACGGTCTCCCTCCTCATGTCGGTATATACAGCCACATCATCATGTCCAGGTGATGAATTCGTTGTTAAAGTACTATGAAGTCGTCCCCTGCAGTCGCGGCTCTCATACCACAGCCCAGCGCAGCTTATTATGCACTCGAGGTGCTTCACTTTGCATTAGACCCTCCTCTATAATACAGAGACGTCATCTCTCTGACGTTCCCTCCAAATCCGGTGTGTCGCGATATCGGTACATCATGAATTTAACCCCCGAGCCCCAACGAAGGACTGACGAGTTCAGACACCACTTCCCTTGCTATACTTGTTCTAGAGAAGTCTTTGGAGCCTAGTGAACCGTAGACTTCCTAATCATATGATTATCTCATGCGGGCTAAGAGATCAGAGGCTTGAACAGGCCTTTATTCTGTAGTTTTGTGCTTCAAACACCCCCGTATGTCTACTGCACTGCCAACAACCCACATCCCCGTACTATTCTGAAGGGGCCCAGAGCCATGTTTTCAAACGTTGGAGTTCGTATCGACCTGGTTGCCTATCAGATGGCATGTAGAACCAAGATCCAGATTGGCCTCTAGTGTAACTTTCCCAGCTATCGCCTGGTCAAAAATTCGAGTAACCCCCCCTCCTTTCGCTGTCTTCGGTGGTGTCGGTACCAAGAAAGTCGCACCAGGGCCGGCAGAGCCCTTTTCGTGAAGAAGTGGACCTTGTTTCTGGCTAGATCTGCAGGCAAACTCCGTCTTAAGAGGTTCGCTTACGAAAGGGGTGCAAGCCGACTCGACGCGTGTTATTCACCTAGCTCTGCCAAGTCAGCAAGTAGGGCGGCCCCCCGGCAGGGCAACATTGGGTCCGGATACATTCCCATTCGATGACGAGGACTCTCATCACAGTGCATTCGTGGGCAAATATCAGCGCCCAACATTTAGTAAAATGCATGAGCTTACTCCGGAGAACGGGACGTTCAATCACACGGCGAAGTCGGCCATATATGAGAGTATGGGGGAGTGCAAGAAAAGGATAGGCATTCACCGAACAGACAAAAACCTAAGGGGAGAGCACTAGGTTCCCTGCCATTACCCTACGAACCATCTATTTCTTGCTGACACCATACAGAGTTGCATTTGTCACCTACAAGGTAGCTCAGCAACGAATCGTGTTCAATCTTGGGTAACACATTGATACCTAGTTGTACTACAAGGCACTGTCTACCGAAATTAATAGCGTTGATAGTGGCTCTCCCCTGAAACTCCCCCAGGCTTGCGGCTCTGACAGGTTGATTCCACAGCTTGTCTCAACCAGGGACTGAGAGATCTCCAGTATTAAGAATAGAGTTTTGCGACTCCCTTGGTTCGGTTTCTAAGGTTCAGCAACTGCCGACCTCATCCACTAGTGACAAACTTGCCCATTTCGTGTTTTGACAATGGAGATTTAGAACTCTATTTGAACTTCATCAGGTGGACAAGGCAGCAATAATTTCAAGTCAGGTAGTACAACGAGCCTTGATAGTTGATCTTGAATAGATACACTTGGAAGCACTGTGAGCCAAACTTTCTGCCCTGTATTGCTACGTCAGCAGTCTCTTGTCTATACAGCATACAAAAGTACAAGTTCGTTGTTTTATCGTAATTCGGACTTTTGACTATGTCACTATTAAAATTCAGGAATATTCTGAGGTTATCACGAAACAAGTTCACGCATCCCACTCGTCCGTAGTACAGCATGGGCAAGTCGTCTGGAGCTTGTCACACATGGACACGGAGAGATTGCGGCAACAGAGCCCTGTCCCACCACTTCCTTAACTATCTCGAAATTTTGACCGCTGTTTCCATAAGTGCCGAGACTGTGCCAGTCCAGACTTTTTGATACACGTTCGAATGTACCGTAATCGGGAAGATTTAAGCCATTTGCAGCCCTACTACAGTACATAATATTCCTCAGTTGAAAGCTCATCCCAGAATCTGTGTTGTGATAGGTCAATTATCCAACCCCTGTCCATGTTCTTCAAACCAAATTCTGAATGTCACCTCGGATGGCTTGCCAGGATAACTGGGTCGGGCCTAGCCTCCGTGAAGTATTCTCCGAAATTTGCCTTTCAATATTTCCTGTTCATGTGGGATAACTGCATAGTTACAGGGCTCAAAGACCGTGTGGAATGTTGCTGTAACCACACAGAATACGTTAATATAAGCCATCTCGAACTTGTATACCAATAAAGTACTTACAAATTGCGAATGGTCTTGGCACGAAAGAAAGACCTGGTAAAAAGATTGCACCGCATCTCGCTTCAGTAACCCAAGAGCCACAAGGCAAATGAATGTCAATCATACTGAAAGTAAACGAGATGAGTACATACAACGCTAATCTCTGCGAGGTAAACGCAAATCACATCGTCATGGTCTCGTAGGGTTTCCCTGCAAGCGTTCTTCGGTTGGCATCTCTTGATTTACAGTGTGGAGAAATGGGAGCATCCATACTTACTTTTTGACTATGCGGGGATTATCACCAGGCTAGCCCTGATTCTGCTTCAAGATCCTGACAATTCATATACACAGCCGAGAACAATAAAATAACAAAAGTTCCGATGGTATACCGCTCTCCACCCAATGGCGGCGACTCGAGGAAATAGTATTATTCTTATTAGGGAAAAGTCGAATCTCTACGCAGTATAGCCAGAATCTAGCTAATTAGCTCCCTTGCGCCTAGGCGCTGCAGAAAGAGGCGTCTGGATGACCCTTGAAGCTCGAGTTCCAAACAGTACAGGTTGTATTGATTACATGGCTTTAACATCCGCTTGAAGTACTGGTACATCTGCGTCGCTGAGAACCCGTCCTGTCCTTCAAGGGTCTGTCATGCCCAAACTTCCTCGGCTTCATAATTTTTTGAGCGTGGCAGCTTGCTAGTGTGTACATCCGGCTAGGAGCGAGCTCAAACAGCCTTCATGCATGTGTATGCTGCTTGGGTCGCAAAGGATGAGCGGGCAGCTGTCGTGTAATGCCTAAATAGGCCGTATAACTTCTCTTTTAAGGACACCGATTTAGTATATCTATACACTCAACCGTACCACTTACTATGTATCGTGCTTTTGACCCACGTTGTAACGGAGGGTCGCCTCAGCGGCCTGTCAAAGCTGCATTATGCACACCCCTCATCGGAGGATTCCCAATGTATGGTCACTTCACAGTTCCCCCACTCACTCTCGCTCACTTACTCTTTCGCTCTCTCTCTCTCTTACTTCACAGACGGCTGATACCACGTCAACATCACGAGGTAAAATGCTGCAAATAGCCAGTGCAGGCTGCAAGGAAGAACAGAAGCCGAGCTTAGCCTTGTCTCAATCAAGCTTCCTCCTCGAGCTTCAGCAAGTCAAAACTCCAAAGCATGGTAATTGCTCGCCTCGGCTATACCCACCCGTAAGGAGTTCGGATGTCTGGGTGCGAAAAAGGTGTTTATTGACACGGATCACCATGCATGGCCAGGGTATGCTAGGAGTTTCAGCAAGCTTCCGCGAGCCGAGCAGCAAGGGTATGTATGTGCTTCACAGTGCATGCGATGGGTTAGCAAAGCAAGCAGGCCGCCCAGCTCTTTTCCTGCAGTAACGCCAGTTCGAGTATGCGCCTAGGATGTTGGGTTACCGTTTTCGGCCTAAGATGTGCGGATGACCATGCAAAGCTGTTCCCAGAACGTTTGGCAGCGAGCTGCTAGCTCCAATATTTCAAGATATCGGGCCCAGCAGTACATGCCACTAATAACCTCACGCATGATCTGTGATGGGCAAAATGTCTGTGGCCGAGGCGCTAGCAGGATCATTTGTCTAGACTCTGTTAAAATCTAATTATTGACATGGCTAATTAGCTAGATAGCTCATCTCCCGTGAACAGTGAGCGAGCGAGAGATTATTGAATATTATCACTCACCTAGTCAGAAGCTTTTGTGCTCCGTGCTCATCTCGGAGGTCACGCTCCCTCATACCTAATTTGCTATCGCTAATCTTCTCCTCTCCTACCATAGTACCTACGTCTTGTGATGTCTCTAGCTGCTTACGTGATAAAACACTTATATTAATATTGGAGGATCGCTATTATTATCTGCCACATTTCTCACCCACTCATATTGTGTTGAATCACGCCAGTGTCTGTGATAATTGCTTATCACCACGTGATATGTGAAGCACCGGATCTGGCATGCGAAGATACCATCAATTAGATCGTCCTGATGCTGGCATCTTCTCTTGCGTAAGATAGAACGCAGCGGTTCTTACCACCAGAGGGATGTTACTCACTTGTACGAGCACTCTATAGCCTCCTCTTAGCCCAGTGGGCTAGTCACCTAACATAGAGCGAGCTGTGGGAGAGGGTAATGGTACTACGCCCTCATTAAATTTTTATATTTGGAAGCTCGGGTCCAACACCCTAATGAAGAACCACCCAACATACACTATTAAAGATAATTACTATTAAAAATATCGCACAAAATAAGTAAGCAGTATGATGCAGGTCTCTATGTACAGATCTCTAGGAATAACTATGTGAATCGCAAAATCACCGTCGACTCTTACTCTCTTAGTTTGTTGCGGTCTATGGCTATTACCATACTTACAAGTCCTCTCACTTACGCAGTTCACAGTCGTGTATCGTTAGGAATGAGAGATGCTAGCAGCTAGTCGCTATCGTAGAAGTAGTTAACAGTTAACACTACACTTGATCATAAGTTCGCTAACTAACTAAAACCTGCGGTTCTTTAAGCAGGCAGGATGCTACAGATTATACGCTGTCTGCCCTGCTTTGAATGGCTTCTAAACTGGATATCTGGTTAACATATCTCTCGACAGCACTATTAATCCCAAGTTTTGATGCAGGTTAAGCTTTCGTGTTCAAGTCTACACTCAACATCTACCACCAGTTGACATAGTTTGTGATCCCTACGTTGTATTCTGTACTCTCTATTTCAAGACCCAAAGAACGATGGCCATTTCCCATACCAGGTCTACTTCTTCTGTACTGACTATCTTGTAAGTTAAAATATATGTTAAAGCATCATGCTCACACAACGGTTATCATTACCACTGAGCAGTGAAATATATGAGCGATTCACGAGATATAGAACCGGCAGCCCTCCCACTTAATTTATGGGAACCTGGGAATCAATATTATTGACCCTCTACCCCTACGCTAGTATGATCTACCAGTAACCCTACATAACTATAGAGCCACAATCTCCTGATAATATGCCGACACTTCGTACACTGTAAATTCCGTTGGGCCAAGACTGTCGTCGACTAAGTCATAACTCACTTCTCCAACAATGCGTATATTCATTTAGCATTCATTGATCATTGCCATTGAAAGCTGGCGGTCGGTTTTAATGTGACGAGGATTCCTTTATCTTCTCCGTAACGAGTTAATTTAATGTAGGAAATAAACGTAAGGAAGATATCCATATTTTGGATATTATTGTTATTATTTGACCATTCGAGAACAAAGTTTGACCGCTACTACTTCAGCATTTGGCAAGTATCTGTGTTAAGTGTGTGTCCTCGACGTTGACTTAAAACCCAGGCCTTCTTGTTTCTAAAGAAGTAATGGGCTTGCGAGAACTCTATGGTTGTTATTTGGCCCAGGTAGCCCGTAAGGGCATGATAAGAGGCGGTTGTACATTTATTCGCCTTCAAAACACTTACACCGTTTCTGCGTACCTCTTATCACCATGCTAATTTAACTATGCACGAGAGAAGGTGAAAGGAAGGGAAGAGAGAGAGAAATATTTTACCCGTCTCGGCATATCCAATGAACAGAAGGCAGCGTTTCCTCTATGACTGAATAACGTCAGTCCAGATACCAATCAGGCAGCTCCTTCTGCAAGGCGAACGAGGCAATACCACCAGTGTTCGTCGTCATCATTGCTACTAAGTATTCTTTGAACCTGGCGACCGACTCGGGGTCGTCGTCCATAGCCAGACTCTTCAATTAGCAAGATTGATAAGAAAAAGTGTTAACGAATCCCGTGGAAACTCCCCGTCGCTCAATCTGCCACCATATTCTCGAAGTTTCAGCACCACAGCAGAAGCCAGAATATATTTCACAACGAATAAAGACAAATGCCCAGGTTCCCCTTTTCCAAGGCAATGATTCTCTGTATCGGATGGCTCAAGACCTTCCTATACCCTCGGGGCTAGGGCACGTTCGGCCCCGAAAGAGCTTACTCGTATGTAACCTTGCTAATCATCGTGATAACTGCCTCCGTCTTCTTTGAGTACTGATTTTTACACACCTCTGATCCGCCTTCTCCTGCCATGACCCGAAATATGCCTAACGAGCTGGTGGGACGGAAGCATTCCCGGGATCTTCACCTAGGATTTGATACATTTTCTTTCAGGTGGCTGATTCAAGCAGCCGCTGCAATATAACTCAGACAGCTAACACTTGAGCGGCTTAGAGTGAACCAAGTCACGGGTTATATCGGCAGGACTTCACTGGAATCTACACAATGCCACAATGCTACAAAGGGAAAGAAAGGTACAGCTAGGGATGGTTTGCAACAAGTACGCGGTTAGAGAATGTACGAAACATAGATTTATTTAATGTGTTGTTGTGGGCGCACGTAATGGCTACGTACTACTATGGAGCCTCCCATGGGACATACAGGCTAGGAATTACACCATATAAGATATCATCAACCTAGACAGTGAGTCAACTCCAAAGACGAAGTTATAAGCCGTGTGTGAGAAAAATTAAATAAAAAAAGTAACTCCCCCGGACAGGCTTGAACTGTCAACCTCTCGATTACCTGTTGTTATAACAGTCGAACGCGCTAGCCAATTGCGCCACGGAGGAATTGTTTGGAATTGTTCTCATTTGCTATGATCCCGGTCGACTTCTCCAAAAGGATCATCTATATAGTCAATCTCAAGAGAACCGGCAGTAAATTGGGGCTGATCATGATGACTTGATGTCACTCCTCATGTACTTTGTTTCGGCACCGAACAAAAGAGCCTCCCACGCTTATGGCTTATGGACGGATTTATCCTTGGCTGTGATCTGGCCACTCGACATGGGCACTGCTCTAATTACATAATGACTACATCATACTATGCAACAGCGCAGGAGTTGCAGCATGTTGCATGCTTAGATGCTAGGTTACTCCTCACATGAGCAAGAATGTTGGCCCTGCTTTGCAGAGTAGCTATGCGCTGTTAGGAACATAAACGTTATCATCCCATCTATGCAGCATATATATATCCTGTGATACAGCCGTTTCTCAGTGTGTCTGTGTTTATCTGCATCATCCTTGCACCTACATATGTATAACTGATTCAAGAGATGCGCTATTCCGGTAAATGCGGGACGACCATCAGTACCAAGCAGCGTTGGTCTCTGGAAATAGCGGAGTTGGAGGAGATTCGACGGCCGAACCAAACCACCAATGTCAACATCTTGATTCGGTAAGAAAATCCATCTCGCATCGTGCCGCAACCGAAGCAGGGCTAGAGCCGTTCTTTCTCCGCACATGGCGCGACGCAACCTGAGTACACTAAGTTCAACTCTTATTATAGTCATGGTACTGTATTCTATAAGACATCCTTCCCCGCGCTATCTCCTTATATAGTTACCTCTTTACCCCATATCATCTGAGCTGAGCGAACTCCAGATCCAGCTGATACTCATGGATGGTACCGCGCCGTTTTGCTTACCGTGCGCACTGCATACAAGAATCCCCTGCGACCATCCGAACGGCCTACATACCTACGTGTACAGCATAGGCATGACATGTACAGCATGAACAGGGTAGAATACGCCGTTGCCAGCCCCATTCAGTGTGTGTCGCTACTTTAGGAATCAGGAGTGGATCAAAGCGGGCGAGGGAGGACAAAAAGCTCAATACTCCTCATCGACCCTAGTCCTTATGTGAAGACGTCTATTGAGTTGACATATAGAGCGAGCTCTCAAGAAGCTTCCCTCCTTCCCTATTTCTAAAATCCCAGGCCATAAGGTGTATACTATAATAATGTCTAGAAATCCTCCCGTGTCTGCTGTGTCTAGAATGATCTGTGCGCATCAAAGCAACAATCCAAATCTCTATCATCTCCACCAAGAACGCCACCGTAACAGTAACCACGACTGCTACTCTTTTCCGGGGGAGAGCCGGACAAAGACCAAGTTTCTCATTTCGGGGGCTCCCGCAGTTTGACATATTTCGTATGCGTCCCGCTCGCGATGACGGGGCCAAGCACGCCGTCGACTACTTTGGAGATCACGATCCGCGTAAAGGCGATAGATCCGCCGACCTTTTCCGCTGTGCCTTCGATCTCGACCTCGTCGCCCTCGCGGGCCGATGACAGATAGCGCACATGGATATCGACGGAGACGCCCGTCTTGGCCCTCAGATCCCAGGTGGCGATGGCCATCCCCCCGGCCCAATCGACGATGGCGGCCGACACGGCGCCGTGAATACCTCCGCCTGAGTTGATGTGGTTCCGCGTGAGCGTCAGTCGCGCTTTCACTGTCCCCTTGGTCGCGGACGCGATCCTCACGTCGGACAGCAGGAAGTTGTAGATGGCCGAGTTGGGTAGGTTTGTGCGGACGAGATGCTCAATGTGCGATTTGATCGCCTCGTCGCTATGGCCGTCGGCTTCCGTGTTGTCGCCCATTGTGACTTTGCGAGCAAGGCTAGGCGTAAAATGAACTTGAAGCAGGACTATCTACCTTGTGTGTATTGCTTAGGCTTAGATGTTATATGTAATTTATGCAATTTGTGTAATAGATTTCCAATAATGAGTTCAAAGTTATCAGGCGGCCAAATAATTGGCGACGACGATGGAAACTGTAAGCCATAACACAACTACGAGCTATATTTAGTAAGCCACAGCAATGCTCCACTGGTTCATCAACAGTTCCCTACTGAGGTAGTGACGAAAAGGCACATGGAAAAGATTCACGCTGGCAATCTGCTGTCCAACATCTTCAGTTCAAAATAGAGAAAAGTCGTCGAGACACTCATAAACTTTATAACGCCAAGGATTGAATTATCAGGTATACTGTATCCTATCCGTGACGGTTTCGCTTCCAAAAGCACATGCAGTGGCTGCTGCCAGCATCCCACGTGGGCCAGCCGAAGGCACCCTGTAAACATCTTTCTCATCCAGCAGAGACTCGACCTTCGGCAGCTTATAACCCAATTTACGACTCGTTATCAAGTTATCAATTTGCCTTGAAGCACATTATGAAGAATAGCTGTTCGTTTTTCAATAACCTCGGATGAGACTTTGATACAACCTACGGCAGCACTCGGTGGTTTTGCTTCTTGTCCGGACATTTGTAGAAGTCCGACCTACGAATTCCTCCACATAGCCACTATCTAAGTAGACATGAGTCACCCGGCATGGTATCCTGCCTGTCGCAGGATTATCTCATTACAGATATTAAGTAATTATAGCTCAGCTGGCGAGGCTACTGGGACCTCGCGCCATGATTAGGACCGAAAATGCTAAATGCTATTGTTAAACTTCCTCGGCCGACGAACTGGCCGGGCCAAATTGGCCGCGCTGGGTATTGAAGTTCATGGCGTTCGTTATAGAGACAACTCAGCATTCCTATATATTGAGTCGCAAGTTCGCATGAAGAAAATTTGATATGTGCCTAGATTATCTCTCTGCTATTACTTAATTGACACTAGACTTGAATTGAATCATTCAATTGAAATTGCAACAAGAAGGACAAAAAAACCTACAGCACATACCTATCTAAACCTCTTTCACTAAGTACTTACATACATACTCCCACTAAGTCCAGCATCAGTCCCAACAACCATGTCCTCCTCCACCAAACCAATACCAGCCATAACCGTATTCCGGGGTTGGAAGGACACAGGAAAATTCGTCTGGTCGCCCTACGTCACAAAGCTCGAGGCGCGTCTGCGCTTCGGGGGCATATCCTACACGACGGACGCAGGCTCGCCTCGCAGCGCGCCCAAGGGCAAGATTCCCTACATCGAGATTTCCTCTTCGTCTTCTTCATCTTCTTCTCACGCCGAAGCGAAGACAGAAGCAGAGCAGCTAGCGGATTCGACACTGATCACCAAGGCCTTGTGCGAGAGCGGTGTATTGTCCGATCTCAACGCCCGTCTATCCAAGGCCGAGCGCGCACATGATCTCGCGCTCAGGGCCTTGCTCGAGGATAAACTGTCCTTCTATAATGTACGTTATTTCTTAGTCTATTGCTTTGCTTTTTCTTTCTCTGGCTTTCTTGACAGCGCGTTCACGCGTATGGCATATCACGCATCGCTTAACATTACCTCCAAAAAATCCTTCCATCTACATCCAGAAGCCATACTTCTTTCCAAGTTCCAAGTCAAAGTGAAGCTCAGATGATTCTGCGCTAACATAACCCCCACAGGGCTGGGAGCGTTGGACGCAGAACTACTACACGATGCGCGACCATGTGCTCTGGCCAGTCCCATGGCCCGTCCGCGTCTTCGTGGGATCCATGATCTACAAGTCGACGGTGGCGACGCTCCACGGGCAGGGCACGGGGCGGCTCAGCGCCGACGAGATCGCCATGTTCCGGCGGGAGGTCTGGGAGAGCTTCGCGGACCTGCTGCGCGAGTCGCAGGCTAAAGCCGAGAGGAAGGAGGAGCCGTTCTGGGTCCTGGGAGGCGCCGAGCCGACGGATGCCGACGCCGCGCTCTTCGGATTCGCCTCTTCGGCCCTGTTATGTACTGCGTAAGTTCCTGTCCTTACTGTTCCGGTTTCTCCTGCCCTACTCTTTCAGCTGGGGTAGGTTTACACGTAGATGGGCCGGGAGGAAGGAAAGAAAAAGCCTGCTAACACTGCAAAAGTGGCCCTGGCTCACAGGCCGACGTGAAAAGCTTCCCAGTGCTCCTGGAGTACACACGCCGGATCCAAGAACGATACTTCCCCGATTATGAGGCCCTGCCGATGTGAGAGGAGTAATGGGTAGGCAAATGGATACGGTTAACAGGTGAAATTAGATGCCCCTAGATTCGTTCATTGTTCGATGTCGCTTAGTCTTGCTTCGTTTGTGGATAGACATGATCTGGAGGCAGCAAGACTGTGTATGACAGAGAATTAGTTGGAAGGACCAACGTGGTTGCTTTGCCTGCAACAAACCATGGGAAAAGGCTGGCAAGATAAGCTCAAGTTTAGTTGGAGCATCTTTGAGTGCCTCCTTGGGACAAAATATTATGCTGTTGACACGACCGAGTCGCGCAGGGTACAATAAGGAGATATGAACGAACTTCCTATGAATCACGAAAATGAACAAGATCTCCGAGATTAGCTGACTCTATACACTTTATTTCTCTACAAGAACATGTGCTACCATAAATCTACTGTAATTGCTGCGCCGAAAGCCAAAAAGACATACTGACTCCATGTAATGCCAACATATTCCCTATCCGATGTGTTCTAAAGGAGATCCTCTGGAAAAGCAACGCTCATACTAATGTTGTATCTCCTCGCGCGTCGCTCTTCCAATCTCAATTGTTGGCCCTTACAATCCATCATAAACTTATCTCGCTCTGGATTATGTTACCCAATCGGCCTACTTCATGATAGGCCGAGGTCGCAATGCTGTTAGTGGCTGTCCGTACGTTGCTTCCAGTATAGTCGTGTTTGAACGAATGTTGTTGGTTCTCTTCTCTGTGGTCAACTGCACTATGCGAAATAGCTCTTCCAGAGGACACCTTCAAGGTCCTCAAGTTGATCAGAAGTAAAATACTAAAGAGATGTTAGTCTGCAAGTTATCAAGTCCACCGTGAGGATCCACGAACCTTCTGGTCAACTGCCCAGCTGTCCTGTCTCGTCTTTTTGAACTCGGACAGTACGCCTTTCGTAGCCTTCCCCACCACGCCAGGATCACTTGCAGCACGTCTTGCTAATAGAGCCAGCACCTCGGGCATCCAACTCGGTGGCGGAGTAGCGTACGGAAAAGCTTCGATCAACGCACCAAGACCCAAAACCGCAGCATGTCTCTTGATAACCTTCTGACTATCACCGGATGGCGTCTCAGTGCCAGGGGTCTTTCTCTTCGGCATCGGGTTACGCGCCAGCTGGTTCTCGAAACGTGACTTCAAAGTAGCAATAATGGGATTGCGGATAACCACAGGGGAACATCGAATCATACCGGCGAGTGTTGCACCTGCCACGGTTCGCACCTCGAGTTGAGTGTCCGACAGCATGTCACCGACCGCATCGAAGAGAAGCTCTCTTTGTGAGGTATGCATAAGAAACAACCGCCTGAAATATATGACTTGCATGTTGACGAGAGCACGCAGACGTTGGTGCCAGCTTGTGGACGTCGTACCGAGACGAATCAGTGCCGCAATGAATGGCCCATCCTCTCCAGTACGGAATGGTACGTTTGGCAAATGGCGGTACACATGGTAGGCCAACCGCATCAATTCAGGGTCTTCCTTCACATCCATCATATGCAATAGTTGGTCAATGAACGGATCCGGGAAGAAAGGAATCAGCTGAGTGCATTCCTGTGAGGATAGTGTGTTATCCAGCCACGTGAGCACCGTCTTAGACCCCGAGGTATATGGTGAAGGTGTCTGTTGACCAGGTGTCCGTTGTTGCCGCCACGTCTCAAGACGATCAAATACATCTTTAATGGTCGCTGCGAACTCTTCGGTGGGCTTATAAGGGCGAATTCCGATAGTAGACTCTGCCTTGTTTTGCTCGAGCAAAGCGTTCACGTTCTCGAAAGACTCGTGGTATCGAGTGCGATAGATAGTAGCAATAACGCGCCCCATTGCCTCACGAACCGACTTGTACGGATGATCAATGTGTGTAATGAAGTCATTGAGAATAGGCTTCTCATGTCGGAAGTGCCAACCACTATCGTTGATCATGAACTCCAGAAGCTGCACCTTGGAAGATTCTTTGAAGGCCGCGTTAGAGTTCATGTCGAGTCGGAACGAGCTCAGCGTTGTCACGAGCTCGTATGCCCGGCGGGGATCTTTGCTGTCCATGAGGAAATGGAGGAAAGTAACCCAGTAAGATTGGTTTTCGGGCGTTAAGCTATCCGCGAATATGTTAATGATCATCGGCAATGCGAATTCCCACACCGGCTGTTTCATTTCGGCGGGAGAATCGGCCAAGCCAGCGAGCAAGCCCCCTAGGATCTCGGCTGTTGCTCGATGCTGATGCTTATCGCTACCATCGCCATAGACCTCAGAAATTAACTCCTTGACATCTTCTAACTTGATTTCAGTCTCTCCATAATGCATAAGGTCGAACACGTGCATGAGCAGCACCACATTTGAAGTCCTAAACCGGTCCGAAGAAGCATCTCGTGGTTCTTGCTTCAAATGGTCAAAGAATTTGGTGAGCCATTGCTTGTTGAGCAGCTTGCCGATTTGCTTTCTAGCGGCCCTCTCCAGGTCATCATAGGCATCGAATTTCTGGGACTTTGCTCTAAAGGCGTGGAAGCTCTTCCCCCACACTAGCCAACCTGGATAGTCTGCGTCGACAAGATATTCCGCATTTTCGGGGTGGGTAAAGTCGTCCAGATACTTTGCGGTGAACGCAGCATCACCTCTTGGTACAGGCACCGTGATCTTGTTTATCTCGTGCTCCTTCTCTAGGAGATAGTTACGGTAGCTATGTCCATAAACAGCTCGCTGGTCGATGGCGGAGAACACCAACGAAAACGCAGACAGATAATTGGCCCTCAAACCAGGATGGGGATCGTTCGTACCGTTGGCGACAAGCTCGATGAATTCAGGAGGTGCGATGCTGTCAAAGCGTATGGAAAGATTGGTCGCAAAGATGGCACAACGACTAGCCGTTTTCCAGTGCGACTCTCTCGCCAGTTCAATCAATTCCAGGCCCAAGCTTGCCTTCTTTTTTTCGACTTTCGCCCGTCGCTCTACAATGAAATCGTGTCTCGTTTCAATCACCTTTGAGCAGTCTTCGTCGGGCTTGATTAATTCCACGATACTACCATCAGTGATGACCATCAGTTCGAATCTTTTACCAAACTCAATGAGGGGGTATACGGCCGTAGTTCCGAGGTTCTGAATAGACGTTTTGTCAACCCCGGCAGTCTTGATATAAAGACGCATAAGGTCTGGAGCAAATCGCCAGTCCTTCACCAACGTCTTCAAAAGACTGGTAAATAATAAGGTATACATGGCACCCTTGATTCGATCGTGATCCATTTCGTCGAGGGCTTTGCGGAACCTCTCTAGAATGACAGGGATGACCAGTGGCCTTCCTCCAATTAATGCTTTGACTGAGGCATCCTGTGCGCCTTGTGCTATTCGACGCACATCAGCGTACGAGGAAACAGATGATTCAGCGAGATCGAGAAGTAGTTGCTTGTCCAATTCACTCTTGCGTCGAATCGTCGAGTTGTGCTTAACACGTTGCTGCTGATATCCATCCGCTCTCTTGATCAGCAGAGGGCGCGGGTAATGCTTGCGCAGGCCGCTAATTTTGAAGGGAGCTATATCTGCTTTGTAAAGTCGGAGAAGACGGTCTAGTGGATGCGCGGACCGCTCGAAGCCCACGTCGGTGATCCAAGTACGATAGGTAGAGTAAAGCGCAGTGAAGCATGCGACATCGTCTTCCTGATGAGCATTCAAAAACGAGTGTGTTCTCGACAACAACTTTCCGATGTCTTCCCGAAGGCCGTGTATGCGGTTATATAGAGGCGTGTTTAGAGCCAGCAAGTATCCGGCCTGGTACTTGAACTGAGGCTTCGTCTCGTCGTCTTCGCCAGCCTCTGCTAGTGGGTCATCTGCCTCTGCTTCATCTTCGCCATCGTCCTGCATGATCACGTCTCCGCTGTCTTCGTTCGTGGCAGCATTGCCATTCTCATAACCATGAGCATCGCCTGAGGCTCTCTTGGGGTCGAACAGAGTCGCGACACCCGAAATAACCAGCCGTAGTTGACTTAGCTGGCGAGACGTCTCATCGGACCATTCCTTATTTTTACCCTTTCTGCTTACAGGAGGCTTGTCACTCATAAGAGCTTCTAATCGACGCATAGCCGCGCCTGCCTGAGATTCGAATAGTTCAATGGCAAATTGAATTTCTTCAATCAGCGGCCGGTGCCATCGAATGGTGAGGTCTTTGGGTTTTGTCACCTTTCCCCAATCATCAATGTCCAAACCGCGCTTGATGACTTCAGGTTCATACAGTGCGGTATCGATTGGGTAGGTGTGTGTCAGGTTAAGTAGCAGATGATGGATGAAGTTGCTAATATGAATAGTCGGAAGTCCTCGGCATTTCTCTTGCATGTACTCGGCGATGTTAAAGAGATCTTTCTTGTAATTCAGCACCTCGCTTCCCACATGAACGACGCACATGCTTAAAATGCTAATGTGCCATACGAGCGCCCTGTCACGGGGAAGTATCTCCGTTCCGCTACTACGGTCAGAGGCAGCACCGTTTGAGTCAATCTCGTGGCGGATATTAACAATAAGCATGGGGATGAAGACTTTGAGTGTCTTCTCGGGGCTGACCTTGCAGAGCGCATTGCAAATCCACGCCATAGCATCACGTGCCTGGTGTACAACATGTGATGATACAAACGTCGCCAATTTCTCTAGAGCCATATCGAAAAGTTCAGGAGATAGAGAAGCAAACATAGGGGTCAAGGCCGCTGGTAATGTGTTGATGATGTTATCTTCTGGCGATCCAGACCTCACGTGCGATGAATCTGGAAGGTTTTCCAGCAAGGTAAAGACTTTTCCCAGGAGTGTTAGAACGAACTCGCCGAAGCCGGCCGTGGACGATCGAGCAATGTCCTTCTCGTCCTCGTCGGTCAGCTCATTCTTGTAGTCGATCTTGACATCTTGGCCTTCTGCTTCCATTCGATCCATTTCTCCTTGTACCCACTGCATAGCTAGGCTAGTATCGTGTATCTTGCTGTTCTCTTTGGCCAAGTTCACAAACGGAATACTGTATGCCACGGTTTGGATGAAATTGAGGGTATACTGTGTCTTGTTGAGGTCGTTGGCGTCGATTCCGGGCAGTGCGAGTGCTAACAGCGCAGTAACATGGCATCTAAAGCCTTTCTGTGTCGTCATGACATTCGCAATCATCTGCAAGCCGATGAGACTAGACGTAGTTCGGTGCACTTCAACCAGACCTTGCAAACTAGGATAGAAACGCTGAAGAGCGCCAGGAAGCATCAGATCAGGTTCCAGATAAGTCAAATTTTGAAGAGCACCGAAGTACATGCTGGTGACGGAGCTGCCTTTGCCATAAAGCCCCATGAAAGTGACTTCTCGCAAACACAACACAAACCGTCGTTTCAAAGCCGCGTTGATTTGCCTGTCGGCTGGGGTGTCCATCTCCCCGTTCTGTTCCTTATTCCAACGAGCTACGAATAGCTCGGACAGATAGTATGTCAACTGGGAGAGCATCCTAGTCCACGAACCATGGTTAGACGGATGGAAGAAGGTATCAACAGACTCCAAGAGACCCTCGAGGCTATTCAGAATAGAGCTTTCCTTGTCAAGGCAATGAGGTGACAGTGACGAGACTATCCATCGAGCTATGATATATGTCACTGGGTGTTTCTTCTTATCTTTTTCTAAGAACATAGCCATGCCGGCTGAATAGTCGATGTTGCTATAAGGCGAGTTCGCCTGGCCAACAGGGATATCGGTCAAACGAAGGATAGCCGTAAAGATGAGGTCGGACTGCTCGCGCGTGAATATACCATGCTCGCCAAAAGGCACATGTAGGCAAGACAGGTAGTCCCGAGCTAACCTTGACAAGATATCAAGGAGCGTGTTGTCGACGACTTTAGATCGCGATACTAATGACCATAAATGAAAGAAGGTCGGTAGGAAGTCGGATGGTTGAGAGAGGGGTTGTGTCGGAGGGGCGGGAGTCGTGGGCATCAGGACATTCAAGATTCCAAGCACGATAAAGGCATCAGAAAGATCTGAGGTACTGAAGTATGGAAGGACCTCCTCTAACATGGCATACCGCTCTTTCGGGTCAAAGTCGGACTGTGAATGAAGACAGAGCTTCCAGAGATGTTTCAGCCCTCGCCTTAACGAAGAGTGATGTGCTGGTGCTTCCCCAGGCAGAACGATAGTCTTAATCTCCTTCCAGAGGGGCCGCCAGTCGAGTACCAAGTCATCTTGGGGCTTAAGAAAATGTTTTTTTCTGCAATATCACAAAGAGTCAGCTTTGATATCCAAAGTCAAAAAATTGGGAAGCGCAACTACAAAGTAGATGTGAGACAAACCTCGTTAATGTTACAACCATTCTTGAAAATCGGTCAGCCGCACTGCTATCCAAACCTGGAGCCAACGCGAGGTGAAAGTAAAGTCGCGCGAGCTTGGCCCGCAGCTCGTGTGGCATATCAAATTTCAAAGAAAGCCATGCTTGCAACTGACGCGTCCAGTGCAGGGCGCCGGGGGAGAAGTCTTCAGCCTTGATGGCAATGTAAAGCTGTTTCAAGATGCCTTGCAAAGCAGCATCACGTTGGGATTCCTCTTCTACATGGTATGGCAGTAGCTCGAAGTAGGCGAAGGTCCGCGGTCGGTAGCGTTTGCTATCATTTGGACTGGCCGACGATGGCAGGCCTGGCGTGGACGCTCGAGATATGTTTTCGCCAACAGATTGGGAGGTCACGACGTGAGAGGCAAGATTGAACGCCGGCGCCGATGACGGATCCGAGTCCTCGTCCATGGCAGATATACTATTACGATCGGAGGTACCAGCCGTCTCGAAGTTATGGTACGGTGCGGCGAGAAGACCCGAACAGATATTTTTGACTTGAACGATTACGAGGGATGTGTTATGACACAGGAGAGTGGCATCAACCTATGTTGTGTGGCCAATGAGGTCGTGACTATGGTTGGAGGTCTCGTGGCGAAATCGTCGTGGAAGGACGCAAGAGTCGGCACAGCAGAACAGCCCCCTGATCCAAACTTATTCTTTCCGGCTCTTTTTCTTTCGTTCCAAGTACACAGCCCGATCGCAATATAGATCAGACCCAAGGGAGACCGTCGATGAGATGGTATGCAGGTGACCAGGCAGCTGGTGCAACGTCGCACTTCGAGCTCGTTGTCGGCGGAGCTACTACCCGGTGTGTAGATAGGTATATGTATAGGTATAGATGGTTGGGCGGGGGAGTAGGTATATCGTCTAAGCAAGTACTCGGTATGTCAGGTTCCTCACACGCCGTGGTGATGGTGGCGACTATATGAAAATAGTACTTGATTAACGGCCGTTTAGATGGGACATGAGCTGGTGCTGAGAAAGGATCCAAGGCAGGACGTAGAAGAAGACGAGAAGGAGGAGTTGCTGGGATTGTGTACCAACCTCCAAGGTGTAGGTAGGTGCTTTATCAGCTTGAAGCTCAACAAGGTAGTACTTTATTTCGATAGTAGAGGTATTGTACAGCTGCACATTGGAAAGCAACCGGGAATGTAGAGCTCCAGGTCAGTCCTTCCGGGGGTCACCTCGTTCCTAGTGATGGAAATCTAAGTAAGTTGACGTTTTATCAGTCTAACTGACAAGATAGGTTGGGCGTTTTATCATCGAAAGGTAATGGGGTTTGGAGAGCTTGAATCGTCACACTGCAGGTGCCTGTCGCTGTCGAGGCCACTAGGGTACCTACCTAGGTACCTATCTAAAGTAGGTAAGTAAGTACCTAAGGTACCTACCTACCTACATGTACCTAAACATTGGTGGCCCGTGCAGCCTCCCAAGATGGATCCATGGATTGCAGGTGGCGTCTATCTCGCTAAGTCACCTGGATGGAATGTGCCGTGGACGGGAGACCGCATGTAATCTGTATTACACTAGATAGCCACTAGCCTAGCCTCTAGACTACCTATAGTGTGGTGCTCCCACGTTCAAGAAATATCGTTAAATAGGTATTTATGTTAGTTTATATTTTAATGTTGCTTATAATATTTACTAGGTAGGTATCATCTAACCAGGACAATTGCAGTGTTACTGGAGTAAGAAAGACCCGTGGACCTTGCCTATGGAATAAGAAGCAGCTTTTCTCAGTCCTCAATTATGTAGGTCACCCGGCAGTAAAGCTTTAGTTCCTCGACTACCTAAGCAAGGCAATAAGACTCTTGCATTCTTTTTCCTAGGCAAAAGTGTAGGAGCTGTATGGATCATCCTTGTCAATCTGTTGTATTATGTTGTAGAAGTGATGAAGACTAGCACTGTAAACAACTGTGTACTAGTTATTACATATAGTAGGGTCTAACCCTGGTAGGTCATATAATAAAGTGCCCCCTACAAAATTAACGATATCCTTATCGTTTAAAGCCTAAATTAGTAATAATTCGTCGCTTTTAAACTAATTCATAGTATTTTGCCTCAAAATATATTACTCCATCCTTCTCATACTTTAAAAGCTAGTTTTTTACGCTTATAATCTATTAATAGTTCTTCAGCCTTCTTACTGAGGTTTTTAATTGTAAGCTACTTATAATACTTAGATCTAAGTCTAATATACTTAATAAGATATTTTTTTCACGAGTAATCCTTGTTTATAATTTGTTTGTTATAAGCTTTAAAGTGTACTTTTCCTAAATAAAGGAAGAATCTTCTAAATATATTTATAAGTAGTACTAGTTCTAGATAATCTATAAAAATAACGTTATAAATTTAATAGTATTTAAAGAATTTAAGACGATATATTAAGCAACTAATTCTTTCTATAATTTTAAAAAGACTAATAAACTACTAACTTAATTTTCTTTTAAAAATTGCTGCTTTCAGTACATTATATTTTTTATATAAACAAAGTAATACTTAGTCTTTAACGTTAAAAAAAATCGGTTAATGTCTCTAATTATAATATCTTTTAGCTGTTATAGCTAATAAAGCTATAGCGTTATAAATTTCGATTCGGTTTTAAATATTAAAGCGTGTATTAAGGATATTTAATACTAAATTAAAGATAAAGCTAAATATAGCTTTATTTAGCGTTTAACTTGTTATTAACGCGCGGAAATTATTAATCTTAAATTATAATCTAAGCATAAAATTTTCTTAGTCTTATAGATTATTTAAAGCATAAAAATAATAACGTAAAATAAACTTAATTATAAAAATAAATCGCTTTATTTAACTGTTAATTAAGAAGTAGTAAGTAGTTAAGTATAAAAAACGAGTTCTTAAGCGTTTTTATATTTACTGTTATATTTTAGCTAGAAATTTAAGATCGCGGTCGTTAAACATAATTTTAAAGATTCTTTAATTTACGAGAAGCAGCTTATTAAAAAAAGCGTTAGCTTACTATAAAGCTGACTAATTATAGCGACCTAGTATAGCTTGTAGTGCTTTAAAGAATTTATATATAACTGTAAGAAATACATTATTACTTTGTTTAAACTTAAGTAAACTAAGTATAATATTAATTATTATAGTATAAAATAGGCAAGGTAAGCTTAAAATAGGTTAGAAAAATCTATATAGTTTATAATAACAAGTTCTAAGCAGTAAACATTTAAAGCATGCTTTAAAATACTTTATAAGTTCTTTTTTATTAATTACGAAATTAATAAAAAAGTTTTAAAATTTATTATGTTCTATATAGTTTTCTTTATATAGTAAGTTAAAGATTTTTTTAAAATAGGTTTTTAAAATATATAGTTTATTAACTATGTTTAAGCTTTTTTATAATAAGCTATTTTTAAAGTAAAAAAAAAGCTTAGCCCGATTTTCTCTTAAAATAAAGTTTCTTTTAACTAAGTTCAGCACGTTTTTTTATCTGAGGTTTTTAAGATACTCTTGTTATATTTAAGCTTTAAAGTTAGGCGCGATTTATATTAAGATAGCGCTTTTTAAAAGAGAGAAATCTTTAGATAATTTATATATAAATGCTAGCTATAATATAAATAAAACTTTTAAAATAAACGCGAACTTAGATGTTTATATTATTACTAATAATTCATGTATTAAAATTAATAGTCCCTAGTATTTTTTAGTATTATTTAAAAGGAATTTTAAGTTCTCTTTTTAAGATTTGTTAGTATTATTATGTAAAATCAGTAAACGAGATAATATATCTAGTATAATATATAGTTTTCTGGGTTTATAAATAATAATAAACTTAAATTAGCTAATATATTCTATAGCCTAAATCAGGCATAAATTCTTATTATTTAGAGCTATAAAATTAATAATATTACTATATTTAAATAATCTAATAATTACTCTATAGTTAGTAAAAATATAAACTTTAGCTTTAACAACGTTAATCTAATATTAAGTTTTTTTTAACGCTTATATAAACTTAAACACTTTTATTTTAGTAAGCTAGTATTTTTTTTTAATAGTTATTAAAATATGTAAGAAAAATACTATTAGTTTAATAATAGTACATAGTAAGTAAGTGTTAAGCTTGCTGTTTAAACTTATTAACTTAAATAGGGTTTTTTTAGTTATATAGTATATTATAATTCCGATTCTATTATATAACACGTTAAAATCAATATATAGAATGCGATTTAAAAAAAAAAAAAACAAAACTATATATTATATTAAAGCCTGCTTAATAGCTTTAAAAACAGCTTTTTTAGTATAAGTTAGCATGTTAATTAACATACTCAAAGCTTATTGCTTACGTTTAGCTTTAGTTTTTCCTTTTTAGGGATTTTTTTTTAGCATGTTAGTTTTTCTCTGCTTCAGTAGTTTAATAATTTTAATATAGCGTAGGATATTATTACACATATATCTTAACATGCTTAGGAAAGTTTTAAGGTTTTTTAGTAAAATAAGAAATTAAAGCTTAGCAATAGTTTCTAGTTGTTATTTTATTGTTATTAAGCTAAAAAAATCGACTAGACGTTTAAAAATAACCGTATTAAAGAACTTAATAAATGTTTTAAATAGTTCAAAAAAAATGTTCTAAAAACGAAGAATATTAAAAACTTAATAGAGATTCTAATAATAGGCAAGAAAATCTAAGAAGATAACATAAATATTATTATAATAGCAGTTTACTACAAAAACAAGCTTAAAAATAATGTTTATTTAGCGTTATATATATACGTTATTGTTTTTATATTTTATAACTAAGCAGTTAAAAGTATATTAGCTTTTTATAGTAGTAATAGTTATTGCTAAGCGTATAGATAGGTATGTTCATTATTAATAGTAAAAAGAAATAGCGTTAAAAATAGAAATAAAGGATTTACTAGCGATTTTATTTAGCATATCCTCCTAAGATTTTATAAAGTATACATTTAAGAGGTTTATTTTATTAAAAGTACGCACGTTAACTACTATTTTTTTTTTTTTTTTAAAGTTAGCAAGAGTTTTTTAAATAACGAAAACAGGAAAAAAGAGTAATACTAGGTAACGCGTGCAAAATACTCTATTTTTAGCCTTTAAGTTTATAATAGTGTCGTGAATAACTTATTAGTTTTCTAAGTTCACTGGGTAAATTTAGTATTTTTTAGGTATTTCTTGTTTCTAACTAAGCTTTAAGTAAAATATTAGCTGCTTATTTTTAAGTACGATTATAAATCCAGTATTATAAAAAACATTTTTAAATTCGGATATAATATTATATAAAGCTTAAGTAATTTCCGATTATCGATGCTTATATATAATAACATTATAAGGATATTTAATTATGTTTTTAAACAATATAGTAAAGCTTTTTAGCTTAGTTAATATTTTGTTAAAAGAATTTTCTTATTATAAATCATTTAAGAGTTAATGCTTAAAAGTTTAAGGTTAGTTTTTTTCACGTTTTTTTCTAAAAGGTGATGTTTAGGCTAGTTAATATATTATAAAATTAAAAGATTTTCTGTTAGTAACCTAATAATCACAATAGTTAAGCTATATAAAATAAAAGTAGCTTAGTTTAGTATGTTTATATATATAAATATCTTTATCTGTGTTATTTTTAACTAGTAAACAGGTAAGGCTATTATTTATAATAACAGCGAAACAAAAGATTCTATTTATAATAAGTTTAAAAATTAAATCTTAGTAGAATATTGAGATATAAATAATAAGAATTATTTTATATAACTGTTTAAGCATAATTATAAATTAAGCAAGTTGGACTTTAGCTTTCTCTATATTAATATTTGTTATAGTTGTTAAGATTAGAACTACTATTTTATATAATTAAACTACAGCTATTTTTTTAAACAAGATAATATCGATTTATTCTACGTTTAAAATATTAATACTAACAAGTATTTTTGCTTACAAACTTTTAATTAAAATAATCTTGCGTATAAATATAGTAATAACAAGTTATCCGTTTTTAACACTTTTAAAAAAAAATCTAATAATTGTATATTCTGACGTTATATAGTGGTTATTAACTATATCTCGTATAACTATAAGCATAACTTTCTATTAAATCTCTAGTTCGGAATAATACTTTAAAGCTTAGGATTTATCTACTAGAATACGGGTACAACTAATATTTCTGTATATATCTTCTTAATATTTTAAAGTTAAAGACGTTATAATAAATAACTTAAAGTAGGTTTTAGATTTATATATAAATCTTATACTAATATTAAGATAAAAATCAACTACAGATTATATAATTAAAAGATATATTTTATTTATAAACTTAAAAAGATTAAATATTTAGTTAGAAAGTGTTTTTTATAAGTAATTTATATTAGGCGAAGTTTTCTTTATAAACATAAAAAAAATTTTTATTCGGTTATTTAAATACTAAGCTTAAGCTTTAAAAATCTTATAAGCTATAACAATATAAACTTGTTTAACTTACTTAGCAGTTGTATACTTAGCTTAAATATAATTATAAAGTTTATTATTAAACTTAAATCGTTTTTAGCAAGCTTAATATATTTTTAAGCTTAAGATAATAATGCTGAAATTAATAGCTTTTTTAAAGAGATTTTAGTTTAGAACGTTAAGTGGGCTAAAGTTTTATAGAATATCTCTATATGTAAGGATATTATTTTTAGTATAGTCCTGTTAAAAAAAGTCCTAGTTTTAAAAATTATGTATTTAGAAGTTATTAAAGAATTTAATGTACTCGCTTATATATTCTTGCTTGTTTTTTGGATTATTCACATAATAAGCTCTCTGTTAAAAGTTCCTATAATATTGTAAAGGAGGACGTAATAAATTCGCTGTCCTAAAAGCGCTTTTTTAAAGATTTTACTAGTTTTCTCCATTTTAATTTCTTTAGGTTTAAAGATTAAAAGTTAGATTTTAGTTCTAAATAAGTAGGGTATTTATAACAAGAAGGTTTCTCTAGTTATTATAGTTTGTACTAAGATTTAGGTTTTAAGGATATAAGTTTTAAAAAAAATAACAGTTATTAAAGTATTTTTCTTAATAGTTCCTTTTATTATATTAGCTTTAACTTCTGCTTCTGCTTCTAAAATAATACTAGTTTTAGTTTTAATAATATAACTAGTTAGTTCGTTAAATATTAAGGATATATAAAAATTAAGTATATAAAAATAAAAGAAAATAGAAATTTTATTACTTGTTATAGTAAGTAAAAACCGGTTATAGTTAAATAACTAGTATTTAATAATTAAGTAATTAACAAGCTTTACTAATTAATATGTTTTTTCTGTTATTTATTTATATAAAGAAAGTTTTAAAAATCGTAATATTAGTAGGTTTAGTTAGTTAGCTCTAAATATTAAGATTTAAAACCTTAAATGCTGCTAGTAACTAATTTTTAAAAGTATAATCATAAGATTTACTATTTTAAATAATTCTTTAAATAAAAAGTCGGAAAGATTTTCCAGCTTATAAGTCGTACATAATAAAACAGCTATTTTGTAAACTTTATAAAGCATTGTTATAATTTTTCTTAAACTTTTTTTAAAAAGTTTAATAAATAAACTTAATATTTTTAGTTATTAAAGCTGTTTTTTTTAGGTTTATAAGCTTAATAGTATATTATACTAATATAATAGCTTAAAAGTATATAGTTTAAACCGTTTTAACTTTATTTTCTTTGTAAACGATAGCAAAATAAGTTAATTAATCTATAAAAGCCCAAACATTTATATATATAGTCTGTTTACTATATATTACAGTATTAGATTTATTGAAGTTTTTAATAAATAAGTTAAAAAATCCTACTTTCTTAGCTTTAAAGGATCTTTCGTTTACTGGTCCTAAAAAATTCTAGTTCTAGTTTTAAACTTCTTAAACAGTCCTAGCAATTACTTCTAAAATATCGGTTTTATATCGTTTAAATACTGCTGCTATAAAATTAGCAGCATTTTAGGCTAATAATAAATAAGCTATAATAAGAGGTATAAATATTAGAAAATAAAATATAAGATTTAAACAAAAAAACTCAACTAAAAAAAAATAAATTATAAATTTTTTAAGTTAGCAAATAGTATGTTCCGTTTTGTTTTAAAAGTCTTAAAATATAAAATTAAATCGTAAAAATAGTAGTTAACCTACTAATAAAAAAAAAATCTAAATTAAAATATAAGCAAGTAAAGGTTTCTAGTTATAATTACTTTTCTTCCGATGCAGTTTTCAGTACAGCTTAAGCTTATATATACTTCTTTCTTCAAAATTTCAAAAAGTTACAAAACTTATTTTTTAACTTAGCTTATTTAACAGAATAAAAAATAACATTATCTATTTCTTTAAAAATAAAAGCAGAAGAAAACGTAACAAACTCAGCATATATAATATCTAAAAGCTTAAAAAGTTAGGCATTAAAGTACTCAGTAGCCCTAAATCTCCGAATCTAACGTCCAAAAAGCTAAGTTTAATATATAATATTAAAAGTTATTAGTATAAATACGATAATACCGTAATAATAAAAAACGACTCGCAGAAATAGAAATCTTTAAATTAACGGTTTATATACGCTAGTTCCACCAAGGCCCGTTATGCTTAGGAAGGCACCTAAATTTTAAAAACGAAAGCAAATAGCAAGTATCTCGCAAAAGCTAAACTTAGAAGAGCGAAAATCGAGCGATTAATATTGCTAGCTACTAATTATAGGAGCTGTATAGATCATCCTTGTTAATCTATTATATTATGTTATAGAAGTGATGGAGACTAGTACTGTGAACAACTGTGTACTAGCTATTACATATGGTGGGGTCTGACCCTGGTGGGTCATGTGACAAAAAGGCTTGTGCGTTATGGATACGAATTAATACGCGCAATTCAAATGGTAGCCTTCCAGATTGGTACGACACTGCTTGCCTTGCCGCTATAGGTACTACCTAGGTAGGGGTAGGCTGGTAGAAACGCCTACCCCTCAACAGTTGCCGCCGGCTGGCTTGGCTTCAACACCTCCAACTGGAACCCCAACGCCTAACGCCCGCGCCCTAACACCCTAACTTGCCCAGCTGCAGGGATAACTGGCCCCCCTGCACCGTCAGCATTAGGAACTTGGACCCTGAACCACCGATTTCAAAGCTTTTCGAGATTCGTCTTAAAACACCCGATCAGCCAATAATATGAGATGATTTGCAAGGTATTTTTCTCTTTGTCAAGCGCGACAAAGAATGATAAAGACGACAGAAGCCCACATGAGTTGGCGTTTCGGGTCAGCCCGGCGGCCGCCTCACACAACCTATTACGTACACGAAGCGCAGCACATGTTTGTCCGTGGAAAGCAAGCAGCAGCAGCTATCCGCATTTACATGGGCTGCGGGGCATCAACATCAGGATCAGAAGAAATTCGGACCATACGAAATTCACCCACCTGATTCCCGAGGACTCGGGATCTAGATCTCG